>CM039432.1:18141729-18783662 GCA_022379115.2 Bauhinia variegata
TTTTAAACAATTTTTATATCTTTAGAAAGGGTTTTGTTTCATAAATTCTTAATTTACATTGAAAATTGATTTCATCTTTGAAGTGTCTCTGATTTTACAAACATACATATGGATAAACAGTTAATTAAGATGAAATATGCTTGTGGATGTAGAGAAACAGAAAGAAAATGCTTTAAGAGAAGAGCTGCACAAGGAGTTGAAAAGCATGTTGCAGTCTGCAACATCAAATTCCAGTAGGTACAGTGCGAACGGAAGTATCCACAGGAGGCATGAAAGAAAAGAACTGGCGTGGGTCTTGATACCAAAGCGAAATTGTAAGCACCAAAACTCAAAGAAATAGCACGAAGTGTACCAGATTAACCAGAAAGTTTTAATAATACTCTTTCCAGCGAAATGAGAAAATGGAAAATAACCCCGAAAAAAAAGATAAAGGCGGAAATTAACCTTATTCAATTGTAATATCAAAAGCTGGTAAAAAAAAAATTTGCAAAAAGAAGAACTACCTTGAAAGTTGCATGAATTAATTAGATAGTGGAGGACTTAGGGGGGTTTTAGGAGCAGTGGCACGTGATATTGGCACGGCTCAATCAAAAAGCAGATCCCAAGATCATGTTGAGCATTGCTTTCTTATTGAACCGGACCAATATCCCGTTAAACGGGTCCCCTGTGGACTCTTGTCTCCATGTTTTGCTTCTTCAACTAGTTCCTCAGTTCTCACCCCTCTGCTGTAAAATAAACACACAAGACACAAATGGAGTATCATTAAACGAAAAAAACCTGAATCAGAATAAAAGGGTCCCCGTTTTGATGAAGATAGATACTATATATTAAGCCTTTATTTAAATGAGTTGATGAGGAACTGGGACTGACAGTGATCTATGAATTGTGAAGAAGCTCTATAAGAAGAGAAGGTGGGGGTAGAAATATTGTGTTGAGGTGATGTACAAAAGCAGAGAGGCATGTTTTTAACAAGGTGGTGATAGATAGCATTGAAGAATATGCATTTAAGTTTGCAACCACCTTGCAACTAAGGAAGTTGGAATATTAATTTAAGATGGTACAGGAATCGTGAAAAAGCTCAGAGGAGAGACAAATCTGGAGCTTTTAATGTCAGCATTTATGAGTTATGGCGTAGAAGGAGAGGGATGTTGGTTCTGTTCAATCAGCATTTATGTATGAAACAGTATTGAGGAAAAAAGAGAATCCTAATTTATGGGTTTTGGTTTCTGCCATTCTTGAGTCATCATTCATGCCCAACCTCTCTCATGAGGCACTTCGTAGGTTCAGTGATTCCTTCGCTTATCCAACTGATGCATCCAAGTGCATGTTTTGCTGATTTTTCTCATCACATGGTTCCAGTTACTAGTCTATGGCCAGTATGATAAGATTCTACCAAAACCAGTTAGGGTCAGAAAGCGTTGATCTTTATAAAAAAATCCATTTGGAATTGGCAAATCAAATATATAGTAACCAAATGATACGGATGGTACACTTGGTTCCAGCTAACCATCTGCTTCGCTGGAACCTAAACAAAGGAACTATCATGAGAGAGACATTTCATACTTGTTATTTTCTCTAAAGTTTCACAGACTTATGCTATTAGATCTTAGACAAAGAGATGCAAAAACAGGATATCCTCATATGAATCACTAATTAATTAATTTAGCTGTTTTGTCAATCAATACTAGAGATAATTTTGATGAATCAAAAAGTTACCTTTTGATAAAAGATCTTATTTGAGTGCTTAATTAATATGTTTATAAAATTATTACTTTGTAAGAGATAACAAAATTATCATGCTCAATTATTCTTAATCATTGCTAATTATATGTAATTGTATTCGTGTCTGTCCAAGCTGCCTCAAAACTCCAAATTTGATCAGTGTTAAAAATATATAAATGGTTCTCGTGAATGCTGGTTTTGACATTTTAAGACAGTAACAACTAATCTAATACAAGAAATCCAAGTTTCAAGAAAGAGGCCCCTAAATTATTGGAGATGGGGAGATAACCTGTCTATTATATGTTTTCGTTAGGTAGGATTAATAGAGGTTTTATCTATTAATCTTAGCTAGCGCGCGATACTTTTTTCTCCCCTTTCTCTTATAGTTCACAACCCAGTTTTTAATTAATTTGAGGAACTCATTTATGATTACATGCATTAGAATTAAGTATGAAGTTTGAGTTGGAATAAACAGAATCACTGTATTAAAAGGATATAAGACTTGTGAGAAATAATTAATAATAAGTAGAAAATATTCATTAACCTAACACTGAGGTTTTAGGTTTAAATGGATGTGAGACCCATCTCTCACAAATATGTTTGTGGTATTAGAGTCAATCTCCCACAAATTGTTCAGCCACAGCCAGGGTTTGATAATATCGGCCCACTAATACATTATCTCATAAATCCAATACATGCTTCTCCTGACCAGTGTTCAAAGCTCTCCCTGTCTCTTAGCAATGTATTATATGAATATCTCCAACTTCTAATGTTTACGTATTGTCAAACGAAGCCGACCGATGATGCAATGCAGAGCAGTAATCATAAATAGTTGGGGATGGGTTTCCATTCACATGCCAATCCCTCTCCCCGCGTATGTTAGGGCAAGTGATCATAGTAGCCACAAGGACCATAGTTGGCTAAGTGTTTGATTAATATCCATATATATGAAATACACAAATAAATATCTAAGAATCAAAGAAAGAGAAGAAGGGAACCAACTCATTTAAATGTGACGGACAACTAGTCATGAGTAAGCTCTTATATGGAGCTAGACTCTGATAGCGCAAACACCTGAGGTTGGCGAGTACTGATTGCGCTTTATCATCAGAACAAGCTAGTAATTCAATAGTTGAAAGTTGAAACCACACATTGGGTCTCAGTTGTCACACTCTACACGCACGCACACACATATAAGCAATTTTCTCAACAAGAGAACACAGAGACAACTAAAAATGAAATGGCTCTTGATATATATATATATATATATATATATATATATATATGATCATAAATACATACAAGAAGCTTCTCTCTGTATATATATCAATGAAACCATTGTTATATCAACACATTTGAAATATTAATTAATTACACAAAAAAAATAAGGCAATACAACTCAACCATTTAATACCACTACTATTGATACCACGGCTTGATCGATGTGCATGTTTACATTATACATCACGTATAAATTGTATATAGAGAGATTCCATCTTCAAATTGGTGATAAGAAAGCAAGTATATATCTATATATAGATATTAACTAAGAAGCAACAAAAGGCTCAAGGTTCCAAAAATGTTAATCAGAATAGTATGGTCAATCATACTTGTGCCAGCACAGTAGCATTACTAGGCATCTTCTCATTATGTAAAACCTACCCCTATACTCTCTTAGCATGGGCAAGCATCTCTTGCCAAACCTTGATTTTCCATCTCCCTCGGCTCCTTTCGAACATGAATAGCATCGACCCATGTGTTTGTTTTGCACCAAGTACTGTACTTATCACTCACTGTTTTTATTAAAAAAGAGATTCTTGTGAAGTGTTCTCACTTCTGACTCACTCAAGCTGTGTTTGCTTGGTGCAGTGGTAGGGTTTTTATAGAAGAAAATCAAGGAGGGCTCGCATACAGATTTTAGCTGAACGAAAGAAAAGAAGGGCATAAGAAAAGGATGGGTTCGTATGATATAGGGGCCTACTTGTTTGGTAGACAAATTTTATTAGGACAAGAAGCAAAGTGCAAATAGGGCTCGTGCTGTAGGATGGTATGGTATGGCATGGCCCCAATGAAGGGTCATTTTTATGAGGGACTCAAATGAACCTGCACCCAACACTTGCCCATTTCAACTTCTCTTCTCTAAAGCCCATTCCTTGCTTACGCAGATCATCCCTTATTTCCGTACGTTCTTGGGGGTCCACCTTTGCTCCTTTGTTGCTTGATTGTTTCCATCTCTTCCTTTGTGGGCCGTACACGTGGCACTTTAAGACAAACCCGTGTTCCTGTGTGTTTCCTAAAGAAGTTTACGGACCCAACAAGCATTTTATAAGAAAATGTATTATTGGAATTAGGAGATGTAGCCTTTGCGTATAACTTTGTTTTGTAGTGGGCTGGGCTTGTTATTTGTCTGTATGGGTATCTTGTGGCCCAAAACTTATGCATGACAAACTAATCCTGAAGTGGGCTTTGAGGCCCAATTGAGTTCAGTGCAGAGACTAACGTTTGTACAAATATTTTTACGTTTGTGCAAATATATGCTTTCCGATAATGTGGAATTATCTATACTTAATATAAAAAAAAGTCTTTAGATTCAATTAAAAAAAAAAATTCCATAAATCACATCAATTAGAGATACCAAGTCAGTAAAATAAATTTATAAAATAAACTAAAATTGATCAATTAATTAGGTAATATATTTATTGTTAATTTTATAGATTAACCCGTTTAGTTGAATTTATGGTTAATCGATTTTATATCTTTATTTAAGAGTCATAACTGATTTTATTTCTTTGTTTAATATATATTATTTCACATTTAAGTAATATATTTAATAGATATCATTTTGTTATTTAATAGATTTTATTTCCTTTCTTAAGAGGCAATAGCATAATTAATAGACATTATTTTGTTATTTAATAGATTTTATTTCTTTTCTTACTAGGCATGCGTTTAGTATAACTCCTTATATTTAATAGATATTACTATATAAATATCAATGATAAAGAAGGTGGTTATAATAAATATCAATTCATTATAATATTAATAAAGGTGATTTAATGATACAAGTCTATCGGTAAACAACCCAATAATAACCTTACCAAAAAAAAAGAAAAACTAATAATAAGATAATTATTTAATTATTTAGCACTTTCATTGTTGTAATTCATATTGTCTTAATTTCGTTGTTTAGTTTCATCGCCTACATTTATCTCTTATAAATAGTAATGTGCAAGTTGGCATGTCTACATATTTTTATTGTTTAACTACAGGTTATGGAGGACAGAAAAAAAAAAAACAAGCTTATTTTGTTTTGTGATTTCTTAGGTATATTTTTCTTATAGAATAAGAATTCTTTAAATATTTTCATTTTATGAAGAGACAATTTAACAAGTTATTTTAAACATTTTTTAAAATATATGTTTTTAGGTAAGTAATTAATTATTTATGACAAAATTGATAGTTTTCCAATTACATTTCATTTTTTTTTAATTACAAAAAATATCATATAAAATGTAACCTTGCCAGATAGGGTATCCATTTACTGTTATTCTGTGAAACTCGTAACAATCATAACCAACAAATTTTCAATGGAATTCTTTTTTTCTGATTAAAAAAATAAGGTTGGGCAAACAAAAAGTCCCACTATGCTAACGTTGTCGTAAGTGAACTTGGAATTTAGGTGGGAACTTTAGTAGGGAAAAACGGAGTCCGTCATCTCAGCGTTATCTGAGTGGAACAAGAAGCTTTTCTTTGCTTACAGGGTGATTCGCCCTGTATTCTTTCTATTTCTTTGTAACGTTTTAGGGTTCTTGAACCCTTTTTGCTCTCTCGTTTCGTAAGCGATTTTCAGCTCTATTTATCATTCTAAATTTATTTAATTTTTGTTATTGTGTTGTTTGATCAATCGCTCTGCTCATTGCAAAGCCTATCTCTGTAATTAGGTTCTCACCTATTTTCTCTTGCAGAATTCTTGCCATGGCTAAGAGTTCATTCAAGATGGAACACCCTCTTGGTTCGTTCTTTTCTATTATTTTCACAGTTTCTCCGATTTTCATTACATGGCTTAAATTGGATAGCATATGCGAAAATTAACTTTACTCTTCTGGTCCTCTTGTAGGAGGATAAGGTATTTGAATTTTGTCTTATCAGAGGATTATTAGATGTGGGTTGCAATTTTTTATTGGCATTTTGATGAGGGTAGGAAATTTGAGGTCAAATTCATCATCATCTAGACTATATCCACTAAAAGTTCGAAATTTGGTTCAAAACATTTGCAGTTTTATAACCCGTCAGTTATCCTCCCTCCAAAAAGAAACTTCTTAGATGGAAATTTTTACTCAATTGAATGCCAATTCCTTACGCTGATTCACCCCCACCCCCCTGGGGTTGGCGCCTCTTTCAACTTAGTTCAGAAGAAACGATGATCTGAGCCATAGCACTTGAATTTACTTTATCTTGCATCTGACACATAATTTGATGGTGTTACTTCCTAATGCTCTTACTTGTTAAGACACTGTTTATGCCAATTTTCTTGTTTACAGGTGACCTGAATTATATATTTTCATAGTCATATACCCTTTAATTCTTTTATCTGATATACACAAACATTACATGCCAGAAAGGAGGCAGGCTGAAGCAGCTCGCATCAGAGAAAAGTATCCTGATAGAATACCAGTAAGATTTGCTTTCTGTTGTGTGAATTTATCATTATAATTTCACTTGTTAATTTTGGTGAACTTTTGCCTTTTGGTGCAGGTGATTGTGGAAAGGGCTGAAAAAAGTGACGTTCCTGAAATTGATAAGAAAAAGTTAGTTCCTTATATTTTTGCAACTTCAAGTTTTGAAATAATTTATGAATTGGAGTTTTCTGTCTAAATATTGATATTTCTTTCTGTCATCACTTTCTTCAAAAAATTTAAAATTGTTAATATTTCTTGGATTTAGAAACATTGTGGTTTCGCTGATGTGAATGCCCGTTCACTTGGTTTGCACTGATATGTTCTCCTGTAACGGATCCCCAAAAAAATGTTTTATGTTTGATCCTGATCCACCCGGTGGTGGGAATTTCAGTTCCTCACCCCTCTTTTCTGTAAAATATTTGTACATGTATCTCTAAAATACTTTCGTCAGTAGTCTGATCTAGGTCTTTTCTTTTCTTGTGGTCTTTTGGGTGGTAATTGTAGATTCATTGAAATCTTATTGTACTAGGAATGCTGATGATTATCCAAATGTGGTGAATGTAGGTATCTGGTTCCTGCTGATCTGACTGTCGGCCAGTTTGTATATGTGGTGCGAAAGAGAATCAAGTTGAGTCCTGAGAAGGCCATCTTCATTTTTGTTAAGAACATTCTACCGCCAACTGGTGAGATGAATGATTTTTTGTGAAATTGTTTCTGAATGGTTATTTTTTGGGTTTATTCTGTGAACTAAGGAGTGTGGTGTTGATGCCAGCGTCTATGATGTCTGCAATTTACGAGGAGAATAAGGACGAAGATGGATTCCTTTACATGACTTACAGTGGGGAGAACACATTTGGGATGTTCTGAGACTAAACCGAAGCTGCAAACATGTGAATACGACTTTCAAAAGGAATAAATAATGTGAAGAAGTTAGTTTAGTTGTAAATTCTTGTGTTTGAACGAATCCCTTCTCGTGCAAAGCTTGTAATCAGATTAATGACCATCTTATGAATGCTTCCGCTTATTATAAAATTACAAATACGTTTTGTGTTATTATTTGCCCATGGAAACTCAAGCAAGGTGGTTTGATTCTCGACTCCTTTACCCAATTTGGCTTGTATTGTGTTTCATCAGAAAAAATAAAATAAAATAACGGGGCCTCATATAACAATGCAATTTATTCTACTGACAATGATAATGACAAAGGTCTATTTTGAAACTGTTTACATCAATTTATAAAAATAAAAATAGCAAAGTACAAATGGCGAGTTTGATCACTTAGAGGTATTTCTCTTCTGATACTGATTCTTGACCCATTTGATTCCAGACGAGGTGCCGCTCTTGATCTTGTGTGCACCAATAACAGCAGCTGTCTTGGCTTTGTCAGCCCCCACCGATGCAGCTGCTTTGGCTTTATCGTATCCAGCAGATGCCGCCGCCTTAGCATCTGCCAACTTCTTGTTGCCGCCGCCACCTTTCTTCCCCTTTGCATCTTCCTCCTCACTATCAAAACCACCTCCTCCCCATTGATCAGCCCAGCTTGGTGCTTTGCTTCCCATTGTTTTCTGCTTTCTACGTCAAAAATAAAGTTGCCATGTATTATCAATTCTAATTCAAGGATTAGATCAGAGTCTAGAGAGAGTCAAAACTGAAAATAGCAAACCAAGTCAAGTCAAACAACCAAGTCCACATGTTCAAGTCATGAACAAGAAACGCAAAAAATATTTTCAAAGGCAACGAAAAACGAAAAGAAAGGGGGGCGCTTTGATTGCTAAGACGATACACAGGTTTTGACATTGGTGATAGAGTCATCTATCAATCAAATCAAATCTAATACTCAGCGGGTGTTGAAAGTTTGAATTTTGCATCAAGAAAATCAATCTATGGAATGGTTAAAGAAGATTGTTTCAGGGGAATTCCAGATCAATTTATTATAGATCACAAGGGAGAAAAGACAGATTAAAACCCCATAACCAGAATAAAAGAAAGTGAAAACTAGACCAATCAGAGCGGGGGTGGGGACAAGATGGCTTTCCAACAGAGAGAGAGAGAGAGAGAGAGAGCACCTTGGGGGAAGAGGAGGGTGGATGGCACAGACAGACACCAGAGATGCGAAGAGGAATGGCAATTCGAGATTGAGACTTTAAGGAGTGTTTGTGACGTATTTGCTGTTGCTAGCTGGGCTGAATAAAGAACGTTTGTGCCTTTTTATAAGCAGGATATCAGAGAGACGTAGTCTGCCGCTGTTTTGATTCCTTACCCAAATCCCAACTATATTTCTTAATAAATCACACTTTCAGCAGACTGGAAAATCACCTCCAATTACTTAATCTGACCGTAAGGTATCTTATATTTATTTATTATTTAAGTATATAAAATATGCAAAACATTTCCTCGTTGCTGGAATAGCTCAGATGGTTAGAGCGTGTGGCTGTTAACCACGAGGTCGGAGGTTCAAGCCCTCCTTCTAGCGCTTTTTTGATTTTTCTGGGAATTGTATACACATTGATTTATGGCCACTCATTTATAGCCACATCATACCCATCCCATCCCATGTACGGGATGAGAAATGTTAGCACCACTTTAAGTATTATGGCCGTTTCTTTAACCTTTGCTTTTCAAAATACCTGACTCCCAACTCAGTGGTGTCCGTCCATACATAGTGGATTCAGCATTGACTAGTGTAGAAGACAGGGAGCGAACGAGAGCCAAGAATGGTGGAAAGCAGAGAATGGTACTTGGTAGCATACGCAACAGAGGGTGTTCCAAGCTCCGACCACCTTAAACTGCGCAGTGTGGTAGTGGACATTGACTCAATCCCAGATGGGCATGTTGGCCTTGAAATGCTCTTCGTCTCCGTAGAGCCATATATGCGTACCAGACTCAGTGGCCTCCAAGACGGACTTTCCCTTGACCAATATCAGATTAACCAGGTGACTTACTTGCTATTAGTATTAGTATTCTCAACAAGATTTAAATTAGTTATGCGCGCAGGTCATAACTGCGTTTGGGGTTGGAAGAGTAATCCGATCAAAGGACAGTAACTATAAAGAGGGGGATGTGGTTTTCAGTCAACTTCCGGTTGCCGAGTATTGCGTCGTACCCTCTTCGACCCTCAAAAAAATTGATCCTACAAATGGGGTTCCATTACCAGATTATCTCAGTGCTTTAGGTGCCCTGTCTTTTGTCTTATTCTAGTTTTCTTTCTATAACTTAACCTCAAAGGAATTATAAAATGATTGGCGCTAACATGGTGTGTGGATGAGTTAATTAGTATAGGAATACCTGGATTTGCAGCATGGGTGGGAATAGAAGTACTGGGTGACCCAAAACCTGGTTCCAATGTCTTCATATCTGCCGCCTCGGGTGCTGTGGGAATATGTGCTGGTCAATTGGCCAAAATCAGAGGTTGTAGAGTCATAGGAAGCGTAGGCACTGATGAAAAGGTAAACTTAATCTGTGATTGTTTTTGTTGCCTCTAACAAAATAGAGCTAACTAGCAAGTACGGTGAAATGTAGGTGAAACTCATAAAAGAAGAATTTGGGTATGATGATGCATTCAACTACAAGAAGCAAACAGATTTTGATGCCGCTTTAAGCAAGTAATCAAATCTTATTTATCTTTAACTATTGCTTTATTATAGTCATTTTTAAAACATGGACTATACGTACATATGCAGATATTTCCCAAATGGCATTGATGTTTACCTTGATAACGTTGGTGGTAAGATGCTTGAAGCTGTTCTTAATCATGTCAACCAACATGCACGAATACCACTTTGTGGGATGATATCTCAATATAATAAGGTAATAGAACAAGAGTCAATACACTCCGTTGCAGTTGTTTTTGTGCATCTACTGTGTATGTTGGTTTTTCTATTGTAAAGTAACTAGTTAGTTTTGCATTTGGGTGCAGGTTTGGACTGAGAGAGAAGGGGTGAGGAATCTTTTGAATATGGTGGGCAAGGAAGTGAAGATGGAAGGTTTTATGCTGCAATCCTATTGGAGATTTTGCTAAACAAATGGAAGGCTACATGAAAGATGGCAAGGTTAAGTCCAAGAATAAGATAAACTTTGGAATTGAGAGCTTTATAGAGAGCTTAGCATCCCTATTCTCAAGCTCTAATATTGGAAAAGTAGTTATTCAAGTTAAGGCATAATGTCCAAACACAACACATATAATATGATATGTATACTTCATGTTTGTAATAATTAAATACTTGAACTTGATGTTTGTGTTGGTGTGTAGTTAAGTGGTAACTTACGTATGACTTGTGATATTAAATCACACACTTACAGCGCACTGGAAAATTACCTCCAATTTCCCAATCCAGTTATCTTTCATTTTTTTAACAATATGTTATGTAGATAACACTAACGCATTGCTGGAATAGCTCAGTTGGTTAGAGCGTGTGGCTGTTAACCACAAGGTCGGAGGTTCAAGCCCTCCTTCTAGCGCTTTTGATTTTTTTGGGGAACTGTCTTACTTGGAAACTTTTGGATGTGTTATTTATAATAGGAATACCCGGATTTACAGCATAGGTGGGAATAGAAGTAGTAGGTGACCCAAAACCAAAACCAGGTTCCAATGTATTCATATCAAAGGCTGCAGGGTCATCGGAAGTGTTAATCTTTAATTTCTTGTAATAAAATAGAGCTAACTAGTATCTATATACACATACGGTGAAATGCAATGCGGGCGAAACTCATAAAAGAGGAATTTGGATATGACGATGAGGAAACAGATTTTGATGCTGTATTAAGCAAGTAATGAAATGACTTCCTACAAATCACTGGTGCGTCATTATAAACTTGGACTATATATATTATGCAGATATGTCCCAAATGGCATTCATAATGTTGGAGGATATTGCATATCAGTTCGTAAAGATAGTGAGACAAGTAATGTCACACCTGTTCAAGGCAGAAAGCAACAACAACAATGCTGATACAATTATGTCAAAATACTAATTTCGGACAAAGTCTTATAAAACTTCCTGTCATTGGCATCATATTCAAAAAATAACTAGTCAAGTAATGAAAAAAGACAAAAGCATACATATGCTTAATGGATAACTTCAGAAATTCAGAAAAAAAAAAAAACAGAGAGAAGATACAGTATTCGTAATTCAGACTAGTACTTGTGACATTATGTTCCAGGATGGTGAAATGAATTAAGAACAAAGAGAAGCAACTATACCTATCTCATAACCTCCTTGAAGGAACTTGTGTCAATCATTTACAACAATTGTGTCTTGTCTATGAAACATCACTGGCTGCCAAATTCGTTCGGTGGCATCTTCTGATGAAAATTTTCTGGAAGCCCACTGGTAGCCAGAAGTTACAACAAGCAATTATAACAACTCTTTGATGAAATCCAGGTTTAGGGTATCGCGAACAATAAGGAATAACCCAAGAAGTATAACGAGCATAATCCCTGATGACATGATCCGTTGCTCCACTTCCAGTGGAAGCTTTCTCCCTCCCCTGGCTGCCTCAATGAGGATCAAAGCCAATGTACCCCCATCTAAAGCAGGTAAGGGGAGCAGGTTTATAACGGCAAGGTTAAGATTGATCGCAGCAGCAAATTGATATAGCCCGTCAATGTTTGACCGTGCAACTTCTGCACCAACGGCAATAATGGCTACGGGACCAGAAACTTTACTGGCTGACTGTGAGAAGTTTAAAAATGTCTGCCTTAAGCCATCTAGAACATTAGATGTCAGACCCCAAAATTCTTTGCCAGTAAAGTTTATAGCCTCCAACAAATTCTTTGGTCTAACTTTTACTACTTTTGCATTTGGTGATAGCTGAACTCCGATTTTACCAGTTCCATCATAATTTTCATCCGGGGTCACCCCAATTTCAAAATTTTCCTGTCCTCTCTTAACCTTGAGTAACACGTATCTCTTTGGATTCTTCTTAATGACATCAACAACTTCAGAAACTGCGCTTGGACCTGGTTTAGGAAATTCACTTCCATTAATCTCGAGAATCACATCACCAGGAATCAGCCCATCCCGAGAAGCAGCTGAAAAGGGTCGAACTTCGGGTACGATCACCCCGGGAAAGACCTCTTGCTCGGGCAAACCAACAGACAGGACTTGAACAAAGATGATCACCAGTGCGAAAACAATATTAGCAACAACACCAGCTGAAACTACAATTACCCTATCCAATATTGGTCTATTCTTAAGCAAATTTTCATCATCAGCTGGAATACCACTATCCGGATCATTATCAGGAAACCCCACAAACCCACCAAGAGGAAAAGCTCTAAGGGAATATTCTACATTGTTTGAGTTGAACTTAGCTAAAATTGGACCAAAACCAACTGCAAATTTACTCACGTGGATGCCTTGGAGATAAGCAGCAAGGAAGTGACCGCTCTCGTGAACAACAATAATGGCCGTCAAAACTGCAGCTGCCTCTATTACAGACTGAGGACCTTCAAAGTTGCCATAATCAAAACCAGGGATGGCCCAAGACCTAAAATCCAACCTATTCCCGTGTGTAAATCTGTTCTTCTCGCAGAAAAAACGCCTGTGGCAGCTGGGACTGATATTTGGTGAAGCAAATGAAAAGCATATAGAAGAAGAATATGGTTTCGGAAAGTGGGTTTTGAGTTTGAATGAAGGTTCGGAGATGGGTGACTTTGAATTGGTTAATCTGATGATGGAGCTGGAATATGAAGGTGGAGAGTAGGGGAGGTTTATGACCATGGTTTCTGAGATTTTGGAAGGCCGATGGGAGAAAGATGAACGGCATAGAAACTACAACGAAGTGGGATTGGATAATTCATGGCCTTTTTTGACATGTGGAGGAGAAGTGAGTGACATGTCTCCCTCTTTTTTTCCACAACAAGAGTTATTAACAACGCTGTCTTCTCCACAATTTGGTACTACCAAACAAGACCCAAAAAAAAAAACACTCTCTGTGGTCCATAATAAATGGGAGCCCAAACCCATAACACAAACCATTGGATCGAAACATATCCGGTTCACACTCATAACAGGAGGAACGACCAAGATCCAAAGATGTCCATTACTTCACATAAAAAAAAAAGAAGAGAAATTTAATTTTCATTATTCTTTTTCTTTTTTTAATGTGTGACAACAAAGAGAATTAACCTTAACTTTCATATAAATTACCCAATTCTTTCATCGTAAAGCCACATCTAGTGCCTTCACATTTTCATTATATTTATTATTTTCAATTTAATTTCTTATGAGAATTGGTAAAAATTTTCCATATAAAAATTGAGAAATTTCTCTTGAATCAAAGTGTAAAACTTGTACATTTTTCTTATAAAAAAAGTATATTTTTTATATAAAAGAATTTTCACTTTTTTTTTTTTTTTTAACTTGGTGGCTTGGTGCGCAGAACACTGCATGTCTTTTTAGTATTTTATAAATAGGTATATATATTTAAACTACCATTGTGTGATTGAAGGTTTGCTTACGTTCAGATTGAGTCAAGCAGATAAAAAATAATGAAGTCTCATGCAATTATAAGAGCTAAATTATCTTCACAATGTTAGAAGTATGTCAGGAAATTTACTTTATCTATAATTTGATGTGATTCGTTTTTTTTTTTTTTTTTAAATACATGAGAGAATGAAATTCAAACATGAAATATTATCAAAACCCCATCACCATTATATCACACTTAGTGAATGTCATTGGCTTCTTAGTTATGTATGAAGCATGTGTGTGTATATATAATTAGGCTAACAGTCTGAAAATTTTCGTAGTTATTGCTTGGCTTAAAGAAAAATACCTAATAGTAAAAAAAAAAAAAAGATTTAATTTTATTTTATAAGAAGTTAGCTTTTGATGACAAATGGAAGCAATTGACTGCAAATTCAATTTAATAATAATCCTTTAGAAATTTTTAAAGGAATTTAAGATAACAAGAGAGCGTCTAAATGGCATCAAGAGAAAAGAAAAGGGCAGAAATTCAAGATGCCCAATCATTTTGTCCAAATCCCAACGTATCTGCTTAGTGGGGCTCTTGATTTTGATTTTGTTATGAATCGGGACAAAATGTCAAAGGAAGAGTACGATCCTAATCAAATCACCAACTTGGCAAGACCCATCTGTATATAAAATCCAACGTTGGTGCTCCAATCCCCTTGACCCACCAAAAGATGAGTATATGAAAAAGAGAAGATTGATAAATGATAATCAAGAAAAATATGCACTAAATCTGATGCATCCATGATGCTTCTCTCGCGTCACCGGTGCATGGATTGACAGACCCCAAAAGTTGAAAACTTTAACATGAAATTATGAATCCCACCTTCTAGTTATCTCAAACATTAATCACCTAGGAAAAAGAAGTCAATAACTTCTGCACATCTTCTTCTTCTTCCACGGCTTAGCTACACATTGATCTTTCCCACAAAAACCCTCTTTTTCTTCTATTCTTTTTCACGTTTGGTGTAGTTTGAGAGTTAGTGGATCTCACAAGTTAGAAGGACAGCATAGTTGGAGAAACATCACAAGGCTGCCGGTACCTACATGGATGGATGGGGACAGAAAACGATGGAATAGAATTAACCCAACAGAAAAGAAAGGGTAACAGGCCCCATTAATTAAGAGTTCGCAGCTAGGGTTCCCATTCCAAGAACTTCTGAAAAGCTCAACAATGAAGGATTATCTTCATTAATCAGTAATCTCCATCATTCTCATTATTCTTCTCTCCCTTAATGTATCGTGTCATGTGCAATCCTAGCAATGCATCATCCATCCCATCCTAACCTACCACGTTACATAATTTAAGCCAAACATATACATACAATTATGTATACATATATATGGTCCATGATTTGGACGTGCATGCTAACATTTTATACTTATAGACTAATGTAATGTGAATAATGTGATTATATATCTCAACTACTCTCAAGAGAAATATCACAAGTCAAAGCTTCTTCATCAATTCTTCGATTATTCAACCTCAGTTTGCAATTTTTATTTATACTACTGATTAACTTGTGCATCTGTTCAAGTGTAGACCTCTTCTGTGTCTCTTTTCTTTATCTTTATCTTTTGATGTCTATTTTATGCATATTGGATAACATCTTCTAATAGAATTACATGATTAGTGCAAAACCCGATCAATGGCTGACCAGATACGCCATTTATATATATATATATATATATATATATACCTAATCCTGCTGACGCTATCATGCATTTTTCATCAAATTAATAATTGTTAAACTATTATATCATATATCTGCTACATCCGTGTCTCTAAAACTCTCTCACAGAGGAAGCAAACGCTAATTAATTGATATGTTTGTCTAGGTTTAGGATTTCCCCGTGTTGTGTTCAGCTGAAATATCTTTCTTTGGATCAGATATTAAGAAGGGGAAGAGACGACAAGTATGTGTCTATTTCTGGGTAGAACTGAAAGTTGGTGGCGAGAGGCAGACAATCTGATTAAGGGATTTTAATTCTACAAATTAAGGAAGAACATTCAATCAATGAAATCCTCCTGCTTTAGTCTTAATCTCTTTAATTTACCTCTCAGGCTTTAGCAAGAACATTTTCATGATCAAAAAGTTGGTTCAAAAATAGTACTTTTAATTAAGTCATTAATTTAATTGTGGCTGCATATATATATAATGATATGGTAACTGCATAAAAAATTGTGGCTTTTGCAAAAAAAAAAGACACAACGTAGGATACATAAAGATATATCAGGGAGGGCAGGAGCAGATAGATAAGCAAGGGTTAGATGCACAAGACAATGATATATAGAGAGAGAGAGAAGAAATAGAATAAGATTAGTGAAAAGAGAAGATGAATGAATACGTACCTGCAGGAATGGAAGAGAAGATGGAAAGAAGTGCAAGATAAGATATTGACGCGGCTCAATTAAACTACATGGATGGTTTTCATTCTAACCATGTCTTCAAATTGAACCGCGCCAATACCTTCCTGCCGCTTTGCACTTTCTCCTTCTTTATTAATTTCCAATTCCTTCTTCAGGTGGGTGAAGGCTGAATTTATAGTTTTGTCTCCATGATCTCAAAAGTTGCTTTGCTTTTTACAGGAAACCTAAACTGGCCTTCTTGTTGGTCAGTACTGATCGAGTGCCTAATTTGTCCCTCAGATCTATATATATCTGCCTTGTATTAATTTTCAAAGCATCTTGTCTTGCTTCCACTTCCACATCAATTGCAAACTGAAATCAGATCACCAAAAATAAATCAACTGATTTGTGCTTATGTACGTGTGTACAGTTTGACTACCTTAAATTTTCCATCTTCCACGAAGCCACCGACGTAGAGACAGGTACTTTTTCTGCATTAATGGTCTTTTTCTGGCCCTTCTTTCGCTTAAAAAAAAAAAAGTCTGCACAGTAGGTTTCTCTGTATCAGATTTTACAAAGCTCCCTCCAAACGAGAAAATTAGTCTTTGCATGAAGCCTGTAATTAATTAAAAGATGGAGGTTTTTATGGTAATTCAGCTTCAGTAAGGTAGAACATGTTCATATATACCCATCAGTACACAAAAATTTCCATCTTTATCAATCCATATTAGAAAAAAAAAAAAATAAATAAATAAAATGGTCATGAACCGACCATACTGGACCACTAACAAGGACGATGCCTTTAACTGTGGGTGAATATATAAGGTCCCTGATTTTATGATTTTTACCTTATAATTAACACCAAATCTGGTTTTATTCTCCCTTTGTTGGCTTTCTTACTCTTCCCAATTCATCTGAACCAGGTAAAAAGTTTTTGGAATTTTATTCACTTGAAAGATTATCATTGGCTTTGGCACGATGTACTTCATTTCATAGAAATTAATAGAATAAAAATGGAAATCACTTGTCCAGTTGGAGCGTCGTGACAAGTCACGTACACATAACCCTTGCACACAGATCTAATTTGGGGTGGCACCTACTCACCTAACTCCTTAGAAATTAGCCATACCATAAATATTGGTTGTGTGTCCATGAGTATGTGAATTAATACACAGAAAACCAACAGGATCCGGAGGGGTCAGTAACAATCTCTTTCACATTTGACAAATTTTGTGACTGTGTGTTTTCTTGGTGATTAAGAAATTGCCAATCTTCCAACCGGTTTCATTTCAGCTTAGGATTCCATTAATTTGCTCATCAGATACTGGCTTATCTTGGTCCATGATCAATAATCAAAGCTTTATGATTGAAGATCTAACAGTGAAAGACATCAAATTAGAGAGGATTACTCAAAGTACAATCTTAATTTTGAAGAACACAGGGTAATGGTATTTCTAATCCTCTCTAATTCTTGAGCTTCCTTTCCAAGTTGACTTGGAAATATGGCAATCTCAATATATGGATTTTTATCTTAAGAGTATATTTTAATTTCTCGGCCTTGTTCTGCTCAGCTTGGCAATCCCTGCACTTGTTTGTCTTTTTCTGTTTATGAGCTTTAAATCACTACCATAGCATATACACTCGTTAAATTCACATTAGCTAGAGTTTAGATTTTTGCAACTCATTAGTAGTTGACTAATTGTGCAATAACATTTTTTTAGACTCTTGTGTAAAAAGCTTGTACCTTGACTTTTATATATATGACTAGTCACTCTCAGGTTGACAACAGAGTTTGCTCTTTTTAATTTTCGATCGTAGTAACTCGTGGTTTTGTAGGCCATATTGAAAGGGTTTTGGCCCATTCTACCGTACGTGGGACAACAATCATGCCTGGAATCGCATCCTTTGTGAGCATTTGTCAGTCCACAACAATTTCCAATGCTGCTTTTGCATCGAATATTGAAGTGTTAATCATCTGAATGATGTTGCAAGAGTAGGAATATCATTCAAGGTATGTTTCCTCCAGTTGCAACTTGAGCTTGCTGAAGAAGGCAAAAGTATTTGACGCCTGCTACAGATTTGCCGTCAGCACTTACTGCACAGTGAGCTAGGATGCAGCCCACACTGTTCCTTTTGAAGATATATGCTTGCTTTAATTTAGATGTAATATATAATATTGCTTGAATGAACATACTTAAATTTTTGTAATTGTAATTGCTACTTGTAATAACGTTCTCAAATAATTGATGCACTCATTCTTGCCTAGTCTTCTTCTGGCTGGCTGCCAATCAATGTAGTGCATGCTTCAATTTGAGACCAGCAATGTGTTTAGATCAGTCTAGTTGGTTGGTTACATGGGAGTACAAGGTTCATTAACTGCATCAAATCAGATTATTGTAAGTGGACCACAAGGAAATTAAGAGTGGTTCATGAACTCAGTATGTATTAATTGTCTTGGAGCACTGCAATTCCAGTATCAGCCACATCCATCATGCATATATATGTCGCATCCACTTTCTGGTATAAACAAAACTTTTTTCTTTCTTTAGCTGCCAAAGTGAAAATGTAAAATAATGATGAATTTAACACGAATCTTTGCTGATATCTACTTTCTTGCTTTTATTTTGGTTTTATATTCATCTGATTGAGAGAAAGTGTCAGTTTCAAGATGACATGAGGTAAATTAAGACTTAATTAATATGTGCTTACTCTTAAAATATTCTTCCATCTGTTAGAGCCCTTAACAAATGGTTTATTCCTTACCTTATTTGTATCGGCAAAAAATAAAAAGTATCACCAAAAAACAAATAATTAAATTAAATAATAGTAATAAAGTTCAAATGAGATCTCAGCCCATTGAAATGGTTACATGTAGACAATTTAATCCACACTATCAAAACCTTTCTTTACATTAAAAAAAATAAAAATGAAACATTATCAGAGCCAAGCAAATCATTAACATTTAATGATGCAACACTTTGTTGGGATTTTCCCCTAAAGCGTTAGATTCTTTATGTACCTAACATACTTTATACGGCTCGTGGTCGAGACCACCATGTTCCTTCCCGTTCTTCATACTGCTTGTCCAGATTCAATGAATGTAGCACTTCTTCTTTTTTTTTTTTTCTCTAATTTTGCAACAAAAATTACCATTAAAGCCCCAAGCTTCCTCTTTAAGAGGAAGCTTGAGCGCGAGACCGGGATGGATGGACTGGCCATGGCCGCTGCTGCTCGTCCTTCACCTGCTTCTTCTTTGGTAACTGAGGCCAAAGGTATTTTCTCTTTGCCTATATTTGTTGTTTTATATATAGTTTATCTTTTTCTTTGCTATCAGATTCAAGGAAATAAGGTTTCGTTGTAACTAAAGTTACATCCTTTTTTTTCTTCTTTCTATTGTGTTTTGAAATTGGTCATCACAATCTTTCATAAGCTCCAAAACTCAATCCAAAGTAATAAACTTTTATTAGTTAGTATGGATCCGTTTGTTAGAGAGATTTTTGATTGTGGAAGTCCTTCTTTGATTGATTGGTTCACGGGTTTAGCTCGTAATCGTGGTTCTTATGGCCCATTGTTTCAATCACTAGCCCCACCTCTAAAGATCAACGTCTTCCACTGCTAGCTCCCTTTTCTGGATTTATACAACTGGTCTAAGTGCAATACTTTCAGAGATTTTTTACATAACCCCTCATAGACAAAGAGTCCAAAGAACCTAATAGCTGTTGCTTTCAGGTACTTGTCATTTTATGCTGGTTTCTTTATGGATATTCTCCTTCATATGCTAAATTCAAACCATTAATTGGATTGAAGAGTATATTAAATTGGTCTTTTATCTTAAGCTCAGCTTCTTTCTGATTTCATCTATCTACATCTTCTATTATTCGTAAAATTAAAAACTTTTTAGCTTCAAAAGAAATAATAAACTAGATCTGTCTTCCAATATAACAAGGTAAGAAAAAAAAATTATTAATTTAATTGTTATTCTCAAGTTATATACTTTTATGATCTTCGTTGGAATTAATGAAATAAATTAAAGCAGATAAGCCAATTGGTAGTCTCCATTGGTATAGTTCTTGGATTTTGTTGTACGGAGAGGCATTTTATTTTTGGACAAACGGAAAAGGCATTGACTGATGTTGTTTTCAGTGTGTGTATATATATATATATATACACTAATAAAATAACATACGCTAAACTA
Organism: Bauhinia variegata; assembly: GCA_022379115.2. Lineage (NCBI taxonomy): Eukaryota > Viridiplantae > Streptophyta > Magnoliopsida > Fabales > Fabaceae > Bauhinia > Bauhinia variegata. The sequence continues at coordinate 18,162,151 of CM039432.1, forward strand.
AGTTGTATACTTACCTAAATATGAAGAAATTAAAATATAGAAAACATACAGCAATGCACTTAATTTTGATTGATGGAAACCCCTCCAATTACTAGTCACCAATTGTATAATATATTATTTATGAGGATCTTCCTCTGCAACTGGCCTTGTTGACTACGACATGTAAGCTCTATTATTATTGGTATTTTATATTGACTCAGTAAGAACTGACAAGGACGCACTTATAAAATAGTTAGCAATTGTAATGGAAATTTTCTACTATATATGGAAAGTTGATGTTGCTTCGTAAAACCTCGTCAAAAATAATTGTAGTGCGTCAGAAACCAATTGAGGGAAACTGATGCTAATGCCGTTTCTCGTTTATCTTTATTCATCTGGGATTGTGCAGTGGAGATGAGGATGCAACTCTGATCAGAAACTGCCACCGTCGAGCCAAAGACTAAACTCGGTAACAGACCACTCCACTCTTAAGAGAAACACTGCGTTATTGAGATTCGGCTGTGCGTGGGAGTAACATTTCAATAGCCAGCCACGGAGATTCTCCATGTCACATAAGAAGAGATGGATGGTATATGGCATTATCGATATCCTAGAAAAAAGGGACAAACTTGGGTGCGAGGATGATCGGGAGACACCGGACTACTGGCGGTGGCACTTCCTGCAAGCCATGAATGAGGCCTTGTGCAGTGTTCGTGCTCATGAATGTGTTGAATCTGGATCCGCTCCAGGCACTAGACAGATCCTTCTCGGGCAGCTTGAGAGGGAGAAACAGTTTCAATGGGCGGATCTCAAGGATGAGAAGCAAGTGAGGCCTATTGTTCATGCTATCATCTATTTGCGACAGGTTTCTCTGAGTATGAAAACCGTGGAATATTTCGTGATGCTGTATGCATCTTTGTTCTGCCTCTACCTGGTAAACGACTTGATTAAGTCCAGAATTAAATTACTATGAGCTTTAATTTTGAGACAAAAGCCTAATCTCATTCTGTATTCTGCACTATATATATACACAGGCTCGGGTAATATTTTATGCTATACAAGCTGTGAAGTTGATGAGTTGTAGTCACCTCATGGTGGAGATGTTCATAGTTGATAACTACAAGGCACGAACAGCCCAGCCCATGATTTGGGAGCTTCCACGTACCCGACTTGGCCAGTCTTTCCCAGTTATGATGCAGATCCATTGAGTGCTTCCATGAGGAGAGAGATTTCATTGATAACTTGGGTTGAAGTTATTCAATGCTAATCGTCACAATCAAAGAGCAACGCCACCCTCTTGTGCAGGAGTAGCGTCATGATTTTTTCTACCGATCTTCATTGTGATTCTATATTTCCTGTTCGGTTGGTGAAGAGAGTTCCCCTTGACAACTTCAAAATTTATTCGTTTCAGTCAGTTGCTAAAGACAGTAAATTTTATCAATAGCAGTAATAAGTCTTGAGAGTTTTTGTATCCAATCCATGTAGTAATAATACTGATGAGCTAGCTTTTTCCTTCTCATCGCTGTTTGCAGCAGACTGTTATAATTTTGAAGTTTATGTGCTTTCACCGTGTGTAATAATCCAGATATGATTATAAAGCTTGCTTAACTTCACATTCCCGTGTCTTAGTCATCTTTTTAATTCTGTCACTCGTTACCTTTTCTCGCTGAATTGACTCTGGGACGGATAGTTTTGAAATTTTTTCCTTCGTCAAACTCTCTTCAATTCAACCCAACCCCAGATAATTAATTTGCAACGTGGTACTGCCTCAACACTAGTTGGAATCTCTCAGAACCCAAATTCTTTCATGTTCCAACCCATGGAAAGAGTTTTAAAAGCCTCATTACTAGTCTTTTGCATGGATAATTTAATCTGCAGCGCGTAATGGATATCCTACTAGGTACATGTTACTGGAGGTGAACTAGCTCAAGTTCAACTCCACGTCTGCTGTGTTCATTCTCAATCAAGGTGAACCAGAGGATTCACCCAAGGAAGCTCAAATGCAACCCTTGAATTGCTATGCCGTGATTCTCTTTCAGTCAATAATTTCATTTATTTTTTTAAGCAGCGTCAGATGAGCATCGTTTAATAAAAAAAGCTCACACAGAAATTCTATAAAGCTGAAATTTAATTTCCAAGGGTACCACAAAACATCAGAGTAGAAAATGAAAGAACACTGACAACTAGAATAGAATGTGCGGTGCCCCTTCAAGCTTCCTTCTGCTTGACTGGTGCCATAAACAGAAATCGGTATAGCCGAGCAGCTAAAATTGCTCCTATGAAAGGACATATCCAATAAACATAAAATTGCTCCCAAGTGTTGTGCTTGTTGTTTATATATGCCCATCCAAAGGCATTGGCTGGGTTCATGGAAGGTCCTGTGTAGCCGGAGCCTAGGGTAACCAACGCCACTGTTGCCACAGAAAGCAAGTAGATCTTGAGCAATGGGTTTCTAGGACCCCTGAGCATAACAAGAAGAATGGCCAAATTAAGAAGAAAAGTGCACGTCCCCTCTGCTATAGCTCCGGTATGCAAATCCACCTTCAAAGAAGGTCCCCTTAGCATGTGCTTGTACTGATTTGGCATCACTTGCAGAATTGACGAGGCACCAAGAGCCCCACCCGTTGCCTGAGCAGGGAATCTAACAGCCAATGAAGCAAGCGATGCATCGGGCCTGAACCCTGCGGTGTAGAAGGAAACCGTGGTTGAGGGGTTGAAGCTAGCACCACCCAGAATCCTCCCAATCAAGCTAATAGTGAAGACGAGGACGGTATTGAGATTGATGGTGATAAAGAGGCCCGCAAGTGATGCGGCTTGAAGACCAAGAAAAGAAGCTATTTTTGCAGTGAAAATCCTGAGAGTTGAAACGCAGAAAATCCAGATTGATGTCAAAATTGCATCTCCGATGACTGATTTTATCATGCCCATCCTCTTACTCTTTGTTGTAGGACTCTCTCTGCCGTGCTTCTTTAAATGCCGAGAAGCAGTAGCAGAGAGATAGATCAAAGATTCCAAACCACTTAATTGTTTGTGTTCGTGGTGTCCCTCCGTACCAATAATTATGGACAGTGCCTGTGGATAGAATGCATCAGAGATTTAATGAGTCACGTTGTCGACTGGTAAGCATCTTAACCTAACCTCACATGTGTTACTGCTACCGAAGCTCACATGTGCTATTCTATTCTTCATTTGGAATAGGGAAAAGAAAAAGGCACCGAGGCTGACCATTAGGAGTACATGTGTTTGATTTTTCAATTTAATTTAATTGCTTCATTTGCACAAGTAATAACCTATTTTGACAATACATTCATGGGAAATAAACATTTGATTTTGTCCACAATATTATTATATTTTTTGAGGACTGTCACCACAGCAAAACTGACCTATGGATTGAGTTTAGTATTGTGTCCAATCTCTTGGTCTACGAATTAGTCCGTGATTGTATCCAGATTCATTTAGGGGAAAAGAAAAAAGTCATTCAAATAATAACGATACTTGGGACATTTTCCCCTTGTACCGGACAAACTGAAATTCAAAAACTGTAACGGAAAGTTAAAAGTCTTTTTCTTTTTCTTTTTTCCTCAGCCCAAGTACACATATGGAATTCGGCATTCAGGGCTCTGCGACCTCCATTATTAGCCCAGCTCAAGTTTAAAGTTAGGAAGAAGATTTAAAAAGCCCAATTCTTTCTATACAGTTTTTTTTTTTTAATCTCACATTTCAAAATTTTAATTTTTTAAAGTATAAATTACATTTTAAAACTTAAAGTTTTAGAACACATGAAATATATTTTCAAAAATTTTGGGATTTGGCCTTCAATAAAACTCTTTGAAACTTAAACCCATATATGTACGCGATCGTGGGCTCATACAGCTAAATTTTTAATTTGTAGATTTCTTTTGACACCCCATTTTTCTATTCAAACCCATCCATAAGAACCATGTGAAAAGGGCAAACGGGGTGTTAAAAGAAATGATCCAATAAGAAATGGCGCGACGTTGTTGTCCATACACTCTTCTCTCGTTTTTATTTTCTTTGTTTAATTAATGAGTAATGATTTTTTTGACATAGGATAAATCATACAATTTAGACTCATACTCCTTTGTAATAATATATATAGGAATATCTCAAAAAATTGAGATTTTAATTTTACATCTCTATTTTTTATATGCTCATTATAACAATAAAAAAAAAAAAAAATTCATGGCGCTGTGCACGAAAAGAAGTTTTTGGGATAAATATATCCACTTTGAAAGAGATTAGTAGTATCCATGCGGAGGATAGCTTTGGTGTTTAAAAAATATTTTAAATTGGTAAATGATTCCAATTCTAGTGAAAGAAAAATAAGCATTATCATTTCTATTACAAGAATGAAGATGCGGATGATGGACAAACTAGATTTTCTGGGAAACCAATTAACTAAACTAAACACTGATGTCGGTGGGCGAGGAAAAAGATGAGTAAAATGTGTGGCAGCGTCAGAGAGATTTGTTACCCGCCAAGACTCCATTTCATACTACTAGTAGTATTTTATTTCAAGTCAAAGAATGGCAAGCAGACAGGTAGCCACATGTACACTGTTCCAGGATTAGAGACATGTTCATGATAATGATAATGATAATCTTGTATTTGAATATCACAGCAAGTAACTCACTTTCTCCATCATATAATTAAAAAAAGTTTGTCCTCGGATTTAGTAGAAACCGTCGGTAATTAATATTCTTCCTTCAAAATCTGCATTTCGATAACTTCAGATGCGTTTTGAAGGTGCTGGGCTGATGACACTCTTTTCAAGACACTGTGGAGCTAGTACAGCTCATTGACGCCCTTGGCCGCAAACTCTGTAGAAAAATGCTGTGATTCGCTCTCTTTTTCTCTCTTCCCCACCCCACCGACATTATCTAATAACCAAAAGCAAGAAAAAGAAAAGGAAGAGTGACCGCTTTCAACAAAGAAAAAGAGGGCGAGAGCATGTAATGTAATGTGAAAGTACAAAGCAACTTTGGCCTCTTCTCTTACATTCCTTGCAGAGTGGCATTTATTCCCTTATACCACATCTGGGTTACTCTTACTGACGGAAGCTCATAGGAGACAATACATGGGTGAGTGTAGGAGATTGGGTTCTGTCTTGTTCATACTGCTGCTGCTGGTGGCCTGCGCTAGCGGGGAAGACCCTTACAGGTTCTACAATTGGAATGTTACTTATGGAGATATCTACCCTCTTGGAGTTAAACAACGGGTACATTTTTCTTTATTGTAATCGTATGATATTGATTCTCTCTTCTTCTTCGACATCTTGTTTCGCAAATCATATGCTTTATGAACTATGAAATGGCAGGGGATATTAATCAACGGGCAATTCCCAGGACCGCAGATCGAGGCCGTGACCAATGATAACTTGATTGTCGGCGTTTTCAATAGCTTGGATGAACCTTTCCTCATCTCTTGGTTAGTCCTTGTCTCCTCCGTAACTTTATAATTCTAAAGTAGTTATCCCGGGGACAACAAAAAAGAACTTGTTTGGTCTATTGTGAAGTAACAGCTTCTTAACTTTATTCTGTTTCTTCACTCTTTTTTGAGAGCCCATTTTCTACCCGCAGTGCCACGGCATGTAGGAATTATGTTAATGGTAGTTGTTCGGGCGGGAAGGTGGTTTATTACTTCAATTGCAAACGATGTCGCTTTGACATAATGCAGAAATGGTTTCGTAGTTCACTATTTGCTCTATACTATATAACATGTAGTCACCCGCATCAACACAACATGCCTGAAAGCCCTAAACTTTGTTTTCTTTCCTGCTTAGGAAGGCTTGATGATACTTTGATTCAATAGATCTTAGGATGGTTGAATGGCATATAAGGTGTTTATGGCCGATTGAAGTGAGAAACGATGAATATAATTTCAAAGCTAGCTGGTACAAACTGGAATTCGTAAGCCTGAGATTCACGGTACAAGAAATAGTGATATGGTATAATTGTTTATAGGAATGGAGTGCAGCAGAGGAGGAACTCATGGCAAGATGGAGTATATGGTACTAATTGTGCAATCCCACCAGGGCAGAACTTCACTTATGTTCTTCAAGTGAAAGATCAAATTGGTAGCTACTTCTACTTTCCTTCCTTTGCATTTCACAAAGCTGCAGGAGGCTACGGAGGTTTTAAAATTGCCAGCCGCTCCGTGATTCCTGTACCTTTCCCTCCTCCAGCAGGAGATTTCACCATATTGGCAGGGGACTGGTACAAGAGAAATCACACTGTAAGTTGCTTAACTGAACAAGAGTCTGCACGATGGATATTTCCTTAACCATCTAATACTTTAATTTCGTTCTTGCAGGATTTGAGAGCCATTTTAGACAGTGGAAGTGACCTTCCTTTCCCTGATGGACTTATCATCAATGGTCGTGGTTCCAATGCTTACACATTCACAGTAGACCAAGGTACGGCATGTTAGTTCTAATCGAAATTTAAAAACCAAAACTTTGATTTATATGCACAACATGTATCGTGTATGTAGTAGGCATTAATTGTTTTGTTTTGATTGTTGTATAGGCAAGACGTACAGATTTCGAATATCTAATGTGGGGCTGACAACCTCCATCAATTTCAGAATCGAAGGACATAAGATGTTGCTGGTTGAGGTGGAAGGAACCCACGCTCTCCAAAACACTTACAGCTCCCTTGACATTCATCTGGGACAGACATACTCTGTATTGGTTACCGCTGATCAACCAGCAAAAGACTACTACATCGTTGTCTCAACGCGATTCACCTCCCAAGTTCTCACTGCAACCTCCATCCTCCATTACAGTAACTCTGCATCAGCTGTTTCTGGCACTCCCCCCGGTGGCCCAACCACTCAAATTGATTGGTCCATTGAACAAGCACGATCTCTCAGGTGTTGAAATTGAAAAATGTGATTTCTTGAGTATTTTCTATAATGATCTTATACTTACTATGACATGTCATAAATCAAACCAGACGGAATCTGACAGCAAGTGGACCCAGACCTAATCCACAAGGATCTTACCATTATGGTTTGATAAACACAACCCGTACTATTAGACTTGAAAATTCTGCTCCAGTTATCAATGGCAAGCAGAGATATGCCATCAACAGTGTGTCCTTCATCCCTGCCGATACACCTCTTAAGCTGGCTGATTACTTCAAGATCCCCGGCGTTTTCAGCCTCGGAAGTATCCCGGACAACCCTACTGGCGGTGGTGGGTATCTCCAGACTTCTGTTATGGCTGCCGATTTCCGAGGCTACGCCGAGATTGTGTTTGAGAATCCTCAAGACACTCTGCAATCTTATCACATTGACGGCCACAACTTCTTTGTTGTGGGGTAAGTAAAGTTCCCCTCTCAATTTTCAGTTACGTCGAATAATAATCTAATTTGTATATTATTAATTTGCGATGTAAAGAATGGATGGAGGGAAATGGTCAGCTGCAAGCAGATTAAATTACAATTTAAGAGACACCATTTCTCGTTGCACTGTTCAGGTACATGAATATATGCTGGCGAGTTTGCGATTCTCTATTGACAGCGTGACTAAAAGTGTCTTGGTTTTGATACTCAGGTGTATCCCAATTCCTGGACTGCAGTGTACATGCCTTTGGACAATGTGGGAATGTGGAACATGAGGTCAGAGAATTGGGCTCGTCAGTACTTGGGCCAGCAATTTTATCTTCGCGTGTATTCCCCTGCCAATTCATGGAGAGATGAGTATCCAATCCCAAGTAATGCCCTGCGTTGTGGTCGTGCAGTTGGCCATTGATGCTATCTAGTCTAGTGGCTAGTTCTATTGAAGGCTTAACTAACTCAAGCCTCTTGCGCTTTTGCACCATTACTCTTCTTCTATCATGGGTTTTTGTCAATTGTCAAGTCCAAAATCTCCTCATTGGATTTACTTCTTTTACGTTAGAACTTGATATTCATTGTTTTGTTAACATGTTTTAGCATCCTTTTACCAAAAAGCTGAGTTCTTTACTTAAGAAAATAGACAATATTAATGTGCTATGAAAATGAGAGAGACGATTATTTTTACTTTAATTATTAATGCAGTCCACCTTGTTCTTCTGAATATATTTTAGAGTCAACTGAAAATAGACTATATACTGAGATGCCAGGGTTAAAAACTGAAAGTTATTATTATATGATCTGGTATGGTCCCAATTGGTAAAATATGGTCCCCCTTGTAGGAATTTTTGTGCTACCAACATCTTTCTCTTTTACGCTAGTGGTTAATGGTTTATAATTGATAAATATGGGGCTTGAATTTATCCATCTCAATATTTTTTGAAGATTCCAAATTCACAGTGGATCAATCAACTGTTATTTCTATTTTTTAAGTTATCATTTAAATTATACCCACTCAAAACCATACATTATGCGGTAAAATAAGTGTTGATGGTTCATATTATACAAAGTTCGCATCTTCAAGTACCATAATCTCTTGGACTTTGCAATAAAGTTTTCCATTCAACCAGAGATACCACTTTGGATACTTGTATTTTACACTTGTCGCTAACTATTGATGACAAAGCGTGTGTGAAGCTAACTGTAACTTGAAACAGACGACCCGACTCGTCCGTTTTTACTTTTAGCTGCAAGATGTTACAGCTTAATCTTCCATCCATGTCTATGCATTATTATGAAGGTAAGGGTCCAATGTCAGCTAAAATTGCCAGACAATTATTTAACATTGGTGAATCGTTTTTGTAGTCTAAAATCGATATGAAGCTAAGCCTTCTCTCTGCTGGCTGATCCAGAGAACCCTTTGTATTGAAAGGAACGAGTAAGAATGACCCTACCGGTTTGTTATGGAATTAATTTGAAGGCAGACCCATTCAGCGTTGTCACGTTGGATTTAATTCTCCACAAAGCTTTTTCTGATAGGTTGGAGAGAATAGAAAGGAAATAAATGCAAGCTTTGTTGTAGGAGTGAAGAGGATACTAAACAGAGTAATATACGCGTCAGTAGAGAGTTGACCAACTAAGGCTCAGCGTGCCCAAAAGATTAAAGACACTTGAATTGCGGCTTATAATAAAATCTCGGAACTCTGTCTCTCTAATGGTGTGATTGAGCGGTTAATTCTGTATTAAAAGAGAAAAGTCTACGGGAGTCAATCTTTGACTTTAGTTATATCATTTAATGTTCCCGCCAAGTTCCCAACGGTATACAGCATGCACGAATTAATGAGTGCTTAGTGGAGCATTTTGGTTGGCCCAGTGGACGTAGCCTATATAAACTACATATAGTCATTTAGCAAGACGAGCAAGCGGATAATCATACAGTCACTTTTTCGTTTAGCATAATAAGAAAGCCAGCTAGCCATGGGAACTTTCCATCCGAAATGGGTTTCTGTGACTGTTCTTGTTCTCTCTATTGTTCTTCATTTGAGTGCAACCACTCTTGGAGATGATAAGCTTGAAAAAGCCAGGTTTGGAGATTATGGTTGTCGATTTGGAGGTGGACGACGCTGCGGAGGCAGGTTTGGTCGCGGACCTCGTGGTGGCTTTGGTGGTGGAGTTGGAGGAGGAGGGGGTTTTGGTGGTGGAGGAGGCGGAGGTCTAGGGGGTGGGGCAGGTCATGGTGGAGGCTTTGGAGCTGGAGGAGGGGTTGGTGGTGGTGCTGGAGGAGGTGTTGGTGGTGGTGGCGGCTTTGGTGGAGGAGGAGGAGGTGGTGTTGGAGGTGGTTCTGGTCAAGGTGGAGGTTTTGGTGCTGGAGGAGGTGTAGGTGGCGGGGCAGGGGGCATTGGAGCAGGTGGTGGTGGTGGTGGGGGTGGGGGTGGAGGAGGAGGAGGTGGAGGTGGACTTGGTGCTGGTTCAGGACACGGTGGAGGCTTTGGAGCCGGAGGTGGCGTTGGAGGAGGTGCAGGAGGTGGTGGTGGTGGTGGAGGAGGAGGTGGCGGCGGTTTGGGTGGAGGCTCTGGTCACGGGGAAGGATTTGGAGCAGGAGGTGGTGTTGGTGGAGCTGGTGGGGGCATTGGTGGTGGAGGTGGAGGTGGAGGAGGAGGAGGGGGAGGTGGTGGATCGGGTCATGGCGGGGGCTTTGGTGCGGGTGGTGGTGTTGGAGGTGGAGCCGGCGGTGGATTAGGTGGAGGTGCTGGGGGTGGTCACGGTGGAGGAATTGGAATAGGAATTGGCATCGGCATTGGAGTTGGAGTTGGAGCTGGTGCGGGCGCGGGGCAAGGATCTGGTAGTGGTTCTGGCAGTGGTGGTGGTAGTAAACATTAATAAGGAGTAGTTGGCATTGGCATTGGCGTAGTTTTGTGAAATGGTTATATAAGTCGCACTGAGATTTCACGTTGTTGTACCCTGCATAATGCAGATTTTAATTTCCAATGTTCTGTAATAAAATGACATTGTTTCGCTCTTCTTGCACAACTAGTTTTGCGCAGCATACAACGTCACTTGCATCTCGTCTCATCCAACTTCATTTTTCACAATCCAATCTATAGATTACCCACCTCATTTGTAATTTAATTCCTTATATTTATTAGTTTATTTTTAGATCCAACGTTAATAAACGAGCGATTAAATTTATTGTTTAAGTGTTACGTTAACGTGCCCAATTCTAGTAAGTGGTGGGAAAGCTTCTCTGTTTCCTGGCTATATTTTCCATTTTCTTTCAAACGATTTGATGGAGTACTAACTTTTGTCTTTATAATTGACCAAAATACTTATATTCAATTATTGGTTTATGATCATATTAAATACTAGTAGTAGTAAACAAGGAAAAAGCAAAAGATTAGTCGGCGATAATTCTTGGACAAGCCATCATCGCCAAAAACGATGCGTTGCAAGGAAACTATCGCCAAACCGGCAATGCTTATCCATAAGGTATACCCGTCTATAACTAGGTATCTGGACCGTTGATGGTTATGATCTACAACGCCACGACAAAGGTCGCATATTAAAGCGGACACTTGCTGCTTCCGTGTGCATCATATACAATCACAAAGCATTTGACGTTGTACTTTAGTGGCGCCTCTCCACACTGCATACCATACAAAGGGGCCTCTTCCCGCCGTTTCGTTGACAGAACCCAAGCTCCACTTGCATTCTTCAGTCAGCGACGCACTTTTCACTGTTAAAACCCTCGTCGTCTCTTTAACCTCCGAAGCCCTGCTTCTCCAATCAGAAACCCTAATTCATTGCTTCCTTCCTCAATGGAGCTTCGTTCTCGTAGACGGATATCTGGTCCCAAAATCGAAGGTAATTATTTCAACTTTCTGAACTTTTATTTATTATTTTCTTTTACTTTCTCCTTTTGGTTTGGTTGACTTGAGTTTGTTTGGTTTCTTGGAAAATGTTGGACTCTTGCGAAATTTGAATAGTGATGGTTTGGCACTTTTGGTTATTTTCCGACCTTTTCATTGTTGAAAACGCGCCTGTGTTATTGATGCCCCTTTGTCTGATATTCTGTTAGCAATTTCTTGAAATGTGACGCTAAATATCGGGTTTGATTTCTACTTCCTTCACTTTACTAAACTGAGGTCTTATTATCTTTATTTCTGACAATGTTGATATCTAATTAAGCAACAGGAAGCGAACGTCAGGATAAGGATGCCTCTAGGGAAGCTGATTCTAATAACCAGTGTGGCGATAGTACAGACGAAGATGTTTATGTGCCATCTTCCGATTTGGGTTCAGATTGCGAAGGTAAATTGCATTTCCTCGTTTAAAATTTAGTGAAAATATTCTTCTTGAGATATTATATGTTGGTCGGCTGCATTTTTGGGATGCAAGCTTCATCTATATTCGAGGGAAATATATCACTTAATATCTGAAATATTAACTCGGGGAAGTATTTATGCACTACCGTTTTATGTCCTTTCTATTTTAACTTTAATGGTTGGAATTTGGATGAGAAGAAAACAGTAAAATTTCCAAAGAGCCTTTCCCAATTTTTTTGGATTACTGCTTATTTATATGTGAATTTCATCTTGGCAACAACATACCTGAGAAAAGAAAACAAAACTTCCATACAGATGGAAATGTTTGCAGGAACTTCCGTTTTGACCTAAATCAAGAACCAACTTCTAGCATGGATAGTTCTGATAGTGACGATTACTCTGCTGATTCATCTGATGTTGAGGAACTTTTCCCTAAAAAGAGAAAGGTGCAGTCCAGAAAGAAGGGCAAAGGCAGAGAACAGAGTGAGGCAGGGAGAGGCGAGTATCATGGGCAAGACCAGCAGCAGTCAGTTGATATTCATCCTGTTAGACTGAAAAACAAGAAAAATGGAAAGAAAAAGAGAAAAGAGGAGTCTCGGCCTGTGTTGTTGTGGCATATATGGGAAGATGAGCAAGAGAGGTGGATTGATAGGAATTTGTTGGAAGATGTTGAATTAGATGTTCAGAATGAAGTATTGAATGAAACTGTTGACCCATCATCTGATCTGACTATGCCTTTGCTAAGATATCAAAAGGAATGGTTAGCCTGGGCTTTGAAACAGGAAAATTCAGAGATTCGAGGGGGAATCCTTGCTGATGAAATGGGAATGGGGAAGACTATTCAAGCAATTTCCCTTGTTCTTGCTCAACGTGAAATCCAGAGATTGATTTGTGAACCAGATAAACCCTCACCCTCACTCTCACCAGGTTCATCTACAGTATTGCCTGCGATCAAAGGAACACTTGTAGTTTGTCCTGTGGTTGCTGTCACCCAGTGGGTTAGTGAAATTGATCGATTCACCTCTAAAGGAAGCACCAAGGTGCTAGTCTATCATGGGGCCAGGAGAGGGAAGAGTGGTGAAGAATTATTGAATTATGATTTTGTAATAACTACATATTCTATTGTTGAGTCTGAGTACAGAAAGTATCTCATGCCTCCTAAGCATAAGTGCCCTTATTGTGGCAAATTGTTCTACCAGAATAAGTTATCTATCCACTGGAAATATTTTTGTGGGCCTTATGCTGAGAGAACAGAAAAACAATCAAAGCAAGTTAAGAAGAAGAAAAAAGATGTTACTAAACAGAAGATCAATGACTATGAGAATGGGAAAGATAAGGGAGCTCACAAGCAGAAGTTGACACTTTGGAGCGATGAAGAACTGGAATTGGACTTGAGAATAGAAAATTCTGATGCTACACGTCGAGGGAAGTCGCTTCTACATGCTGTAAAGTGGCAGCGGATCATCTTGGATGAGGTCAGTTGTGAAAACTATGCTGATGATACATTTTGTCATTTACTTTCTTTGAGAATATTCTGAATTTGTTGTGGGGGAGAATATCAATGTTTAAAAATGAAGATAAAATATCATGGAGTGATGAAGACCTATCTAACTAGTTGAACAATTAAACATGTTTACCCTATGTGTGAAAGAAAGGTTTATGTTATTTGTATGATGAACATTCATTTATGCATATTAAATTAAACCACAGATGCTAAGGAGTTACCTTCAATTCAGATACTCTCTCTTTGTAACTACATTTAATTTATGTTGCTAAAATGTCCTACATCTATACTTTGAGTATGCTATAACTTGTTTTTCATGGACTAAAAGATGCAGACGTGTTCATTTTCTTTTTGTTATTTCTGATGTCTCTCCTGCCATCTATCTTTATGGACAAATGTGAGTCTTCTTTCTAGCTTGACTCTGCTCAAGAACTCTTTGTTTTAATATATCAGAATCACACTTATTCTAAAAGAAAAAAGGAAGAAGACAATGTGTTATGGCTTCCATAATCCATATTCATGTTGTTTTATTCTTATTTTATTGTCAACATTGTATTATGGCATCATCATATGTAAGCGATTTAACTTGGTAGATGCTTAAAATTTTTTATATTATATTGACCTTTATATTTTTACCTTAATAACATAGGCACACTACATAAAATCTAGACATTGTAATACAGCAAAAGCAGTTCTTGCTCTGGAGTCTTCGTACAGATGGGCATTAAGTGGCACCCCCCTTCAGAACCGTGTTGGGGAGCTGTATTCTCTTGTAAGTTTACCTTCTTTGTTTAGCTTTAATCTGCCAAGCTTGTGTTCATAAGTTAATTTAATTGCTATGTGGTGAACACAGGTGCGGTTCCTGCAAATAGTTCCTTATTCCTATTATTTGTGCAAGGACTGTGATTGTAGAACTCTTGATCATAGGTATGGCTTGAATTCAGTCAATGTCGATTCTATTTTAGCTGACAATAGTCATATACTCTTTTTTATTGGCCTATAAGGGATTGAACCAATCTTTTCTTTTATAGCTAAGTGGGGAACTGTATTGCAAGATTTTTTCTTAGTATTTTTTTTTGGGGGAAAAGCTTCATAGTGTGTAGTATCCATTATGCAGTTAGTGCCATTCCTTGTGGAGTGTAGGAAGCTGCTTCTTTCTCTTTCCCTGAAAGAATATTTTACTATGCCTAAACCATTCTTCTCTTGCTACAAACTTTTAGTTGTTGGGGTTTCTGTAACATTTAGATCCTTTTTCCCCCTTGAAATACTTTATCATTAGGCTAATATTTTGTATGTGTCTGTGCATGTGGGCACATTTGCATGCTGTTTTAAACCTTACATTCTTAAACATTTATTTATCTTGAATCGTTAACTACATGTTCATCATATGCAGTTCCTCTAAAGACTGTCCTAACTGCCCCCACAGTTCTGTCAGACATTTTTGTTGGTGGAATAAAGTAAGTTTTGTGGATTAGTTGTGTGTATGTATTTATGTATTTGTGTGTGAATGTGAGGGAGAGACAGAGCAAGTCCTTGGAATTTCATGGAAAAGTTTCCTTTTCTTTTTTCAACTGACGTGTTGATTTGTTCTGTATTATTTGCTCATGATAAGTATGTTGCCACACCAATACAATCATATGGGTATGGTGATAGTGGAAAAAGAGCTATGATATTGCTTAAGCACAAAGTCTTGAGGAACATAGTGCTAAGGCGAACTAAATTAGGCAGAGCTTCTGATCTGGCACTTCCACCTAGAATTGTAAGTTCTCGTTTACTATGTGGCTAATTGCAATTTTGAGTCTTGAAAAACTCCTTAAAAGTTATTTCCTCAACATTGTCTTTTGCAGGTTTCATTGAGGAGGGACAGTTTGGATATAAAAGAGCAAGACTACTATGAATCATTATACAATGAAAGTCAGGCACAGTTTAATACGTATGTCACTTTATTTATCTCATTATACAATGAAAATGAGCACTTTTAAATTTTAAAGAGATTTTGTCTTGAAGAGGTGTTTCTTATTAAGTTTAATGTCTAAGATTTCAGTACAGAAGTTAATCCCAATGTTATGCATGAATAGTCTAAGGAGAGATCTGTTTCTTGATTGTTTAATATATTAATACATTATCAGTCTTTTGCTTCTTGATCCCATCTTTCATCAGCAAGTTACTGCAATGATTTTTATTTCCCCTTTGCTTCCTTTTTTGTCAATCTTCTTGTAACCATATTAGTATGCAATTTCAGGGAGAATACTTTATTTTCATTTGCTTATCTGCCAGTGGATAATTTCAGCTGATAGTTTTATACAAATATTTTTCTTTCTGAAAAGCCAATATTGGACTTTCAGAACATTATTTATATGATTTCTGCTTTACAGGTATGTTGAAGCAAATACTCTCATGAATAATTATGCTCATATATTTGACCTCCTCACACGGCTGCGGCAGGTAAATTATTTATTCTAATAGAAGAGCAAAGAAATTTGACCCTTGGGGCTACTTTATATATAAAAAATGTTTTCCCCATAGCATTTATTGAATGTTTTTTAGATTTCCATTTGTACCCTTGTTCTTTGTCTAGCATATAAAACTTATCCTCACGTGTCTCATATCTCTTTCTTAAATGTAAAGGCTGTTGATCATCCATACCTTGTAGTATATTCTCAAGCTGCAGCATTGAGAGGTGGAAGTGCGGTTTGTAGTTCTAGTAGTGAACGAGCATGTGGTCTTTGTCATGACCCAGTGGAAGATCCTGTGGTGAGTTCATCTTTCCTTTTTCTTTTTGTTTTTAGAAAAAGAAAAGAGAATAAATTTTACATTTACATTATTTCATTTTACAGTAGAAGTCTTTTGGTACTTTTTATGCAATTTTTGCACTAGTAAAATCTAGTGCACCACTAATTTTCCCTACAACACTGTTTTGTTTCAGGTTACCTCTTGTGAGCATATATTTTGCAAGCAATGCTTAATAGATTTCTCATCTTCCTTGGGACGTGTATCATGCCCTTCATGCTCCAAATTACTTACTGTTGATTTAACTTCAAAAAATGACCCCGGGGCTAATAAAACAACAATTAAGGGTTTCCGTTCCTCAAGCATTTTAAACAGAATTCATCTTGAGAACTTCCAAACAAGCACCAAAATAGAAGCTTTGGTATGTATGGTATCGTATAATTTTTTCCCCGCCGGGATTCTTCATGTCTGTCAAGTATATCTGTGTAGTTCAGCTAGCTAGCTTCGGCCTGGCTTGTGGTTGTGGTTGTCCTTTTAACGCTCATATAATATCATTCAATTAAATATTGCTTTATTAATAGCATTGGGGGGACGAATTGAAGTGACAATTTGAAAATTTTGAATTGAATTTATGTATCTGGAAATTCCTAAATAGCACACTAGTTGGAAGAACCAGATGACATTTAGTCTACGAGATTTGTTATGTTTTGAATGTATTGGATTTTATTTATACAATTGTAGTTCCTTGCGTATGTAGTTGTTTCTGTTTAAATCAACCATCCGTTCTCTTGTGCCTGAGCGAGATGAAATTTTGTAGAGAGAAGAAATTAGATTTATGGTCGAAAGGGATGGTTCTGCAAAAGGGATTGTTTTTAGCCAGTTCACTTCATTCTTGGATCTCATAAACTACTCCCTACTCAAGGTAAATTTACTTGTCTTTTTTCCGTTCCATTAGTGAATATAAGATTTATCAAGACAATAACCTAATGATCTAATTACAGTCTGGTATATCTTGCGTTCAATTAAACGGAAGCATGACATTGGCTGCCAGGGATGCTGCCATTAAGAGATTCACTGATGATCCAGACTGCAGAATTTTTCTCATGAGTCTGAAGGCTGGTGGTATCGCTCTCAATTTGACGTTAGCGTCGCACGTAAGTAACCTGCTTTTGCACAGTGTATATCTCCTGACGAATCGAATTTAAAGCAGTGAGTTGTTAAACACCTATAAATATGTCTGACACGTCGCTTTTCATTAAGTCAAGGTGTGAATTCCATTTTTTGAATTAATTGGTATGTTGATGTAGTGTATGATTGTTGAGCTGGCTATGAGGGTAGTTTATTTTGTAATTGGTTTGCAGTTGATGGTTATGACTGTCTTATCGGTATCCTTTGTTAGGTTATCCACTCTTACTAATTTTGTCAGCATGCAACAGGTTTTTCTTATGGATCCTTGGTGGAACCCGGCAGTGGAGCGTCAGGCTCAAGACAGGATTCACCGAATAGGCCAATATAAACCTATCAGGTGATGATTCTTGCAGTCTGGCACTTTAAGTTGACTCGGGAATTTAATTTATGGAGGTATGACATTGTTTTGATTTACAGAATTGTGAGGTTTGTGATTGAGAACACAATAGAGGAGAGGATTTTGAAACTGCAAGAAAAGAAGGAACTGGTGTTTGAAGGGTAAGTTTATTGTGTAAGTATGCTCGAAAGGCGATGCGTGCTTTTACCATCTGGATACTTACTTTTTTTGACACCCGTTCATTAATAGGACCGTTGGCGGATCTTCTGAGGCACTGGGGAAATTGACAGAGGAAGACTTGAGATTTCTGTTTGTCACCTAAGCAGGATTTATGGCATGGCGCACAGCGAATGCATTAGTTGTAAATATATACCTCTACTTACATCCATTGTTTTGCTCTGCACATGAGCCCTGCCAAGTAGGGCGGCTATGAATGCCAGTGGGTTCGCTCTCTGCTTAAATACGAGCTGTTCGTTTGGTTGAAATACCTATTATATTATTGTTACTTTCTTCGACTTTTATTTCTCATAATGATGATGTCAAACATGCCGCTGATGATTGGGTATTTCTATGTTATATCCGAAGATCTAAATTTAAGATCATGCTACATCTTTGAATATTAGAATATTTAATACTATATTAATATGTCATACTCCTCCCAAAGGTGAGTTTTTTTTTTTTTTTTTTTTCACTTTGGAATAATATTTTGGTAGAGAAGCCTAATAAAGAGCCATATCAATTGCACTGGTAAGGAGGAAGTAGATAGATCCGTTTAGAATGACCATCCAGACGAAGCGGTGAAAAGTGAAGATCGACTTTAAGCAAAGAAATTGAAAATAACAAACCTCTACATTCATTTCCTTAATGAGCACGTGGTGGGCTCTCATTGGGCCAGCACTGACAATCAACACCCGGCTTCGCGGCGATTTAAATCAAACAACCATTCCTACCTTCCTCTCTTTTTCTTCTTTTTTCTACACTCTATTCGTCGTTGTTAGCGATCTAGGGTTGAACATGTTGCAGCTTCTTTACACTGCAATTTTTGGCGAAATGGCTGTCATTCTAACCCTACTTTTCAAAACGCCATTGAGGAAGCTGGTCATCATCACCTTGGATCGAGTCAAGCGAGGTAGGGGCCCCGTGGTCTTCTCCACCATCGCGGCAACGCTACTTGTAGTGCTTGTTTCCAGCCTCTATAGTATGGCCAAAATCCAGCAACGTACCATTGGGGCCGGTATAATTAACCCGACTGATCAAGTTCTTATGTCCAGGCATATGCTGGAAGCGTCTCTCTTGGGTAATTTTCCTTTTTCTTGCTTTAATCGTTGACTGGTATTCTGTAATTTCCAAAAACATTCGGGGTTAAAGCTTTCACCTACATATTTCCCTTCTTCCTATAACTTCCCTCTTATCTAATGGAATGTTGCTCAACTTTTTTAATTGTGCTAGCCTCCAATGCACTAACTTCTATACAAAAAGTGATTTGTGCCGGGAGTGGCAAACGTGAGCTCAGAGAGGTGATATGGATCCCAGTCGATATTGTTTTCCCATCTTTCCTGTAGTTGTTAAAATGCAACCGATTACATTGCAAGCTAACAGAAATTGTGCTGTTTCTGTTAAATTCAACCGATTAACAGAAACGTGACGGGTCTGACTTATGCTCAATGTGTCCTCACCTCCTCTGCATTTGATATAACATTAAATCCCTTAGCATAAACAACATTTATCTTTTATTGCCATGCTGTGGATGTTTTATACTTTTGCATAGAAAGCTTCTCAATGTATGCACTATAAGTTTTAAATGCAATGTTGGTGGTTTATTAATTTTTATGGTCTAAAACTCTGCTGTCTTAAGTTTTCAGTTCCAACTGAGAGTTATGCCGGCTGTTTTTATCTATTACTTGAAGTGTTTGTTTTCATTTTTTAGTAGTGAACAAGCTGAAGTTGCACATTACTATCCATAATAGTACATTATTATTTGAATCGAATGTTGTCCTGGATCAAGAGTATTGTCAGTTGGCTCTCTCTCTGTTTCTTTCTTATATAGTATATTATTTGTTGAATATGATTTTTCATGCAAGTCATCTGCAGGTTTTATTCTGTTCCTCTCATTGATGATGGATAGATTGCACCATTACATAAGAGAGATTCGATTACTCAGGAAGACCATGGAGGCTGCAAAGAAGCAAAGTCGAAGTTTCGAGGAGGGTAAAAATAGCAGTACAGAAGAGGAGCAGAAAGCGTTGACAAAAGAAGTTGCCACATTGAGGACCAAAGTTAAGAAATTGGAATCTGAATGTGAGGTTAAAGGAAGCAAGGCTAAGGCGTTAGAAGCTGAAGTAGGGGCTCTTAAAAAGCAATCTGAAGGGTTCCTTATGGAATATGATCGCCTGCTTGAAGACAATCAAAATCTTCGGAGTCAGTTCGAGGCAATTGACCAAAGCTCATCGCATCTTGATAACAAAAAGAGCATGTGACGGTTCAAGCATTTTTCACCTTGGATTCAACTATCTGTGTGTGAAGGTCAAACGTTTGTGATGAGAAATGAGAGAATGAGGAGGTTATGGTTTGATATGTTAATTGTGTTTAGAATAGGGAGATGCTTCTTTCTTCTCGGATTTAGGGTAAATTGGCTATAGTTTAAGGCAAAAAAATATACGGTTAATGTAGGTAATCTGTTCTCGGGTTACTGTAATTCTTCATAGTGGTGAATAGACAAGCCAAAAAAGAAAATATCAATGGCTTCTCAGTATTATTGGATAAATTGTTTTCTGAGGCGGAATTGAGGTAAGATGTGTTCTGCTGAAGTTTCTTTCAAATTGAGTTGTCTGCGCTCTCTTTTCCAGATGCTACTTCTGGGTCCTTATTCGCAATGATGGCCACCTGCGTAAGCATATCAAAATTTTAATTCTTTTTTTTTTTTTTTTTTTTTATTATGGAGCATATTAAAGCGTAGTACCACTTTGCTTGCCCCCACTCGTTTTGAAAGAAATCAAATACAACAATCTAGAAGGTTATGCAGGCAACAAGATAAATGATCCTTGGGCACACCATTCAAATGCAAGCTGGAAGCCACCCTTTTAGACTCCTCTTGATCTCTACTTTTCCCCTTCACTTTTCCTTTTATTTTTTTTTTTCTTCTGATTATGTGGGCGCTCTGGCATCTTTTTAGCTGCACGTAACCAATTTTGGCAATTTACAATTGTATTTGCATTCTGATTTCCGTCACTAATTTGCTCATGGTACTGCTCTTACTCACATGATACATGATATACTGGCACAAAAACAAAGATACTTTAACGCTTGAAGGATAATTTAAAATTTCTTGCTATAAACCTTTAACCGTCATGTCTATTTCCCTTCACTGCCATAAATTGTTGGCATATGTTCATAATTTTGCAGTTTCCAGCGGTTATTTACCCACTAATGGCACCTGCATTTTCAGCACCAACCAAGTTCCTGGATTTACTATTGGTAATAGTAGCCATTCTCATTTGTCAAGCCAGTAGCAGAAGGGCTCAACAAACAACCTTGGTGTTCTTCCTTCAAGATGTGGCATCAGGACCAAACGCCACCGTTGCTCCGATAACTGGCATCCGTGGAAAGGATTGGTCATATGACACGTTCGGAAGCCTGTTTGTGGTTGATGATCCTGTGACCCTGAGCCCTAATAGGAACTCCGCCCAAGTTGGCAGGGCTCAGGGTCTGCTTGCAGCCTCTGCCTTAGATGGCTCCAATGTTCATGTGCTGCTCTCAATTGTGTTCGACAATTCGCAATACAGTGGTAGCGCCCTTGAGATCCAAGGCACTAGTCGTCAACGTGAGAATTACAGAGAGGTCTCTGTGGTTTCTGGAACAGGGAGGTTCAGGTTTGCAAGGGGCTTTGCATCATTTGAGACTATGTATTATGATCCAGCAACTTCTTACTCAATCATCCGCTTCACTATTACTTTGCTCCCAGAATGAGAATATAAAAAATTGAATTTAAGTCGTGGAACTACCATGTTAAAGCCTTTAAAATAAAAAGACCTTAAAATAACTTTTATTTTATTTTTTTTATCCGCTATTCTTTTTCAAGTTATACACAGACGTAATATGATACTTGATAATGACCATAAATGTGATTCTTGTCATTGCCGAGTGGTAAGTGGTAACTTTCTGAGTTGAAACATTTCCTCCTACAATACATGCACGTAGACGTAACATAACATTGAATGGAGAAGACAAGACATTAATTTATAAACTTGTTATTGTCAATGGCCCACTACGCTCGTCCTCAGCCACACTGTAATCCCACGAAAGATATACCTTGGACTTGAAGTCCTTGGTGTCCTTTCCAAGTCCCTAGCTAGTTCGTGAAGCTCAAAACCTGTGTAATGGAATGAATGATTCCTTCTCTTTTTCTGGCTAGCTGGTCCTGGTCCTGGTCTGCACAGTATCTTGAGGCAATCTTACGTGGTTTCAATTATTTGGTCTCCTCTCCCGTTTCTCTCTAATGTGATACTTGTTCTGTTGTCCATTGTCCAATAAATGATGCTTCTGAGAAGCAATGTCGAACCACCTAAACAAGTAGGAGCTTTTACAATCTGTAACCAGCCTGCATTGTATAGAAAGTGAAGTGACCACGAAACTTCTTTTATTATAGATAGGTACTAGTCAGTGACACTTACCCATTTTCAGGAAAATCTCTCAAGGGAATCAACTTGCATTAAGATGGTAGCATGAGATCTTCTTCTGATTCATACTGCTCCGTCATCATTCAAATCTTTAATGCCCTATAAGACAAACATGGTTTGTAAATATTAAAATATTCCCAGATTTTCATCCTGTTTTTACCAAACAAAGTAGCTTTGATGGAAATTAGAATCAATTAACAGGTAACAGAAGTTGGTCAAAATGCGTCCGGTACTTGTCTAGCTGCAAAGAGTAACAGAGAGTCCAAAAAAGGCAACGGTGTCAGCCGCCATAACCCCTTTTTAATTATTTTAAGTAAAATCTCTCTTTTAAATTAACATTTTTTTCGACACCTAGACACAAAAACAAGCGCGGTGTGTAATCTCTTTGTTCCCTTTCAATAACCTTCACCTACATAAGAGCTCTGTCTACAAATACCTGAGCCTATCCCCAGACTCTGCACCAGAAATTCTATCAAAGAATGGCCCAAATGGGTGAAAATGAGCAACAGCCACAACCCCATACAGTACTAGCAATCGATGTCCCAATCACCAGAACCCAGGATTCTAATTGCAAGTCTTCGATCCATTTCCAATATTCTTTATCCCTTATCTTAACAAAATTCCATGCAGGGTACTTCAGGATTACTCTGTCTCTCTCCAGCCAAGCCCTCTTATGGAAGATCCTAATTGAACCAATCCAAGATGCACATGCTCTAAGACGTGTATTTTCATTGATACCCTGTATAGCTTTCACTCTTTTATGGTGGCTGGCCTTGTTCACGTTGGTCATACTCTCTCTTATCTATGTTCTAAGATGTTTTTTCCACTTTGAAAGTGTCAAGAGTGAGTTCTTGAACCACGTGGGAGTAAATTACCTCTTTGCTCCATGGATTTCATGGCTTCTCTTGCTAGAATCATCACCATTTTTTACCCCATCAACAATTTACTACCAAATACTTTGGTGGGTGTTCGTAGTTCCTGTGCTGGTACTTGACGTGAAGATCTACGGTCAGTGGTTTACAAAAGGGAGGAGATTATTGTCAACAGTGGCTAATCCAACAAGCAAGTTATCAGTGATTGGCAACTTGGTAGGTGCGCAAGCAGCTGCACAAATGGGTTGGAAAGAGATCGCAATGTGTATGTTTTCACTTGGGATTGCACATTACTTGGTGCTGTTTGTGACGTTATATCAGAGATTGCCAGGGGACAATAGTCTCCCTGCAATGCTTCGTCCAGTTTTCTTCTTGTTCATTGCAGCTCCCAGTATAGCAAGCTTGGCTTGGGACTCCATTTCTGGCAAGTTTGATAGCGCCTCCAAGATGCTCTTCTTCCTCTCGCTATTCCTCTTCATGTCCCTGGTAATTTCTTTCTCTATGATCAAATACAAGAAAATTGAAGATAATAAATTTTGGATGACCATAACCAGAAAATCATCAAGCAACTTGCGAAAGTAGATTATATGATTTGCTTTTCTAACTTTTGTTTTTTACTTGGCCTTTTTGGATTTTGGGAGAAATAGGTTTCAAGACCAATGCTATTCAAGAAGGCTATGAGGAAGTTCAGCGTGGCATGGTGGGCTTATTCTTTCCCTCTCACGGCTTTGGCATTGGCTTCAGCAGAGTACGCACAAGAGGTTAAGGGTGTGACTGCTCATGCCATCATGTTTGTGTTATCAACACTCTCTGTTTTAGTGTCTTTCGTCTTAATGATTGTCACTACTCTCAACACTAACGTGTTATCGTCACCAGCTCGCAACCATGATATAACTCAGAAAACCAATTGTGCATGATCATGATCACCATTAGTTCTTGCTCAAAATTTGTAATTGTATATCTTCTATAAACAAAACCAAAACATTATAAGTAATTTGGTTTATCTAGTTATAGTGTAAATTCTACTAATTGAAGTGAAAAATCTGAAATAGATTCTTAGATTTAGTTTCTTCTTTGTTCACTGCATTTGTTATCCTAATCAACCACCCAATGGGCCTCAGGCCTTAAACAAGCCCAATTTAATATCATTACGGACTTGAAAGTAGATTCTACACTCCATGTGGCTCCAAATTCTTATTTCTTCTTTTACTTTTTAATATTGCGTAGGCGTTCTATTCGTCCTAAAGCTGATTTGATTATTCATTCATACGAGTACGTGAGAAGCACTAAAGAGAATTTTTAAAACAAGCTTGAGCTAACTTGTGTGGCTGTGCTTAAAAGGGCAAAACCCAATAAACAGTCCTTTCTCCTTAATACACCCAATAGCATAGATGCTTCATAACAAGGACATCATATCATAATAATGTAATGACACAAGCTTTTGGAAAATTCACGGATAGACTTCAAATCACTGAGCCCCAATATGTAATAAACTATTAAGGCCATTTTGGATGGTGCCAATGCATCCATTGACCACGTTTCTTTTATAAATTTTCAGACAGCAGAGGGTCAACTACTGCATCTGCTCTTTAACCATAGAAAATTATGACCTGGATTTATCTTTGGGTTGACCAGACTTTTAAGTTTTAACATTTAGTAGTGGGAGTTGACCAAATTTTTCAATCACAAAGAATGCCCAGAAATGGGAAAGAAAGAAACAAGTAATACTTAATTGCTGCATATTCGCTTTGCCTTAAAGACTGGGACCTTTTTTTTTTATCCGAGTTTGGTGCGTGGGGAGAAGGATTTCATTGTTAGATTTACCTTGTGGCCTAATGGATTTTGGAATTTCAACTGTAGACCTACCATAGAGAGATAAATGGAGTCCTCACAAATGGAAATGCCAACAAAGTTTGCCGTCTAGTTCTCTTTGGTTCTCTTCTCGGGAATCAACCAATCCAATTAAAGAAGAGACCGAGAAGTAGAGGCTTTATAATTGAGGTAACCACTTGGGACCCGACCACCTTTTTCTTCGGCTTTTGTTTTATGGGAATTTGCCCTTTTCCACCCATGAAAAGAGATTTACTTTGCGTTTGCAAGGGATCAAGGCATTCGAACATAAACAGAGTTAGTCCTGAGGTCCAAAAAAGTCATGGAACCACGGTTCCATCAAACTTTTAGCCTAAAGTTGCAATTCTTTCTCTTTCGTATGAGGATTTTGCTCTGTAAAATTAATGACAAAGAAACAATTTTGAATAATTATAAAAAATTTGATACTGAAGGGAGCAGCTGACCAAAGCTTCTCCCAGAATTGAAATCACTAATCACAACACTAACTTCCCTACTATTATTATCATCGCAAAAATAACTAGAACACCCACCACCATTAATGTTTTTGACGTTGCTTTTCTCTAACTCTTGCTTAGACCCAGTGGTTGAAGTTGAAGGTGTCTGTGACCCAGAAAATGAACCGGCTTCAATTCCATCCTCTGCTTCATTCCCTCTAGTTAGCATCCAATCCTCGTCACATCTCCAACTGGGTTCCCCTGAACACGCTGCTAGTCGTCTGATTCTATCAGCAGAGGAATTTTCAAAACTTGCATGTCTCATATTACCAAAACTCTCTGATTCCTCTAAACAATTCCAAAAGCCTTGGTCAAGAATACTTGTTGGTGATGAAGTTGGATTAGATTCTTGGATTTCCTTAGCACCACTAGAATTGAATTCCTCGAGAAATGGATGCTTAAGCAATTGAGTAGCGGTCCACCTATCTTTCGGATTCCTCTTCAAACATTTGCCCAAGAAATCCTTTCCTTGCTCTGACAGAAAACCTGGAATCTCTGGCGTTTCACCGGAATATGCAATTCGGTAAAGAACTGAAACAGGGTCTACCACATTCGGCCAAGGTGAAGCCCCGGTAGCCATTTCAATTACGGTACACCCAAGTGCCCAAATATCACAAGGACACCCCTGCTCTTCCGCACGCGCCACCTCCGGCGCCATAAACATGGGGGTCCCACTGATTTGCTCCGCCGCATCATTGACCCGCTTAGCACATCCAAAGTCAGCAATTTTGGCACCCTCTTCACTAATCAATATATTGGTACCTTTAATGTCACAATGTACCAACCCAATTGAATGTAAATACTCTAGTCCCCGCAAAACTTGCTGGGTATAGCACGCGACCGCCGACTCCTCCAGCCGGCCACCGTGCCGGTGAATTGATTGAACAAGCGTACCAAGTGGCATATACTCCATGAAAAGATTATACAAGACCTTCTTGTTCTCCCTGCTGATATCAAATCCTTTATAGCTGACTATGTGAGGAGAGCACAAAGAAGATAGTATTTTCACCTCTCTCTGCAACAACTCTGACTGGGATAGCTCCGCTGACTTGACTGCAAAGACGTCGGCGGAGTTGCAAGAGGTGGCGAGGGAGACGGTGGCTGACGAGCCATGGCCAATTATGGGGCCTCTAGTCCACTCCATGTTGTAAAACAGAAAGGCTCTGTTTAGTGCTGCTGAGTTTGAGTTTGACATTGCTATGTGCGAGTTTGCTGTCTTTATATAATAAGAGACACTTTTTGTGGGAAGGTTTTAAAAAAGGTTCCTTTAATTGGTTGGTTATTTGGTTGCCTCTCTCTCTCTCTCTCGGGTTAGCAATTACTTCAACGGAAGTCCACAACGTGTCAAAATTTGTGTGGCTCTGACGGCACCACGGTGCCAAGTCAGCATTGGCTTGGTAAGTGGCACTTGGGAAGGTTCTAAGATTGAAGTCTAAGAGTGTACACTTGGAAAGTGTAGAACGTATAGAGATTTTGGCTTCTGGATTTTGTTTAGTGGAAAAGGAAAGGATATGGATACAAGTTAGAGTTTTGAATTTGGAATTTGGATGAGGTTTGATTAGATGGGATTCCTTGTTTTGTACAAGTTAGCTCAACTTTGAACATAATTTTGGTTCAAAGAGCAAGATGAGTAAAGGGTGGGTTCAACAACCCAAAACGGTTCAACCTTGGTATCATTATCAGTTCTTTCATGGATTCTTTCAATATTAATATTATAATTATAATGCATAATGTGAACATAACATAACAATCTTCTAAAAAATATAAAGTCAAGCCCTTTGGTTGAGGAAAAGTACAAGTCAATTGGTGCAGGTAACATTTTACTAATTAAAACACCCAAACCTGAAAATTTCTTAATTTTACATCTCTTATTAAATTCTTTCACTTTTCCATTCTTCTTATTATATAGATACAGATATAGATTTCTCCAAGTTAGTCCTTAATTTGTTAACATTGACTTTATTGACGAAGCTTCGCAACCCTCTCTCATACTCTGATTGGTAAAATATAGAATGGCTTTCAAAAGTGATGTGTCGATTTTTGGACGTGGGAAATAGATATTTTGCAGCTTTTCTAGAAAAAAGTGCAGTGAAGAATATAGATAGAGATAGATATAATTAAAGGTGAAAACAATTGGAAATTTTGTGTTTGTCAATTTATTTAATATATAAAGCTATACAAGAGTTAAAAGTTATCAAATTTACACCGTCGATGTCATTATAATGGATTCATATAAGAAGGCCACGTACTAGAATGGAAGAAGTTGGTGAAAACTTTGTCAAGTTTGGCTACAATGAGAAAGCATTCCACCCAAAAGTACCAAATACAATCACTTCTAGAAAGTTGCACTATATATGGATTAAATTAATCATCCCATTTAATCACCAAGATTATTATTATTCCCCCAAGGAAAGCAATCAGGATCATTTAGACATTGACACTGAACTCTCAAGTGCACAAGCACCAAGTAGCCATGCTAATATATTTTGTTTCAAATATTATGATTGGTTGATGGTGAATAAGATCCTGCTTTACTAACCAATCATGGTCAAAAAGTGTCATTTCAAGAACAAATTAATCGCCAAAATTGATTTTAAGTTGGGTGTTGTTTGACATTAACACTCTTTAACTTAACGAAATCTATCATTACGTGTGTTGGCTTTCGTAGTTTGGAAACATAGGTGTCCAATCTTAGGCGTAAAATAAACGTTAAACCTCTCATCTAAATGCACCATACATTGAAAGATACCATTAATATATTGGCATGCTAAACATGCACAACCCTACTCTAGAATTTATTAATTATGACCACCTAATTAAGTAGAACTAAGAAAGTTATATATAAAAAGAAGGGTTTTGGTGGTGTGAGATAGAAGCTAAAGCCTATGGGGAGCTAAAATAAAAGCAAAAAGCGATTATGCTATTAGACGTCATAACTGAATCCAACGAGAGAAATTAAGCAGGTAGGAGGGAGTGGGAGGTTGGGATGGGAATGCACAGTTACCAGTTACTTACTTACTTGACAAAGCTTTAGCTAACCAAATAAATTCTCTACAGTTACCTACTAACTGCTTCTCTTCATTTCATTCAAATTAACAGTTTCAGTTGGTTGGACTAGCTCGCGTGTAACGCTTTCTATTTCTAATTAGGCTTCTAACTTCAAATACGAATGAATCAATGGCGTGGCTTGCAAGGTATAATGGTTAATCATCTAGCAGTTCTTTTCTTTAATATATGTACACAAATGATGAAGAGGCTTTCATCACACGCAACTCACCTTATTCTCTTGTTCTTTTTCTGCGTACGACAAGGATCTTGCTTAGTTATGAGAAGAATAACAAAATGGGAGTGTGTATGGCCCATTTAGCTACGTATGAGACAACACGTGTGAATTCAGAACATAAAAGGCACGTTTTAATTTTATTTACGTGGACATGGAAGTTCCAACGTTTCTGGGCATTTCCAAGAAGCAAAAATAGAGGAGAGCTATTAAGAACTACGGCTGCCGCAATTAATTACATTGATTCCAATAAGACATTATTTATAAATAAAGTATTCTAAAAATAAAACAAATTTGTGGTAATTAACTGCATTTGGCCACGTTAATTTTGCCCTTCTTCCATTAATAGAAGCAGCTAGATCGAAAGTATAGAAGAATGGCAATTAATGCTTGGAACAATATCGTGTTGCTTCGAACCTTGTATTGTAATTTGATGGAGGAGAAAAGCGAAAAAGCATGTAAGTTTGGTTTGGTGTGAATGCGATGGGGCCATCATGTAGGTGTAGCCGACAAGAGTAGTAAGGACAGTGGCTGAGGTTTCATGTTTGCTTTGACGTTCCGTTATGGTATGCTAGTGCGTCTGCCTCTGTATTAAACTAAGATATATATATAAACCAATGAGAAAGTGTTTCTCAAATTTGCCTCCAACTCCAAACGATTAATTTTGCAAATTCCAATATATGTCCTTCTCATTCTCATGCATGCACACAAAGCGAAGTCCGTAGAATGATTACCATTTCATGAAAAGCAGTAGAAATTTCCTCTTAAAGGTCTCTATAGTGATCTTCGATGATGTAATATAAGAAATTAAAAAAAAAAAAAAAGGTTTGGTAGCTGAAGTATATGCCACTCAATGATGTAATAATAATTTGTCTCAATCTGCAATTGCAATTGGCTATCATAGACAAAATACAGTGATCGTGAAGGAGTAGCCAGTAAACGGATTGGGTCATACTCTTAATTTAACTTCCTAAATGTTATTGCAGCTTTAATTATTATTTCAAGTAACTCGTTAGATTTTTTTTTTCACTGTTTGATCTCTCCTTTTATCTCTTACACTTACCAATATTTTAACATCTTTCTGTATCTTATAACTAAACAATGTTGTCTTGATTTTGATTTCCTTAAATTATTGACGTAGTCCAACGTCTGATGTCTGTCTCGTTTAATTGTACCCTTATTTTTAATCCCTACCAACAGTGGTGAATTCTTTTGGTACGCCTCATATTTTCTAACCACACACCCTACAAGACGCAAACAAGGTTTAATTTGCCCGAGAGGAAAGGGTTATGGATATGCCAAAACAATCCACCTATTTTATGTGTAATTGTGCACCCTTCTAACTGGGGTTCAGTGAGGCCCGCGCTTAATGGCATCAGAATAGAAGCCCACCATAGCAAGTTTTGAACCTGACTAAACCCATAAAACTATACTAGGTGTTTTCCGAATAGAGCAACATCAACAAACAACCTAAAAGCTAATGAAAGTGTTTCCGGACAATTGATTTCATATAATACCATAGCTGAATTCTGTAGTGTTATGAAAATGTAGTTAACCTGATAACTGAGGCTTACATTAAGCAATCAATAGAATAGAAATATAACCTCAACCGCATGATTGCTTTTGCTTTTGCTTTTGCGTCTGGGCAACATATGCATCATAAGTGAAAGTGATCAGATGGGAAGCATGCATGGGAATGGTCATGCCGTATCAGCATGACCTCTCAAGAATCATATCATAGTCTTAGTCTGTGTGTGTTACTGATCATAATTTGACAGTGAAGGAAGGCATGCAGTAAATAAAATGATGAAGCCCACACGACCAGCCCACCAACACAGCCATTAATTCATTTCGTGCTAGCTTTTCCATGCCAACGCCCTTACCTCTGCTGTATCCAACTCCAATGAAAACCTAACCCCCGTTACACAAGTTTTTGCCAACCGCTTCGGTCGTACAATTTACGAGACCTCGTAAACATGGTAAGGCAAAATATAAATTCTCCAGACTTTTCCTACCTTCATTAGGAATCATTTCCCGTCTTAAATTTTTTTCAACCAAAAAACTAGTTTTCTATAATAAAAAAATATTTTAGATTATGCGTAGTTCTCTATAATTTAATAGATAACTTCCATTTAAATTCAGCCAGATGGATACAATTTATCGACGAACTTTATATTATTAAACCACGATTTGACATTTCTATTTCTATTTCTATTTTTGTTTTTTAATAGTAATATATAAATTTGTTTTTCTAAATAAATAAGCGTGATTTTTAAAAATAAAATAAAATAAAGTAAAGTAAGCTTTCTTGCGAAAGGTTTCACAAGTTTTAGTACGTAAGATCTGTTTCACATGCATTCGCAGGCAACAAAAAGGTTGAGGATAAGACTAAGTTGATTTGGTGATATTAATATATAGCATGTGATTGGCAGGAGTTGTTACTTGTTGATTAAAGATTATTAGGGTTTTTTGTATTATCTTCATTTACATGTGGATGGATGTAAATGACGGTTTAGTTTTGTTTGATTGAGAAAAAACAAGTGAACAGAATTAGTGAAATCTAGCATTCTGTCAAGTGGGCTAGAAAGGGCAAAACGCAACTTGAATTTGTCTTTGCTCTCGCCCTCTTAAATTCTTTTACATCCATTTCAATTAACCGCTCACAGTCTCAGACGATTTTCTTGACTCTTCGCTGCCATTTGGTACACGTAACTACCGCTCCTTTTCCTTCTTTTATCTTCTAACTTGTTCTTTTCTATTCACCCTTTAGCTTCTTCCATAGGAAAAATACAAAGGACAAGAATGCAGATATATAGCACGTACGAGACAAGAACAACCTTCCATACATTTCCAGATCCATACAAAATAATAATACAAGGAACCTAATGTGTTATTTCCATTTTTAACATTTTTTTTTTCAAGTACAATTCTGATTTCTCAACATACTGCTGACATAACAAAGAATTTCAAATCTATACTCTAAAAGTAAAATCCCGAATAAATAAAAAAACGGATCGGCTCAACAAATTCTTAAGCCCAATAGAAGGGAAAAAAATAAAATTGATCTCAGAACACAAGGGGAAAAAAAAGAAGTAATGTCAACTAGTTAATTCCTTGAGAAATTGGAATTGCTAATTTTATTGCTTCCGTTGCTGTTGTTGTTGCTGGTTGTAATATTGCCACTACTGTTGGCCCCAGTCTGGTTACCATTATTACCACTGTTGTTGTTTGGCTGAGCACCACCCACTATGGAAGCAATAGCTGCTGCTATAGCAGCAGTGAGGTTAGGATCAGCTCCTAAGGCAGCGGTGACAGCATTAACTGAGTCAAGGAGTTGTGTTGGTCCCTGTTGAGATTGGTTACCCAATTGAGAAGGGTCCACATGTTGTGACATTTGAAGACCAGAGAACTTTGATTGGTTATACAGTGCCTGACTAAAAATTTGGGGTATCAATGAGGCTGGGGAATTGGCAAAATTCTGAGGGACGCCGGGGAAAGGGATTTGAAATTGGTTTGGTGGCCTAGGAAACTGTAGTGGGTTTGGGGACTGGGTTAAGTCCAATGTAACAGTTGGGAATGGAGCTGAGGCTGAGATTGTTGCCATGCTGGAAGAGCAAGGAAGCAGTGTCCTTGTAAGGAAATTTGCATTCATTAGACCATCTGTACTTGACATTGATCCTGAAAGTAGCATTCTTGCTGCTGATGAAGTTGTCTGTGCCATTGCCACTGCCGCGGGTGGCAAAGGGTGGCTGTGGTTGCCTTCGTATGTAGTTATAAGGATTGTCCTGTCCTCAGCACACCTTTGTACCTGTTTTTTATATAAAATGTTTGGTCAGGAAACAGACTTAATCAACCTCAACAAATTCTTCCTGGCTGCACATGTAAATGAATCAAAAACTCAATCAAAATAAGGGTGCGAATAGATAGATTACCTGTTTTCTAACTGGGCAACCAGCAGCCATGGTGCAACGATAATAAGCTCGAGGGCACGGGTTTCCTTTAGCCATTTTTTGCCCATACTTGCGCCATTGGCAGCCATCAGTGATCTGAGATAAAAAATTCTGTTATCAGCTAAAATCTTTGTCATCAGCTAATTATACAAAATCTAAATGCACTCGGAAGCATAGTACCATTGGTGCCTCTGACCGAGCTCTAACTGAGACCCTTGCCTTCCTCATGCTAGCATCTGTTTGGTCAATGTTTTTTGGAGGACTGAATCTTGGAACCTTACTAGCAGCAAAAGCCTGATCTTGTGGGGTGGGGCTTTCATCTCTTTCAGCTCCCCTGACAAAGTCCTTCTTATCTTGATCAAACACAAGCACTTCATCATTAACCCCATTCTTCCTGTTACCAAATTTCTTGGAGGCCACTTTAACGTTGTTTCCCGATGATCCTGACCGGTCCTGGCTTCTTCCCGCTGAAGAAGAATGCGAAGCTTCATCCGTATCTGCATTAGTAGCCAACCCAAGATCCATAAACTGCCTTGGCACCAAGGTTCCTCCATTCCCAGTTTGTTTCTTTTCTTCAGCCTTCCCATCAAGCACCTCATGTTCTTCAGCGCCATCACCCTTCTGCTCCTGCATCGCACGCTCCAGATGCATGTGCAGGGTATTGTAATTGGTACTCAATTCGTCAAGCACTCCTCGCAAGTGATGATTCTCCATTTTCATTTTCTCAAGCTCAGCTTGAAGAACTGCCAGCTGAAACAGAAGATTGTATATATCACAAATGGATTCAAAATAAGCTTCAAACCCAAAACCCATCAAAGAATTTTGTTAAATTTACTGTTACATCTAATTTTCTCACCTCATTCTTGGTTCTTCTATCTTCTAAATTGGGTGATATGTCATCATCAACCATGGATTGGTCACTGCTAGTGTTAGTAGTAAGAAGATTCAGACCAGTCTAAAAAAGGAAAAAAAAAGAAAGTGATAAGCATACCATATAATTTATGATTTAGGTAAATGAAAAGTTTCGTAGAATTGACCATTGACATAGATCAATGGAATTTGTGACTCACGTTAACTTTGAATTCCAACATGGGTGTAGAAATAGAATCATGTTTATCTGTTGCATCAGCTGAACCAGAAGCGGAGGCAGAGACAACCTTGTCATCCTTGTTGTTCTTGTCCGCAAAAAAGTCCATCTCGTTGATGATGGCTCTCTTATCGTCAGAAAGTGGCGGAGAGTGGCGGTTATCCCGGACACAGTTAAGGTTGACTTGAAATGGGATGGTACTGCCGGGTGAAGACCTTTTGTTGCTAACAGTAGCATCCATGGGACTAAGTTTCCACTGGGGTTTGTTATCTTCAGGAAAAGAATTGAGAACAATTGGCTTGTGGAGAAAGAAGCTCCCAATTGGATCTGAATCAATGGGGAGTCCACCCCCTCTGGCCATAAATTTCAATAGAGGCAGAGAGATAGAGACTAGAGAGAGAAAGAGAATGAGAAAGAAGAGGAAGAAGGAAAAGAAAGAGTGAAGTGTTTATTAATGAGGGCAATGGACTCGGCAATAAAAGGGGGAGTTGAGACTTGAGACGAAGACCAAAAATTGTTATAGCAGCCCTGTCGTTTATGTTTGCGTTGAATACTTAGAATATTGTATCTCTTTTTCTAATTTGGATTTTAGGGAAAAGAGAAGAGAAAACAAAACCCTTCAAAATATTATTTTCTCTTTTATTTCTCCCTGTTTTTATATTTTTTTCCGAATTTTAGAAATACAGTTTTTAATCTGATGTGATTTTTTCACAATCTAATTCATGGCAAGCTTATCCTTTTTATGTAAGAATACATTATTTTACTTTAAATCTTGGTGTCACGTGATATTGAATGGTTTTCACTAAAACCCAGCTCCCACGTTAAAATATTTTGACATCCTAAATATAAAAAAAAAAGAAAAAAGTGCTTGGTTTTTTCTTCCCAAGTGCCAATTTTGATGTATAAAAATTTAATTTTGATTTGATTACGCAAGAAGAAGGATGAGAGGCAAGGAGATTGACGCGTTCCAAAAATTCACCGCCCCAATTGGGCCGGCAATACTAGAGCCTCGACCTCGTGAAAAAGTGTAGCCTGAGTCAACGGTATCGATGGAGGGGGCCCAGAGAGGAGACGACTAAGAGTGGGGCCCTCGCCCTACTGCAATCTTGAACTCGGACACGTAGGATGGATTCCGATCGAGGGTTGGGCAACACGGGTTGACCTCGTCGGGCCCATGGACCGGATCTTCTTCTAAGCTTACTCAATTAGTTAAATGTGCTGTAATTCGTCTGTCCATGAGTTAGTCAATGCTCCATCTTTTTCTTATTTTACAATTTCCTCTTGTTACATCTCACACACTTGTACCTGCATATTCCTAGTACAAAATCAATTTCAAACCACAATTTATATTGCATTACAATTCTCTATCAAATTTCAACATATTTATTTAATTCGCCTTTTCATAATTCAATGCTTATTTCTACAGCATCAGTTGAAAACTCAAAAAACTAGAGTAATTTTTAGTCAAAAAAAAAAAAAAGGAGAAAATTATTCTGTCAAACCAAATGTGTGATGTTTTCTCATTTAAAAAAACAAGTATTGATTTACGTATGGAATATGGATATATACATTAAATTTTAATAAAGGTATATCATCGAATTGAAAAGTTGAAAAAGAAATGGTGGCACAATTTATCTTATATTATTTTTGGCAACATGCAGTTTCTCTCGCTTATTTATTATATATATGCACATATTGTAATAATAATAAGGTCCCACAAAGTTACAATAGTTTTTCTACACATTCATCTCTCTCTCTCTCTCTCTCTATATATATATATATATATATATATATATTCCATTCTACAATGGGAAGTCTTGTGGCATATATGCAGATTAAAATGATGAAGCATAGTTGCAGAGTATATATTTATTTGGCTTGGGTTGGGTTGGGTTAGAAGTTGAATATAGTTGTTAGAGGCCACAGTGCACCTCTTTCTTGGTTTCTCGATCCCTTTCCTTTCCTACTCCTCATCCCCATGAAAAGGGAATGATTTCCTTTAGAATAGAATAGAGTAGATAGGGACGAAAATATCATATCATATATATTATTATTATAGTTAGGGTAAATCTTGAATATTACTGGTCAAAAAAAATGAACACAAAGCAGAGGGAAGATAAAGACAATCATATGATTAAGCCGATCAGCCTGGGATGCTACCAAAATGGGTCACGATTCATGATCATATATAGATACAGGAATGCATGAGTAGATAGCTTAACAAGATTAACCCGTAGAAATTAAAGGGACGTACCCACAGGGTGGGCCGCATTCTTTGAACGAGCTAGCTGCAGGTCAATAAAGGCACATTACATAGTGATAGGGTCTCTCTCCAATATAATTCTCTCCCATGCCCTAAAACAACACATCACCAGCTCACTTCACTTTTATTTATTTATTTGTCCTTTGTTGCCTTTCTTTCCTTTGCTGTTCTCTTCACAACTCATAATCTTCTTCTCTTGCTTCGGTAAAAGGTTCGAATGAAGGAGACCTAGGGTGCTATAGTCTGAGAGATTACTTGTGAGACTTTAAGACTTGCATCGGAATCCCACGACGTTAATTTAACTTGATTATATTCACCACAAATAATATTATCGAGTGGAGTGTGTGTTTGTTTTTGAGCATCCCTTTCACTTTTTGTTTTACACTTGTGCGAACGACAAGTTAGCTTAAAAAAGAGTTTGATCCGATCAGTGGGGCAAAGAGAGTACTTTGATATATGCATGCATTGCTAGGAGTAAGAGTAGGACCCAACCAAATGCACTCTAGTCCAAAGATAATCAACCCATCTAACTAAAAAGCTAATCGATGATCTATTCTACTATGGGAAAACAAAGGGAAAAAAGTGGCAGTGTCTTATATGATTAATTTATCTCTGTGCATGGAAAAAGTTAGAGGTTTAAGGGCAAAAACTTGATTGATTTGAATAAATTAATGGTCTTACTTCCTAGTCATTACAATTAAAGAAAAGTCCCCACTTTTTGCCGCCCCTCGATCCCTCTACGTTGTCAATATAACCTTTTCAATCTTTAGTACTTTTGAACACATTTGTTTTGTGTTGTGTTGTGTTGTGTTGTGTTGGTCACTAGTTCTTTCGGCATAATCATGTTCTTGTAATACTTTGCCTCCACATTCGCCCTTTCTCGTGCCACACGGGTTACACCTAGTCGGCACACTATATATATATATATAGAAAATTTTATAGACACGTTATGGACCTCATGACCACAAGATCTTTATTTTATTTTATTTATCTCTCCTCGAAAGGAAAGAAGATGAGCATAGGATCTTATGCTTTGGAAACCCAAAGTTAATTTGCAAACTTCACGAAACTATATATACCACTTTTATTCCTAGCTCTAGATAGTTAGATGAGATTCAAGCAAAGAATATATAGTTTACACTAATGAGAATAATTCATGAAATATCCACGCAGGTCGACCTAGCTAGATATTTGAGTTTGCAAGTGATAAGATATCATCATCTCCAGAAAAATAAGATGGACCAAACGCGAAGAGACAAGAGCAAAACATGGAAGAGTGAACTAATTAATCAAATGAGAGACCAACTCTATCGTGCATGCATCGGATGAATGACAGGATTAATAAAAGATACCTTCCACCCCTTAATTATAGCTAGCAATTTCTATGTTGAAAGTAGTAGTAATTAAAACATAAGGCTCCTACAAGCTAGCTTTCGTTCCCAAGTGAGCATAGATTTCAACACTTTTCTCCTATTAAATTAGATTCTATACATATGAATGAAAGGGAAATACCGACCTTTTTAAATTATTTAATTGGAAGGAGGTAGTCAATAATACTAATAA
The DNA here is from genome assembly GCA_022379115.2 of Bauhinia variegata. Lineage (NCBI taxonomy): Eukaryota > Viridiplantae > Streptophyta > Magnoliopsida > Fabales > Fabaceae > Bauhinia > Bauhinia variegata. The sequence goes on from CM039432.1 coordinate 18,199,605, forward strand.
ATAATAAACCACTTTTGTCAATTTTCAAACCGAATTCTATAAATTAGGATTCAAAGCACCTTAGTATGACCAATACTTTTCCACCTTTTAAATTTCAGTTTGATTTGAAACTCATGCGCTGTTGTCAGGTCGGTTAATTTTAACTCTCTTTTTTTTTTTTTTTCAATTATTCTCTTTGAGTTTCACATTTACATAAATGAAATGAAACCCCATATATACTTTATTGTCAATCGACCAACCTAACTGCAAAGTCTTGTGTTTCAGTTTTTCTTCTTTCTTTCTTTCTTGACCCCATATTTTCATGAGGGCTTCACAGACGCGTAAACCAACCCTCTGCTTTTGTGATTATTGTTTACTTTTGCCAGAAGCAACTCTATATATGTTGAACACTTCATGAAATCCTTTCAATGGGGTAGAGGCCAGAAATTAATAATTTGTTCTAGTTCAAGTTTTTTTTTTGTTAATCAATCTTGTCAAAATTAACTGCACATTAATTAAACATATCTAATTATATAATCTAACTAAATGTTAATTATGTTATACCCAATATAGGAACTTGGAACAATTTCTTTGTTTTACAATTTAAAATGACTTATTAGTACTTGTAACGTTATTCTTACATTTTCTAAATAAGCATGAGAGGGTGTAGGATAAATTGAGAGCCAGAAAAGATTGTTTTTAAAAACTTACCTAAAAAAATAAAATTATAACATACATTTCAGCAGTAAAAATAGAAAAGGAAGATCTATACTATACAAAATTTTCTTTTTAAATTTAGAACGTGACATTCAAGTACCAGAAGAATTAAAGCATGGAGTTTATAGCAAAGATGCATTCGTGTAGCGTCCTTGACTTATTAATAATCACAATTATCAGCAACAAGGTTTTCTCTATCATGTAAAAGCGAAAATGGTCACGCTTTTCTTTTCTTTTCTTTTCAGTAAATAGTATCTGTTCAATTTATAGATGAAATTACAAAACTTCTGTATAATCAGAAGAATGATAGAGACATAAAAGACTTGCAAAGCTGCTCATCTAGAGATGCAAAAAGTTGTATAATTGATAGTAAAAGATTAGTCTTGTTTAAATTGGCACGTCTCTAAGTAGGATATCTATATTTTAATGCGTTATTTATATATATTAGTAGTCTTAAATTGTCGTCAGACATGAGCGATCTCGCGTGTTTCTAAGAAGATTTGGATTTAAGTAAAGGAGAAGGGAAATAACATAGTAGCACATGGTAGTTGTGATCCATTAATTCGCTATATATATATATATGTATTATGATATATGATTATTGGTTCGATCTGCAAACTTTGAGCATTAGGAGTATATATATATATAGAGAGAGAGAGAGTAACAGTTACTTAATCAAATTGGTGCTAACTTTCTGACCAACCACCATTCCAACCTTATATAATTGTTGTTATTAGTGTACGTTCTAATGGGAATTGAAAGATAAATAGCACGTTTTTCAGGCATTATATATAGGGTGATCACATGTGCTTGTGTCAGCCTCAGTTAATTTGTTTGTGTGTGATATATGTATATAGTCACACCAATTATCTCCATCTACGTTTCACTTCTATTGTCAAAGCATACATGCACAAACTACATACCCAAGCTTTTGTGTGTGTGAAAAGAAAGTCGCGAATTGATGGTGGCTAGACTGATATAAAATTTTGTAAAAGGTGTGGTCCTCTCATTAAATTTGGGTTTGACAATGGCGTGGTATTGCCATGCCATAATAATAATACTTCTATTTATTATAATTACGGGTCCTTTTCCGTTTGTCCAAATTTCTATATACGATCCTTTTCTTCTAATCAAAGCCTTTTTGCCCATTGAACTCCAAAGTCCACTTTCCACACCATGGCACTGCCAATGCCCGTGCTCCCATTCACACGCGCTCCACTCATCCTAGTTACCCATTAGGCATTACCATATCATCACTAAGATGCTTTACTGTTTGCCCCTCCATTCCACCTACCTCCACCACCACCAGCCACTAGCCACAAGGTCCCTTTCTTCGGCTAAGTTCTAATAATATTGTCTTTCTCTTCTCAGATTTCATCCAACATTTTGGTCTCCATGCTTTAGCAAATTAGTATGAAATTGAAATTTCAACTATATGTAAGGGCCGTAACAACTAAATTCAACAGCGACACGGGCCACGAACATTTCTAATTAAGGCACAGAATATGAACCAAAAAAAAAAAAGGACCCTTAACTCGACAGACATAGACAAATCTTGATAGAGACTTTAAATTTTAGCCGTCACAAGTATACTAACATGTAGATATTACTAAGGATATTTTTCACCCAGGTTTTCCCAGAACATGTCCAGCAATCCTGATAATGACAATGCCTAACCAAAAACCGTAATACTTTTATTGCAAGAAAACCACAATGAAATATTTTGCAACTCGCACACCCGTACAACCATAAAAATAAAGAGGGGGCACAATTAACAGAGAACAATGGAACCGCTTGACATCAGCCAAACGCAATATATATGTAATTCCAGGAAAACCACAGCCGTTATTTCCAGGCCAAATTTCTCAAAGAGGCAATCCGACATCAGGAATCGACACAGAGCAACAAAAAGCATACTCAGCTTTCCAGTTCATGGAGGCCAATACAGTGAGTGGTTACTACTACAAATACACTTTATTTAAGCACCCAAGTAACGAGTCATCCATGACTCGAAGCGAGACCAAGCCAGCTGAACTGCATTTTCATCTTCGTCGGGCATTCCCATGCTCTTCCTCCTCAGGATTCCTTCTGGAGACCTGTTCATGAATGCATGTGCGTTGCCAGGATATATGTAAACTTCATATGCTACTCCAGATGCCTTCAGCTTCTCCTCCAAGGTCTTGGCAGCCTGAAACATCAAATCATGCATTTTTCTCTCAATTCCAAATTTTCATATTCATTGAACTCTTATCATCCTGGGTAGAGGAGTTAAAATTTATCTCTAACAATCAGATAGGAAAAAGAGTGATCTCTAACAACCATAATGTCATTTTTTGAATTAAATGGCATTGGATTCAGATCTCTGTCGCCATTTCTATTTTTCAGTTGGATGATCGAGCTCTTGTGGCAAGTAAAGAATGGAAAGCACCTAAATATGTGCTTAGTATGATAAGATATATACCAGTCAAGGGAAGAAGGGGAAACTCCTAGAATATAAGAAATGTAACACTGCTCCAATATTTTGAATACCGTAGCAGGATCGTCAAACCAAGGATTCACAACATTACACATTTTGTGCATTATTGGCATCACAAGTGTAATTGAGAGGCCAAAGTTTAGACCTCAGATTAAAAGGTTTTCTTAAGAGGTTAGTCCTTGTCCCATGCGAGGTATGATCTACTTGGGTTCAAGAGACACTTCATGTGGGGAAATGGGGGTCTTGCTTCACTTAGGGTATATTTGGTAAGGGAGGTGTAATGGAGTTGAAAATTAGAAAATGAGCCCATTTAATTTTTTACTTGATAATAGTAGACAGAGAAGACAGAAAAAAAAAATGGAATGATTGAAGATCAGTTTCAACCCTGTTGCTTACGAGGTGCGGAAGTAAAATAGAACTAGATGATGAAACGCAAATGATGGCCACTCTGTTTTAGATGGACAGCAAGTAGTAACCACTACATTTTAATTCATCCATCTTTATTCTCTTACCATGCAAGCATACCATGTCATGATTTTCAGCTCTCCAAATTTCGTTCCTAGTAAGCAGACACCTATTGTGAGGGCAGGCTATAGAAATGAATAACTTACAATAGGAATTTTATGAGGAAAAATGTCTAGTAACACTTATAACAAGAGTTGCAAGGATAATGCCATTACCGTAACATCTGAAAATCCAACAAAGTTATCCAGCTCCCCAAAGTGAGCCTGAATGGGAACCTTGGCTTGGGCAGGGTCTGCAAGTTCTTGAGAACATACTCCATAGAAAGCAACAACAGCATCAACCCCCGAAACCAAGACAGAACTTGCAATAGAGAGAGCACCTCCCATGCAAAATCCAGTTACACCAGCCTGTTACAGTGAGTCCACATTTTGCTTAACAAAATATTTACTTACCATGAAACTATATTAAATTTCAAAATTTCTGCTGTTAAACAAACATAAACAGTATTGACCAAGTCAACAACCAGTGTTATGCAGCAGTTTCACAGTTTTCGAATCTTGGAAGATCTCAATAATCAGATTAAAAATTTATGAGAAAATAAAATTTTCTACATTAAAGCTAGGATTAATACACACTTTGTAGTCAGAGAAAATATCAACATATCTGTAAAGACATAGAAACCCATCCACAGAAGTTTACATTTGTTTGGACAATATAAAAATGCCTGTATAGAATTTTTTGTCTAATGTATTGATCCATTATTATGGTCACAGTATTCAAATTATCCACATTAAAAAAGGAACGAAGATAGCCCAGAAAGACCAAATGTTCTAATTAGTTCAGCGCTGCAGATTCATCAAGAACAATATGGCGCTAGACATGACGTGACATTATTTAATTAATCACATTTCAACTAGACAACAGGTAGCTAGTTTCAAACCTTCTTTGAACCATTTGCTTTCAGCCAGTTGACTGAAGCAGCAATATCCTTTACAGCACCTTGCCAATCAAGACCATCCAGTAAATGCTGTGCTTCTGCAACATCTAGACCAACCTTCCCTCTGTAAAGACTGGGGGGAGGAAAAGAGACATAGAAACAAACTGCATCAGTCATCCAAATGTAGCATAATTATGTAATACATAATGGAGGAAAAATTTAAAAATGTTATGAATCACAAATATCTTACTCTGGGATAAGAGCTTTAAATCCAGAACCGAGTTGAGAAATTTTCACTGCATGGTTCTTAACTTCAAAATCCACGCCCCACCACTCCTGAAGAACAACAATTCCAGGAGCATCATCTTTGCCTACAACATATGCATCAAACGTCTGCACATTGAAGAGAAAGTTGCATAATGAAGTGAGAAAGAAGTTTCACTGCATACGCATAGAAAGGAAAAATGGAAAAGGCTGCAAGAAAACTTTTGGTCCAACACCATGGAATCTTATAGAAACAACTTTGGTCAATAACACAACTTAACGCCTGCAGACTGCGTTGAGCTGAAACAGACACAAGTTTTTGGGGCATGGATGGGCATATAACATAAAATATATTAAGTTACTACTCTAAGTCACCTGGTCTACCCAAGCAATTAAAAAGCAGCACTAGCATATACGGCAAACTCCAAACAGATCCAAAATAGTTTTAGTTCCCGATTTGAAATTGATCAGAGAACTATGATCTCATTGGGACGATATTGATTGAGGTCCCAGATAACATATTTGACAAAAACATGCCGTCACAAGAATCAACAAAGGAATCGAAATAAGCTTGAAAATTCTTCATTACAAAGGTTCATAAAACTCGAAATAGAATCTAGTTCAGGATATTATCTAAGCACGTCCGCAGGCAGATTTTCTATTCCGAGTCGACCATAACATAAAAAAGTTGACGCTGGTATCTAGTAGAGGAAATTAGTCTCACCAAGTTAGACTATCATCTATAACTATGAGGACAATCCCAACACCCGTCAAGCAAAAAATTGATGAAAATGAAGAAAGAAACAGAAACAGAAGAGTAAAAAATTGTAAACCCACTAATCAAAGTTGCCAAGTCAAACCCCAAAATAGAAATATTTAGCAGCGCAGTCATTTTACTTCCCACATAAAATCGAAACTAAATAAAACTAATGAAACGATCAAAATTAACAGAAAAATAGAATCGGAATTAGCAATCATAAAGAAGAGATGTTGAAGATTGAGAAATGTGGCACACTCACAGTGTCATCCCTCTGAATCTGGATCTTCTTGAAAGGAGCATAAGAAGAGTCGGCCATGGAACGGACTGAGAAACGAGAAACACTAGGCAAGATGGTCCTTGTACGGGAGAAAGTAGGAAAGTTACCCTTTGGGGTTGGGACTAAGAATCTGGAAACAGAAGATTTGATAAGAGTAAGCATTCCTAAGTTTCACTGGAAAGCAGTGTTTCATATGAATGCACATCGCCATGCTAGCTCTGTGCTGGATAAAAGGGAGGATAGCTAAAAAAACGGCATCGTTCGTAACTCTTTCCCGATTTTACTTTTGCCGGCTGCATGGACATTGGACACGTAGTATGCTCCAGGGAGAGTCTGAAACATTTTTTTTTAAAAAGATAAAATCATAAAATCAATAATCAATAATAAAAATGAAAAATTCATCTGCATCTTTGAATCTTTCTACGATAGGATGACGTGTAAATCTATATTAATAATAATTACTATTAATACAATTTAATATTTCAATTGTTTTCATATGAACTAGTTAGACATAATATTATTCCATCAAGAAGAGGAAAAACTAATAAAATAAAATCCATATAAAAGGAAAAACTGATAAAATAAGAACAAATTGTAAGTTACAACTTGTATCAATGTGGAAGTTCAAGATTAATCCTTGTATTACTTTTGTCACTTATTTTCTTTGTATTAGAATCATTTCCCCCATAAAACGTGTTGAAAAAGGCTTCTTATGAGAAAATATGTCACTTCATTTTGAGTTCATTATTATGTCTCTTTCTCTAAATATAACATCAAACACTTTGGCTACAACAGACCAAGTAGTGAATTCTGTTACTTGCTCAATACAATGGCCAATCAGAACTCTCTCCCTCTCTTTGAAAGGTTAAGGGTGAAGCGACATTTCCATAGGGTAATGGATGTAGTGATTTTATTCCTCCTCCTCTTGCTTCTTTTGTTACCGTGTTATCTCTCTCACCAATAACTACACTGTCATTTGTTTCGCTGCCTTCCTGCGTGAAACATGGTTCGCCCTTCTTTGGATTCTCCCCTTCAGCGCCAAATGGACTCCCGCTGAAGCCAAAACTTACCCAGAACGTCTCTTTCAATGGTATCTTCATAACTCGTTAGTTATTGCTATTCATGCTTCTTTTTTTTCCCTTATTGAATGCTTCTTCTCGTTGTTCGTGCTGCTTACTAATGAACATATGCTTCGATTTTTTCACAATAGGGTATCAGAATCCGAGCTTCCTCCAGTGGATTTATTTGTCACAACAGCAGACCCTGAACTTGAACCACCCATTATCACAGTGAACACTGTGCTGTCTCTACTAGCCCTTGATTACCCAGCTAACAAGCTAGCTTGCTATGTTTCCGATGATGGGTGTTCCCCTCTCACGTTTTATGCTCTGGTAGAAGCCTCTAAGTTTGCTAAACTTTGGGTACCTTTTTGTAAGAAGTATAATGTGCAAGTCAGAGCTCCCTTTAGACGCTTCTCTGATAAGGATACTGTCAACAGTGAACACTCATCGCCAGAATTCAAGCAAGAATGGTCAAAGATGAAGGTGAGCAGAGTTGTTCTGCAATAATTTAAATTCATTTGGTTCAAGTAGTAAATTTTTACTGCATATAGAGGAAAAAATGGTCTTCTGCCTTTTGTTGTCTGAGCAGGATGAGTATGAGCAGCTTAGTCGGAAAATAGACGACGCGACTAGAAAATCAGTTCCTTCTGAGCTTGAAGAAGAATTTGCCATTTTCTCTAATACAAAGCGGACAGATCATCCAACAATAATCAAAGTACAATTCATTCAATTACTATTTTGAAATTCCATGCTCATTTTATCTAGAACAGTCATATATGAGATCACAAAATATCCTTCTAAGAAAATCTTATTGTATGTGTAGGTTGTATGGGAAAACAAAGAAAATGATTCGGATGGGCTGCCACATTTAATTTACATATCGAGAGAAAAGCGACCAAAGCATCCACATCATTATAAATCTGGTGCAATGAATGCGTTGGTGAGATTACTGCTGTCCTTCTTAATTCCCTCGCATGTTTTTTCTCTAATAATGATGATGCTCTCTAACACCTTTAATTTTACCTTCTGACATTGCCATTTTTATTTGTGAAATTATGCACAGACAAGAGTATCGGGGTTAATGACCAATGCACCATTTATACTGAACGTAGACTGTGACATGTTCGTGAACAATCCAAAAATCGTTCTACACGGTCTCTGCATTTTGCTAGATTGTAAGGGCAGAAAGGAAGTTGCATTTATTCAATGTCCCCAAAAATTCTATGATGGATTAAAGGATTACCCTTTTGGAAATCAGATGGTGGTTTTTTTTACGGTATGTCAAGCTATAATAAATCCAAAAATTCTGTTAAATGCCAGTGAAACTTATTGAGCTTATTTACGAAAATTCCTCTACTTTTTTGTCTATTATAGAACGTGTCGGGTGGGATGGCAGGAATCCAAGGGCCCCTCTATGGGGGAACAAACTGCTTCCACAGAAGAAAAGTTATTTATGGTCTTTCTCCTGATGGCATGAAACATGGTACTTAAGATTCATAATGTTTTTCTTATGATTGTAAAGTACTCCCAAGTACAGCTTTAGTGGAAGTAGTTTCTGTCATGCACAAATAAGAAGCATTGCTTTTGTATAATTACTTTTGCAGGAAAACTGTCAGATAAGGAATTAGTACAAAAATTTGGAAGTTCAATGGAATTTGTTGAATCAGCTTCTCAAGCTTTGGAGGAGAAGATATATTACCCTAACAGTAACGCTTTCAAATATCTAGAGGCAGTAAGCCAAGTAGCTGGTTGTGGATATGAATCAGGCACTACATGGGGTAAACAGGTCTGCCAACATATTTTATCTCTTGTCCACTTCATAAGAAAGAATTATTTCTACCTTGTGGGAAGTTTTTTTTTTTTTTTTTTTTCTTGAATTGGGAATTTCAGGTGGGTTGGATATATGGTTAAACGGTAGAGGATGTGCTCACAGGGCTAATATTCCATACAAAAGGTTGGAAATCAGAACTTGTTACACCAGATCCAATTCCCTTTACGGGCTGTGCACCTCCAGATTTGCTAACTTCAATGATCCAACTAAAGAGATGGGCCGCAGGGATGCTTCAAATCTTAATCTGCAAACATTCCCCAATTCTTGGCACCCTCTTCGGAAAGCTCAAATTCAGGCAATGCCTTGCGTATATGTGGATCTTGCCCGGGGCCTTCGCCCTGTCCCAGAAATATGTTATGCTTTCCTACCTGCATATTGCATCATTACCAACTCCAATTTTTTACCCAAGGTGAGATAGAATATACCACCATGAGTAACTCTTATTCTTTTTAAAAAAATCACATGTTCTTTTTTGGTGAATGGATGAACACACTTGTTTTCACTGCTTCAATTTTGTAAATGAATGTCCAGGACATTGGTTTGTGGATTGCTGCTACTCTTTTACCACATATGCACTCTGATAGAGTACCATATAACTGGGCTGTCAACCAAAACATGGTGGAACAACCTAAGAATGACTAGAATAACAACCATGAGTGCATGGCTTATGGGATTTTTGACTGTCATGCTGAAGCTGTTAAGGTTATCTGAGACAGCATTTGAAGTAACACTGAAAAAGCAACCAAAGACTGGTGATGGCTCCCATGAAGATGATGCAGAAGTTGGTAGGTTCGATTTCAACGAGTCCCCCGTTTTTCTTCCAGGGACAACTATTTTGCTATTACAGTTGAGGGAGCTGGTTATCAAATTGCTGGGGCTGCAACCACCACCTCAAAACGAGAATGGGGTTGGGATAGGAGAGCTGTTCTGTAGTATATATTTGGTAGTATGCTATTTGCCATTTTTTAAAGGGCTATTTGTAAAGGGAAATATGGAATCCCTTTGTCCACAATCTGTAAGTCAGCAGTGCTAGCGTTTCTCTTTGTGCACTTGTGTACCATAAACTGAAAGAGAAGAATTTGGTTTAATAGTTGTGCAAGGCTTTGCAAACTTTTTAATTAAATTTTTTATTATAATATATGGACCTCACTGTTTTAATTAATGTTAAATTGAAAGGATTTGTTTTAAGCAGTAAAACTCTTTCTACAACATTAATAAGCATATTTTTTTGGAGTATGGTTTGATATTTAGAAAGAATATGCCACCAACATGGAAGAATACATAGTTAATCCATCCCAATTGAAGACATGCAATTCCAGGCAGCGTATGTCATAAAACCCTCCCCAAATTCCATTTAGTTTATAAAAGAGTGGTGTAATATATATATATATTTATTTGTCTACACTATTTTTTTTTTATATATATATTTTTCTATTTTTTATTTACAATCTTATTCTTGTAAAAAAATTACATATACAGTGTACATATAAAATTTTCATTAGTGATTGTGCAGAGTTCCAATGCAGGACTCTGCCTATACTGAAGATGTAAGCTTTGATAGGCAAATGTACGGTCAAAAAAGGGGAATAACATAAAATGGCGTTTTTGATGCTGATGTATGGGCAAGGGGAGATATGATATGATCCTACTATCTAAAAAATTTCAATACGCCTCAGCTTATTGCTATCATATCTGTTTCAGTTTGTCTTTTTTCCTTTTATTTTCTTTGTATTATATAATTAGAATCTTTTCCATGCGGGTCCCAACAAAGAAGTGTGAAAATAGGCTTCTTGTTCGAATAATTGATCTTCAAATTTGTTTCATTATCAGAAAATCTCTCACGGTTTCTGAATACATTATCTCTCTTGGTAAGACATCCGTGTATGTCTTCCATCTTTGAATGACCATCATACATTACAGGTCCTCTGCTACATACACCACAATTGCCTTTCTCTGCTATGAATAAAGCATCAGACACTTTGGCTACAACAGAGCTAGTAGTCGATTCTGTTACTTGCTCAATACAATGGCCAATCAGAGCTCTCTCCCTCTCTATGAAAGATTAAGGGTGAAGCAAGATTTCCATAGGGTAATGGATGTAGTGATACTGTTCCTCCTCCTCTTGCTTCTTGGTTACCGTGTTATCTCTCTCTGCAATAACTACAATGTCACTTGTTTTGTTGCCTTCCTGTGTGAAACATGGTTCACCGTTTTTTGGCTTCTTCCCTTCAGCGCCAAATGGACTCCCGCAGTAGCCAAAACTTACCCAGAACGTCTCTTTCAATGGTATTTTCATAGCTCGTTAGTTATTGCTATTCATGCTTTTTTTTTACCTTATTGAATGCTTCTTCTTGTTGTTCGTGCTGCTTACTAATGAACATATTTTCCCATTTTTTCACAATAGGGTATCAGAATCCGAGCTTCCTCCAGTGGATTTATTTGTCACAACAGCAGACCCTGAACTTGAACCACCCATTATCACAGTGAACACTGTGCTGTCTCTACTGGCCCTTGATTACCCAGCTAACAAGCTAGCTTGCTATGTTTCCGATGATGGGTGCTCCCCTCTCACGTTTTATGCTCTGGTAGAAGCCTCTAGGTTTGCTAAACTTTGGGTAACTTTTTGTAAGAAGTATAATGTGCAAGTCAGAGCTCCCTTTAGATGCTTCTCTGATAAGGCCACTGTCAACAGTGAACACTCATCGCCAGAATTCAAGCAAGAATGGTTAAAGATGAAGGTGAACAGAATTTTTCTGTAATAATTTAAATTCATTTGGTTCATGTTGTAATTTTCTACTCTTCGCTTCGCATATAGAGGAAAAAATGGTCTTCTGCCTTTTGTTGTCTGAGCAGGATGAGTATGAGCAGCTTAGTCAGAAAATTGAAGATGCGACTAGAAAATCAGTTCCTTCTGAGCTTGAAGAAGAATTTGCCATTTTCTCTAATACAAAGCGGACAAATCATCCAACAATAATCAAAGTACAATTCATTCAATTACTATTTTGAAATTCCATGCTCATTTTATCTAGAATATTCATATGTGAGACCATAAAATATCTTTCTTTCTAAGAAAATCTTATTGTATGTGTAGGTTATATGGGAAAACAAAGAAAATAATTCAGATGGGCTGCCACATTTAATTTACATATCGAGAGAAAAGCGACCAAAGCATCCACATCATTATAAATCTGGTGCAATGAATGCGTTGGTGAGATTATTGCTGTCCTTAATTCCCTCGCATGTTTTTTCTCTAATAATGATAATGTTCCCTAATACCTTTAATTTTACCTTCTGACATTGCTATTTTTATTTGTGAAATTATGCACAGACAAGAGTATCAGGGTTAATGACCAATGCACCATTTATACTGAACGTAGACTGTGACATGTTCGTGAACAATCCGAAGATTGTCCTACACGGCCTCTGCATTTTGCTAGACCCCAAGGGCAAACAGGAAGTTGCATTTATTCAATGTCCCCAAAAATTCTATGATGGATTAAAGGATGATCCTTTCGGAAATCAGATGGTGGTCTTGTTTACGGTATGTCAAAAAGAAATCCAAACATGAAAAAAAAAAATCTGTTAAATGACAGTGAAGTTTATTGAGGTTATGTAGGAAGATTCCTCTACTCACTTGTTTTTTTGTCTAATGCAGAACTTGTGGAGTGGGATGGCAGGAATCCAAGGGCCCCTCTATGGGGGAACAAACTGCTTCCACAGAAGAAAAGTTATTTACGGTCTTTCTCCTGATGACATGAAGCATGGTACTTAAGATTCATAATCTTTTTATTATGATTGTAAAGTACTCCCAAGTACAGGCTTAGTGGTAATAGTTTCTGTTATGTACAAATAAGAAACATGGAATTTTGTAATAACTTTTGCAGGAAAACTATCAGATAAGGAATTGGTACAAAACTTCGGAAGTTCTTTGGAATTTGTTGAATCTGCTTCTCAAGCTTTGGAGGAGAAGACATATTACCCTAACAATAACGCTTTGAACACTCTAGAGGCAGCAAGCCAAGTAGCTGATTGTGGATATGAATCAGGCACTGCATGGGGTAAACAGGTCTGCAAACATATTTCCATCTCTTGTCCACTTCATAAGAAAGAATTAGCTCTAATTGTTATTTATTCTTTTTATTGAATTGGGAATTTCAGGTGGGATGGATATATGGTTCAACAGTAGAGGATGTGCTCACAGGACTGACATTCCATACAAAAGGTTGGAAATCAGAACTTGTTACACCAGATCCAATTCCCTTTACGGGCTGTGCACCTCCAGATTTGCTAACTTCAATGATCCAACAAAAGAGATGGGCTGCAGGGATGCTTCAAATCTTAATCTGCAAACATTCCCCAATTCTTGGCACCCTCTTCGGCAAGCTCAAATTCAGGCAATGCCTTGCGTATATGTTGATCTTGCCCTGGGGCCTTCGCCCTGTCCCAGAAATATGTTATGCTTTCCTACCTGCATATTGCATCATTACCAACTCCAATTTTTTACCCAAGGTGAGATAGAATATACCACCATGAATAACTCCTTTTCTTTCTAAAAAATCATATGTTCTTTTTTGGTGAATGGATAAACACACTTGTTTTCACTGCTTCAATTTTGTAAATGAATGTCCAGGACATTGGTTTGTGGATTGCTGCTACTCTTTTTGTGACTTACCACATATGCACTCTGATAGAGTACTATATAACTGGGCTGTCAACCAAAACATGGTGGAACAACCTAAGAATGGCTAGAATAACAACCATGAGTGCATGGCTTATGGGATTTTTGACTGTCATGCTGAAGCTGTTAAGGCTATCTGAGACAGCATTTGAAGTAACACTGAAAAAGCAACCAAATACTGGTGATGGCGCCCATGAAGATGATGCAGAAGTTGGTAGGTTCACTTTCAACGAGTCCCCAGTTTTTCTTCCAGGAACAACTATTTTGCTATTACAGTTGACGGCGCTGGTTATCAAATTGCTGGGGCTGCAACCTCCACCTCAAAACGGGAATGGGGTTGGGATAGGAGAGCTGTTCTGTAGTATATATTTGGTAGTATGTTATTTGCCATTTTTTAAAGGGCTGTTTGGTAAAGGGAAATATGGAATCCCTTTGTCCACAATCTGTAAGTCAGCAGTGCTAGTGTTTCTCTTTGTGCACTTGTGTACAATAAACTGAAAGAGGAGAAGAGTATTTAGAGTAACGGAGTTGGTTTAGTAGTCGTCATCTTCTTGCAAAGGATTTGTGAGCTTTCTCATTGAATTTTCTATTATAATGTGTGGATCTCATTGTTTTTTTTTTTTATACTCTTGGTTTTTTTTGCACATAATTAATGTCAAATTGAAAAAAATCCATTTCAAGCAAGTGCAAGCAATGAAACTCTTTCTACAACATCAACAGGCATATTTTTTTAGATAAAGAATAGACTATCATGATTAACTTTTTTTAAAAAAAATTATATGTTCTCTTCTGGTGAATGGATAAACACACTTATTTTTACTATTTCTAATTTGTAAATGAATGTCCAGGACATTGGTTTGTGGATTGCTGCTACTCTTTTTGTGACCTACCACTTCTGTACTCTGATAGACTACAATCTAACTGCGGCTGTCAACCAAAACATGATGGAACAACCTAGAATGGCTAGAATAACAACCATGAGGGCGTGGCTAATGGGATTTTTGAGTGTCATGCCTGAGCTGTTAAGGTTGTCTGAGACAGTATTTGAATTAACACAGAAAGAACAAGAAGGTTGTGGTGATGGCGCCCATGAAGATGATTCAGATGGTGGTAGGTTCACTTTCAACGAGTCCCCTGTTTTTCTGCCAGGGACAACCATTTTGCTATTACAGTTGACGGCGCTGGTTATCTAATTGCTGGGGCTGCAACCGCCGCCTCAAAATGGGAATGGAGCTGGAATAGGGGAGCTCTTCTGTAGTACATATTTGGTAGTATGCTATTTGCCATTTTTGAAAGTGCTGCTTCGTAAAGGGAAACATGGGATCCCTTTGTCCAAATATGCAAGTCAGTAGCACTGGCGTTTCTCTTTGTGCATTTGAGTACTAGAAATTAGATCTATTAGAACGAAACTTTCAGCGATTCAATTTTATTTTAAAAAAATAAAAAGGCTGTATTAATTGTGTTAAGTATTTTTGAGATATACATTCATGAAAGAAATTCTGGAAATTGCCAGAGTTGTTTTTTGTAAATTTCTGTTGATCGTAGTATTATATAGTCATTTTCTTGCCTTTATAAATATTTTCATTTTAATGCTTTAAGATTTATAGTAATGAAATTTACATATTAATTGTGTATGGTTTTTCAAAACAACTCCCTAAACCAAAACAAATATACTTTTTCTTCAAAACTAGAATTACCGATAACACAGATATTCAAATTTAAAAACAGTTTAATATGCGACAATAAAAAGTTAAAATATGTGTCAAAATACATATATCCTTACAAACAATTATAGAAGACAAAATAGTGATGATTATGTGAAAAAATACTTACAAAAAAAATATTTTTATTTTCGACTTGTATTTTTACATCAACATTTTACTCTTCTCGCCTCAAGCTCCCTTGTCTCTCATTCACACACACTCAAAGGCTGCGCTACAGCTCACTTGCTGACTACCATATTCACAGTACTGATGCAACAAAATTTGTCGTGTCAGAGATTCAACTGTTGATGTTGTTGCTGCAACAATGCTCCAAAGCATCAAACATGTTAAGAAAAATCGTGCAAACCAAATGTTTTTCTTCTGAATTTTAAAACACTGCAGAGAAGAAAATAATGTTTCAAGGATTAAAAGCATCAAAATCTCATCGTTATCTTCACCGCCATTCCTTCTTCCTATTCCAGAAGCGTCAACCTCTCCATCTGTTTCTGCTTGCTGCCGTTTCGGTTTCGGTCACCTTTGTTTGGGTCTTTGACCGACAAGACGGAAATATTCCTACCGTTTGGTGGAGGGGAAAAGGAAAAGAAAGTTTGTACCTTTGAGCTCAATGGCGAACCAAAACACACTCTCTTTCTATGAAAAGATTTCGTTCAAACGTACATCTCAAAGAGTAATGGACACGTTGACATTACTCCTTCTTCTCTTGCTTATTTGTTACCGTGTTTTGGCCGTCAAGAAATACAATTTCCTCTGGTTTGTGGCTTTCTTATGCGAATCATGGTTCACCTTCCTTTGGGTTTTGGTGATTAGCAGCAAATGGTCTCCTGCTGTAATTACAACCTACCCATATCGTCTATTGCATTGGTACCTCATAGCTTACTATATTTATGCTTTTCCAATTAATACAGGCATTGTCATTTATGCTTAATCATGCTAATGTATTACTGAACAGGGCATCTGAATTTGAGCTTCCTCCTGTGGACCTGTTTGTGACAACGGCAGACCCTGTGCTTGAACCGCCCATTATAAAAGTGAACACGGTGTTGTCTCTTTTGGCCATTGATTACCCAGCTCACAAGCTAGCTTGCTATGTTTCTGATGATGGGTGTTCCCCTATTACCTTCTATGCTCTGGTTGAAGCCTCTAAATTTGCCAAGATTTGGGTACCTTTCTGTAAGAAGTACAATGTTCAGACCAGAGCTCCCATTAGATACTTCTCTAAGGAGACCATTGCCGACAGTGAAGACTTGCCAGAATTCAGAAAAGAATGGCTAAAACTGAATGTACTTGTGCTGCATATGCATTCTCTAATGCTTTACAAGCACTTTGCCAAAGTTCACAAGTTGGCTTTTGTCTTGCCTTATTGCAGAATGAGTATGAACATCTTAGCCGAAGAATAGAAGATGAGGACCAAAATTCAATTCCATGTCAGCTTGATGGAGAATTTTCAGTTTTCTTAAACACAGACCGAAGAAATCATTCAACCATAATAAAGGTTAGTTAATCATCACTCTAATTATTCAACCTTTGGATTCCACAGATCCCCAAGCACCCTCTTAGCTTAAACAATCACCCTAATTTATATGTGACTGCTTGTTTGTCAAACATGGACGTCATCAATTATGTGTTCACAGGCAATATGGGAGAACAAGAAAGGTTTATCAGATGACTTACCCCACTTAATATACATATCTAGAGAGAAGCTACCAGGGCATCCACATTATCATAAAGCTGGCGCCATGAATGTCTTGGTAAGATTCCTTGCCATTTTGGTTCTCTTACCATAGCATTCTCAAATTTGCATCTTAAATAATAGAACTACAAATGTACATTCTTTTCAATTATTCAATATCTTGACTGCGCCTTCTGATCCGAATTTCTCAACTTATGTATAATAAAACAGACAAGGGTATCTGGTTTGATGACCAATGCGCCATTTATGCTGAACGTAGATTGCGACATGTTGGTGAACAATCCTAAGATTGTTCTACATGCTCTGTGCATTTTGCTAGATTTCATGGGTGAAAAGGAGATTGCATTTGTTCAATGTTTCCAGGAATTCTATGATGGATTAAAAGATGACCCTTTTGCAAACCAGAATGTGGTGGCATATAAGGTATGTCAAAACCGACAGAGAAAAATCTCTATACTTCCACTCCGTGTACTTGGGCAACATTCAGATAGATGTATTATTATAAGAATGGAAAGTTTATGAGAAAAGAATGTTCATAAACAAAAGTCCTTTTCTTGTTTTGTCTTGTCTGATGCAGTATATGGTTCTGGGAATATCAGGACTTCAAGGACCTTTCTATATGGGAACAAACTGTATGCATAGAAGAAGAGTTATCTATGGCCTGTCTCCTGATGACATTGAAAAGGGAATAAAAGGTCCTGCTTGCATTAGTGAACATTCCTCGATCAGCTCTGCCAAATGATCAATTAGTAGTTAATTACTATACGCCTAAGAAGCTATATACTTGTGTTATTTTTGTTTAAATTTTTCAGGAAAATCATTAGACCATGAATTATTCCAAAAATTTGGAAATTCAAAGGGGCTTGTCAAATCAGTTGCTCATGCTTTTGAGGGGAAGAAACATAATCATAATGATATCTATCCTACCGACTCTCTTGAAGCAGCCAGAGAAGTGGCTGATTGTGAATATGAATGTGGCACTGGCTGGGGTAAACAGGTTTGGAACAAAGGCATAGCTGGAATATCATATCATTTCAGAATTAACAAATGGGTTTACTCATTACCTTTTACTTTCAACCATATCAAGCACACTTGAGAGTTTTACAATATTTGAAACAATCGACAAATAGCATATTTACAAAGCTCAATAACATCTTGAAATGCTTTGGAAAAGGCATAAATATCTTTGAAACATGTTTTGAAAAAATATGTAAGTTCGTCAATGTTGTGTTTAGTTTATAACAATTATCTGGGTTGTACCACTGCATAGGTGGGATGGCTATATGGATCGACAACAGAAGATCTACTAACTGGGCTAAATATCCATGCAAGAGGTTGGAGATCGGAAACTTGTAGACCCGACCCAATTGCCTTTACGGGTTGTACACCTCCAGATTTCCCAGCTACATTGACCCAAAGAAAGAGATGGGGCTCTGGTCTGCTTGAAATTTTCCTAAGCAAGCACTCTCCCATCCTTTGCACCCTTTCTGGTAAGCTCCACATAAGGCAACGGTTGATCTATATATGGGTCACTACCTTGTCTCTACGCTCTGTCCCTGAAATATGCTATGCTGCTCTACCTACATATTGCATTATTAACAACTCTACTATCTTCCCCAAGGTGAGCGTCAACTACTAACCATTTCATGTCACATGCACATTTCAATTCAGTCTTCAAAGTTTAACGAATTCACTCATTTTGTGTTTCTTTTCTTTGAATTATGAAAATGAAATTCCAGGATCTTGGCCTTTGGATCCCAGTTGGTCTTTTTGTGACGTACAATATACTTACTCTATCAGCGTACCTTGCAACTGGGCTGTCAATCAGAGAATGGTGGAACAACGAGAGAATGTCAAGATTTATGAGCATGAATGCGTATTTTATGAGTTGTTTGAGTGTCATGTTCAAATTCTTAAGGATATCAGAGGCAGTCTTTGAAATAACACAGAAGGAACACACAAGTTCTGGTGATGAGGATGGTGGTAGGTTCACCTTCAATAAGTCCCCAATGTTTATTCCAGGCACCACTATTTTGATGGTGCAGTTAACGGCGCTGGTTATCTTCTTGTTGGGGTTGCAGCCAGCAGCTAAGAAGGGGAATGGGTCTGGGCTAGGAGTAGGAGAGGTGTTGTGTAGTATATATTTGGTAGTATGCCACTGGCCATTTCTCAAAGGGCTTTTTGCAAAAGGAAAATATGGGATTCCCATAACCACAATTTGCAAGTCTGCAGCACTCGCACTTTCGTTTGTGCACTTGTGTCGAGCTAGAGCTACCATTTGAACTGTCTTCTATGTTGTGTCATCACACAGAACTAGTTTGGATCAGTTTGCCTTCGTAATAATGATTTTAATTTAATGGGGAAAAATATCTATATCAACTCCTATGACCTTCTAATCTCTACTCTTCCATTCGAGTTATTTCTATTTTTTCTTATTTTGTTAAATTCCTTTTATTTCCTTCTTCAGGCCACTTTATGATTATTTCTAATCCTTCTTATGAAGTATTCTTGTCAATCTGCCAAAGTACACCCACTTAATAAAGTTATTCTGTTTTTTCTTTTTGGTTTTTCGATGAATCGGAAATTTGTTTTTATATCTTGACATTCAATTGTTCACAGGGCCTAAATAGATGAAAGAAAGAGGGAGAAATCAATTAAAAATTCAATTGACCCTGCAAACACAAACGTTTAAAATATATTGGGAAGGCAACAAAGTGGAAGGCACCTATCAAATCACACCGTACAAGACCAAGATGCTTCATTTACAATCAAAAAATTTAGGGAAACATCGAATTGAAACAGCAGATCGAAGCCACAGAAACATGAAAGAAGCCCTATGCTACATAATACAAATTACGAAAATTCATCTTATTGTATGTGAACAACAACAGAGTATGGATCTTGAGGAAATACCTCAGGTCTCTATCTTACTTTTGGGGAACGGAAAGATTGCTCTCAAGCATAAAGGAGAGATCATGCATCTGTGCCATTAACATTTCTACCTCATCAACTTTTGGCACTAATTTTTCACCGAAAACATCTGCACCTTCTATATCTTCAGCAACTTTGCCTACTGCATCCGGATGATCCACCCTACAGGCGCAACAAATAGCATGAGAAAACTTTGATTGTTTAGAATACAAAGTTATAAATCATAACGCTGAGAATTAAAAGCTAGTCTGCAGGATAGATCATAAACAACCAAAATAACCATATACACTCCAAAGAGGTTTGTCAATCATCAGATGTAAAGTGTACCCAAAGCCCACATGTGTAAAGCGTAGGGAAAGATACGATTTTGAGTTTTTCAACATTAACATGAATACAAGAAAAGAGAATTCACCATCGAGCTCGTTCCTTCTCAGATTCACTTGTTGTAGACAAAACCTCGATAACTTCAACAACATTAGCTGCTTTCCTCATACTAAACCACCTTTTTTTGCACCTCCACAGCAAATCTAAGAACTAATTCTGTCAGATACTACTCTGCTTTTCTATCCTTAAACCACCTTAATCCACCGCGGATACGATTGAATCATGGTTCATTTAGTTTAGTAAACTTAATTGGCCAAATGCCTAATGATGCATTGACTTCTTTCAGGGCATCACCCGTATCAACATCCCTCTCAGCCAAATTTTCTGCCGCTAAAAGGATATAGACTAAATGATGACAGAACTGAACCTTCCAACGATGTTAGAGATACATAGAGCTAAGTTGGAGCTAGTACTAATCGGGCTCAATTCGATCAATTTTTTAGAGAGAAAAAAAAAAAAAAAGGGAAACCAATTCAATATAAACAAACCTGTCTGAAATTGAAGCCTCAACCTTTGAAACATCCACTCCAAACAAGTCCTGTTGTGAAAAACTGCCAAAATCCATATCTCGCGAGTTGTTAGATAAGCCCAACAAGTTCATCTCAGAGGTCCCCCAAGAAGATGTCTCTTTAACAGTATGCTTCCAGACATTATTGGAAGGATCTTGTCCACTGGTTAAACTAGTAAAGTCATTCCACGCATCAAATGAAATTTTATCAGTATCCACAGTACCAGAAGTCTTGTTCTTACTCCACTCCCATTGTTCACCTTGAAACAAGTCAAAATTCTTCATAGAAGAGTTATTATCAATCTCTGCCGTTTTTGGATCAGTTAGATAAGTAGTCATTTCGGAATTCCCACTCTGGCCTGTTATCTCTGAGCTTTTGTCAACACCACTGGAAGGATTTTGTATACTGGCTGAGCCAGTAAAGTCATTCCATGAATCATCAGCTTCATCAATAGTCGCAGTACCAGTTGTCTTGTTATTATTCTCCAGCCATTGTCCATCTTGAATCCAATCAAAATTTTTAGTAGAAGAATCATTACCACTCTCTGCTTTTTTTATGTCATTAAGATCAACAGTTATTTCAGACTTCTCCGTTTGGCCGGTTATCTCTGAGTTGGGAAAAGCAGTGGAAGGATATTGTACACTGACTGAGCCCCTAAAGTCATTCCATGCATCAAATGAATCATCAACTGTGTTATTATCAGTTGTTTTGTTACTGGTCCCTTGCCATTGATCATCTTGCATCCAGTCAAATTTCTTTGTAGAAGTACTATTAGCACTCTCTGAAGTTTTTGTATCATCAAGATTAACAAACACTTCAGATTTCCCAGTCTGGGAACTTACCTCTGAGTTGGAAGTTCTCCATATATCACCCTGAAACCAATCACTTCCTGTGGATGCTGGAGGATTCAAATCATCATTCTTCTTAACACCAACAGAATCTTTACCATATCCAAATGCTGCATCAAGATCAGCTACTGAAGGATCAAAATATTTGGACTTTTCCTTAAGTACTCCAGAACTAGTAGCAGACTGAAAGCTGGCCTCCCAACCAGTAAAAGAATCACCACCCTGATCCTTTGTCGACCCAGTAGCAGTTTCTGGAAATGGGGCATTTTGAAACAAGCTAAGATTCGGACTAACTTGGAAAGCATTGTTTGCTGCACTATCTATGTGTTTATTTGAATCCAATTGCACTTCAAATCCATTAGAAGTGGATTCTCTCGGAGCAAAAAAACTATCAATATCAACTCCAACCAAATGCGCAGCACTTTTGCTTTGAAATGCTGGCTCATCTGAATTACTACTGGGAAGTCTCTCTGACTCAGAAGACCATCTAATTTCCAAATCCAGTAGTTCAGATAACGGAATTTCATCTTTTGAATCACTTTTCTTTCTGTTTGACTCATTCCCTTCAACGAATGGCCTCACCATCTCCTGCACAGAATGTCTGAAGTTAACAAACCAATACATTGCATCAAAACATAGAATGAATAAACTATCAAAATTAGAAATTTCACGAGTATCACAGTATTTGAAAGGTAGAATTTTTGCTATATCACTAAAAAATTTAACTATCAGAAATTTCTAAAAGCATAGCTTATCTGCTATGATTAAACAGCATTAACGAAAAAACAAACAAATAAAGTGGATAGGGGAGTCGGTTCAAGATACGCTTTTCAAATAAGAATCGAAAAAAGAAAAAGAGAAGATTTTAATAAAACGATGACATTGAATTTACCGATCCATCTAGCTTTAGGGAACCAAGTAACCAACGATACCCAGCAGTGTTCTTAAATTTGATAGGGTCAGGAGGGAGATCCTTATGCGGATTTGTGCCACAAAACACGCAGATAAATGACTGCAAGTCACGAAGAAGTTTTCCCTTGCAATTCTTGCAGCGAAGGTACGGTGGCGAGGGATCGAGCTTCTCTATAGCTTCTGCAACAGAGAGTAGCTTCGGAAGCGTAAACTGCTCCTCCTTCTCGGGTTCGTACCAAGATAGATTGGTATCTTTACGGAGCGAAATCTGTAACTGTTTTATCTGATCCAATGGCATCTCAAACGCCATTGTGAGGGCTTGGATTGCAATTTTTCACGCACAATCTCTTTTTCCTTTGCAGTTGGAAGTGGTTCAGTGATGAATAATGAATTAAATTCACATGAAAAGTTGGCTACCCAGAAAGTTAAAACAGTAACCCCATCAAAACGTCACCGTCTTGTAATGGTTGGGAGGTTTCACGGGAAACTAGAGAGTTCCATTGTCAAACGGATCGGACACACAATCGGATCCTGTGCGCAGCACGGGTCTGCTAGTTGTAAAGAAGCTTGAAACTGATTGATCCATTTTTATGGGCTAGACCAGGAGGGGAATGATTTTAACACCCCAATTTTCAGCACCCTTCTCCCTACATTCGGAAATTTGTTTCCGGTAGAAATCCATTTTAATCCCCTTTAGCCCAATTAAAAGAGCTTTAGTTTATACCCAGGCCGGCCCAAAACTAAATGCCACTGTGGACCAGCCGACTAAGGTGACGGCAGTCAAAAAATGGAGAGTAGGAAGTCAAAAAAGGGAAAAAAGATAAATTAATGGAGAAAGAAGGTGAAGAGGAAGCAAGTCAGCAACACCAACCGCTTCTCTGCAGTTGATATTGCCGACTGCAATAAGACCTTCATTTCATTGCACACTGACATTCTACTCTCTAGATTCTAATCTTGTCGGGTTCTCATACGAGCTGAGCTAAAAGAGAGAGAGGGAAAAATGGCTACGAACCATTCAGATTCAGGGATATCTTGTAATCCAGCTCTATTGAAGGTGGGTTTGGGAGTTGTGGCGCTTTGTATAGCAGGTTATATATTGGGTCCACCTCTGTACTGGCATTTAATTGAAGGCTTGGCGGCAGTGAAACACTCCTCTTCTACTTGTGCGCCCTGCGTCTGTGATTGCTCTTCTCAGCCTCTCCTTTCCATCCCAGAAGGTACTCAATTGAGTTTCACTTTGACGATGTCTTGCTGCTTTCTGGGTTCTCAGATCTAGTCAAATCTCTTGATGATATGGACTGCTTGTGACCTTCTGCAACTAGTTTGATTGTCAGATTTAACTGATTTGCCCATTATAGCTAAACTTCGTTGAGAATAAGTTTTTTTTTTTTTTTTTATAACCTCCTCGAGGATAAATTTTGTAGCTTTTTGTGACTCTTATCTTCAAGATCTCATACAATATTCGTACAATTCAATCCTTAATTGTTTTGGATCAAATTATAGTCTGGGACAAAAAAAAAATAAAAATAACACAGACTTTCAGATCTAATTATAAGAACTGGGCATTAGTTCATCCTTGTTCTTTTAGCTGTCTGCTTCAGTTGATAAACAACTTTGGTATACGCAGCTGATGATGACCGAACCATTACTATTGCCAGAGGGAAAAGCAATTTAAACTTCCAATTTGTAACGTTGGTTGAAATGAGCAGTTTCGACCTTCCAACTTATTACATACGGGACCTTTTTCTTGCAGCCTCACCTCCTTAAGTGATATGGACATTTTATCTTCTCATTTAATTCATATGCTCAAGTATGAGTGAACAAACAACTATCTTTCTTCCATCTGTTGAACTTTTTCTTGATGCCTAATATGCAACTTTAATATGATATTGACTCGCACTGGGCAATGCCTATTTGGTTATCTGACTAAAGGAAGTTTTTAATTGCTACCTTAATAGTATTCCCTGCTAAATCTGTAATTGTAGATGCCTGCGGTTACTGCTTGTAGAATTGCATATTAATGGCGTATCTATGAAAATTTCTTATTATGCTGAAAAAGCAACTCCGGCTCCAATTGATGACTGTGTTCTGTGTGATAATATGTTCCACTTCCTCTAATCGCTTATTTGTAAAAATTCAACACTTACTTATTTCAGTTTCTTTATCTGTGTTTTGGCAGGACTTAGCAACAGTTCAATCGAAGGTCAGTACACCAAATGAATTAAGTGGAGTATCTCGATTAATTTGCTGTACATTAAAAAACTTGTTTTAGTATCATTATAACTTGTCTGTCCAACATGTTTTTCTATGATGGTAGGAACACAAGTGATGTGGTTATTCACTTATTCATTTTTTGCAGTTGAGATAGCTTATTCTTGCTTAGACTAGACAAAATTTCAGGATTAGAAATCTCCCATGTCCCTTCAGTGTGTTTTTCTTAAAAAAAATCATCCTTAACCTCGTTTCTGGCGCCTCACATGTAATGACCTCTGTAGGGAAGCTTCTTGTCCTTTTTCAATTCAGTTCTCATGTAAGCAAAATGTTGAGACTAAGCTAGTGGCAAAGCATTGTTTGTAGAACACGTATAATCTAAAGTGTATCGTTATAGGTACAAGGCATTAAACTAATAAGAATGTCTATATCATTCTCATTCTCACGTTTTACTAAACTTGCTCAGGTTACAGGCTGTGTCATGATTCATGTGTGATCTAGCTATGTTAGTAACTTTACGATTCAAATCTCTCCTGAAAGTTGACATGTAAATTCAAGCATAGAATTTGCATGATCACATCACCTTTTGTTAATGGTGTTTTCTAATCCAAATTTGGCTACCAACGACGACTTTGTTGTTCTCCTTACTAAAAATCTACTCAGATTGTGCAAAGCACGACCCAGAGGTGAGCGGAGACACAGAAAAGAATTTTGCAGATCTATTGTCAGAAGAATTAAAGCTGCGGGAAGCTGAAGCTTTGGAAAATCAGCAGCGTGCTGACATGGCTCTTCTTGAGGCTAAGAAGATTGCATCACAGTATCAGAAGGAAGCAGACAAGTGTAATTCAGGAATGGAAACTTGTGAGGAAGCCAGGGAGAAAGCTGACACAACACTGGCGGCTCAAAAGAAACTAACAGCTTTGTGGGAACTGAGAGCTCGTCAAAAAGGATGGAAAGAAGGCGTTGCCAAGTCTCAGCGAAATGTTCAGACTGCTTAGAAACAAGGCATGACCGTCGATGGAATGTTTATTGTATACTAGCTTTTAGCCAAGCGATTGGATACAGTTAATGGGGAATCATCATATTATACATTGTATTAATGAATAGTTCTTGAAAATTCAAGTGTAGCAAAGCTCGCACTGTTGTATTTGTAACCTCCATTTTTGGAAATCTGTTCGACTTGTACGAGTGTTGTTGTCTGTTGAGATGAAGTTTTAAATATAAAGTTGGTTTACAACTTGCTTGTGTCTGCAGCCTGTTTCGAACCCGAGTTCAGACTATTACTTCGTATTCGTTAAATCCATTTTACTCCCTTCCCACCCCTCCGGAAAAAGAAAAGAAAAAAACAAAAAAATCAGCTTCACGTCACTTGAATCAACCAAACACTCGCCTTTTCTTATATCAACTCATAAAACGTGATAATTTAGTGTGTCTGGCAAAGTACATATATATTGATTCAGTACAAACTCCATCAAGGAGATGACGTGGTCACCCTTGATTTCATTAGGCCTTTTCAAGGGCGGTGATGGAACTTGAATTTCCCTTGATGGAATTATACCTGCGAAATAAGTAGGCCACCACCAAAGACGCAGTGAGAGTGACGAAGTCTTTACCCGCACACTGCTTGTTAAACTCGCTTGGCGTCCCGGTTTGGGGCCCATTGGACCAGTACAAATAATCCAACAACCGTGCCCCTTTCTCCTCGGTGAACCGGGCCGGTTCGAAAGCCTCCGGGTCGTCAAACACATTCGGGTCCCTCATCACCAGTGTCTGGTACCCACAAAGCAACTCTCCCTTCTTGATGTCGAACGCCGAGTCATGCGAACTCAGTCGGAAATCCTTCCTGGCTCGAGCATATTGCAGCGGAACGGGGGGGTTCAGTCGGAGGGTTTCGTAAACCACCGACTGGATCAGCTCCATCTCCTTTACCGATTCAAAACTCAGTTGTGACCCGCCCTTTTCGCTTGCTTCCTTCCTGAGTCTCTCTTGTAACCCGGTTTCGTTGCTCGCAATTGTCTCTATCAAACTGGGAAATAAAATCGAAAACCCACCGAACGCGTTGAAACCCAATACGAAGAGCAGATTGTGGACGGCCTCTTCTTGACTCAGCCCAAACTCGGCTTCTGCCCTGTAAATTACTTGTTTACCCTCTTTTTTGACAAACTCGTAGATGCTATTGTAGCCTCCACTAACGAGGAAGAAAGGGTATGCAAAAGAATGGAGGAAAATTTCCTCTAGAGGTTGAAGGAAGCCGATGGAAACTGTGGGGAGTAGCTGGAGGGCGAGCCATCGGTCGAGCATAGCGTAGCCGGATTCGGCGATCTTCGGTTCGCGTGATGGGTCGGCGCCGAGGAGGGTCTTGCAGAGGAAAGTGAAGAGGAAACGTTGGAGCGGGAAGATGTAGCTAGCACTAGAGGAGGTGGATTTGGACAGTGATTCTTCAATGCCATCCCACATAATGTCGAGGTTAGATACCAGTTCGGGTACCCATATGCTGGAACTTCGTCGCAGAATGTCAATGCAGAACTTCTTCACCTGTGCATAACACGAGGGGTGATGGGGAAGGCGAAAATGTGTTAATTGTTTTTATAATTTAAAATTCTAAAGAATAATTGGTTTTAAAATATAAAATAAATAAAATTGGAAATGAAAGAGGAGTGAACGAAGATGTATAGACTTAAAAATCATTTAAATATGGTATTAATTCAACCTATTTTGAAAGTTCTCCGCAAATAATACTGGAAATTATAGCATGTTCATATTATAATGAGCGTGAGCATAAACATGGAAGGAGTTGGTGATAATGAAGTCACGGAATGCTTTTTCCTTCGGGGGCAAGAAAGCAACCTCCACTTTAAATTACTACTTGTCGTTATGTTACCGGTTTCTATTATTTTTATTTTTAATAATTTTCTCCGCCCCGAAAGCCTACGGTCCTACATTAGATTTGATTGGATTTAATCTTTCAAGTATTTATCATCATTTAAGAGCCTACCACACCTACATAGCTGTTCTTGTTCAATGTTCCTAGACACGTCATTTTAAAATCCAAATAGGCATGGCACCGCTCTCATCCTAAGTCTTCCGCTGTGCCGACTGTGAAAACTCTACTTGAAAGCAACTAAAACTCACATTTATCCTCCAAAAAAGTTGTTTTACCACTTTGAGAAAATGTCCTATAACTAAAAAGAAATCTAAAGGTTATGAACATGAAAAAATAAAATAAAAATTGATGAAAATGTTAAATGATATTAGGAGGAATAGGAAGACTTGCCTTTGAGTGTTGAGGCTCAGAAGTGTCCTGATAGACACCGACCCTCATATTTCCGGTGTAGGCAACGCTAGGCATGAAATCTCCGACGAGAACGTTCTTCTTCTCGACGAGATCCATGTCAAAGAGGTAAGAGAAAGATTTACAGTCAAGCACGGCCACGACGTTAGGATTCACGTTCGAGAAGAAAGGGAAAGTAGGAGGGATATTTGTACGGAACACGGTGCTCTTGTACTTTTCCATTCGCTTTCTGAAGAAGCTCTCTGGTTTTTGAAACCAGAAGTAGTCTAGGCGATCCGACAAGGGGCCCACTATCGGCCACCCATAACTCCCGGGAATCTGCCGGACCGGCAAGTTTGACGGTTGCCACTTTGACGGGGTCGCCAGCGACGGTGATGATGGCGGCAGCTGCATGGTTGGGATCAGGGTCATCAAGAAGGGCATTGCAGTGCTAGTAAAAGTAGAGCTAGCAAGAAAAGAAGCTATGATGGATGGTTGATTGGGGATCGCTTTTGATTTAGACATCCAAATATATATATTTACACATAGATAGATAAATACTAATATAAACTTCTGGATGTCAAATGACAATTTTGTTCAGGGTCATAGTACGAATTTGCGGATCGAGAAACAAATTAGAGAATCAAATAAGAATTTTTATTTGGTCATCTAAACGGAAAAGCCACACTCCGTTTGTTTCCTTACTAATTATTTTTGTTTAGCATTCCCTTTCCCTTGGCGTGACTAGAGATTTGCTTTTATATTGTCCTTTTAGACTGATTAGATTTACCAATATATTTCACAGTTGCAAATGGTTGATGATGAAATCGAGAAAGACCGACTCCATGGGAATAAGGGCAGGTGATGATGCCCATCAAGATGGCTTGGCGCACCTCGTTGGCTAGGAGGCTAGGTCTCCCTGCATAAAATGGGCATAACTTCTATCAAGGATCTGTGGTTCAAAGTTAGTAGTAACGATCTTTGTTATGTCAATAATAAATATAATATTTCTGAAAAATAATCTATTCACTCACTTACTTTCTCATTTTCAAATTTGGATTCAATAATTGTGCTAAAAAAGTTACTAATTTTTATTGATTTCAACTTTAATAATTTGGATTTTTAAAAGAAAAAACACCAAACAAATGATATCATTTAAACTAGTAAATTTGAAATCTAAAGTTGGCGACTATTCTTGTCATAAAATTAAGAAATCAAAATCCTTAAGATCCTATAATTGTATAAAGTCAATACATATTTATTAAGAAATTATTAATTAAAATAAAATATTAAAATATTTTTATTTGATAAAATGTATATAAAATATGATAAGAAAAAGTGATAAATAATAAATAAGAATATAATTTAAAATAATTTTAATTAAATTTTAAATTTTAAAATAACTAAAGTTTTGAAAACAATAGTTTAATAACAGAGGAACTATAATTTTTTTTTGTCTTAATTAAGTTTGATTATAATAATAAATGAAATGTGGGTGTGGTCTGCATTTAGTTACCATGAAATATCTGAACTGAACTATAAAGGACAAAGCTTGATTGATGAGGAGAAAAAGAAACAGGAAGAGGTTTTGTCGCGTTAATGCATTTTCCAAACATACGGACCCCACCGTGTCATGTCCAGTTTTCCTTGGTAATGTGTCATGTCCACGCCTAAAATTGTCTTGCCACGTATTCCCCAGGGGTTCCTTTGCTTTCGTTTACTTGGTCCTGACTTATATTTAAAATAAAACTAGGTTATTTCACACGGATTATGAGTTGATGCTAAAATATAAAAAGAAAATTTAAGTGAATTTTAACAAAAACTTCCCCAATCCTAGGCAATTGATGCCAGTAACTATTCATAATAAACTACCGGTGTGGTGTAATGGAAAAAAGTATTTCACTATTTTGCTTTGAAGATACAGTTGAAAGGAAAAGGGTGATAACTGTAAAGAGATATTAGCAATGCCAGCATCAAGTACTTATTAATTAGGAGATATTAACAATAGTACCCAACACAATTCTAGACAAAAAAACAAAAGGAAGTTGTTCGTCAGATCATTGACTCAAAGGTGTTTCCTGAGTCTATACAGATTGATGAACGATTTGTTGGAACCAGACACAATTTCTACGAAGTTACATGCAGTTAAAAGTATTTAGTCTTTTCCACTCAGCAAAATTCTGAAATAAATAGTTAAATGAAAACCTCACAGAATATAAATGATGTGCTGGGTACTTGCCATAATAAGTTAAGCAGATCTCCTCCACCACAATACTCTAGAACCAACCATAGGTGAGCAGAAGTTTCATACCTAAAACATAAGTAAACAAAACATGGTTTGAGGTTCAGGGAATGTGAAAGAATCACTGTCAACCTAATTCAAGATCAGATATTTGTTTCTGTGGAAGAAATAGGTTTTACCAAGAACAAAAATTAAGTACATTTTGATGATCTAAAGAGTGATGAATCTGTAACCTGCAGAAGGAGAAGGAAGCATAACCAAGTGAACCATAAAGAGACAAAGATGCTTCAATTTGCACATCCGTGCAGAAAAAAATAGTAGTGTAAATGTGATGCATAAAACCAACTCCTAATTAGTGGTAAAATTATTAGCCACATGAAGAATTGCCTGAGTTCAGGTCTTGAACAGCACACCGGCAAAGCAAAGCTTTTCATTGGATCAGGAGCAAATATGTAGTTTATAGTGAACTGATAATAGCATATAACTGACGCAATAAATGTTATAAACTGTTAAAAGCATCCACCGTGTTTATACATGAAACAAACTCCATGCACTGTACAACATAATGATAATGAAAGAATACCATGTTCATGAATGACAATGATAATGAAAGAATATCATTAACAAAATTACCATTTATAACCTTTGAAACTTTTCACCCTTGCAATCCAGTCTGTTAGTGGAGAGATATTATAACAATCTATAAGATCCTAAACAGTAGTTCAAGAACCAAACAACATGGACTGTATGAAAACAAGGGTCTTTGGAAATGGGCCACCGTTTCCAGCTGCCTGTGCAAAAAATACATCTGCTTTGACAGCTCCAAGAAGTGTAGCATCAAAAGGGTTCAAAAAAGTAGTTTTGCTGGTTGCCGGAGGACTGTTTGGACCAGCTGAGAAAGACTGAGGATATCCACCCCGTCAAGTATAGCTTGTTGACTCCCAAATTTAATAAATAGATATTTTGAGATAATACACGGTTATATATAAGAGAATATACAGCGAACTGATCAGATGAATTATTCAAATTTATGTCAACTTCTAAGATTGCATCTCTACATGATTACAAAAATAATCCAGCATGAACATTTTTGCAGAGATCCAAGAAGGAGGAATTAATAGATTGGACTTTTCACAAAGAGACAATGAATCATACAAATCCTACAATACAAAAGCAACTGCAAATGATCTCTTTCAATCATTTTTTTCTTGGCTTTATCTTTCTCAAAATGTCGAACAATAAGAAACAGTTAAAAAAGGTGGGGGGGGGGGGGGGAAATTATGGCATATGGTTGAGCTACTTTCCAGCAGAAGCCCCTCGGTATAATCAAGGAAAGAAAACAACTGTGGTCAAAACACACACAAACATGCATGCAGAAAAGGAAAGAATTAAGGAAACAAAATATTTCCATGGAAAAGGGAAAAGCTCTTTTATGTATGTTGAGTAAAATATACACTTTCCTGATCAATTGAAGTAACTACATCTGCAACAAATCACCCAAGGAGTCTATACAATGCCTTGTACACAGCAATCCTGAACACAAATATCCTAACTGTCTAATGCAACCATGAGGACTATAGTTCCTAGTAATAGATAGACTGCAAACCTTAGACTCTTCAATAGTCTTATGCAATAGGTCCCTATCCCTCCCTGTTATCCCAAATTTACAATATAACTCTGCATTAGCTGCAGATCATTAAACAATACATATATTCAGACCATAGGAACCATTAGATTCCTCTTATTAAAATCAGAAATCCTATTATGCTTTTACTTTAAAAAAAGCCATGAAAAAGGTTGAAAATCATTAAGGCTAGAGCTTTATTTTGAAAAAGATCATTTTCATTTCGTTTTCATGGAGCTCTCTTGACCTCCTAAACACCCACAAGTCATGAACTGAAAATCTAAAACAGAACGTGCGTAACATTGCTAGCACACCTTCATGTTGGAGTAACTCCCCACTTGTTTTTTCTGCATTTAACAGGACACCCCAAAACAGAATACAGGACCGGAACGGTGGGATAACAGCTAATTGCTCGATCCCTGCTGAACACCCCCAATCTCTGCTTCTGAATCTGGGTTCGTCTCACTCCGTCATCTTCATGCACCGATCAGTAAGAAAGTTGCTGAGCAGAAGCCCTCGGCCCTCCTCCCCCAAACCTTTGAGTAGCTATAACAGTGAGGAAGAGAAATTTCTGCTCTTGGTGAGGAAATTTTTGTGCTAAAGCAAGGTAAAAGATTGCTGGAGAGAAATATTGAAGGAGGACGAGGAGGAAGAGTTTGGCTAAAGAAGAGAGCTGAGACAAGCCGAAAATCACCTCTGAAATTTTGAAACGGAGAGAAGTGTGAGAAGGGTGTCGTGGGAAGAAGAAAAGAGTGGGAAAATAAGAGAGGCGTTTTTGTAAGTTGCGCTATATAAATAAGGGCAAATTGGTCTGCACGATAACTGAAAAGCTGAGTTGTCAAGTAAAGAGTGGGAAAAGGTCAAAAAATTGTAAAAAGCAGATTTGCCAAGTAAACTAAAATATATAAAAAGTAAGATTAGCTAGTGTTACAAAACACCATTTGTTTTAAAAAAAAAAAAAACAGCCGTGGGTTAAATGGTTGAAAAACATTGAATGTAAATGGATAACGTATTGGAGAAGTTTTACTTCTGACCAGCATTATTAGAATTATTATATTGGTATTAATTTTCCCAAATCATGCAACCGAAAGCCCCGATAATCTTTTTTCTTGTAACATAAAGAGATTCGCTTTTATTTATTTATGTATAGATTTTTTTATAAGATTTTACACCGACACCATTTTTTTTTTTTATTAACAATTTACTCTTATAATCAATATATGCAAAATGTATAAGTAAATATCATACAATTATCTAAGTAACATTTCCCCACCGAATTCGATAAACTATTACTACGTGGCATGTTCCAATACCGCGATGCAAAATTCCGACAACAGATAAAGCTTATTCACTGAAGAAACATAAATGGAGACAAAGTGCTTCCATGATGGGGACGATATAGTCGGCCAATCGTTTTCTGTCTAACCCATGGTTTAACAGTTTAAACATCATACAGTCAAGAAACACGGTCCAGGCCCATAAAACCTGACACGTAGTGGGCTATGGAGAGACCCTAAATGGGAGTTGTATACACGCATCCATCTATCCAAGACAAAAAATGGGATAAAAAAAATATCTCACATATCACATAGGAACGTTTTTCCTGAATTTTTAACAGCACAAAACCTAGGATGAAACTGAATCTACACGGTTTCATGAGGTAGGCATATGCTGAGATCATCCAAGCTGGGGCAGCTGTTGATGCTCAACCCCTGCTCATTAGCCAAATGCAATAGACATATGAAACACAGATGAGGAGAGATGTCGTTAACCGTTGCAGCAGCGTTGCTTTCACTAGGAAAGTTGGCCAATATTTCCCTGAAAGATACCATTTCCTTTTGACCCTTCGGAGTAAAGGAGTCAAAAAAAAAAATAGGAAAACACTAGAATTAGAATTTACAATTCAACCTAAACAAAATCATAAAGAAATATATTGATTATCAACGAAGACCCGGTAACGTCAAAATATAGAGCATTATAAAAACATATTCTCACAGAACTATGCAGACATAGAAGATGAAAAAGAAATGTTGAAGCAACAAGTAAAAGGTCAAAAGGAACATATCGCATGTTTAGTTTGATATGGAGGAAGGGTAAAGATGTGCAGAATGGATTGATAGGATGGAAACCAAGCTAAAAAAATATCTTAGCATACCTCAATAGGCAGTTGAGCAGATTCTTGAATATGGCCCCAAAGAGTGGTCTTAAGTGCCTGAACATCTACTTGTTTGGAAGTTTTGTCATACTGGACTTCAATTTTATTGACCTAGGTTATTTGTAAATAAGCAAGTTAAGCTGAAATTGCAATAACTTCTGAAAAAAATGTCCATTAGGCCTAAAGTTTAAAAGATACAGAATGTATATCCATTTCTTTGGTCACACCCCACAATTTCTGACCACACAGCGATCAGGAAATATGAGGCACGCCAAAAGAAATGGTCATATCTCAATGAAAGTCGTTTTCCTTTCTCTGCATGTATGAAACTTGGAATAGTCACACATCAAAGGTAAAACATACACACAATGTGACAAAAAGTAAGAAACCAACCTGACGAGGCTGGGAAATAAGCGTGCTGGAGTCCTCAATGTCACTATGAACATCTCCATCATAGTCACCACCATAAGCACTTCCATCATCCCAGGAAGGGAATGATACATAATCGTTGCATTGTTCCCTAGCTCCATCTGCTAATACATCGAGATTCGAAAGACAATCTAATAATGACAAACTATTGGAATCACAGTGATAAAAATACCTTACCTGAGAACTTTCTCGCTCTCCGTCCAAGGCACTGAAGAAAAAATCAGAGAAATATATTACTCGAGGGCGAATGCTTTGAAAATAATTTCTATATGTTACGGAAATTACCTTTACATTAGGTAGAAGAAATAACTTCACGAGATCCTCCGGTTGATAGTGGCAATCCTCCGGAAGTTTTGTACTACAAGGCGGTCGACTTTCAGGGAGCAGTAACGATTTGGGATTTTTGGGAGGACAAAAGATATCTGGCATACTTTTCTCAAGGAAATTTGTGAAATCTAAATCAAGTTCAGTCTGTCTTTTCGTCTTTGGCTGCTTAATTTTTGTGGTTGGCGCATCTTCAGAAGCAGGACGAACCTCTGAACCTGCAAGACAGATTCAAGATTAATCAACAAAATGAACTTCCGAATAGATATAACACATTGCCATCTGTAACTGGACTCCTGAATCCCACCTTTAGCTTTTCCATACTTCCAATGATCAGGGCCTGCCCACGCATTTAGTTTTGAACTAAATCCCAGATTTAAAAATAAATATTCATCAACATTTTCAAATCTGTCATCCGTATCAAAGTCTTGGGAAGGAAATGTTTCAGTTTCCTGCAAGATTTGGCATGTTACTAAAAATCCATTGTTCACTTCAACAATGTAGCAATATTTTTTCAAGGCGCGTCCAAGATAGCATAGAAAGGTTAACACGACAAAACCTGAGGGTAACCAGGAAAACTTGAATCAGCATAATTGGAGCCCAGATCAGCAAAATCTGTTTGGTCATCATGATTATCGCTCCAGGCCATGCCATTCATGCATTCTTCTCCGTCAATTCCAATTTCACATTGATAAGCTGCATCAGATTCTTCTACAGAATCATGAGTAGAAACTTGAAAATCAGAGGGCCTTCTATTATTTTCATCAAATTGATTTACTATGGTCCTGAGAGTTGGAGAAATTTCTTCCCTTGTACGCATGTCCAATAACAACTGTTCAACACACTCTGTTCAAGAACAAAAGTAAAACCACCAGTATCCACATTAAATCTTTATATTTGTGAATGTAAGAACACTATTACCAGACATTTCCTTCAGCAACGTACCTCCGGCAAAAGAAAGATCAATTGTATCTGAAGTATCATGTTGATTTCCACTTGTCATGCACTTACTTGGCACTTCTTGTGAATCAAAAAGCACCCTACATCCACCATATATACCGAGATTATTCATTAAAAGACCTTTGGCACCACCTTCATCAAATTGTGCTGTCGTCTGGCGATAAAGAGGGTCTACAGAAAATGCAGCTGAACAACATATATATATATATATATATTATTAGCACAATCTCAACTCCGCACACTTCAAACAAGTGCCAAAGATAGAATGTGATTCTCACCATCAAACTTCTTTACATTAAGAACCTCAAAAGATGATTCCAGTGTGGACAAAGGTGAAATCTGCGTGAATAAAATCCTATTAAAACATTTCACGTGCATTGTCTGATTAACCAATCAAGATTCAGAAATCTATAGACTATTGACCTTTTTGTCCATCTCTTTCCTTCCTCCTTCTTGTCCATTTTCAACATTAACAGCCTCCGTCGAAGCAGCTGACATTATGACACGGCACTAAAACTAGTTTAAGACTTAAGAAAGGAAACTCCTCATCATAAAAATAAAGGGAAAAATAGATTATCAGCAAAAGCAAGGTTGAAGAAGACGATAATTGTAACCTTGTTCACTTTCTTGACCTGCTCTATTCATCCCGCCAAGGACTTTATATGCCTCAGAGTGCACCGAGTCCACCCTTAACGCATAAATCTTGACTCCAGCTTCAAGAGTGCAACTCGCCTGCCCAAACAAAAACAACATGAACATATACGTGTTCATAATTTTCTCAGAAGGGAAATAGCTCTATGATCTACCGTGTATAAATACTCGTTAGTCCATCTGTGCAATCTTAAATATAGGGAATTCAATTCTCAACAGTATAGAGGTAGAGTGTGCTAGTTTATATGTGAAGTTGAATATATATTTAGAATCACTCGTCATTTCAGGGAAACTGCATAAAATAATCGTCTTATAAATATAAATGATAATAATGATTAAGCCGTAATTCAGTGAGAATGATCAGTAACGTCAATATATTTCAAATAGATAGTACTATGCTCCAACCACCAGTCTAAAATACCATAACGATAAACTCTCCACTCATATCTAATCATCCAACTGATGACCTCTGAATACATAAATCAACCAGTTCCTGAACAGAGACATATATTGACTGGGATTTGGAAATATGAAGCATGACATTACAAGTAAACATCACAATTATTCATATTATTCATAAGATGGATGTTACAGAAGAACTGAACATCTCAAAAATTATTTAAACCAAAATATATACCATACAAATCAAGTAGTAAGAATCGCGCTTCTCTATCAGCAGAACGTACCTTTTGAAAATTAGTTTCCACATCATCCTCTTCTTCAGCCTTAATTATATCAGTAAGATGATCAATCAGATTCAACTCCCATGTATTTTTCTGATTGATTTTCTGCACCGAAGAAAGAAATGAGAACCTAAATGAAAAGTAAGTTAAAAAATGCATAAATCTCAACATGATTTGAGCATCATCAAAGTTGAAGACCAAAAACTCTGAATTAACCGGACGTTACACTAGCATTTTAAGGGTTACAAAGGGGAGGAAAACATATTTGCAAGGATATAGAATATCACTAAGTTAATTGTATTCTCAATCGTCTTAAAATTAAATATGTTCTTCTTCTTTTATTCATTTTCTCTCTCGCATTTAAACTTTCCGAAGAGACTGAAATAATAAAGTCGCACCATGAACCAGCAAAAAGACACGTGATCTTAAAAAGAAGAGTATGCAGCATAAAAGAGAATACTAAATAATCACATTTTCGCTTGCAAGCTTAATGCAGTTATGGAACAAATCGAGAATTTGCTGCTTGTTGAGACAGGGATCAGGATTGGCATCTGCACGTTGAGACTGCAAATTTGCGACGACGTTCTTGCGGCGGATGGCTGCAGCACGGGCTGCACGTGCCTGTGCACGTTCTAGCTGATCGTCGTTGGAGCCCAAGAAAAAAGGACTCGTCGGAGATTGGATGCGAGAGGCCATAGGCAGCCTCTGCTTCTGACCTATCGCAACATTAGGGCTTAGGGCTTCCGCCATGAAATTTGGGGAAAACTTCGCTGAAATTAAGCTTCAAAGAGTTTGGTTCTGAGAATCACTTTTTGGGTGAAGATCTGTTTGGTTCTCAAATGGGGATCAGATGTGAATGTATAGTTTCCCTCCATTTTTCTGATTTGAATTAAGGAGGAGTATGGCGCCGTCTGAAAAGTTCGAATGTACTGTATACGACTTAACTTCCTTTTTTAAAAAAAAAAACTCCGTACACGACTAGTTGGAGTGCGACTTTTTTTTTTTTCCCAAAAAATAAAAACTGAATCTTACTAATGTTAATAATTAATAAAAAAAAGTTTTCCGGAACAAAATAATTAATTCTTTCTTTCTTGCTTTCATTTTCTTATCTTCCATTCTTACTTACATAGTTCATTTAACGGCTTTCTTCGATAAGTATGTGCCTCTCATTCCATTTAATTAATTAATTAATTATCATTATTAATCTAAAGAATGCATGTGCTTCACTTCAAAAGAAGGATGGATGTTAAATCACACATTTAACTCAAGCTTACTAAAGTCACAGCCTTTGTCACGCACAACTTTTTGAGAAAAATATGTTTGTTTTTATTGGGGACAAAAATATGTTTGTTTTATGATAAAAGAATTTGTGATATTTTATTTATAACCACTAAACCAAATACTTAAGAACGAGCACAATTATCTCAAATTGTGTTCAGTATTAAATTAAGCTAGAGTTGATGTATGGAAGAACTAATTAATTAATGTATACATAAAATGTGTGTCTGCCTAGAAAGAAATCTGCACCAAGGTGAACCATGAACCCACTTTACAGGCTTTGCAAAAACAGAGGCTGTGTGTTATCTATGATGCTGCTATCATTTGGAAAGTCGTGCAGCGACATTGTGACAAGGTAGAAAAATTAGTATCGATCACATGGCATCCTAATTGGAGTTCCTCATCAAAAACGCTATGAAGCATCCCAATAAACCACCAGCAACAACCTGTAAAAGCACAGATGAGTAACTCTAAAACTTTCTTCCCCGGAAAACACAAGGGTTTTTATGAAGCAATTGACATAAAGGAAGTAAAATTTGTGGAGGTTAATAAGGGTGTAAACTTTGATCTACTCACATAAAGGGTAATGGTTACTCCATTAAAAAGATTACCCCTTATTTATTAGTACAACTAAACACAGAGAAAATAAAGAAAGTAAAATTTAGTCCCATAAATATTACCTCATTTACCCTTCTATCAAACATATCCTAGGAGTTAAAATTTCAGTTACCTTGCTTAATCGTTAATATTGTACTCTATGTATACCTTATTTTTTTCCCCTCAAAATAAAAAAGAAAGAAGTCACATCTTATATCAACTTGGATAAGCAAAGTTGATTGTTTGATAGTTTTCTTTTCTATAGGAAAATCGTCAAGTAAGAATCAGTCTTGACTAATACCACAGAAGGTAAAATAGGATGGACAAGGAACAATAAGTTAGCCGGGTACTTCCAGTTCCAAATCAATGTTGTGGCATAAAACCTTCTATGAGGTTCACATGCACAAGAATCACATTTAGAGGAAGAAGCAACTTTATCATTCCCCATTTTCATAATCTTGATGGCGAAAGATACCATAAGCTCATTGGAAAGAAAAAAAGTCAGTGAAGAACTCTAAATGATTATAACCATGAAGAATAGCATGTTAAATACCAAAAACAGATTAATAATCCCGATTCCTGAACTACTTAATCATGGATCCTCAGAGACCAAAGACAAGAAATTACACAACCAATCACAGTAACAATAGTGAGAGAAGCAAAAAGGACCTGAAGTGGAGTATGACCAAGTGAATCACGCAGGGGCCTCGAAGTGGACAAAGGATGTTCAGGAGGAAGCTCACACACAATTTGATTAAGTAACTGCATTGAATGTATGTGTTATAATGACAGAAAACAGCACATTAAACAAGATTTTGTTATCTCAGCAATCTCTCAACAAGGTGGATAAAAAAGGCAAAAAAATAGAGCAAGACAATAGTATCACTATCAAGTCAGACGACTTACTTCAGCCTGTCGACCAGCATGGAGCCTAACTCCGGTGGCATCGTACATCACCTATAAAGGTTGTACAATAATTAATCATGCTCACTTCATTGAATTATGCACATAGTAACCCAACCAGAAAGTAAGAGAGCAAAACTAGCAAAGATACTTTTATAAGAACTAAGTGAATACTGAATCAATCAATTATTCAGACAATATTTAATAATTCCCTGGTACATTTCCCTCAAAGAAATAAATAACGAGAATGTAATAATACATCATAATGGCTTCAAAATTGAAGTGCTTTACATGACAGATAGTTAATAAGATAACAAATGAAAATCTTCTTAGATGAAAACTTTACAACACATTGAAATAAGCCAAGCATATTAAGTAAAAATTCCAAACCCATACATTGTGTACTTGGATCTTTATTACTCAACCAAAGATAGAACCACTAAGGTCATAACAGGTATGCTAAACATGCCAGTGGAGTGGATTTTCAGAAAAGATGTTATAATTTAGAATAAAGGAATCTAAGGTTTCTAAAAGCCAGATATTTCGCAGGGATGCCCTGTGCATGAAGTGAAATAATATTCATACATCACGCCAAGAGAATATTGCAATGTAGTTATACTTTTCGCTACTCTAAATCCCAAGAATTTGTAACCTCATTCCTAATCCTGCAAAATGGAATAACTTATGGCTTCCTACATGCAAGAGCTGAGTTCATCAATAAATCAATTTATGTCGATCAAATGAATTTATAATCCCCATGAGAACATTATGAATAAAATTTATTCTGTTAAGTATCCAACCCAGAAAATAAATAAATAAACAATCAAGAATGATGTGGGCGTAACCATAAGCAGTTTAAAATCGAGCTAATCAGGGTAAATCACAAATGAAGCACATACAATACATGCCAAGACCACGGCAACTGCAAAAGCGGGTGAGCCTGTTCCTTCTTGAAGACCTATAGCCACTGCCAAAGCTGATACAGTAGCAGAATGTGATGAAGGCATTCCACCAGAATCAAGCATCCTTTTAGAATCCCATCTCCTTTCCTTATACCTGAGTATCTAGGAGAAAATTTTGGAAATTTTGAGCTCATATTTTAATCTTACATATGCCCGTATTTCAAAATTATTCATGTCGAGAGACCAAATTGCATCATATTATACGTAAAAATAGCAAGAACCGTATCACACTTATGAAGCTCAACTTCAGAAGTCAATAAACATATGACAATAAACCTTGGAATAAATGTTTTAATTTCACATTTGAAACAGGTAATAGCTTGAATCGTTACATCCACCATCATTTTTCAACTCAGAACCAAAATTCTACTTGTACGTGTTCTTTCACAGATAAATACGTGAATTCTAAAATAGAGAGCTCTGAGGGAATTTATTAGAATTTCAGTGAACATAAATAAAGAAGAAAAAAACTTAAGATTTTCTATAAGTAGATGATACGTTCAATGCCAACAACACTTTGTTAAATATTAGATCACATACTTATCATCATTATTTCCTCCAGAGAAGGAAGTGTAACAACTTTAAGTTATTATGCATAACATCTCTAAACGCCTCAAAAGGTTTTCAAGTCATTGTAGATTATATCAATAGCAATATAAAACAGAATGTTCAGTCCGACTAAAACTAGACCACAGTTGTAATCTAACTTCCAAATTGTTGGTAACATCCCAACTCTTCCAACACCAGCACCGTAGAAGCGAGGGAAATGCTAAAACCTGTAATTTCACATTCCGGGGTTACTAATGAATAACTACAACCCTCTCCCCGTGGATACTACTTATGTAAAGCATATGCCAAGTTCGTATCCCAACCCCACACAAGGAAAAACAACCAAATTTGCAAAGTTGCTATAGCAATTAAAAACCGACCTCCTTATTAAGGTTTGGATCTGATTGATGTGCTGATTAATAAATCTCTGTAGCAGTAGGACAATCATTCAGCTCAATTCTCCAAAAGGGAAAGCTTAAACCCGTAAAATTCAACATCCAAGTCCACCCGTCAAAATAAATAAACAAACCGATCAAAGCTAAACTAAAAAGCCACATAGAGATGAAAAATCTCCTTAAAAATTGAAAAATCAAATGCCTGACAGCGAAAGGAACATGTAGTACGCACCAGGTGGTGAAGATCTTGAGAAACTGAGCGAGAGCAAAGGACAGAAACGCTGAGAAAAGAGGAAGATTAGATGGCAGCATAGGTGTTGACGCGGACGGTGTCGTTTGGGTGCCTGCTTTGACATCCACCATTGTCATCACTTCGTCCATGTACCAAAGGGATCCCTTCAAAACCCACCCGCCTCCTTCCTTCCCTCCTCTTTTTCTATCCGGCAGAACAACGGAAGTGTCGCGTCACAGAGATTACTTGGACTAAGCTGGAAAGCGATTGGGCCCTTACGAAACGTATATCGGCCAGCGAACACTGAAAATGGACGATCCAGAAGAGCAAAGCCTGCCAAATCTCGGCGTTGTTCGTACGGAAGAGATCAACA
This sequence comes from Bauhinia variegata, assembly GCA_022379115.2. Classification (NCBI taxonomy): domain Eukaryota; kingdom Viridiplantae; phylum Streptophyta; class Magnoliopsida; order Fabales; family Fabaceae; genus Bauhinia; species Bauhinia variegata. Next base: position 18,241,887 of record CM039432.1, read on the forward strand.
GTGGGCTTACGGAGAGCATAAAGTCACAGGTCCTAATAATTTATCGTAATTTATAAGGAATCACGAAAACTTAACATTTTATCATCAGATTAAAAATATTTTATATAAGGTTTTTCATGATTTTTTTATCTGAATATATAAGAACAACAAAGATACTATATATGAGCAATCAAAATAAATATCTATTAAAATAAGAAAATTACATCTGGATAATAATTATTTACCATATCAACATAGTATAGCATAACATCAATTCCCGTAAATTTTTGTCATACTTTTGTTACTAAATGTTTTTTTTTTCTTGTCATACTTCTGCATCTATACACGTTTATACTAATTAAAAAACAAAAAATATCAGATAAAAAAAAAAGAAGTAGTTATGTTCTTTTGGTGATAAAAGAAAGAAGGTATGTTAATGACATTAATGTATCTACTCATCTTTACTATTACAAAACAAAATATATTGATATAACAATCCAACTTGGATGATTGTTTATTGACAAAATGCTTTTAGGTTACATGCACAAGGAGGTATAATATGTTTATAATCCATTAAAATTAAAAATAATTATATTACTCGTATATCATAATTTAATGTTTTCATATTGATATATTAACTTTTTTATATTCTTTTTGTATCAACTTTTTAATCAATTTGTAATTTTAGTTAGATTTATTTTGGAATTTTTAAATAATTCATATTTAATTATAATTTTTGTAAGATGGAAAGATAGAGCAACCATGCCCCTGATCAGTGATGACACCCTGGACCGATGACTTTTGTCTTACATAGCAACCATTTTAGAAAAGCGCGATCACAAATACGCCATCTTCTTTCTCCGTAAGTACAGATCCATCCACGCACGCAAAGTCTGTGTATGCTATTTCTCTTCTTCCTTTAAATTACCAACTTCTTTCCTTTCCCTCAAACCACTGCGAACACAGAGAAGGGAACATGTATAATACAACAAATCCTCCGTATGTAGTTGAGGAGTGTCGCGGCGTCCTTCACGTTTTTAACGATGGTTCAATAGTTCGCTCCTCAAAGCCCAGCTTCAACGTTCCCGTCTCCGATGATGGCTCTGTTTTGTGGAAAGACGTCGTTTTTGACCCTGCCCATAACCTTCAGCTTCGGCTCTATAAGCCAGCTGATTCACCCTCTTTTCCCGACTCAAAGCTCCCTATTTTCTATTACATTCATGGCGGTGGCTTCTGCATCGGGTCCCGTACCTGGCCTAACTTTCAAAACTACTGCTTCCGGCTCGCTTCAGAGCTTCGAGCTGTAATTATCTCTCCGGATTATCGGCTGGCTCCGGAGAACCGGCTCCCTGCTGCTGTTGAGGATGGATACTTGGCTGTCAAGTGGCTTCAAGCGCAAGCTGTAGCCGACGAGCAGGATTCCTGGTTGAGCGAGGTCGCTGATTTTAGTCGGGTTTTCATTTCCGGAGATTCGGCGGGCGGAAACATTGCCCACCATTTAGCGGTTAAACTCCAGTCTGGGTCGGCCGAGTTGGCGCCAGTTCGGGTGAGAGGTTATGTTCTGTTGGCACCTTTCTTCGGTGGAACAACCAGGACCAAATCAGAAGCTGAAGGGGCAAAAGACGCTTTCCTCAATTTAGAACTCATTGATAGGTTCATAAATTGAAGCGTTCCCCAATGACGAGACTCTATTTATTTTCTGCCAATTATTAAATATCAGTTATTAAGTCTCTGTTTGGCTAATTAAACAGGTATTGGAGGCTTTCTGTACCAATTGGAGACACCGCTGATTACCCTCTTGTGAATCCATTTGGACCATTAAGCAAGAGTCTTGAAGCAGTTGCTGTTGACCCAATATTGGTGGTGGTTGGAGGAAACGATTTGCTAAAAGACAGAATAAAGGAATATGCAAGTAAGCTTGAGAACTGGGGGAATGATATAGAGTATGTAGAATTTGAGGGAAAACAACATGGGTTCTTCACTGTTGATCCTAACACAGAAGCAGCAAACAAGCTGATGCTAATAATCAAACAGTTTATAGACAAACATTGAGTAAGTCCGATGTGTTCAAGCAGTGCTGCCTGTTGCAAGTACTTGAAGGTCTGAGCTTTTAAAGATTACAATGTTTTTCGTTATATTTAACAATGATTATCTTCGGGCTTCTCACTGTGCAAGCCAAGTTCATTCGAGCCAAAGAAATGTACACAAACAATTGAATGTTTTCTCTGTTGATTATCTCCCTTTAACCAAAGTAATAAAGATAGGCAAATCATTTATGAAAGAAGGAAAAAACTGAAAAAAAATAAATAAAAATGAATCAAACAAGATATCATAACTAAAATAGTATGAATAATATGATTTGAAGCCAGTTACTGGTTAGAAATGAAAGCCATATAGACTTTCATTATTTTATTTACGCGGCATCCATAAAAATATGTTTAAGACTTCGGACGCATTATTATTTACATGAAATTAACAAAACTCACATCCAATAGGGAAACATACAAATTTGATATATAGGGGCTAAGAGAAGGAAAAATCAATTACACATTTGAAATTAGTTGCTTATTTGGTAAAAAAAATTATTATATTACTTCAATATTTCTTCCAATTTTTTTTTTCTTCTTTTTATTTTTATACGAATATTATTTTAACATAACAAATAGATGTGATCTAATGATAATAGATTTAAATAATATATATATATATATAATTAATTTGGTTCTCTCATGTAATGTTGTGTGAAATAATTGTATTTCACTATGACAGTAACAAAAGTAAGGTTTGAGATGAAATTGAACACTGTGCAAAAAAAAAAAAAAAAGACAAAAATATGGAAAAGTTATGTAGCATGGTACATGATAAAAGCCAACCACTTATTTATTTATTTTAATTTAAATATTGCTGATGCTAACTAGTAATTATCGTGGACTCTTTCTGGGCCAGTTTTTATGTATTGGACCTGCAACAATACTTGTTCTTGAAAGGCCCAAAGAATCGACGGGATGCATCCGTCATTTGAAACGGGAAAAGTTGGCTCCACGCATCAAAAATTTGAAAAACTCCACACTCAAAACGGTCCTCAAGTTTAAATTTCGTTCCAAATCGACCGTTCTTCTCAACCACTCTCTACCGTTCGATCAAAAATCTTCTCCTCTCTCCCTGTTCTTCCCGAATATATTCATTTCCTTTCTCCATCGAATGCCCTTCCAGGCTGCTACCATCTTATTTTTTAAATTCTCTCTTTCCAATCAGCCCCGTCCTTTCAACGCTGTTTCCGAACTTCGCTCATTTCCACTTTGTTTAAGTAATTTTTCCTTCCTTGATTGTCAGCTTATCATTTGACATTTGAAGCTTACATAACTGAGCTTGCACGATGTCATTCATGTCGGAGGCTGCTAGTGCGATTAAGAGTCGCTTTGGATTTCAGGACCATTCTTCCGCCTCTTTGTCGCTGGTTCAGGGTACTCCGGATCTTCTGAAGTCTGCAGCTAAAGAGAATCTAGTGCCTAGCTCCGCCATTCGAAGTATTAACAATTGGGACGACGAAGGTGAAGTTGGTGCCAGTACCACTGTATCTTCCAGTCGGAGCTTCGAAATCTGCGAGGATCCGTCTTTCTGGAAGGATCACAATGTGCAGGTAGAATGAGGGTTTCTTATTGCTTTTGTGAGTACTCAACTTCATTTTGAAGTGCTTTTGTCACATTTGAAGTGTTAATTAACCATTAAGCTTACTGAGAGATAATGAACTAACTTATTTGACGATCAAAATTGAGTCAATACAAAAACTCTAATATTTACAGGTTATATTCCTTGATTGCATGTTTAGCGCTAAACTCATAAGTCCAGCAGATAATGAATCGTTTACTAGAGTCTTACTACATAAGGGGATCCCTTGTACTATAGCAGCAGGTTGCTTGGCGGAATAGTTATAAGGTGTTGATGGCTTTATTGCCTTTTGTTTTCTTATTTTGCTTTCTGTGTTTTAGTTTAAATAAGTAATCAGTAATAATGTTAAATTTTGAGAGTAGGGTGGAATCCTAATTGGTTCATGCTGACTAAGTTTATTTGGTTTATTTTTCTGAGCTTCTATCAAGGTTATTATTAGAATCCGGCCTCTTAGCAATACCGAATTATCGTTGCAAGGATACAACAAATGCATTAGGCAAGAGAGTCCTCAGGCAATCACTTGGACTGGGCATCCTGAGTCGCGGTTTACATTTGATCTTGTCGCAGATGAGAACGTTAGCCAGGTAGACTTTTTTACAAGTTCTTTCGTTTATATTGAGGTAACTATGTTATGGGTACAATCTTCTGAAGGTTTCATAGATGATGCCATATTTATATAGCATTTTTTTTTTTTTTTTAATTTTCTGACTTTCATTTTTTGGGTTTAAAATAACAATATGACAGGAGAAGCTTTTTAAAGTTGCTGGTTTGCCAATGATAGAAAATTGCATGGGTGGCTACAACAGCTGCATGTTTGCGTATGGCCAAGTGAGTTCTTGGTTAAGTACTGCTCTTGTTTGTCCGTTTGTTTGTTTGTAGAGGTGAAATACTTTGGCGATTTGGTTTTTTCATTCTAATTTAGCATTGCTGTAAATTAATTGTTTCTGCATGTAGACCGGAAGCGGGAAGACTCATACAATGCTTGGAGACATTGAAGGGGGCACTCGAAGACATAGTGTCAACTGTGGGATGACTCCTAGAGTTTTTGAGCATTTATTTTCTAGAATTCAGAAGGTATTATTGTTTTCCCATAGGTATAGAATGTAGACGACTTACATATCTCTGCCGGCACTAAGGAATCAGTTGCTTTGGATTAGTTTCACACATCATTTGGATAATAAATGAATAACATATGATATACCCCATAGAAATTTATTTTAAGCGGTGAATGATGTTGGAAGGGTATGGAGTTACTCTAGTACTATCTATTATATCTTTTGAAGCAATTTTGGCATGATCATTAAGCTACTGTTATCTTCAATAGTTTTCCCAGCCATAGGTTGCACTTCATGATTCTTGTCCTGTCACATCGAAAATTTTTTATTTCATAATTCTCTACCCACTTCTACTTCTATCTACTCGAATTCCAGATATTTAAGTTGGAGGTTGTGCGCTGCATAATTGGACCACAAATAACTGATGTGTTACAAAATATTCGTTTATTTCTCACTCGTGAGGCTCATTCACTTTCACATTTATATCTAAAATGTTTTTTTCTTTTTTACATATATTTCTATGCTTGCAAGATCCTAACTTGAGTATTATATCTTTCTGATACACCAGGAAAAAGAGGCTCGCAGAGATGAAAAGTTAAAATTTACATGCAAGATTTCTTTCTTGGAGATATACAATGAACAGATCCTTGATCTTCTGGATCCATCATCTACCAATCTGCAGGTGTGGTAAACCATTTATTGAGTACTTTGGTGATTCTTTACAAGATTTTTAGTATAAGATCACTTTAGTTCTTTATGATATTCCCGTTTTTCTTCCCCTTTTCCCCCCGTAAATTATTTTGAATGAAAGAAAATATTTTACATGTCTGAATCCGAATAAGGAAGATTTTATATTATACATCTTTTGAACTGCTTATAGTCTTGTCATATTTTTCTTTTGTAACTTTTCATTTTCTTCTGGGTGATTACATGACAGATAAGAGAAGACAGTAAGAAAGGAGTTTATGTAGAAAATATCAAGGAAGTGGAAGTTGCCAGTGCTCGAGATGTTATTCAACAACTTATTCAAGTATACAATGCCTTTATGTTTACTCTTGAAATTCTGTTTTTCCAGCTTTAAGTGCATCGATGTTGATAAATAATTGTACTTCTTTATTCATTTAAAGTTATTTAATGGCAAGGGTCTGTTACCCAACCTTTTTTTTTTTAAAAAAATTATCTTGCATTTGATACCATATATCACATTTTGGCAGTTCCAGACTTGTCAGAAAAACTAGTCCATGGAAAAATCATTTTGCTCTTGTTTGTCATGTTACCTTAGCTTTGCATTTGGTACGTCTATACATTTTCAGTGCAATTTATAAATTAACAGCTGCTGATTGAGATTCATGATGTTATTTAGGGTTCTGCTAACAGAAAGGTAGCTGCTACTAATATGAATCGTGCCAGCAGTCGGTCTCATAGTGTATTTACTTGTATTATTGAAAGCAAGGTAAGTAATCTAGATTCTTTATTTGTTATTCCATGCAGAAATTATGAACTTCTTATCCAGTTTTTCCAAGTAATAAATTCTGATATAGAATTAATTTAACTGCTTATTGTCAGTGGGAATCTCAAGGTGTGACTCATCATCGGTTTGCTCGACTTAATCTTGTTGATTTGGCTGGATCTGAGAGGTAAATGGATTCCACTAGTGCGTATATAAGATGAGTGAAAGGACTAAGTTATTTTAGCTTGTATCTACACATACTGTTAATATTATGTACCTCATTGTTATTGTAGGCAAAAGAGTTCTGGTGCTGAGGGTGAACGTCTCAAGGAAGCTACTAATATCAATAAGTCTCTTTCAACGTTGGGGTCGGTTATTCTTAATAAAAATTTTGAATTTTTGATTAACATATCGACAGACGTTTCAGTTATTGTGTTTATCCCACCCCAAGAAATAACATTTTAATTGATGTGAAATTTGCAGGCTAGTGATTATGAACCTAGTAAGCATATCGAATGGGAAGTCACTCCATGTTCCTTACCGTGATTCAAAACTCACATTTCTGCTTCAGGTAATTTCTGAAATTAGCTAGATCCATCTTCCTTAGTCGTAAATTCAAGTTCAAAACGTTATTCAGGTCATTATTTTCTAAGAAAATTAAGTACCTTTTTTTTTCTCTAATCGATGACTTGTTTCTTCCTTTCAGGATTCTCTCGGAGGGAACTCAAAAACTATCATAATTGCAAATACAAGTCCCTCCAGTTGGTCAGTGAACCTCTCTTACTTTTATACTTGTTCAATTCTAGGCATAAGCCTTTGTCTTATATATATATATATATATATATATATATATATATATATATATATATATCAAATTCTGTACGCAGAATTAAATATGCAAATTTTTGTTCCTTAACGTCATATGAATCGATCTTATAACCTCCGTGTTGCTGGACATTTTGCTTTGGGTTATTTTTGGTTGTTTTTAACAGAATCATAAGTTTCTTTACTAATTTTAGTTAACTGTTTTCTTTATAAATATTTTAGTAAAATTTACTAACTGTTCTAACTATTGCAGTTGTTCGTTGGAGACGTTAAGCACACTCAAGTTTGCACAGCGCGCTAAATTTATTAAGAATAATGTATGTCTTTGGCATCATCTTGCTTATCTACTATGTTTACTCTTTTCGTTTTGGCAAATAGTTTACCATCAATTTTACCAATTGATTAGTGTACACGTAGGAGCTGTTTTATTCTATGGTTGTGACATGCTTGCGTTGAAGTACCTCGCAAGATTGTATGGTTAAGAAAGTTAAAAGCATTGTTTGAGCGACTCTGCCAATGAGAACTTATTAAACGGTGCTACTGCTTGACTATGTTTTTAAGACAGTTTCATTAGTTATTATGTTATATTTTTCTCCAGGCCATTGTAAATGAAGACGCATCTGGAGATGTCGTTACCATGAGACTGCAAATTCAACAACTAAAGGTAAATGTTCTAATTTTAATGTATTCTTTCTTTTATGTATTTAATTCTGTAGTTGAATAGATAACGTTTACTGGTCTTTCAATTATGAGATTGCATAGGAATGTAAAATTTTGATGTTAATTTAGATTTTGGTTCTAGGAACATAAGTCTATATTGTCGGTTAACGCTGTTATGAATATTGAATTGCTACTACGAAAGTTTTAGTGTGGGCCAAAGAGAAAGAAAGAGTTCACGTTCTATCTATATTATAAACGGAATTCTCTTCTGTTTTTTATTCCCTTTTCTTAAACCATTTGGCACGGACTACCTTGCCCATCTATAATGACCAAAAAACACTTGTACCCATCTATACAGACCTATTAAGCGACTTCAATCTTGCATGTCTGAATGGTCCCAAAAAAAATGCGTAGGATGACGTTAACTTCTTGGTTTCTCTCTATTCTTCTCTTAACTAAATTGACTAAATTTGAATTGCTTGGAAAACTTAGCAAGTAGTAACTTAATTTTGCTTTCGCAAGTGGCAGTCTGCCGTGGAAATTACCTCCTACATCTAATTTCATGCTTCCTCATCTATGAAGGAAAAACTTGTTCTTTAGAACCGGACAGACTTGACCTTTTCATACAATATCGTTCCTTATCTTTATAAGTAATCTGCTCCTATTTTTTTGGTTTCAGTTTTCGTTATTCAGTAAGTGTAAGGTTTTCTTTTCTTGATCATTCACAAGAAAGAAAACACATTTAATGAAATATGTATTGCTGAGTACAGATTTTTTAAATTAGTTGACTTTACATGTATGTTTTATTTGACTCAGAAAGAAGTATCTCGCTTACGTGGTCTTGTTGGCGGAGGATCTGAATTTCAAGATGATACTTCAGAAGTTAATTTTCCTGGATCCCCCGGTACCTTCAGTTGGGAGGGACTTCATGGATCATTTAGTCCACTAAACTCTGTAAAAAGGATGTCAAAGGTAGACATTTTTTTTCAAGCTTGATATTCGTATTATATATCCCAACTGTGTTCATGGATAGACCTGTGTTTACTTCAGAAGAAACACTATGAAGTCGCCCTTGTTGGAGCCTTTAGGAGGGAAAAGGATAAAGAGATGACCTTGCAGGCATTGGCAGCGGAAAATCAAGCGACCATGCAACTGGTACGTGAAAGCAAAGGTTAAAGGTTTTGATTAAAGATCGCTCAAAAGTATTTATCAAAGGAAATATATGTATATTTGATCAGCTTCAACCTTTTCAGCAATTCATTTGAGATTCTCTATTTAACTTAGTTTTAATGCTCTTTCAACTTATCCGTTTTATGGTGTAATATGTGGAATGAATCAGGCCAAACAGAGGGAAGATGAAATACAAGGGTTGAAGATGAGGCTTCGTTTTCGAGAAGCTGGAATAAAGAGACTAGAAGCAGTTGCTTCGGGAAAGATCTCCGCTGAGACACACTTGCTCAAAGAAAAAGAAGAACACTTGAAGGAAATTGAGGTCTTGAGGGCGCAGGTGGACAGGAACCAAGAAGTGACTAGATTTGCTATGGAAAATTTGAGACTAAAAGAAGAAATAAGAAGGTATGTTCCCTATTTATACAGCATGGATCCCGGGCTTTCTAACGAAGACTTGGACAGACGATGATAAAATATATCATAGTTGATGATGCTATGCATACACTGCTTATTATATATGTGTAAACTGTTTGAATTCTGATGACTCACGAGGAAGAATAACACCTCTAAGTCTTATCAGGAGAAACAACCATTTTCTTGTTCTCATACAAAGGAATTCCTAGATGACTGCTTATTTATCATCTATTGCACAGGTTGAAGTCATTTTATGAGGAAGGTGAACGGGAGATGATGAATGAACAGATAATAGTACTACAGGACAAGGTAGAAAGAAAGTTTTGAATTAGTTAATAATTATTTACTTTGAAAACTCTTTCCTACGATGATTGTGTTTTTCACCTGTACGTGCAGTTGTTAGAAGCACTAGATTGGAAACTTATGCATGAATCTGATCAGGTAATTGTTCATGGTTTCAGAATTTCTGTCATAGTAAGTTTATTTTCTTTTGTGTCCAGAAGGGGCTTAAAGTTTTTCTGTTGACTTCCTTGTTATAGAAAATAAATGCTTTCTCGGCAGTGGAAGAAGTGCATTGTGATGGTAATCTGGTTACTTCAAAACAGGTGAGATAGTCTTTCACATAGTAATTGTCGGTCCTGTGAGGCAGTGAGGTTATGCTACGTCAATTTATATATCAATACATTACGTAGGCTAGAATGAGATTGAGTCTGTCATTCATTATGTTTTCTTAACTCTAGCCGGCTCTTCAGATTTCATTTATCAAACTTAACATAATATTTCATTTTTATTTTTCTACTGTAGGAGCCAAAATCACCTTGGCAGACTTCTGTTAATGAGGAAAATGAGTTTCTCCGATCGCAGGTCTAGATCAATATTGTTTGTCCGCAATTTTGAACTTCCTTATAGATAACCGTCGCATTTCACTATGAATTAATGGAAATTTAATGACAGGCTATTCAAAATCAAGAAGAAATGGACATAATTCGCAAGAAACTAGAAGTTTGCCTTGAAGAGAAAGAAAAATTGGAAAGGTACTGCTTTTTCTGTCTATCTTTTGCTTCCTCTTGCACATAATCTTTCTGTAGAGTGCTGTATATTTCCTCTTTATTGGTTATGATGAAACAATGTTTCAAATTCATCCACTATTTAATATCGTGCAGGCATGTTAATGATTTAGCAGCACAGCTTGAAGAAGAGAAATCCAAAGCCACGAAAGAAGGAAGGCAGCAAATGGACCTCTCCTCATCATCATGTGATATGCCAGTTAATTTCAATGACCAACTGGAATTGAAAGCCATGGTGGATGCCATTGCTGCTGCAAGTCAAAGAGAAGCAGAGGCTCATGAGATAGCCATTATGCTGTCTAAGGAGAACGATGAGCTCCGGGTGAAGCTTAAAGTTTTGATTGAGGATAACAATAAACTTATTGAATTGTATGAACAAGCTGCCTCCGAAAGTAACATCAAAACAGTTAATAAAGCTGAGAAGGCTCAAGAAATTGGTGCCAAGGTTGACATTACAGAAGAGGAGACTAAGTTGAAAAGAGTGGCTGAGGATCTCGAACATCAGCTTGTGGAGATGAATGAAGAAAATGAGAAGTTGATGAGTTTATATGAAAGAGCGATGCAGGAAAGGGATGATTTTAAAAGAATTCTTTCATCTTGTGGACATGAAAGAGTTGAAACCGAAGGAGAAATGGACTGCCATGAAAAACTTGTTGAAGTTGACGGCGGGGAAAGAGACTCAGGTGTATCTGGTTGCCAGAAAGTTCAGTGTACAAGCGAAAGTCAAGACTTAAACGAACCCACTCCATCTAGGTATATGGAGTCGGTTGAGCCTCCTCGCCATGTTGAAGAAAAATTTCTAATTGAGGACAGTGCTTTAATCACGGAACCTCAAGTGAATAATGAGGTTGGTGCTCCGGTCTACTCTGATATGGACATGGAATTATCAAATCTCAATGCAGCAAAGTTATCACAGGATTTAAATTGTGCTCAAGAGAAGCTTGGAAAAGTTGACGAAAAAATTTCAGACACAGTGACAACCCTAGCTGCACTAGGCTGCGCTGAAAAAGCATTCTTTGAGGTTGATGAGTTCTCCAGAGAAATTGAAGTGATTGAACAGGATATAAACGTCAAGCGTCAGCAATTCGAATCCCATAAACTCTTACTTTCAGAAGCGCAAGAAAGAAGAAATCTAGTCGATAAGAAGCTTTCAGCGCTCAAATATTCGTTATCAAGTTTTTCCTCATCTTTTTCTTACTTCGAACAACGGGAAGTGCGGGCTAGAGAAGCAGTGAATGCTTTGACATCTTATCTTGACCAAAAGAAGGGGAAATTGGCTTCTCTTCAAGCTTCCAAACATGGGATAGAGAACGCTCAAAAGAAAAATCAAGAATCAGAGGTTGAATTAGCGGAAAAAGTCGCATGCATCAAATCAAAACTGGAGGAAGAGACGCGCAAGCACGAGAGTGAAAAGGTTCTCTTAGCAATCGACAATATCGAGAACAAAGATTGCTCGCAAAGAAATTGGCTTCTAAATAGCAAAGCTACAGAGTTACTAAAGTCAGAAGAAGAGAAAACCAAGCTACAAGAAGAGATGAAGTTGTTTCATGAAAAACTTGTAATCATGAGAAAGGAAATGGGGAATCTAAACAATAAGGCTGCCCAAATAGAAACTGAGATACAAGCTGTTCAGTTGGAAATACAGAAGGGTTTGAAGAATGCAGAGGAAAAAAGGCTTGCGCTTGATCGTGTAACGAGCGAGAAGAAGATGCTGTTGGAATTCAGGGACAATGGAATGACTGAAATAGAAAATATAATACTCGAATACCACCAGTCTGTGTTTGAAACAGATCTAAAGGAGGCTGAGAAAAGGGTGTTGGAGGAAGAATTGGGGATGGAGTTGAGAAGTGTTGAAGAATTACGAAGTGAAAGGGCCAGTAAGAAAACCCAGTTACTGGACTCGGCCTCTCATTCAAGCTTGATGTTCGAAAAAATAGTGGAAGAGATGCAAAATGTACGAGAATCTATCATGGAGGCAAAATTGTTGTTGGAGAATGGCAGCTCAAATACCCACTAAATCATATGCCCTGTTCGGTATGATATGATTATTTGATCACTTGTGAATTCACAGCGTGTTTGGGTTCATTCTTCTGATGAGCCCGGGCCCAGGCAATAACTTTCATTTATTCTGCTTCTTTTTAATTTATGTCATATTTTAATTGAATCCAACTGTGTAAAAAAAATTGATATAGTGCATGTCATTTATCCCGTACCTAGTTAATTCTGCATCGCCCGGTTTTCATCCACATACCTAACCATGGTCATGGAATTTATTGTGCTCTGAAGTTATTGGCCTCTGATCAAAAAGCAACACTGCAAGAATAATCCGAATCCTTCTAGTAGTGACGTAGTGCATTTAAAATTTTTGTAACTTTTAGATCTGTACATACGGTGATCAATCCTATAACTTTTGCGTCTCCCTTGTACTGGTAATTACCCACATAAAATTACCGTACATTTTTATTTTAATATACAAAAATAAAAAACACTAAAGCATTATTATTATATATACAAAAAAATAATGATGTTATTTCACATAAAAAAAAGGATGTTATTTACAGGAAAAAATGTTAGTAATAAATAATAATGTATGTAAGTAAAATAAAAATAAATTTTCATAAAAATAAAACTTATAAAAATTATTAAATTTATAATGTAAGATAAGAATACATGTGAAGAGTAAAAAAGTAAAAAGAAAGAATTTTTTTCCGGCAAAAAAGATAGGAATTTAACTATAAATGTTTTTTTACCACGGTATCGTTATGCGACATGCATGACCAGACCAAACCCAAAGGTACAACATGAGCCAATCAAGAAAAAACAGAAAAATTAGAGGATAAGGAAGGACGAAGGGTAGGACAGTAATTTGGTATATAGAGAACCGCAACGCATATTCGACTTCTGTTTGGGTGACCTTCCCCCGACTCCTAACTCTCTTTTTTTAAGTTTTGGTGACGGTGCCTCCTCCTAACAACTTTTGTTTTCCTTCGTCTTTTCAAATTGTTCCAATTCAATGCTCCCGAAATCAAAAAAATAAAAGAAAAAAGTCTAAGAATCTTCCTTAATTTAATCATTCCAATATCGTCAGACACGAGAATTACCCTTCTCTTCCTTCCATAACATCGTTCTTCTTCCTATAGCTAATAGCTTTTCGGTTTTTGATCTGCTGGCGTGCTTATTTTTATTGAATTTAATCAGGGAGCGAAAATGTATAACGGCATGATGGATCCTGAGATGATCAGACTCGCTCAGGAGGAGATGAGTCGGATGTCGCCAGCCGAGTTGGCTCGGATCCAGCAGCAGGTCACCCCCCTCCCTCCTCTATCTTATTTTCATTTGTGTTTTTGTTGCATATACAGCATATGTAAAGATGCGCTAACTCTTTCCGCTTACTATAATTGTAACATGTTGTTTCATCCATTGTGTTTGTGGTCTGAATTTGAATTGTACCAATCATTGCACTCAGATTGGGATTGAGCTTACTAATTTTCCTTTTTGGAAAATTTGTTTTTTTTTGTTGTGTTTTTCTTTTTTGTGGAATGTGAATGGCATAGCAGAAGCACGAGAAGTTGATCTTACGTTGGTATTTGTCACAATTCCTTAGATGTAAAGATGCGTATGTAGTTAAGGATAAAACTTTTTTTTTTTTTTTTTTCTGTAGAATTTTGGTTTTTGTAATATTAAGTTCTTTTTTGAAAAGGTGGTTCTTAAGTACATTCTTCAATTCGACTATGTGAAAGGCATTGGCTTGATCTTAAAATATCCTGATTTGAGAAGTGGTTGAACTGATGACGTGTTTCTAAGTTTTCTTAAAATACGGTATCTCAGGGAGGAAAACCATGTTTAAGTTTTCTCCCACTCTAGTTGTTGCTCAAATTCCAGAAGAAGAGAAATTTGGCATGTAAAAACACAGTAGCGCTTTAGTTTGTCCGGTGAATTTCCCAGAAGATGGTTACTGTAGAGCATTCAAATTTGACAAGGAGTTGCGTTCGAGCTCTTTGTGTTAATTGTTTTTAATTCAAAGGTTCTTTTTCCTTTTTATTATTTTTTACTTCAGAAACTTAATGCTGATTGGGCTTTATGCTGTTATAAAATATGGTGTTATTATTTGCTTGGGTTTTTGAGGATCATAATATGGTGTTGTTTACTTGCTTTTAATGTACTCAAAACAAAATACGATGTTGGTTGAGTTTCGTCTGATACGTAGTTTAGGATTACGGCTTAATCTTTATATCATTTAGATTTAATAAAATTGGGGAATTTTCTTTGTTTATAATGGTCATCATGTATGAATGAATGGAATTGCAGATGATGTCGAATCCAGAATTGATGAGGATGGCCTCAGAAAGCATGAAGAACATGAGGCCTGAAGACTTTAAACTTGCTGCAGAACAGTTAAAGCACACCCGCCCAGAAGAGATGGCTGAGATTGGTCAAAAGATGGCCACTGCATCTCCTGAAGAATTAGCAGCTATGCGTGCTCGTGTTGATGCACAGATGGCATATGAATTAAATGCAGCTGAGATGCTGAAGAAGCAGGTAGATAGTAATAATAGTCTTAAGTGAGAAATTTTAACATATAATGCCTTTCTGAAACCTGAAACAACGGCCACAGACATATTTTGTGGTGGAATGCATGTGACATTAGAAGACTCCAAGTTGAACTATGGATAAAAATCCTTGATTAACTCCACTATACTTACAATATGACCTATTATTAGTTTAAGAAGAATCACTGAGAATCTCAATCTAATTCTTCTTAAATCTTGGTCAAAACATATTTGTGATGACATCTTAGCATTTGTCAAGAATCCATTCATCTAAAATCTATGCATAGTTTTCAGCTAAATTAGCTCCTTCGGAAGTGCTAATTATTTGTGCCATAAAATTGTCTGAACAATATATATATATATATATATATATATATATATATATGAAATATCAACTAAATGTGTTCCTGCTTCTCTGTTTCTATAAACTAGTTGGAGTCTACCACGTTTTTTTATGGACTAAGATTAAAATTTGCAGGGCAATGAGCTTCATGGTCAAGGGAGGTTCTGTGATGCTTCGCAGAAGTATATGCTTGTAAGTGCACTTTTGTGATTGTTTAACCATCTCCCTCACCCACCCTTTTCTTTCAGTGTTCTTCTTATTTCCCCCTGCAATTAGTGCCTTCATGGAAAGCATGATTCCCTAAGTGTAATATCTTGTTTTAACTATGTTCCAGGCCAAGAAAAACATTAAAGACATTCCGTCTGCCCAAAGTAGAAATCTTCAGCTGGCATGCTCTCTCAACTTGATGTCCTGTTACTTGAAGTTAGGGCAGTATGACGAATGCATAAAAGAAGGTTCCGAGGTATCATCACTTGATATGATATTAGTTTCTCCATCATGCACTATTATGATCAAAATGATCGGATAAGATGAAAAAAGGGAAGAGAAAGCATATATTGTAACTCTACTTTGTTAGAGAATAACTTTTTCCTTTGAGCTGCTTTTATAGCATGGTCAAATATTGTTTTGAATTCTCATCATTAGAATTTCATCCCAGAAACACAATGAATAATATGCATTTGCTGCTGTAGGTTTTGGCATATGATGCTAGGAATCTTAAGGCTCTATATCGAAGAGGTCAAGCATACAAGGAACTGGGCCTACTGAAGGTGATTCCAGTGATTAGACTTAAAGAGTGTATTTGTCTTTCTATTTTATTTGATGGCATTCATGTTTTTTGTTAGGATGCTGTAACTGATTTAAGCATGGCACATGAGGTGTCCCCTGGTGATGACACAGTCTCAGAGCTTTTAAGGTGTGATCTTGTTCTCCTGGACATACTAGTGCCTGTGTGAAAAATTCTATCCATGGATGTGATACGGATTGCTATTTGTAACTTTATATGTATTATGGGTTTTGATTGATGTGCCACCAGTAATGATTTTTACCAAATTCTCCTACAATGGCAATGTAAATAATGGATTTTCTGTAGAATCGGTTAATCATTTGTGTTGTGATTACAATTTTAATTTCTGTCCTTTAGCCTCTTACTGTTTGTTGTGTAGCCAACTAGTATAGGGCTTCTACCATTCTTCTATAAATAATTAAAATTAGTAGGTAAAATTGAAAAATTCTTTCTTGCAAAAACGAAGATTGGGATGAATTTGATATGCTGTTTAATGGCATCTAATGTTCATAACAGGGACACCAAGGAAATTTTAGTGAAGGAAAGTGGTGAGCATGCACCAGGAAGTATGTGTTCTCCTGTATTCTATTTTGCTTTAGCTTTGAATCAGCCCCAGCCAGCTTCTGGGTTTTATAGTTTTAAGATGTTGGATTTAACTGTATTTTTACTGTACTTGTAGGATTAGTAATTAAAGAAATAACTGAAGAAGTCCAGGGTGCACCTTCTGACAACTACATAGACTCATCTGTGGAACACCCAGAAGCACTACCAATCAGATCTGAGGAATCTTCAAACAGTCACACTACAGTAAGAAGTGGAAATCCAAAATCAAATACAGAGAGCTTACATACATTGAAAAACGACCCAGAAGCTATCAGGTATGATCGGCATTTATGTGAATGTTGCCAAGAACTTTCTTTTTTAATTTAGTCTTAATTTTGGCAAACACTAGTTTAGGTTGCTCTTCATATATATTTGGACTTCTTAAAATCCCCAATTGCAATGGATTTACTCCAGTAGCTTTGAAAGGAAAAAAAAACTGATTTACAGGTGCTATATTCAAAGAGGCTGGTTAGTTGTTACATGCATATATTTTCAGCAAATTCATGGTCACGATGTACTTAAATATTCTTATGGTTATTCTTCAGAAGGAAAAAGCTAAGCATAATTCATTTGGAGAAGATTTAATTTTAAAAGGAATTTTGTCTTATGCAGTCGGGGCATTCCTGATTGAGGCAAGTTTGTTGGACTACCTGTTTAACCTTTGCTTCATTATCAAATTTGATTGAGTTTTGAAACTGAGTAGTTTCAGTTTTGCCAGTGTCTTTTCCTGAGATGAACTGTTTGGTATTTGTGATAGCTAAGCTTTCAGTGCAACTAGTTACTGATTGTGCATAGTTTCCTTTTTTTACTTTAAACAATGTCTTCCGGTCCTAACCTTCAACCTCCTCTTAGATTGATGGTTGAGGTGGGAGCTGAACCTGTTTGTCAGGGGGGATCTTGTGCATCTGTGCTTATCTCTTGTAGTTTGGTACATGTTGCTTTCCCATAGTTAAGAGGTTTGAAAATGTAGGAGGATGGTAATATGCGTCCTTACAATTCAAGATATTCATGATGTCGTTCTCTCCTCCTTCCCTTCAATCTTTTTTTGATATATATATATATATTCAGTTATCGGTATTGACAAAATAAATTTACACTTTTTTTATAGATCATTCAAAAATTTCTTTTCAAATGCCGATCCTACCACTCTGGCTTCTTTCTATACCGGACAATCCAGAGATGTGTCTCCTGATATGATTAGAACTGCTTCAAATATGATTAGCAAGATGCCGCCAGAGGAGCTTCAGAAAATGCTTGCCATGGCTTCTTCATTTCAGGGGGACAACCCATCGTCCACAGGAGGTTACCCTGATACTGGTGTCAACCCAGGATCCATTCCTCCCAATATGACACCTGACATGGTCAAAACAGCTACTGATATGATAGGTAAAATGTCACCAGAGGATCTTCAGAATATGTTTAAAATGGCATCCACATTGAAGGGGAAAGGGAAAGAATCCATTCCACTGTCTTCAGGTGTAGATACGAAGTATGTAAATTCACATAACATTTCAAAATACTCTGAAGGCCAGGAGAATCTTGTGGCTGATAGAACTAACGCATCTGGTGAATCTAGTTCTTCCCATAATACATTTTCAAATCTCAGAAATGCTTCGGAGTCGAACTTCCCATCCTCAAGTACTGATTTGCAAGAACAGATTAGGAACCAGATGAAAGATCCAGATATGCGGCAGGTATGTTCATATTACATTCTAAGGAGGTTGGATCAGGTGCCTTATTCGCATGGAATGGTTTCTATTTATTTGAACTATTTTTCTTGAAGTTTTTTAGATTTTATATAGCATCAATCATTAATGTAGTTTGATCAATTATGTATTGATTTTCTTGATTTAAAGTAATTTTCTACTCATGCTTGTATGTTTTTTTTAAGCCTGATGTCTACCTCTTAGCAGGTCATTTTGTGTGTCTGTATGATCAAGCAGTCTACTAATCAGTTTTGTGCGTACTATTGTCGAGTAATTTAGATGGGGATGAAATTTTACTTATCGATGCCTTCATACATGTTCAATATTAACTTGCCTCTATATTTGTTACCCTAAATCCATATTGGCATGTTGCTTTGGCAGATGTTCACATCAATGATTAAAAATATGAGCCCAGAAATGATGGCAAACATGGGTGAACAGTTTGGTTTCAAGCTTTCACGAGAAGATGCAGTAAAGGCTCAACAAGCCATGTCATCTTTATCACCTGAGGACTTGGATAAAATGGTACGTTGTTCTCCCTAGATTATTATTATTACTCCCTTATTAGCGTACTCCAATAAGATAAACCTTCTCTGTGTCATTGTAGATGCGTTGGGCAGAGAGGGTTCAAAATGGAGTTGAAGGTGTAAAGAAGACCAAAAACTGGCTGCTAGGGAAACCCGGTATGATCTTGGCTATATGTATGCTCATTTTGGCTGTGATTCTTCATCGGCTGGGCTACGTAGGTGGCTAAAAAGGTCAAAAAGCAAATGCTAGATCCTATGAAGGTTCTTACTCTGGCATAACGGAGTGTGGCAAGGTAATTCCTGGGGCCACCACAGCGAGGAGGTCCTATGCATGGTTATCTGGAAGGCAGAGAACTGGTTTTGGGTGTAAGCAAAAAGGGTGGGAAAGGTACTCACCGGGTACACTCGATGTTTTTAGAGAGTAATATGTTATCATCAATGTTTTTGTTAGAATCTGTTTGATTCATTGCAACCTTTTGCTGTTTCTGGTCAACCCACGAGAAATCTAGAGTACAAGAGACCGTATCATAGAACTAAGCTTAAAATTAAAGCATTTAGTCAACCCACGAGAAATCTAGACCACGACGTTTTATTGTCCCGCTCTGCTAGGAATAGTAACCGCGGGGGGTTGCGAGAAATTTTTTTAAAATAATATATCATTTTTTGAGTATTAATAATATTAAATATAAATAAATGATTAAAATTTATAATTTAAATTTATAAATAATTGTAAATCTAAATTAATTTATAAAATTATAAATACATTTATATTTTGGGTAAAAAATTAATTAAATTATTCTTATTTATTATATATTTTTATTTTATATAAAAAAGTATTAATAATTTGAAATTTCCAGAGAGAACGTGACAAATCTCCGTTAATTCAAGAGAAATGGTCATCCCTAACTCTAGCACTAAAACACATGGTTAAATTCTAATGCAGAGAACAAAGTATGCATAAGTGCGTTAATGGCTTCATGATTGATAGGGGAATTTTCTAGACAAATCTCGTGCATACAAACTCATTCGGCAAGTGCCTAAAAATTACTTATAGAAGTTTACTGGCAATTAGGACATATTCTGTGGCATTTTATGGCTATACTAAGTAAGAGGAACTTTTGAAAATATATGTTAATACATTTGATTGATGTAATGCAAAAGCATGCTTATCATGAAAATGAATGAACGACATCAAATCACTTAAAATATGCAAAGCACTTTTAACTCCCCATACTTTCGGGAACGTGAGTCGCGAAGAATGATCATCATCGTCCTTTGAGGTGGCAACCACACGTGCCAAAATTTCCACATAGGCCAGTTGGGTTAGCTAGTGACGTGAAAAATGAACGATGACAGTAGACAGTTACCTATCCACGTACGTTTTCGGGATCCGAGCCGAGCCCGCACTTCCCGCAAGCGAATAGTTACATATCGATTCTCCCTGACAAGACAAAAGTATTTACTGTACCAAAAAAACAAATTTATTAGTGAATTGCGAAGTGAAGAATAATAATATATCATATGATAACTTGCACTCCTTCTCTTTTTTCAGCAGAGAATTGACGATATTTAGTTGTTGTTATCTTTGGGTTAAAAATTTATTATTATTAGGAACAGGATATAAGAAGAAAGAAAATTGAACCTATAGATTCTTCTAGATGATTTCATTTTCCTCTTCAACGATTAAACGCGTGCTTTTAGGGTGCCAGCAGAGAAATCTCTCTTTGTGAACACACGTTTACGTCTTGCGTTTACTTCTTCGTACGTGTGGCCCCAAACAGACAAATAAAGAAAAACGCTGAAGAACCTGAACGACCGCTCTCTGTAACCCCATTTTTTTCGTTCTCGTACGGTTGGATTCTTTCCCTGATCCCTTCTTTTGAGCTCCCCCGTTAGAAACCGTTCCGTTCATCCCTATCTCTCAATCTTCCAAAACTCTCTTCCTCTCAATTTTTTTTTCTGTCTCTCAATATATTCTCCGGAAAACTAACATCCAAACAACGTTTTCTTTTTCTTCCTATAAAGAAAATGTTCAGATGAATCGCCGGCACCTGCTACTTCTCTGCTCCATTTCTCGCATTTTGTTTAAAAGAGAAACTCGCTTCTAGTTTTCCGGGCTTGTCACGTTTTTCATATTTGTCTTCAGAAAATTAGAGAAGACTCTAATCAACCAAAAACGTGATGACTCGGCAAGCTTTGTTGCGTTCGCCGGCGGCGATCAATCGCCGTAGTGAGCCTAGGCAGAGGCGGGGAGTGGGCGAGATGGCCGGAAATGCGGCGGCGGAGTGCACGGCAGTATGCTGCTGTTGTCCTTGCGCCGTGATGGACCTGGTGGTGCTGGCCATCTACAAGGTGCCGGCGGGGCTATGCAAGAAGGCAATCCACAAAAACAAGCGGCATCACACTCTGAAAAATGAGAATCATAGCCACGTTGTTTTGATTCAGCGGCCCTGCAGTAATTGCAGTGCTGGCAGTCACGGCAATATGAAGACCACGCTTGAGGAGCACTTACGAAAGGAGGCTAATGTGGCGGGGAATGGCATCGAAGTAGCAGAGTACGGTGATTGGGAGAAGGAGATGTGGGCTCGGTTTAACGGAACCGGATTTTGGAGGAGTCCTTCTCAACGCCAAACGTAACTGCATACATAGAGCATTGCGAGGTAATGGTGCACTTGTTGGAGAAAATTTTGGTGATCATGGTCCGTCTGAGTCTAATTTGAGAAAAGCCCAATTGGTGAATTAGTGGACTGGGTATCATCAATAGCCAACCATACCTTAGCATATTCCATTTGAATTGCAGTTGCTGTAAACAACTTTTCCCACAAACCCAAATTGGGTTTTCGATTTCAGATTATAGAAAAGCTTGTGGTTATTTTGCCAAATTTCTTCTTGTCTTTCTTTCTGAAATGACTCAATTCAAAAACTTGGTCCAACTGGAAGCAAGGGGAGAAAAAGATAGGAAATAAATACGATAAGCAGTTATCTCTTCATTGCGCAATGCATGAGTTTTGAGGAACTAGAGTGAGATCAAATATCGACTTCTTTTGATCTTTTCCCTTATGAAAGTGGATTCTTCATATCTATGTCATAAGTATGACAATTAAATTTGATTTAATGTACGACGAAATTTTATCATATTTCATAAAATATGATAATAAGGCAAGATGAGTTCCTTCAATAACATGAGACTGCACGAGAAAGTGGTGCAAAAATCTAGCTCCAAAGTAAACAACAAAATACGAATTAACTTACACAGAAACATTTGAATCTTGTTGCGTGATTTGATAATCCATATATATGTATATACTAATCATAATGAGAAACTTTTTGCAAGACTAAAGATTGATCTTGCTGTATTTCCATGTTTGATGCAGCATGCACGGTAGGCTATATTTCCAAAATTACTGAATCTTACACGCATAATTTCAGTATGCACTATTTCTTATTCTGGAAATTGAAATTGAAATATAATTATTTTTTAAATTTGAATATATTTCACTCCTTTATTAACTAATATCATATCTAAATACAATATAGCTATTTTCATATAATGTATTTTTCACAATTAATTAATTATATCAATAAAATAAAGCGTAAAATTGCCGACTTTCTTTTATTATTTAATTTAATTTATTTATTTCCACGACAATATCAGGATACAGCAAGGACCTGGGCTTTGTCTTCACTGGAGTCAGAATACGTTGGCGCGTAAGCGGTAAGCTCACTGACTTGTCAAAGATATTCCCTCAGAATGCCACGTGTTAGAGCTGTAGTGAGTAACAGGACCGAGCTAAGGTTCACCATAAGTCATCATCACCAAAAAAGTAAAACTAAAAGGAAAAGACCAGAGAAAGATAGTCAGTCGTCTCCCCTCCCTTTGTCTCTCTCTCCAATTACTCTAAGCTTCTATTAGGGTTTCCTAATTTCTAATCGATTTCCTTTCATCATCAGAAGATCATTCAGCTGATTTAATCTACGGTTTCGCGATTAGCTATGGAGGTAATATCTCTAGTGTTTCAATGTTTACATCTTTCTTGGTTCGATTGTTTGGTTGCTGAGAAAAGCTCATAGGAAACTGGAGGCGTGTTCAGAATATGTATTAGTATATATATATATATATATTGTTTCTGGATTTTCATCTCATTAGTTATTTTCATTGAATATACTCACTGAATTACTGAGAAATTCTTATTTCTCCTTTTTTTTACAGCTTATTATTAATTTTTGATTATTTTTGCCATTTTATTTCGCTGATAAGATTATTCGATGACGTAAATTTAATTCTTGAAGTTAATCATGAATATTTTATTTCTGCTTTTCTGTTTTCCTGTTAAGGTTTTAGATAATGATTGATTTTCCTTCTGTGATCAGCTAAAATATGGTAGTGATTGTTCTTAGTGTGATCTGATTACATGTAAGGAATTACTTGATTTATGATCTTCGTTTTGCTTTGGAATGTGTTTATATTATATTTTGTTCAGGCACTTTCATTCGAGGTATGCCTGTGATTCAGGTTTTTTGTAAAACTTGTTTCAATCGATCTCCAGGGTCCGGATATGGAAGAGCATAAGAATTCTGAGGCGCATTTGACTTCAGCTGCCGCATTTGTAGAGGGAGGAATCCAGGAAGCATGCGATGATGCTTGCAGCATTTGTCTTGAAGCCTTTTGTGATAGTGATCCTTCGACAGTATGGTTATTGCGTATTTTGTGTTCGTTTTATGGGCTGGCAGTGTATGTCCATTGATTTGAACAATCTCCTTTCACTATTCCTGCAGGTGACAAGTTGCAAGCACGAGTTTCATCTTCAATGCATTCTAGAATGGTATTGCTACGTGGCATTAACTATTAGAGCTTTCAGTTAACTGTGGTTATTATTACCGTAGTGTTGGAAATTGTTGGCAATGGTGGATGTTTCCTTCCTTAGTATTGCAGTAGATTGCAGCTGTGACAGCAACATGGACTTTCTAAACTGTATGCTATCTTGATAGAGATGCTTAGTTTGGTAAAAATTTAAGTTGCTACATGTGGCAGAGTTCCTAATCATTGAAACTAATGGTTGACATGAAAAGAATTGTATCTATGGTGAAGTAGTGCTGAACTGCTGATTATTATTGGGAAACTTCATTTCTTTGATGTAGGCTAAGCTAGTGGCGTAGTCAGGAAAAAAATGAGAAAGATTATGTTATAAATTAAGTAAAATTAGCTTTTTATTTGAAGAGAAAAGCACTTGATTTGGTTGTCTAGCACGTTAATAAATTAACATCGTGAATTCTTTGATGGTCTTTGGTCCATGGGTTAATAAGCGATCCATTTGCTTTTTGGGTAGCTATTGTCTTGAAGGATGTGTTTGATCACGAGGGTATTTTTTACCAGATGTCATAGTGTCAAACCCAGCTTAACTTTAAGCCACTTAATGTGAATAAGTGAGCCATTTTATTTTATTTTTTTTAAAAAAAAAAAACAAAAGATATCTCAATAAGTGAGTTCTTGGGAAGCCTGAGATTGCAGAGCATATTTTGAGGAAGGGCCTTTAATTCATTGTTTTTGGGGGGGGTGTGGGGGTGTTTGGGATTGGGACGCATATATGAATTGGCCTTGTTGTGTGTGGCTATGCTACCAGCAAATTTTGAGAAGACCAATATGGGAAGAGTTACCTACTGGTGTTACAATAATATTCCGGGAATACCAGAAATTTGTTGGCTATATTTCAAGAATTAAGAAATATGGATTCTTCATCCTTAGAGAAAGCACAAATTGACTTGGGATCTCATCAGGCGCCTTTTTAATGTAACTTTTCGCTGCAACCCAGCCTAAGTTGATTAGGTTATGTTGTGTGTGAAGAGTTTAAATTTTGTGTAGTTTTCTTCTGCTAATACTTTGGTTGTTATCAATCTCTGGTTATGTATTCTTCTTTATTTCTACTTAGTTTCTGGTGTTAAAAGTTTCTTTCATATATCAATTCTGTTGTCCATAATATGTATGTTAGTTGAGAAAAACAGATTGTCAGACCAGGATGTTGTCAGTAATATTTTGCAATTTTTTAAAGAGCTAACCTGAAATTTATCTCGCAGGTGTCAGAGGAGCTCCCAGTGCCCTATGTGTTGGCAACCCATCAGCCTCAAAGATCCAACTAGGTCCTTAGATTTCTTCATTTTCATCATACTCGATTTCTTTTTTGTGCAGTTGTTTGTTTTTAATTTTTTTTTATTTTGTCTTTGCAGCCAGGAATTGCTTGAGGCAGTGGAAAGAGAAAGGAACTTTAGGTTAAACCCACCTAGAAATGCTACAATATTTCACCATCCAACACTTGGGGATTTTGAGTTACAGCATGTTTGTAATCTGCTTAAGCAAGTTCGGAAGTATCTTTTTACTGTGTTATCACAAATTACATGATTCTTATCTTTTCATGCAGTTGCCAGTTGGTGCAAATGATTCTGACCTTGAAGAGCGTATAATCCAGCACTTAGCTGCTGCTGCTGCAATGGGGCGAGCACGCCACATTGCTAGAAGGGAAGGGCAGAGAAATAGGTCATCAGCTCAAGGTCGCCCACATTTCTTGGTATTTTCAAGTCATCCTAATGCATCTTCCTCTCCAACTCATAGTGGGGATGGTGAACCAAATCCTGCAATCACTGTAGCTACTGTACCTCCAACTCCTGCAACTGGAGAAGAGTTGTCATTTCCAACTTCAGTTCCTACTGTTCAAGCTGGACAGGTTTCTGCTTCAGGATCTGGATCTACTGCTGTTGTTGCTGAGCAGCATGGGTCATCTTTCAATAATAGGTAATCCCGAAGTTTAGGATAAACGTAATAGGTTGTAAGTCCATAGTTGTACGGTTTCCTCACTTTATTTCTAATATATTACTTACAGGAGATCTCCTAGTCAGTTGTCCCAAAGTAATCAAGATAGGGCAGGGCCATCTGAGTTCCAATCATTTTCAGAATCTCTGAAGTCACGATTAAATGCAGTGTCAATGAGGTAGTGATAGATTTGACTATTCTATGTTTTATACGGGTGCAATATGCTCAGAATTTTCCCTTTGTTTCTAAACTCTTCAATTAATATTTTCCATTGTCTTCAGATACAAAGAGTCAATTTCCAAGAGCACCAGAGGATGGAAGGAGAGATGGTTCTCTCGCAACACCTCTATGTCTGATATGGGATCTGAAGTTAGAAGAGAGGATAATGCAGGGATTGCAACTGTATCACGCATGATGGAACGTCTGGAAACCGGAGACAGTAATAGAACTATTAGCGATTCAGCACCAACTAATTTTGAAAATAGTCCAATTCCAGGATCGAATAACCAGCAATCCTCAAACTCTGGAGGTGACAGTCTTCTAGGAGAGAGTAATACAGAAACATCTTGTGCTGCAAGTTCTAGTTCAATTTAAGCATATAGCTGGAATTGCATCAACTCTAAGCCTTGTTTTGTCCCGAAGGTAAAATCTCAGTAAAATTGCCATTGATTCTTTTTTATATAAATATGCTGATATCTATCCTGATTGACTATTATCGTCATTCTCTTTGTTTTTTTCCCAACTTCTTTTCATCCTTTTTTAGTTATTCAGCTGCTGCATGGACCTGAAAGCATGCTCGCCTCTTAGATTTAAACTTTGTTGGACAAAATTTGTGTGCCTCAATTACATTGTTCATTGGCCCCAGAAGAATTTGCCATTGTTTATAGTTCATTTGCTTTTCCTTGTACAAAACCGCATACTAAATTACGTTTGGGCTAGAAGCTTGAGATGGGTTCTGTTGCCTTATGAAGTGTGATAGATATTTTGGAATGAGAAATTATGAATTTGGAAATCTACTGTGTCCGTGGTTTCATTGTTTCTAATTGTGCAACTGTAGGTGGTATTTGTTTTACAAATTTAAGCCCTGTTGAGAATGGCGACGTCATAGAAGATGTTTTTCTATCACTTAGAATTGCTCGTCCCCAGATATGAAATTATGTGAATGTGTTGATTTGTCTGCGGGTGCCATTGAGGCTCTGGATAATCACTTTACCTTTCTGAAGATAACTGATTGTTGAAATCTTGTTGGGAATAAAGAACCTATAAATGACGGAAATGGTCTCTCTCTTGTTTAGCACTTAGGGATATGATTGTATATTCTCAATGTAAACTTATAGATATTTCTCACAGAATCTTGCATAAAGTACTGTTCTTTTTTCCCTAGAGCTATGTACTTCTTTTTTTTAGCATTTATTGATTGGCGGAAAACTACAGCAAGGGCAATAAAGTTCTTGTTCTTTGTTGGAGATTGTTTTGACTGCTTACGTGTGCACTATCAGATTTCTGTCCAATTTTCACGCCTGCAGTATGCGACCACGGTGTGTTCTGGAAAGGGTTGGCACGAATGAGTGTATCAATAGCATTTTCCTTTTTCTATTCTACACCCTTACAGACAATTTGTATTCTAGGCTATATTATATAGGATATAACTCCTCGATCGAACAATCTAACTTGTTAATGACATCATAGAGTTGCGAAAGTGTTGAGTCTCGTTTAGTTCCCTTTGGAAATTTCTTTTCTATTCAGTTGGGTAGTCTATGGAAGTTATTTCCACTTGAGTTAATCGTCGAGTGATCGAACTGTCTGAAGCCGCAGTATGTTAATAGAATTCTCTGGCGTACAATCATGGGTCCAAGAACCAATTCTCCAAAGGAAAAAGCTTGCCAACTATGTTGTCCCTGAATGTTAGTGATTGATAACCGAAGATGCAGTCTCCCTTATTGTTCGCATGCAAAGAGATTGCAATTAGTGCTTTCAAGAAGATGGTTTCCATTCCGTGCACTTCAATTTCCTTTCTTTCGAGTGTTCTTTTACATATTTGGAAGTCGATATAATGCTCTTAAATTACTACATTGTTGGAAAATGTGATACTAAGAAAAGAATTATCCCACAACTTAAAATACATATTAATATATACCTAAATGAAAATATAAAAGAAGCTGAGACGCTTTGTTAAAAATATCAAGGGAAACACTTTGATTCATGAATGATTACTAGTAAAAGAAGAAAAGCGAGCAACCTGATTTGGACGGGATGGTTAAGTCGAGTCAGTGCAAGTAGTCCAGAATACCCTCTATTACTATAGAAGGGTATTTTGGTGACCTCAAAACTGTTGGCAGTGTGTTTCATATTTATGTCAACCGGCTAAAGAAAAATAAATACCAACAAATTTTAAAAACAAATTATAATATTTGGACGGATATGATTAGTGCCACCGACAACTTTGGGAGAAGAAGGATGGTCAGATGTCAAGAGGCATGCAGGAAGGGGAAAAAAATGGCTGTACGTACCCTACATTTCTTAGAACTTATACCTAACTGTTGAGCGATACTCAGTACCAAATTCATTTAATATTGTGACTTTGAACCAAAAAAAGAATTAATATTCTGACCAAATCTTTGTTAATTATACAATAATGGACTCTTTTTCCATACACCCACCGTATAATAATAAATAAATACGCACTCAATCACTTCCATTTGTCCTATGTACACCTAAATTAATTTAATAAAAGTGAAGAACATTTTTATAAACATTTATCTTTTGTCATATTTATTAACTCCTAAACCCAGTTGCATAATGGAGAGAAAAAAAATAAGTTGAACAAAATTAACGTGTTCTCGTCGTCAAGATATAAAGACCAACGCACAATAATAATTTAAAAATTGCCCTTTATATTTAATATCCATTATGCATCTATAATTCAGATTCAGATTGCTTGTAAATTAGAGATATGCTAAATATGAAAGTTCTCTGGTAATTCACCGTAATACTACTAAACAGATTGCTAGATTATAAGAAATTAAGTTTTTTCTTTTCTTTTCTTTTTTTTAAAAAAAGACAACTCAAGTAAAAAACTTATGGGATAAGCTTGGTTTCAAGCTCATGTAAAACATTTTGTTTTGTCGTTTACATTATCAGCAAACTCGAAAAAAAAAAAAATGTAACATTTATAAGTTTGGACACATCAAAAAACGTAAAAGCAACCTGAGAGGATAGATTATCAATCCTATCCTGCCCAGCTGTTTGTTACTTTCAGTTTAATGATAAAGAGTTTGAGAATTAGAACAGCGCGATAGGGTTAACATCCATCCTAATCCTAACCCATGCATTACTTTGTTTCCTAATTAATGAAGCATTAGAAAAGTACTTTTGTTTTCACTTGAGCGAAAAAGGCAAAAGTGAAAGAGTGAAAGAGCTCAAGAAGCAAACTGGGAATCCACCGGTGGGAGAAACGTCGTCGTCTTCTTGCTAATAGTTTAACAAGTAATAAGCATGCACATAGTTATGTCGTGTTTGTCATGTCACGAAAGCATTCTCTCTTTCTTTTTTTGAAAGGGTTGCAGCAGGGAGGGATTGTTTTGTTTGTTGTCGCTTTTATTGTGGTTTGGTAATTGGTATGCTATCTCAAGGACAGAAACAGCTCAGCTGATCTGATGCCCAACACAAAACAGGCATACGAGGGAAGGGAACCCGAAGCAAAGTGGGATCCACTTCTAGTATCTTTACTGTAATTGCATGGAGCTGATTGTTGACCCGACCCATACACAACAATAATTGCCCGTCAGATCTCATCGAGAGAGAAATTGAATGGATTTATTCTTTTAACCCCACATACCAAAAGGGCCAATTTAGGGCGAATCCAGAAAATAATTGCCTGAGCAATCCATAGAAAAGCAGAAAGCGAAACAAAACACCTAAATATTCTTGTTTTTGTGCTAAGTGAGGATATGGCATAGCTAATAACAATTGCCGCTATAAATTCACGAGCAATCAGCAGATCAGGTCCACTTTTACACTGTCCGAATCTTCTTGACTTCTCTGCATCCCATTTCACACAACTCGAACTTCATGTCAAATGAAAATCTGCCGCGTGGCAACCGACACTCCTTTACAAACTCACCCTGATTACTGAGTGCCACTTAATTAATTAAACACTTGGACACTGCCACTTCTCTTCATTACCACTAACCAGACCGCGATGATTGGCTGTAAAAACCCAGATTACAGTGCACCGTATTTAACCAGCCGACGAAAACAAAGACAAAGCCACACAATAAACAAAATCAAAGCCAGTACAAAACTCAAGTGACCTTCTCTCTCTTCTGGTGTCTGAAAGTCTTGATTCCACCGCATTCTCTCTCGTCGCCATGGATTGTCCCTTCTGTGGCGTCACAAAGCTCCAGATATTATTCGGCTATTTTCTGCTTCTTTTCTCCGGTATTCCCCTTGCATTGTCGCAAAGTACGAATCCTAATCCTAGGACGTCGGTGGCTACTTCTTCCGCAAACTCCGGTCAGATAAACTCTAACTCAGTTCTGGTAGCTCTTCTGGACTCGCATTATACCGAACTTGCCGAACTGGTCGAGAAGGCTATGCTTTTGCATACACTCGAAGAAACTGTCGGCAGCCACAATATTACCATTTTCGCTCCTCGGAACGAAGCTCTCGAGCGCGATCTCGATCCGGAGTTTAAGCGCTTCCTTCTCGAACCTGGTAACCTCAAGTCTTTGCAAACTTTGCTCATGTTTCATATCATCCCGACCCGTATTGGATCGAAACAGTTGCCTGGTAAAACCGGGTCAACCAGCCACGAGACTCTGTCGAAGGATTATTTGCATCTGAAAAATAATGGGACCGGAGAATGGACAGTGGATAGCGCCAAGATTATTCACCCAGACGTTGTGACCCGACCCGACGGTGTCATCCACGGGATTGAGCGCCTCTTGGTCCCTCGTGCAGTAGTAGACGACTTCAACCGCCGGCGGAGTCTCGTTTCCATCACGGCGGTTAAACCGGAGGGTGCACCGGAAGTGGACCCAAGGACGCATCGCCTAAAGAAGCCAGCTCCACCGGCGAAACCAGGTTCGGCACCGGCGTTGCCAATCTACGATGCTCTGGCTCCTGGACCATCACTTGCACCAGCTCCGGCACCGGGACCTGGTGGGCCACACCACCACTTTAACGGAGAGAGACAAGTTAAGGATTTCATTCAGACCCTGCTCCATTACGGTGGATACAACGAACTGGCGGATATTCTGGTAAATCTAACTTCCTTGGCTACAGAAATGGGTCGGTTAGTCTCGGAGGGATACGTTCTCACCGTTTTGGCTCCCAATGATGAGGCTATGGCGAAATTGACCACGGACCAGTTGAGCGAACCGGGTGCACCCGAACAGATAATATACTACCATCTCGTACCCGAGTACCAGACAGAAGAGAGTATGTACAATGCGGTTCGGAGGTTCGGGAAGGTCAGGTATGATACTCTGCGATTGCCGCATAAGGTGGTTGCCCAGGAAGCAGATGGGTCTGTCAAATTCGGGCATGGAGACGGGTCGGCTTATTTGTTCGACCCGGATATATATACGGATGGCCGGATCTCGGTGCAGGGGATCGATGGCGTTTTGTTCCCACCGGAGGAGGAGGGGGAGGGGGAGGCGAAACCCGTTACCGGAACGGTTCAACCCGCCAAGGTCGTGGTCAAGCACAGAAGAGGTATCTATTACTTCACTCTTACTTTTTTGTTGTTTGTGAATAATGATAATGACTGTTTCGCGAGGAAAAAAAGAAAAAGTGAATGCAGATAATTATGTGTGTGAACGGTTTTTTTTTTTTTCCTTTTATGTTATATGGTCTATATTAGTTTTGTTAATTTCGTCATTTGACCATAGTTACAGCCTAATTGTACTTGTTCACCATTATTTCTTCTGCCTCTATTAATATGACAGGCAAGTAGTAGTTGCTTCAGATGGTAGACAAAAGTAGACTCTTAATTAAGGAAAAGGGAATATGTCAAGAATAATATAAAGTAGAGAACTATCATCAAGAAAGAGTGGATTCAAATTCCTTATATGATGAAGTGTCATATTATTTTGTTCTTCAATACAACTTGAGTTGAGAGGACTGATTCCTTTAGGTCAGATTTGCTAGCCTTGCCTAAAAATAAAGCTATTTCTTGTGTCAATTATTGTATCTGTCTTGTCAGTAAGCTCAAAATGTATGAATTTCGACATGATAGATCAGAATATAGGATCTCCGACATAAAACTAATTTCAGAAAGGAATTCTTGTTTAGAAACCAAGGAAAATCATTACCTCTAAAATACCAAAAAAGGAGAGACTTAAGCAATGCTTAAGAAACATGAGAAAACTTTAGTCTCAAGTTTTCTCGCAATATTTGATGGGACCTTCATGGAGTAGACTAATACCGCCAAGCTAGTGCTGATAATGAGCACTGCAAAGATTTCCCTGCTTTGGAAACTAATAGTCGCATGGTCATCTCCTATGTCTTGGACGGTCAATTTCCTATGGGAAATTTGAGTATTATACTCCTATCGATAGCAACTCTATGCCTACTTGCACGCAAAATAGGCCAATCAAATGGAAATTGATGTATAACGTGGACAAAATTAGCAGCTTATCTCTTAAGTCTCTTTCCGGCTAGAATGAGTCTTGTGTTTATTTCAACATTTTATACCGTATGTATATATTCAAATCTGGCCTCTCAAGCAAAGAGGCTTGGAACTCAATCTTGGTTGTGTCTAACCTTATTATATCCAATTCTTTGCTTTAATCTTAAATAGGGTAAACAATTTTTCTTTTGCCTTTAAAAAGCACTTTCCACTCACCAATCCGCATAAAGTAGTTATTTATATAAGGTTTGGTTGGTTTAATTAAATTCAACGATCTGTACTTTTGAACTGATTAAAGACACCGGTTTCAGTAGTTCTTCAAGCTAAAGTTAGTATGAAATGGCAGGAAAATTGCTAGAAGCCGCATGCTGGATGCTTGTAACCTTCGGACAGGACTCTAGATTCACCTCTTGCCATTGAAGAAGCTCAAACTGTCCGTTGTCTGACAAGATTCGCTAAAACAAGTGAGTTCCTAACCTTTTATCTCATGTTCCACGACAACTAGCTAATGAGACCTAAACTAATTTGATTCAATATAAAGAATATATTCCTTGCTCTTATGCAGGACAACTCATTTTTCACAATATAGATTCCTTTTAGGCACTTCGGATTTTTCCTTATTCTGATATGTTGCGTATGTTTAATGCATTGTTCATGGCCAGTAAACTCAGTTTTAGCTTTTATAATTTCTTTTTATTTGCCTATTTACACATTATACCTTGACGCAGTTGCACAGGATTGGTGGAAATCCGAAAGATGTAAAAAGTCGAGAAATATGAAGGCAGCTTAATTGAATGGAGAACAGCAGTTGCCTTGGTCCCCGTTTTTGTTTTGTTCGTTATCTTAATTTTTCTTTGTGGATCTGGGTCTTAGATGAGAGAACGAAAGTTTCTTTACCCTCATGATACGATAAAGTGCATATATGTATGTACATTTATTACTACTAAAATTATTAGGTGGGTGAATTTGTTGGTGGGATCAAAAGGTTTTGTGTAATCAGGAGGCAGTGAATCATTCTGCTTGCAATGTGCCGATTGAATAAGAATTTTATGGAAGAAATGGAAATACAATAAAATGATTCTTTTCTGTAACAGCGCATCTATGGCAAGCAATTTACCTCTAAATTTTTACTATTTATTTTAGCAAGAAACTCCTTCATTACCTTCTTCCCTTTTGCTGATGTATAAACCCTGCAAAATTGCCGCAATGTTTTACTAATTTTGTCCAGTTGTGATGTCCATTTCGATAATTTCATTCTATTGCTTCTTTTGTTACCCATACTTCTGAAAAATTAAGTAATTTAAAGAGCTCAGCCTTATTGTCTAAAGTTTGAAGCACCTAGAGAATGCCAAACTTAATTCCTCCGAGCGAACCACGAAAAGAAAAATACCGAACAGCAAAATATTGAAGAAATGAAAGTAAAGTCATAAAAACCAATTCGTTCTGGGAATAAGGGATGGAATGACTCAAACCAGTTTGAAAATCTAGCACACACCAGACAGTACTTATTCGATGACCATCCCATTTGCGACACCGGAGAATTCTCTTAATTCCCCAGAAATGATACCAGTGAACTGCTTAAGACTGCCCTTTAGCCTTCCTTTCCCACCATTCCAAAAACTTTGTCTGTGCAGCCAAGGTGTCCAACCTGTAAAGTTGAAGCGAGTGATTTGCAATTTCATGCCCAAATGTGTACCCAAACGCACCTCCAGCTAAGAAAGACAGGCCAGCACCTACATAATACATCAGAGAGAAAAAATTAACAATGGGGTTAAGATTGTACACGAAAGTATATAAAAGTATCCACTTGCAAAACACAACTACGTGAAAGAAAGTTATATAAGTTGGCATATTACAGAAAGAAGAAAAATTATCATATTTATTTAGAGTCTTGAAAGATTTTGAGTGTCAAAGTGAGCAGGCCAAAATAACTTCATCTTTCTTATAAGAAAGATAAAAATCCATTTGAGAATTGAGATTTATCCAAAAGGATAGTGTAGTAAAAAGAAGGCTTTGGTAAAGCAGAGTTTTACCATGTAAACTCCTTGAATATTTCCAGGCAACACCAGCAGTAGACACTGCTCCGAGAACACTTCCTGCGAGGCCATAGTTAACTGCTTCTCTAGCAGTTCTTAGCTGAAATGAGCAAACAATAAAAAAAATATCACAATTAATTTGCAATACAAACTAAAAAACTAAATGTTTCAGCAAGAAAACTTTGTTTTTCCTCCAAGAAAAAGTTCACGAAAAACTGCATAAACAATGAACTAATAGATGCTATGAATGAAAATTGAAAGAATAGAAAGCAAAATTTTGCGGCAATGGAGGAAGAAAATGCAGAGATTTGACAAGCTACCTTGTCATTTTATTTTTATTTTTTCCTGCCACTTGTTTATTTACAGTCAGCTTACATGCTGATATAGAATAATGATGCAAAGAAAAGGAAACAAGGAGTTTGCAAACTACATGAAAACAATAGCAAAGTTATGGACAAACTTTATACCAATCCCTACAATTAGTTAAAAGACGCTCACTTGCCCAAAAAAATATTATTTTCATAGTTCAATGCTTTAATATCTTCTTATAAAGAATGCGAGTGGGAATGCGAATTATGCAAGTTGCCAGAAATTGAAGCCTTCGATTTACAGTGACAGCGGACAACAAAAATAATACCGGATGGGTTAAGTTGTTAACCAAACCAATTCAATGGCAATAATAAAGGAGTGACAGCGGACAACAAAAATAATACAGTGCAAGTCCATCAAGGTTGCACACAAGAGAAAGCGGGCCAACGACCTAAAACGCTATAAATTGATTTCCATTTTGATTGGTTTGACCATAACAGAGATGAGCGGATGATAGTGCATCAGCATTCTCATAATATAGGCATGACAATAGGTATAGCATTTCAATGGCATAGTAACTTATGTATGCTAGTCCTCCAGTTGGATATACTAATAAGAGAAGAGACTAAACTCCTCCATGAATAAATGCATACGAAACAGAAAACAAAACCACCAACATATTTTTTTGTTTTAATATTATTTTTCTCAATTGGAAGAGGTGGAATATTTAAGGACTACTATTATCGGAAACATGTCAGTGCTTTGGTTCCTTTTTGAATATAAGATGACATGCACAACAAGGACACGTTATATATGCAATATATGTTGCATCCTACTGACTTCAAAGGATGCATCGGAATACATGAATTGACCTGCATGCGATCCCCAATGATTGAATATTCCTATCCTCCATTTTCCAGACTTTTTAAAGAAAAAAGAGGCGATTTTTGGGGGTGGGGAGGAATGTTCCTACTTACATAAACATAGATCATTAATGTGAAAGATTCCATGCTACTCATCTAGGTCAATGACCATTACTGTTTAATAAGTCATACATATATCATAACATAGCTACTTGTGGAACACATAAGTGAAGCAGAGTGCCATGATAAGAGAGATAAACTTGTGTTTTCGTCTCTTGCTGTGCCTTTAGGCTCTTTTAGACGTAAATAAACTCAGCAAGGTCAAGCAACATTGAAGCTTATACTGGATAACTTTTAATGGTTTTTAATGTTTGGCGTACTTCTTTCATCTACAACTGACTTGGCAGGTGCAGCTTGTCTTCTAATTTAACACTACAAGAAGATAAGTCTTCTTGAAGGCCACAACTATAACTTTTTTTTTGATCCAGCATTTCCAAAGGTTGAAATTCATAAAGAAAATGCTTGAGGATTGTACTAGTTTGTAAAACAAAAGTCCTCATCATACACATAATTGTCATAGAGAAGAGGTTAGAAATTACTGCTCTAAATTACATCATTTCCAGAAAATTTAAGTATCATATTAACATTTTGACATCTAACGCTAC
This sequence comes from Bauhinia variegata, assembly GCA_022379115.2. Taxonomy (NCBI): domain Eukaryota; kingdom Viridiplantae; phylum Streptophyta; class Magnoliopsida; order Fabales; family Fabaceae; genus Bauhinia; species Bauhinia variegata. The sequence continues at coordinate 18,278,001 of CM039432.1, forward strand.
GAATTAACAAATCAAAGAAAGTCTTGAATCTATGTCTAAAATCATTTATCTTCTCCAAAAGAGAACCTGATTATAAAATATAACACATTTGAGAGAGCATGTCTGCCAATTAAAATACATAATGAACATAACGCACTAGAACATAAATCCTATAGGATTAGACAACAGCAGCAAACATGAAATTTCAATGGAAAGTGACACTCAGGTGAACTTCCAAGAAAATAATAGACGGATACGCTGCGGATAGTTAATCATATACCACGGATCCAACAAGTCAATCAAAAATGCAATTCAAAACTAGAAAGTTACCTAGAGACCAATATAAATAAAGAATAGAAAAAAAAAAATCGAAATCTTACGACAGGTCCATGAACAGGGTCAGAAGCAATGAACTCGTCGACATCAGAGTTAGACCAAGCGGGGAGGGGTTCCTTCACGAACTTGGAATAGTTGTCGAGGAACGAGAACCTCTCAGACCAAAATTCTTTAAAGCCTTCCCAGTGCCTCCTAAAAAACGATTGCGATTGTTCTTCCATCTTGCTCCGTAGTTGAATCTAGCTCGCCTCCTCTCAGTAAGCAGCAGCTATTTTTCGGATTGTGCTCTTTTAGGACCAGCGTTATTTCCATGATTAATATATTACAAGCTCCTCTCCTCTGCGGTGACTGCCCGCCTTGGTCTTGGTGTACAACCAATCAGCTCTCTCCACGTCGGATGAGCCATCCCTTGTTTTCTGATTGTGCTGTTGCTACATTTTTTTTCTTTTTTTATTTTAATGAAAATAAATATCGCCCAGTTCATACGGTTATCTCCTCTTGGCTTGCTTTTTATCTTTTTAGAGATAAAAATGAAAAATGAATGATCAATTTGTGAACATACAATTTATATTAGTTCAACTCGAAGGATTTAATACGCCAATTAAACTTGATATTTCGGCACCAAATTATCGTAGTTACTTCAATACTTGCTAGTGTTTTACAATGGGAACATACGTTATTCACTTGCCATCAACAACCATCATGTTTATCATTCTAGAAAATTAACGAAAGTCACACAAACATTAAGTAAATAAATATTCTAGAAAAACAAATGCCCACATAATTCACTGTTCTTATACAGCAAAATCTCATTCTTTTCTTTTTACAGTGGATTTAGACTAAAATCCAAATACAGGATTGCTAAGTTAAAAACCAGTCGTTTTTTTCAGATCCCCAACAAACACCGCCCCCCCACCCCCAAAAAAAAAAAAAAAAAAAACCTGATTTTTCACTTGCGTTATGCGCGGAGAACATGCAATTCACTCGGGAAATCTATGCGTCAGACCTAATAATATTAAGGAATAATTCAGTAAAATTATATTGTACTATGTAGAGCCATCTACGACACGAACATTCCATCAATTACATGATGAGTAGGGTTCCAATACAAATATTCGAAATAAACTCCTCGCAAAAACCCTCTCATGAGGAATGAAGTCGCAATCAAGCTACGGAAGAAAAGGTGTATTTACGGACGCGAGACAAGGGATGTCAGTCCCCACAAAAAGAAAGGGTAAAGCCTATAGTTTGATATTTCCTTTATCTCTTTCTTTTTGCACCAGCCCTTGAGGATTGCCCAACCTTCTCAGCTGACGCAGAAGCACCTTTACCTCTTCCACCCGACGTGTTCTTGGCACCCGAATTTCCTGTTCCCTTCAAATCCAACTGTACTTGCATCGCTAAATAGAGATGGGAAATCATCAACTAAACTCATCCATGAGAAAGCAAAAACCTAGAATTCGAATCCAACAATCACATGCCAATAGCATATTATGACCTACCCTTTGAATTTAAACTTTGAAGTTCTGACTGCAGCTTCTCGCCAGTGGCAGTACCTTATGCATCAAGCAAAGTGGTAAATGTCATGAATTAATAAATAACTAGGACCACATATCTGCAGAATTATCAAAACTGCATATAAAACTTACCCAGTTCATCTGTGTCTGAATCATTCTCTTCTTCACTCTCTTCCAGTGTACCACCTTCACCCTTTTCCAGTCCTTCATCAGCTGGTTCTAGAATAGCAGCAATACGCTTCTTAGGAGCCTTTTTCATTCCAGGAAGAGCAACTAGATCTGCAGCTCGAACCATCCTAGATTTGCTTTTTTCTTTGTATGCTTTAGTCAGAGCTGATTTAACAGCAGGCTGTATGCCATCTAGTGGATTTGGATGACCCTTGTGCAAATACAATGTCAAAAATTAACCATAGGTGTTAGAAGAGTTTCAAGTCAAGAAGTACATATCTGGTACAGGTATGGCACCTTAAATTGCGATAACTCTACAATAGAATAAAAATCCTCCTGAGTGATTGAGTAAGTGTTCATAAATTCCACAACTTCACGAACAGCTTCATCCTGACCATTTCCACAAGGAAAAGCATGTGATATAACTGATACCCCCCCAAAAGAAAAAAAAAAAAAAAAACTCTACTATACAATCAATCCACGTGTATACAATAACTGAAGCAATAAATATACTTCCAACCTTGGGCAGGGTTCGCAGTGGTTCTGTCAATTGCTTAAGAAGAAGTGTAAAGTATTCGAATCGAAGGGTTCCCCTGCACCATTTAATGAATCATTATGATAATGAAGGAGGGAAGGAGAAAGAATCAGAAATGATTTACAGGGAAGACTTAGAAATGATTTACAGGTAGTGACAGGAGCGTTCAACATGTCGCCAAAAGAAATTAAACTTTGTACAGAAGATAAAATAAGGTGATAATAAACTGAACATAAACAATTAAATCCATATTCACCTTCCGGAATTAGATTCACGAGAGGCAAGGATGTGAACATGTAGATCTTCCAAAAGCCTCAAGTTTTTACCCATTGTTGAGTTCTTCCCCAGCCAACCACCAAACCTATTAAAATTCCGTTCTCCCTGCAGATATGATGCCAATTTGTGATACTGAGCAAAATCCAAACCCAAAAGGATGAATTCAATCAAAAAGACCAGCAGAGAAAAAACAAACACACACACACACACACACACACTCAAATGCTGACTGCAGACATCAACATCAAACATCTCAATCAGAGAATCGATCAAACTAAAAAACTACTCTACTCATCCCAATCCAGTGGATAACGAGATGTTGAAGGACATATAGCGCACTAAGAATTTTTGCCTTAAATATACCCGGATGCTTGGAAAGAAAAATGGAAAACCAAAATGAAAGAGGGAGACATGCTGCAATAGATTGCACAATACAGACCACTTTTACCTGTTCAAGTATTTCCCTTTGCCCATGCAACAATGACGCACTGAAACAGAAGCAGAGAAAGAGGGAAACAATAAAAAACAACTAGATGAAGAGGAAAATGAATATGTGCCATTTTGCAGAACATAGTTAATCATCGAATGCTACATACGGAACTATGCATGATGCAATCGAACTAGCTTGAGAGAGCTGCCATTGTTGATATCTTCGAATCTGTACATTCATTATATCCCCATCAGCAATAGACTCAGCAGCACGGGCTATCAAGTTCATCCGTTTCACATTGTTGTCATCCTTACCAGCCGAGCTGGGTCTATAATTAAGATAATTTTCCTGCCATTGATAATGTCCAAAATAAGTTATTAAAAATATAAGTCAGGAATGTTTTAAAATTCTGTGAATCTTCCAACATTAAAAAATGTAGGTATCCTGCAACGAAGAATCAATTACTACCCAAATCAAATTAACTCGGACTATTTTGAACTTCCAAATTGTTCCTCAAATTAAAAAAAAAAAAAAAGAGAGGGGGGGGGGGGGGGGATTATAGCTCAAAGTCAGGATTAAGATATAGTTAAACAAGCAACCAAGTGGACACATATAAAAACGATAACCTCCCCTTGAAACAAATCAATGGATAACATCACCACTTAACAACCTTTCATCATACAACAAGCTTCAAATACAGTTCCAATACAAAAATTTGCAGACAAACAAAGTCAAAAGAAATGAAAGAACCTGTATAATTAGAGGAACAAGATCAGGATCACTCATGCTGAGGGTAACTCTCTCATCCATTTTTAACTTCCCAGCATTAAAACCAAAAAGCCTACAGGAAGATATGAAGCCAAGTTAGCAAGAGTTATGACTTATCATTCAAAAAAAAACCTTTTAGATATTAACTGCTTTGATTCCAAAAGATGGGATCCTTGTAGATTAAGGCCTTTATCTTGATTCAGTACAACAAAATGGCTGTAAGTTATCGAATTCATAGACAACTCAAACAATCTATGAATATGGAGGGTTCAAAAATTCAATGAAAGAAGTATACAACACTACAGCACATTTTGACATAATGATGAGATAGCATAAGTATCATACTTGTCAACAGCCGTGAATGGTGAAATGTCTTCATCCTTTGAACAGGTAAGAAGGCGTTGTCTAATGTCATCATAGTTAACAACTGACATGGAGAGGCTCATGTAGTGTAGCTGGTTTAGTGCCATACGCATATCTCCATTAACTCTTTCTGCTAGTTCCTCAAGAGCAATCTGAAACAACCATGGTAAGTGACATAATGGGATAGGTTAGTCAACATGAATGAAGAAAATTATGATTAAGTGACGAGTACTGAGAACTCAGGCACTCGAAATCCACAGAATTAACTACAATTAGAATTCCAATAAATAAGATGTAACAAATTATATTATCAGATATTTACCTCATTAACTTGAAGCCCTTCAGCTTTTGCAACTTGCATCAACCTCTTTGCCATCTGGCATAAATCAAAATTAATATCAGAAAGCCCACCATACTCCAGCATACTTCTATTAGAAGTAAGAATTGTTCATCTTAAAAAAAAAGAAATGCAAATGAGAACAATCAAATTGTTATCTAGTAGTTTATTTTCCAACTAGCAAAGCCAACTTAAATATGTTGCATGTAACACAGACATTTCGTTTAGGGTCTTTTGTTTTTTTCCCTCTTTTCTACAGCTGAGAGAGATGAGTACTAGCTGGGCCTTTTTTTGTTCCCCTGAATTCTGGCCAGGATGATTTAATTTATTTGTAATTTGATCAGAAAAGAGAAATACTTGTTACTGAAATCAAACCTAAGAAAGACTTTTAATTTTTGGAGAGAATAATAGCAAACACCTGTTGCTTTGTAGGTTTACGAAAGCTAAGAAGCAAACAATAGTTGATGAGACTTTTCAATTTCTGGCTGTAACGGTCATTACAAATGCAGATAATAGGAATTTTAGATATTTTGATGCTAGCAATAAGATCAGCAACACCACCCCTATCACCAGCTGACATCCCATCAACCTCATCCATAATGAGCACAGTTTTGGAAAGCTTTGACCTGGAATTTACAACAGTAAAGAAGGCTTAGAGAAATCCATTTTATTCATTCAAGCATAACATATTATGACCCAGCAAGACCAACCGATCCATGTTAGCACCCAAGGCCTCATTAGTGACAAGTTCCTTAATAGAATTTGCATTGCTTCCGCCAATTCCTTTCTCAATTTTGCTATCAGCCTTCCCACGGCTGTCACTAGCGTTTACCTGAAATAAAAGAATAGAATTAGATAAAGAAATACTATTGCAAATATAAATCGTCCAAGAGAAGTCACCTCTATGGCTTGGAAACCAAGCATCTGACTGACCAACTTTGCTGCTGTGGTTTTTCCTATACCAGGAGTTCCACTCAATAAGACTGCCTTTTTTGAACCAGAATCATTTTGTTTTTTCCCCTTTTTTTTGTTCCCGCTGTCAAGAAACTGCTCATGCCAATGTGTCAACCAATCATGAAGTTGTTTAACCTGTCAGCCATTATATTAAGAAATCACACAATGCTTCTCCACATCAAGGCATACGTAACAGCAAAAGTCAACCGTGAAATAAGGTGATGAAGACCAAAACACATACAAGTGACTGATTCCCTATGATGTCATTTGGAACTTTAGGTCGATACTTCTCTGTCCATATGAAAGAAGACTGTACAGAACTTTGTTTCTTAGGCTTAGCTGGGGCAGAAGCTGAGCCTGAAAGTTGGGATACTGCATTTGCTGATAAAGGAATGCAAGTCAGAACATACACATGAATGAACTTCCATGGACCCTAATCACTTAAATTTTAAGAATCACTGCTGAGGTTCACGTACTCACGGTTTTTTCTTTTTTTTGGTTGGGGGGGGGGGGGGGAGAGGAGGGGTAGCACAAACCTGAACATTAGTAACCATAAAGATGTCAATAGATGATTATTAGGGCTTACCCTTGGCTTGTGCTTTTTGCTGACTTTTTGGCTGGGATGCGACAACCTCATTCACCAATTGCTTTGTTTCTTTTTGTGAAGGAGCTTTAGCAACTTTGGATGCAGGTTTTGATGAACGGATCATATCAAACAAGCCATCCTCAGTGAGGAAGGCAGTTCTAAAAGAACAAAGGAAGATGACTATATAAGAAGGCAAATGTTTAAAGTGGCCTATAAAAGCATAAATGTATAGTATATACTAACCCCAACTCTTTGGCTTTGGCAGATTTCCTGCCCCCAATATCTTCATCACATAAAAGATAATTCTGCAAACAGAAGATGTTAATTGCATGCCAATTATGTTAATTAAACTCCATATAAAGCAAAATCATCATATCACCGTTTTCTTGCTGACTGATCCAGTCACACGACCACCATGGCGTTTAATTAAATCTTCTGCTTCTTCTCGTTCCAAACTATAAACATGGACAAATTGAAGGCAGACTCAAGATGGGGCAACAGAGACTCAAGTCATATTAAGCAATAATTTCCTAAGTAGGTGATTAATTTAAACAGCAACGGAAGGGGGGTAAAATAAACAATGATGAAGAAGAAAGTATAAAGTATGTTCAGCCATATGAGAAAAATATGTGAATCCCAGTGAAAATAGAGAGAGAGAGAGAGAGAGAGACTGAAGCACCTGTCCAGCGTTCCACTGATTACAAAAGTTAAACCAGCTAAACAATCAGAAGCACCTTCAGGGACTTCCTGATGCACAACAGAAGATACTAGTTATTGACAAACCCACAATACTTTCAATTTATACATTCAAATGCTTATAACAAGTATACACCTTTTCTCCTTTGTGAGGTGGATCTTTTCTTTCTCCAAAATTCATAAATCCACCCCTTCCTCCCCCTCTACCCCGCCCCCCAGTTGATTGTGCTGATGCACCTTTTCCACCACGACCCCTTCCAGCAGATTTAAGGGGTGATACAGAATCTTTGTTATCATCTTCATCACTTTCTTCTAGTTCTAGAGATTTCTGCGGAATTCCCCTACCTGATCCACTCTTTGCTTTCTTTATAGGAGTGTTGTCAGCTGACTTCTTTGTGGATGTGGGCAAGATAGAGTTGTCTCCATCATCTTTATCAGCTTCATGAATTTTTTTTGAAGGAGGGGGCTTTAGTAGTTCCTCACTCTCCTTTGGATTCTTTCTTTTAGCTGGAAGACCCTTAGTTTCTACCTCATCTTGTGGCTTTTGTTTGTCCTTATCAAAATATTTGCTTGTTTTCCTCCTCCCTGAACTTTCTTGACCTCCAGGTGCCTGCACATGACAACTCTAAAAAGGTGATATCTAGTCATCCGTGATTCCACTAAAGAATGCACTTAAGTGCAGCAACGAAAGAAAAGGTGACATTTGGTGCCTTGAATTTCAATATATTTCACAAGAGACTGGCAGAATCATTAAGGGGAACCATTGTGCTTCTGCTCTGCTAAGCTCTTCAAAGTGACAATATTTTGAGCAAAAAGAAAAACTAAAACAAGTGATGACTTTAGGTATATCCTTTAATCAATTATTTAAACAGATTCTCAAATATACTCGTCCTGAAAGAACAATTTGGCCAAATAGACAATGGATGCATGTCATGCAACAACCTAAAGCTACATTTTAACTTCATCCACACAATTAAATGAAAAAAGAACTTAATCGACATTTGAATATAAGAACTGTAAAGTAAATATATTGGTACTAACTGGTTTTTCCGGCTGTGATTTAGCTGTAGAAGGCTTCGTCTGATTTGTAGGCTTGGACTCACCCGCATTGCCCTTGTCGTGGGATTTCATAAACCATTTCCTTATATCAGACTGTAGTATAAAAAAATAAAAATAAAAACCCGTAATATTCAGCGTCACCGTAACCAGGAAGACAAAGAAAACCTTAATAATTTCCTCAACTTAGAAAATTAAGATAATAAGAAAACACTTAAAGCACAGTACTATATTTTCCATGTTCTTTTTCTCTGTGTCACTTATCAAGAACCCCGCCAAAGAAAAAAGCTTAGCATGGAAATACAGAGGGATGTAGGAGGAGAATCATCAAGAACCCTAACTTACCATTTTGGACGCAGGGGCAAGAAAACCTTCAAGTTTGAGCGGGTTCTCGTTTCTCGGTATCGTACCAGACTGACGTAAAAAGCACCAAATTCGAATTAGGCCCCGTTTGGCACTATGAAGCCTGATAACATGAAGAGACTTAATAAAATAAAATCAGATAATAATTAATAATTATTAATTACAATATTTGGTGTGACACTTAAATAAATTTATAGAAAAAAAAAAAAAAAAAAGGTTTGCATCCGAAGCGGAATAAGAATTTTCATTCAACACTGCAAAACGATAACAAATAAGAAACAGTAACAATTTATTGCTTTATTTTTTTCGCTTAAATGACATTGGCTTCACCGAAAACACATCAATGCCATTCATGAATACTTGAAAATCATATTTTGAAGAATTCTTATCAACGTTAAAAAGATTACCCAAAAGTAAAAGGGTCAAATGAAATTTTGATTTTTATGCTATAATTTGAATATTGTTTTGATTTTTATCATTTTTTTTTTCTATGAAATTCTAACAAATGAGTTGCTAAAAATATTGAGACGGTACAACTGAGGCTGAGAATGGAGGCTCGAGTTTGAGGGTGAGCACTGAGAGGAATAACTCGTAAGGCTGCAATGAGGGGCCAAGCGTGGGCTTGCTGGCAGTGGTTGTGTTAGGGAGGGAAGTCGGCAGCGAAGGGGAGGAGAGGCCGAGAGAGGAGGCGCGTCCATTGCAAAAGTACTAATTTTATTTTGTGAAAACTGTCTTCGATAAAATATAACTTATAAAAAAATTAAAATTTTTAGATTGAATTTTATTTTATTTTATCTGTACAAGACTTGTCATATATCAGATGTTTCGGAGTATCTGATCTGGCCCACCGGCACTTAATCTAATTCTCTTTTAATTTTGATATTTTGATTAAAATATAGTTAACTTAATTGACAACATATATTTTGTGATGTTAGTTATATATTTTTATTTTTATTTAAGATGATAAGTGTTGAAAACTTTCATGAAATTTAACAGGTGAATGGCGCATAGATATCAAAGTTATCTTCAAGAATTGAGACGAGAAAAGCCTAATTACACAAATATTTTCTCTGCAACTAAAACATAGTAGGAAGATAGAATAGCCTTTCAGAGCAAGAGACCCGGATAATAACAAGAGTCATAGTCATCTTAAATAGTGAAATACGTGGAACTAATAATGACAAAGGTGGAAGAAAAAGTCGACTCAGAATTTGTCCAACTGGGACTGTAGAAACCTGAGCATTATGCCAAGTTGTAAACTGCAACAAAAGGCATGAGAACACTTCCCATCCATAGCTTTCCATCCTTCTCTTCCACTTCACTTACAGCTCTAACAACTTTTCCCTGACTGTCCTCCAATATCTGCAGAAGTTTACCTTCAGGGCTATACTTAAGAACTACTGCATGGGGCTTGCCTCCGATTTGAAGCAGGAACTGCGTTTTAGTTGGAATGGGAAGCTTGAGTATAAATTTTCTTAGCTTCGGGTAGATACCGTTAAGGTAACTGTACATATTCCTTCGACAATGAACAGCCACCCAAAAGTCACCATCTTCATTAACTCTGACATTGTCCGGAAATCCAGGTAGGATGGCCATGACCTCTGAAGTCCCAGCTCTATCACCTTTTAGCCAGTACTTCCGCAACCTACGGAAAAGGAGAAAAGTTCTATGAAAAACATGCAACAAGAATTCCAGTGTTGCTCCAAATATGCACAAATGATTTATGTAGGTTGTGCAAGAATGCATTTCATGATCACAGCCACGAAATCCATTTGGTTCCACAGGTATAAATGAAATATACTCTTTCAGGAAAGAGCATGAAATTTAGGTTACGAAACATGAAAATAATAATTTGTTCAAATTATCTCAATCTTTTGAAAGAAAAACTCATCAAGGTAAAGGGAAAATGCTTCAGAATGTAACTAGTGAGCCAAACAATCATCAAGCTCTTCTGAACTGCTCCAACTGTGTGCCAGTACATGTTATCTTGGAATTTGTCTCAGAGCGATTTAGAGCGGTGTTCTCACCAGCCAACAACTAATAATTTGAATTTAGAAACCTTTCATGAGTAGAAGGATCCGACAGTGAAAGAATTCGGTTTGTGTATAAGTAAACAGGAAAGACATCGCATAAAGCGTCTTAACATAGAAAAAGTAGAAAAATATTATGCTTAATATATTCACCTGCCAATAGATCCTTCGCAGAAGACAAAGAAGGAACCATCCTTGCTTAAGGAAATACCGTTGGGAAATTGGAGGTTCCTGAGAAGAACAGTGGTTTCCTTAGTCACAGGATTGTATTTCAAAACTCTGCCACTATTCTCCCCAGAGAATACCAGCTGAATGAAGTTCCTGTGCACAAAACCACGTTGGTACCAACAAGTCAAGACAGAGAAGAAAATATACAAGCCCATTCTTTCAGAATTCTTAGCTCAAAATATCAAAACAAAGAATTTTATATAAACCCAAGACACCAGTAACTAAACCATGTATCAAAACAAGCGTCCCTCTCCCTTATACAAGAATGCCAGAAAACCAAAGAGAATGATAGCTGAAAAAAATCTCTCACATTTTAATGCCACTCTTATATAATCTTACACAAACCTAAGTGTCGCGCAATAATCAACAGAGCAAACACCTTCAGCTGACACTTTAATACAACTCTTACATCCAAAATGGTGACAATTTCAAAATGTGCAGTACCACTCTCAAGAGTCAAGAGATTAATAGAATAAGCCTACCTCCTTGGGTATTTAGTGCTGCTATCCGTAAAATAAACATTTCCTTCTGTATCAACATCCACATCATTCGTAAATCTCAGCGGCACACCTTCAGCCTCAGTTGCTAGAGAGGTTGCCAGACCACCCTCCGGCCCCACCTTCATAAGCCCAAAATATGCATCTGCAATGTATAAATCACCCGTTTTCTTATCAAATCTGATCCCCAGAGGCCTTCCACAGATATGTTCAGTCTTCACATAACTTAATGGTGTTGCATTTTCTTTAGGATTACATAGTTCTGACCTGTGTCGATAATACAAGTAAGAGAAGACACAGTATCATTTAACTCTGATATGGAAAATATAAATAGCCATAATACTAAACTAATCCTGAGGAATAAGTCAATAAGAATATAATCATCGATTAACTAATCCAAATTTCCAATTTAATTGGCCGTGAAGCTGACTTTAAGCCTTGAAGGTATCGTGTTCATTAAACTTCTAAAAAGATAAGATTAAGCTATAAGAATTATGTCGTCAGACAACATCTCAACAATGGTACATATAAAGTCTAAAAGGAAAAACCAGAATCAAAACAGATAATAGGCTTGAAGAATTGACCTGCAGAAAAGATATCGATCGCTCTGCCAGTGTCTTCAAATTGATAAGATAAGCATTTTGTATTGGTTTGTGAATACAATTCTGATTCAATTTGATATTAATAATCATATCACCGTAAAATGTGACCAGAGTGTCTCTCTAATAGAACTGCATTTTCTGAAAGTGGTGTGGATATCTAGAACAGGAATTATGAACTTATAAAGATTATATAAATATGGTATATGATATATTAATGGACCTATTACTGCATATCACATCGCTGTCAGTAATATCAAATTAGTATTTACTAGTTTTTGTTGAGTTTAGTTTCTTGGAATTAAAACAAACAAGGAATTTAGAAGGGGGGAAGAGAAGAGAATTCTGACCTGTTGGGCGAGGTATAAGCAAAATCAGTCCAAGACTGGCCATTCCAGAACAAAACTCTTCCATCAGCGACACCCGTGTAAGGTCCACGACCAAGTGGATCGAAGGCAACGCTCTCCGGTCCATGGACTTGATTCAGAAACTTAATCTCTGATTTCTGCAACAAATTGTCATTGTCCTTCTCCGTCGGTACCTGAGACCAACCAGGCAAGTCAATGCTATTCGCGACGAAGTCCGGGAAGCCCGCAATGGGGCTGTGCTTCAAAGGGTCCAATCCGCAGTACACAGCTAATAAGAGGATGAGAAGGGCGACTCCTCGGGCCAGCGTCATCGCCAGAAGAGAGAACGAGACTCCGAGAGCTTGAAATGAGGGTGGGGGTCGATGATGGCAATGCTAGTAATAAAAGTCCAAGCTCTTTGGGTGGCGAGAGAAAGTCCACGTAGAGAAAGTGTACTATCAGTATCAGCCGGCAGACTTTCCGTTTCCAAGAAGAGGGGGCTGGGGGATGAAGAATAAAATAGGCTTTGGGTTGTTTGGTATGAAATATGGTTAGGTGAGGCATTTTCCTTTCCCAGATAACAGGTTGTTGTGTTGAATTAAAGTCAATGAGGGTGTATTATTTCTTTTCTTAAACAAGATAGGTTGTGGGGTTTGGTTAAGTCATGAGTTTTGAACGCGAATGGTAGAAGTAGAGCAGCAAGACGAGTGAGTAAGTGTCGATTATGTCCTTCAAGTCCTATGGTAGGACATTTTTGTCCCCCGTCATGTTTGGAATAAACCACCTCCATTGATTTTCATTCTCCAACGCAAAGAAACAAGACAACAGTCTCTATATTGCCGCCTTTTTTCTAGTTGTCAGTTCAGGTTCTTTAAAAACTTGTAGCCATATCATGTGAATATGATACGTGGTTCCATATTTATTTATGGATTTAACTTTTTTGGTCCAACTATAATATTTATGATTTATTTTAATTAATTGGTTATGAGTACTGAGCTAGTTAAGTTAGAGTTTGTTGCAGTGTTACTGGTTTAGTAAGTAACCGGTCTTTGTGTATAATGTCAAAACGCCATTCTTCTATAACAGCATCGTTAATGGAGATTGTTTAACTTTATTTTTTATTATATTTTTTTTAAGTCAACGATAACCATACATATATTTTTTTATTTTATATAATTTAAATAAATTTTTTATTAATGATATAATTCTTAAGATCTTTATTAAATGAATTTACTAAAATTTTATATCAATTTATATGTTTTTTTAAAAAAAATTATGTGTGAATTCATATAAAAAACTTCTACTTCACACCATTTCTAGTAATGTATTAGGTGGGAAGAGTTGGTAACAAAAAAAAGTGTACAAGGAACTCACGAGTCTATAAATATTCTCTAACACGCGTAAATGTTATTCAGTTACAGAAATGCAATTTGAGAACTTATTTTTTTCAAATCACTCTTCTCTTTTCTCTCAAACTTTCTTACACTCCTGGTCTCTTTTGACCCTTTCCTTCTACTTTCTCTACTTCTTTCAGTTCTCGAGCGGAGAACTTTTTCTGCAATGCTTTCATTTTCTGGTTAGCCAAACATTTGCTGCTGCACTTCTTTGACTATTATCTTATCTTATGCTTTTTTTCAGTGAAATATTTCAGGGCTATAGACGTTGATCTAAGATAGTATTTTAATATGGCTAGGCAAACATTTTCTGCTGTCCTTCTTTGACTGTTCTCATATCTTTACCTATATTCTTCAATTAAAGTATTTCACAACGTTATAAATATTGATGTAAGATTGTATTTCAATATGGTTTTGTAACAGTATTTGTTACTTTGGTCAATATGTCTCTGCTAAATTCTTGATTAAGAATGCGTGAGAATCAATTTGGGTGAGAGGCAAATGAAGCTTGGGCTTCTATCTTAGATAGTGGTCGACACAGAGAAAGGCCTTCTCTGGGCTCTAGTCTTAGCTGGGCTTCACTTTCTTAACTTGTACACACAGTTTTGTCTTGATGCCATAGCATGGAATCATTTTGCACAAAAGAAAGTGACAATAGACTTCAACTCAGCCAACCAAAAAAATACGTAATTCAGTAGAAAAATAAAACAAAAATATATATAATTCTCTTTTGTTATTTGTTAGTTAGTAGTCACTATTAGCCAATTCATTGTACCTAATTTTTTTTAAACAAAAAAAACTTAAGACCAGTTTATGCAGTTTAATTGGTTTAGTAATTCTACGTCATCCTATTTTTCTTTTTGGTAACAATCATTTAATTTCTAACGTTCCATTAAATATTAACTAAGTGTATAAAAACAATAAAAATTCTACCTGCTAAATTTTAACCTAACTGCTATACCTAGACTTAAAATGGAGACCTCTATTTAATCTAGTCATCCCATTTTGTTGTGGCCTTGGCAGGAAGTGTCACTTTTTCTTAAGGTTTGTCATCTACTTTGTAAAAGGAAATATATATATATATATATATATATATATATATATATAAACTTGCATACTTCACACATATATGTATTTATTAAAATAATGTCAAAGATGTCGTGCGTATATATGGTAACTTAACTTTATATTCTAATTTTAATGAAAATTGTAAGGGATTTGGGAAAACATTTTCTCAAATTAATCATGGACACATAATCATATGTTTTTTTTCCATATGGGTTTATTACTAGAAAATAACAACTCCTTTAAGAAGAAATTATAGTCAAACTACACACAATCCTCAAATTAAAACCAATTGATATATATATATCCCAAGTACGAATTAGTTTTACAAAACAAATTAAATTAACTTGAGCTTTTCTCATTGCCATATATGGTAATATCGAGTGCAAATCACCATATTCCTACCTTACTATACGTTTGTCTTGGTCTTCTTTTTTGTTAAATATACTTGTCTTCTTCTGTTGCATAGATAACACTCTTTGGTTTCTACCCTTCTCTTATATATCCAATGATAAAAGAATGGTGATGTTAATTATATTTTTTGGAAGCTTCACTGGTAAAAACCAAAAAGTGATTAAGAGTTTGTTTAAATTGGCTTTTGAGAAGATGTCTTTTTTAATTTAAAAAAATACTTTTATTTAATTTATCAATATTTGAATTGGCCTATGTGTAGAAGAAGAAACACATGTAAAAGTTAAAAACTTTATTTTTTAAAAAAACATATAAGAAGGTGTTTCTGAAAAAAGGAAAAGCATAAACCATTTTGATCAATTTTAAATTATAATAATATCTCTAATTATTGTTATTTTAATATATTAAAAATATTTCTATATTTAAGCATTTAAACACATTTTTTAATATAAAAAGACTTTTTATTAATCAATTCAAATACAAAATAACTTTTTTTTTTTTTTAAATCTAATCCAAATAAACTGTGATACGCAGCCTCTTATACATGCAGCAAGGTATCAACCTTTTAATTACTATAGCGTTAATCAAGTTTTAAAGCAGAACTGAACTGAATAAAAACTATATTATTAATTGTTGAAAATATCTACAAAAATAAGGTTAAATGATATAAATAAGTTCCAATTTTAATGGACCACGAAAAAAAAGAGAACTTTTTCAGAGGTGATTTGAGCTTGAGAACGACCTCAACTTAATTTTCCCAGTTGCCACCTTATAAAACTATGAAAAAGTTTTTCATCGATTCCTAATAATTCTGTCTCTCAAGTTATGCGTAGTTTCATTCCGTTAAGTTTTCACTCTGTACCTCGGCAATCTCGAGTCCGTCAAAAGGAGGAAAGAAGAAGCAAGCTTCCATCCATATATATACCAAAGATAATTCCCACGTGAAACGTTTTTTGTGAAATACATGAATGAATGTATAGGAAGATGTCTAATCACTCGCCAATAGTACACTTCCAATTAATAACAGAAATGGACTTTTCAAGACATGATTTGTAATCCTTGCTAAATGCATTCTTGACTTGATTAACTTTTAGAACTTTAGTATAACCTGATTTAGACAGCTTAGCTTGATTTAGTAGACCAGTCTCGTCTTTAAAACATAGGTTGTGAGTAAGTGAGGGCCTTCGAAAAGGGTCAGAGATTAGACTTAAAAAGGTGTCAAAGAAAAATGGTTGGGAAGAAAAAAAAAGAAGAGTAAATTAAACTAGTGACATGTCTGTTTAAATCAGATTAACGATACTAATACAGCTAGATACCACAAAGTGATTATCACACTACAAAACCATTAATTTGTCAGCTTGCCTTTCACATGCGCATATTTGAATCACAAAAATTCTAAGCACGTCTCTGATCCCCATAAAAACTTGAGCTTTCTAGGTGCCCTTAAAATTTGAAGCCTCTTTCTCATCCCTAAACATTCCAAGCATTAATATCTCGCCCCCCTCGTCCGCTACAGAAAGCCAGTATGGTTAGAGAGATGGGTCACTCCCACCCACTCATTCTCTCAATCATAACATATCCCAACCCGGCACCATCTTTCCCCACTCTGCCTCTGTGGAATTCACACACACGCGCACATACATAGAAGCAAGCAATCCACATTCCTTCTCTTCCCATAATCCATCTTTTCTTCATAAATCAAACACCAATAACCCCACTCTCACTTCACTGGTTTTCCCCGACCGGACTAGTCCCATCCTCGCCTTTGAGATTTTTGTACACATCTCTCTCTTTCTCTCTCCTTATGAAAAAGGTTTTTATATCTTTGTTTTTTTTTTCTTTTATATATTAATTTCCCTTTTTCTTCTCTGGATTAATTATTTTCTTTCTGGGTTTTCTGTAAATGGTTGATCTTGATTCACTTCTTTCTTCCAAGGAATCCTCTCCGTGATCTGCCTATATATCTACTAAGCACACTCACTGGACACAATCACAAATAAAAAACAAGTAAAGGAAAAATGTCAATGGACTTGATGGCAACGGAACGTGTTTGTTATGTTCACTGCAACTTCTGCAACACCATTTTAGCGGTACAGCACTCAATTCTCTTGTTTTCCTCTTTATTCCCATATTCTTCTAAGCTTTTTATCATGCTGTGTCTTTCATCAGCTGATTTGGCAATCCCCGCTATATATATACATTTATTTACTTATTTTTGCTTGTATCGAGATCATGACATGAGAGTTCTGAATAAAGGAGAAAAAGCTGTTGTGGGTAGCCATGAAAAAGTAAAATTCAGCCACCAAGACCTAATAAGAATGCATATGAGTGGATGAGATTTGGACTATTTGAATGCAACTGTTACCCCAATTCGCAGAAAGCTAAGCCTTTAAACTTGAGGATAACTTCCCCTTTGGAATTGGAAAACCATCAAGTTATTTTCTTGACAAATTGAGCTTGTGATTCAGACAAGGAATTCTATCTCAATCTTATATTTTATGAGAAAGTGAGCTGGGTCGTGCTCCATAACCTCAGATATGCCAAGAAACTCACCTGGGGTGCGATCAGTTCATAGAAGTTAAGTGTTATATGCAGACCAGTAGCTGGAAAAATGGAAATTGGAAACTCAGTACCTAAACACTTGCCGATCTTTCATTTAGTAACGCATATCCCAATTTGAAAGAATTACTGTAGAAGGAAACGGAGTTTATAAGCAAATATATACCCGGCCCCAAGAGATTTTGAGGGCAATGACTAGGGCTACTAGCTCTCAGTTATTAGGGTTCTTCCAAAAGTTGCGGCCTTTAGAACTTAACATAAGGTGACTTTCTCCTACTGTTGTTTGAAGAAGCATACATAGAATCATACGATTTTATGATATATACAAATCTGCCACTGGGTTTTCGTAAGTTGATGTGTTTGCTTGTTTTATTTTCTGTACTTGTTGTGCTTACTCGTGCAGCTAGCTAGCTCATAAAAATCCGTATAGAAATCCATGTGATGAGACGCAGTATCGTTTCTCTCTCTCTCCTCACTCTCAGCCCATCACTTTCCTTTCTGTGAGACGAGGAGAAGGTGGGCTTTTCTGTTCATCATAATTTGCCAGTGAAGCATCTTTTCCTGATGATCGTATATATGCCATCAAAGGTTTTTTCACAATTTCAGAATTTCTGCTTCCTTTAAGTACACAAGGCCGTGTTTCTCTTTCTTTCTACAAGAGCTTGAGAGGGAATTATTATGGCTGCCAGAGCAATGGCCAAGCCATTTCCCACATCACCAAAATATCCCTTTTCTTTTTACCTCTCTCCTTTTATCATAACATATCTGCTGAAATAACCCCTTTTAAAAAAGCATCCTCTATGATCCATCTGTCTTTCTCATTCTGAAATGGAGATCTTTGAAACTGCACAAAGAGCAGAAAAAATAATCTGCTTAGTGATGATTATCACATTCACATCCCTTTTTTCATGGCCTATTTATCTTTGATACCAGTGGTTAATTAATGGCGTTCGTGGCGTTTATGGTTTCTGCTCCAGTCATGTCGTTTTCATCTCTCTCTCTCTAAGAGAGCTATGCATTTTCTATCTTTTGTCATCTTGCCTTGCAGTGTCAGGCAAAAAGTGATGCGCACCGAGAGAGCAATGAGACGTTGTGAGAGTGCTAACTTTTAAATTTAGGCCATGCAAGCAAGCCCTCGCAGTTATTACTATGTCAGGTCTCCTTGACCTAAGCTAACTGCTATAATGTATTGAATTCCACACTCTCTGGTCTCCACTTCAGCTGCTAAAAGTGGGCATCTCAGATTGAAAGAGAAAACGTTGCTGTACTTACTTCTCATTCTCTCCTTTTTCTTAGCTTGCAAATTCCAAATATGTTTCCCAACTTCTATCTGGGATCGAGTTTCTCTGTCTCAGTGCATTTCTGGTGCTTCCAAGTTCCTTTCTTGGAAATGCAATGGCTTCAAATTTAAGCACATGCATTATCCCCAACTATGGTTATAGTGATCAATGGTCATTGCGTTTTATTTATAGTAGAGAAACCCGAATTTACAAATAAAATTTGCAGCTTTTACGTTCTTGATTTTTCCTGGATAATAAAGTTTAATACCCACATGACTGTGTTTGTGTAGGGATCTTTTGTATTTGTAGTGAAGATTGGAAGTGATAATATGTTTATTTTGTATCCAAAAATGGGTATTGGCAGGTTAGCGTTCCATGCAGCAGTTTGCTCACCATAGTGACGGTTAGATGTGGGCATTGTGCCAATTTGCTATCAGTTAACATGGGAGCATCCCTTCAAACATTTCCTCCTCAAGACCCTCAGGTAATTCAGGTTCTTTTAGCTCCCTTCTTCTGCACACATTAATTACCCTATGGATAACTGGAAGATATATATATATATATATAAGATTAAAATAAAATTTATCTTAAATCTTCTGTTAAAAGCTTAAGTTTTTAGAATAACTTGTAGTTTTCTTTAATCAAGTAATTATTGGACATTTATGTGAATGTGTATTTCTTACTTAATATATATTTCTATATTGTTGCTAAGCCACAGAAACAGCATCTAGGCTTTGAAGAACCAAGCAGCAAGGATCAGCTGGGATCATCTTCAAAATGCAGCAAGTTAGCTTCATTTGAGTCCGTAGAGCATGAGCAACCTAGGATTCCGCCCATTCGTCGTGAGTGATCATAACCCACACACATACACTTATCTTTCTTTCATTTGTGTATTTAGCTCTTGCTGGTATCATGATTATGAAGCCGTACCTTATGCATCTAAGTTGAAATGAACAAAGGAGTACCCTAAACTTCTTGTCATACACCTAGTTGGTTTCAAGACAAAAGACTCGGACTCTTCACAACTGGAAGAGGTTAATAAGCAATTGCAGAACAACCTATCATAGTGGCCACTTGTCATGAGACTAGTTTTTCATAAGAGTGGGCATCTCATCTCTGAGTATCGAACTTTTTTTAGTACAAGAGTACCCAAATTGAGCATTCTTGCATTTTCTTCAAAATTAAATGGCCCCCATCAGATGGTGACCTTACCTTACAAAATTGACCCATCCATAATTGATTCTTGTGCCCTAGCTAGAACATATCTTACATACTTATTTCATATGAGAATTCATTTTACAGTTAGAGAGTCAACTTACCATAATGGCTCAGGTAACTAATATTGGACTACATTTCAGTTGGTGGAATTTTCCCTCTGAAATAATTAATGACTTGTACAATCAAGACAAAAGTGTTTGAAAAATAGCAAGCAGCACATATAAAAGATAGCCTATAACACTAATTAAGAGAGCAAATAATAGACCCTTAGATCGATAAACAGATCTAATATCAAAACCTATTTGAATGCTACAAGGGGACATATGGTCCTTAATTACCTGGTTCTACTGCCAGTTAAATTAGTCCAGCTATGGTATAAACAATATATAGTGATAAGAGATAATTTGGATATTTTTCAAAAGCTCTCATATTCAAATCTCTATAGTCAATAATACGTAAATATATTATGCAGTATAAGTTTGAAGTATTGAGGATAAATGGCATTACATTATGCAGTTCTTGTGTTTAATCTTCTGAACTTAATTTATCTCGTCAATATTTCAGCCCCAGAGAAGAGACAACGTGTTCCTTCTGCTTATAACCGGTTCATTAAGTATGTAATATTTTTCATTTAATGATATCTCAATTATGGCTGCAAATATTTTTTATTGACAAAAAAAAAAAAAAAAAGTAGCAATTTTGAATAGATTATTGGTCCCCTAAACTGTGGTCCTGATGTCATGTTTGGCAGGGAGGAAATCCAAAGGATTAAGGCTAGTAATCCTGACATCAGCCATAGAGAGGCTTTCAGCACAGCAGCCAAAAATGTAAGCTCAAGCTTTACAAAAAATTCTATATATATCCATATGTATGGAAGGGGAAATCTTGCTTTTAAACTAGTTTCAACCCGGTGTTTGCTTTTATACCTTCCTACTTGTTGGTACAGAAGTAATTCGTTTTCTTTTTGGTATATGAATTAATGCATACAAATTAACATATATGTAGAGCTTCGCCTAAAGAGAGTAAACTATAAGTGAGGGGTTGCAAATTTAAGCTTTTCCAAATTCTACTATTTAGTGGTATTGCACTACTAAATAAATGATTGGAATGAAATATATATAATTACAAGATAATTTTCTTGTCTCAACTTCCCTTTATTGGTATGATGGGTCAAACAGGCATATATAGTATCTAAGCCTCACAGTCAAGTGATCATTTAGTATGCCTAAGGAAATTATTTGAAGTTATTTTTACTAATAACAAATTAAAAGCAGAACTCGTTGTCAATAGAACGAAAGACCATAATAATAATAATAATAATTAAAGGGGCAATCTTGTCCTTCAATTAGTTTTCCCCCCAAAGTTTTCATATATTATTCACTCTAAAAGTCTAGTTATACAAGAGGTAATATGCAAGATATTAGATATTTAAACCTTTTTGTCATTATGTAATTAAAAGAATGCTATTATAACGATTTTTTTTTTAAATTTTTTTTCTTTTGGTAATAAAGCAAATTATATATCTTTACTACTATATAAGGAAAAATATTTCTCTATCTATTACTTTTATATCTATTTTTTAAAAATTCAAAAAAGAAATTATTAATTAATATAGATTACCTAATATATCAAAGAAACAAATAAGTTTACAAACATAACAAAAAAAATTTATGTATGATCTTAGACTTCTTTTTTTTTTTATTTTTATAATTCATCATTTTCTTCTCTCACATAAGCTTAGTGCTTGTTGTACTTCTAGTATAATAATTATACAATGTCTCATTCAAAAGTTCCCGCTCTATGCAGATGATGACTTTGTTAGAAATAAAATAAAGACATGTTTGCATATATTATACAACATATGCAAAATCATCTCTCAATAGTCAATGAGGGGCTAGATTTAATGGAGCACCATAGCAATGTGAAGTCAGCAGCACCAATATTCTTTCAACAACTTTTTTTATGTATCTCTTATATATATTTACCAAAAAAGAAAAATGATAGTGAATGTGTTGATAGTCATGTGAAATTGCAGAACAGAAGCAAGTGATAAGATGAACATCGTTTTGGGAACTAGTCTTGTTGAAGTCGAAATTAGGAGACCCTTATCTATATTTAAGAGGAAAACCCTTTATATATTCACGTACGTACTTCTGTGCGATGTGGCTAGTAATGCATGCATAGGATCAATCACATGATTTTTGCCGAATCTGTAAAGTATTTGCATGATAAATCTAGTATCAATCTTATTATATAATCTTTCTTTTAGGTGAGGAAGAAATAAATCTTAAAATAAAAGTCCAAGCATATGAAGGATTGGATATGGGAATGCATGCTGCTTGCTGCCTCTGTTCAGATATTAAGGATTATAGTTAGCTGAACTTTACTTACAAATTAATAATTTTCGAGATGCACAAGAATAGATGCACCACAGTTGAGTTTCCACTGCATGTGCCCTTATTGATTATGGCTTTAAACCACAAACCTCCAGTCATTTAGAGTGCTTGTTGATCAGTCTAACTGTTATAATAAGTGATCCAATTAATTAATAATATGTCATCAGTTAGCTGAACAGATGAAGCTAATGGTAATAGGGAATAAGAGTTTGGTCGATCTTTAAATTTTATGAATTAATTCTAATTTATCAGTATTATTTGGCAACCGATTAATTCTCTTTTTTCTGGGGTGTGGTGTTTGTCTCCTTTTGTTTTATATATGCAGTGGGCACATTTCCCTCACATTCACTTTGGATTAAAGCTGGATGGAAACAAGAAAACAAAGTTGGACCATGCATGTGGGGAGGGAACTCATCAAAAGTCTAGTGGATTTTACTGAACATATATAAATGGTACCATGCTAGTATCACCTAGCTTTCTATGCTTTACCTAATCAACGTCAGTGAAAGATCGATGCATGAGGTTGATCAAATTCCCCAAGCTAATGGGGAGACTCTACTGAAAACCTCAGCCTCACCCCGTGTTTAAGAGTATATGCATCCATGTATTGCCCTTACTTTCTAGTTATGAAACCATGATTGCTATTCTTGTGATTGAATTTATTATGTGGGAGTACTTAAGATGATCAGCTAAGTGAATAATATACTTACCTTCCTTATAATTAAATTAATGATAGCCTTTATGTGGCTACAAATAATTAAGATTTCCAAAGGTATTGTATGTATGAGGGTTTTTCTTTTTCTTTTTCTTTTTTTTTCTTCTGATATGAAATTAAATTCCACAGAGCATGCATCTTCTCCTAGAAAGAGGACCACTTGAACACTGCCTTTTATTTTTTGGATGGTTACTCCGTTTCAAGGTGCATGCTTCACCCAGAGAGACAGTGGTTTATACTGTTCTTTCTTTTGTTTTTCTTCCTTGGAGTGTTACGCTCTGAGTTTATATGAAATATATATTCGATTCTATCTTTTTTCTGGTTAAAAATCTATGTGGTTCTTCTTTCCCTAAATGAAACAATAAATTAGACAAAAAAAAAAACCAAGATTTTTTTTTTTTTTTTCCCTTCAGGCTTTTTGTTGTTCTTTTTTCCTTCATGGACCATGTTGTTCAGTTTATGCAGTACAGCCCTCTTTAAAGAAACAACATATAATGCAGTTTTTGCATGCATGTTTTCACTCTTTCATCTGTCAGACTGTCAAGTTTACAGAACTCATCAGTTTAATTTTTTATGAAGAGGGAAAGAAAACGATGTCATCACTTGTCCGAAAGAAGAAAGAGAGAAAAGTAGAAAAGAGACCCCTTATTTCCTCACCCTTCTTCCTTCTCTTTACCTGCACTAGAGCAGTGGCCTGTCCAATAGCAGATAAGGGGAGAGGAAAACCAGAAAAAAAAAGATATACTGTCTTTGTCAAGTAACATTCTAAACAGATCAATCAGCAGAAAAGAAAACCATGAACAAAAAGAAAATGGGAAAATATATAGAATTAATTAGCTGTACATTTTGCACTGGAAACCCCTCTCACCAATATGACACAAAAACCTATTTGTGGTCCACTTTCTTGTAGATTCTTTTTTTATAATTCTACCTCACCAATCTCAATGGAATTTAAATACAGAATCTCAAATGAAGCAAATATATGATAAACGAATGGCAACACTGAAAATAAATTAAATTTTTGCAAGGGTTTGATTGCAAAAATTCACATTTTAGGAATCAAACAAAGAATGATCTCTCCTCTCTATGCGTAACCAGTTATACAAATCATACGTATTTATAGTGAGCTAGCTAGAATTATTCTCAAAAATGATCGGGTACGCATGCAGTCCAGGCAGAATATTCGACCGTACCATATGCACGTGCAGATAGAGTTTCTTCTATCATAATGAAAAATACTATGAATACATTTTTTTGATATACATCTTTTTATATATTTTGTATTTTATAGTTATTTATAAAATTAAAATTAAAATTATACAAACATAACACAAATGTGTATATAACACTAGTTTATCTAAATTACTATCACTGTGAAGAGCTATATATGGTCAAAATGCGCATGCATGTCTCAATAATTTGCTGCGATTTTGGTCTAAAATCTAAGGGGTTCACCATGACTGTCTGTTTATATTAGATCCTTCTTTTAAGGGAGATGAACAGACCTTTTATGAGAGGTGTGTTTGTACACACCACTTCTCATTAAATTCCACTGTGCAAACTGTCGTTTTTTTTTTTAAAAAAAAAAAAAAAAACAATTATGATCACATGAAGTGAGAATAACCATGGACTTACATTTAACATGTGTTTCATCTCATCCCACAGCTCCACCTAAATTTTTTAGTTTTGCCCCACTTTTTTTTCTTTCTCCTCACAAGTAATCTTTATTAAGATAATTTTATTCCAGTCACATTCAATTTTTTTTAAGTAGGGTTCGAATCATAATTCATCACACGGTTTAACAAATATTTTTAATGGAATTATATTAATTTTTATTTTTTGACAAAAAGAAATAAGAAAAAATAATATATAATAGCCAACAATAAATTAAATGCCGAGAGAGAGAGTGGCATAAGGATTTGTCCGATGGGATGAGGACAAAAGTACAGAATCTGAAACGTCACATCCAATAGGTAGGTGGGTTAATTGGATCCATGTGTAGCTCTGAGCAAGTGGGTCTTGTCTGAAAGAAAGATCGATGGCTAACTCCGCTTTATCTTCGTTGCAGAAAACAATAAATGAATGTATGTCTCTGAACCTATTCGCCCCTGTCATGTCACTTGCATAATTGGCACTTCTGCATTCTGGGCCCAAAAACCCAACCCAATTATCTATGGTTACTTGGGTCGTAGATCGGGTCGATTGAACGAATCGGGCACAAAACAAAACAACTTGAGCTGAGAATTAGAAAAAGTTGAATTAAACATCGAGAATCTTTTTATCACCAACGAGTGAAATTTTCCAGACTGAAGACAGCTAGCTAGACATTGGTGCAGCTCCCTTTGATCCTAAAGATGTGGCTCACATACATAAACGCCTTGCCTTGTCTCTCGCACTATGATTGCTAAACAACAATTCATCCAACACCTTATTAAAGTGGGATCAAAAGTATCCAAGGAAACACTGTGGATGGAAAAGACATTTTGAAACTTTGCTTTTACTAAAAGAGGAAACCAGGTCCTAGGATTTCAAATAAAAAATACTCTAGCGCGGTAAAGGGAAGGTAAATTGAAAGAAAATAGCAATTTCTGCCAATAAATATTGGTTTAGGATATGATTTAAGTTCCGTTATTAATATAAAGATTTTACTCCATTAGATAATAACTCATAAATACGTCTGTAAACTCAATTTTTATTTACAAATATATATATCCACAATTTCTTTTTCTCAATATCATATTATTATAAATATATAATATGAGTGGATGGAGAAGCAACGGCATCGTTATTTCTAGAAAATTTTTCATTTTCTATTAAATTATTCAGAGAATTTCTTATAATATTGTCCTAAAGATTTCATCACAAAAGTAATGAAAGGAAATGTTCCTCTGACAAATAAAACAGCAAGGGCCCCCCGACTAAAGTCACAAAAGTGGCTTATAGCTATTCTATTTAAAGATCTTTCCTCCTTTTCTTTGCTTTCCCTTTATTTTCTTCTCTTTTTTTATGATAAAACTGAAACCAACAAACCCAGCACTTTGTAAATGTGAACCTGGTTTGTGTCAAGATAATTTGTGCAACAATGATCATGTCGACAACCAAAGATTTCAAACGTGTGTCGCAACCATCGGTGGTGATCAGTGCTGGGAACCACAAGACGTAGAGCGGAATGTAAAAAGTGAGTGGTCCTGGTTTAGGTTAAGGCTGCCTCTGGCACCATGGTACTAGAACAATCAAAGAGGGGCTTACCACATCTTAAGCCAAAATGGAAAATAAGGCTAAGAAATGTCAGACACTATAGTACTACAGTGCCTCTGTAAGAACAGCGAAATACGCAGTTCTTGTTCCCTTCTTAACTGGTTTTTATATATTCTCCTTAGAATTCAATTTCTAACGAAACACAAAGAATGTTGTCTGAAAATATCTTTATGCATACACTTGCATTACGCAGCTCTTGGTCTGTATCAATCTCCTCATTGTTTTACCTCTGGACTAGCCCGCAATGATAGTGTTTTCATGAACTAAAAGCACCAACATTCGATTTCAAGTAATTTCCTTCTTATTTTATTAGTAAACCCACTAGAAAAATGTCAAGACATTAAAAGTTTACATCAGAGATACCAAAGAACGATCAGAATTTCTATAATTTTTCAGCATGCTTCCAGATGATGATTCATATCATATAGCTACCGAAGAGACCTTAATTTCCATAAACAAGGGAAATGCAGATGCTACAACGATACCGCAATAATGTCAGCATACGCAGCTTAACTTTAAGCAGGCAACTCAACCGTAGTAGCGAGAACCAGTGTCATAGACACGGCCACCAGGGTATGCACCTCTTGGTTCAAATCCTTGATCTCTTGCACCACCACCGAGAAATCGAGCCCGTTCTCTGTAAGGATCAAAGTGATCAGCACTATAGCCTCGTTGCAATTCCCCAACTGGAGCTGATGAGTTATTAGCAGAACTGTAACCATGGGGATCAGCCGGGGCTATGCCACTGCTACAAACAATGTTCTCTAGCAATAATAGCCAAGAAAGCTGCCTGTAGCAGCAATACTCAGAATCAGTGAACTAATACAGTATCAAGATCAGCGAATACTTAAGAGCTAGTTTGTACAGTGAATGACATGAGAAGCAGCATAAAGTTTCATTATTCACTTGCAGAAACCTATCTGAAAAACTAGACATAATAAATATAAGTAGGTAGACGTATGATACTGACATCCTATTTGGAAGACGTATAAGTGCAATAGATGAACGCTTCCCTGCAAAGGGCACCTGATAAAACCCATTACCAAGTGTGTTTATGCACTTGTCCGTTTTAAGTTTATTGAAAACTATTTTTTCTTCTGAAACTTCCTAGATCGAAAAGAGATCCCTTGGCAATCCATTGATAAACTTGCAGTTCAATCCACGCTAATTGAATGATTCCGCAGGAGGATCCGTTTCTGACACTTCCAAGCTTCTGCGACTCTTGTCCCCTCATCCATAAATAGTATAATTAACCACACTTAACCTTTGGACAAGCAATCCATTCTAAAAAATTGCATGACGGATTTGTACTGAAAATGTAGCCAATTCTTTAAGAGAAGCAAGTGTAGGTTGACTTTACAGTGGGACCACACTACTATGAACCTCCTAAAGTGGATATTCCATGAAGAAACGGGAATTTTTTAACACTAATAAAGCGATTTTGGGCATTTCTAGAACCAGGTAATATCCAAAGGAAAAAAAAATAAAAAATAAAGCCTGACAATCTAAACTAACCTCTCTGTGCCTGGCATTTTCAGAGTCTTCAGCATCATTCTGTTCTTTTGTTAATTTCTTAATATCATCCACAAACTTCTGCTCAAGACCTTCAAAAGTTTGTGGTAAAAGATTGCCTTCATATGCAACATCCATATCTTCTTCATGGGCCTGATGCCCCGGTTCTGCAAAGCCAACTTAGGATCTGGCCTCTGACCCTGAAAATAGGATCTTGAGACATCACCCCCCTTGACCTACATTGTGATATGCAATGGTTCCTCTAAGTATAGCAGTTTGAAAATGATTTTCGTAATAAATATCATTTTCATAATACATATTAACAAATTGAAACTTGACATTTAAAATATGGAACATTATGTTATTAACAATTCATTATTTGGACAGTTTCTGAAAATGTAACAATGCCTGCTGAACAAGAATTTGACCATAATCAAATTGAAGTACAACACCAAAAACTTTATAGATTAAGAACTGATTCTAAGTATGTTCATTGAAAATGAATAAATTTCAAGGCTAAATATGTAGGGTAAGGAAAAGGCACATATAGATAGGGCATTTGCAATAATTTGAAAATATATCACATTGAAATTCATTTTGCTGCATAATCAAGTTACATGATATCGTCAACAATTTATTCTGCAAAGGACTTCCTCACCTAATTGCTCCATGGTGTAGGATACAAGGCGAACAAATACAAAGAATTAAATGTTCTCAGATTCTATTAATAAATGCCCTAAATCTCAGCACAAAGATCTACATAAACAATGATAGCTAAAAACTAAAGACAAAATAATGAACACATTAACCTTGTTAAACATAGAGATATCATTACACATACAGCTTCTAGAGTGTAGAAAAATAACTGAGAATGATGAAAACTTGTATCCAAGATACCAAGTTACAACTTCATATTGTGTCTTTCATTCAAAGAACCCCTAAGTTTCCATAATCATAGTTAATCTACATTCGGTATTTGACTGGGTTAGAAAAGATTTATTGAGGGAGACCTTAACACACGATCACGAGCATGTATGCAGAAGCAATAAACAACACTTGCCTTCATTAAATATACGAGATGCCATTGAATTGGACATATTTGGTCCATCTGTTTCCCATCTCCACGGACCCTCTGGCTTGGAATTTCCATATGGGTTCTCCCTCTCTGGGGTGAAGGCCTCTAGCCGTCCTTCAAAATTACCAGGTTTGGATTCCACGACTTCCATTCTCTGCCCAGTCATATGATGCATCTGGGCAGCAACATAAGTATTGGCTGCAGGATCACCATACTGCCCCTGTCGTCTCATTGTTATCAAAATTAAAAAGGTCGCTCCGAACACAGACTGCAAGTGATTAAACACTTCCATTTAAAGAAATAGAAATAATCTACTAGCAAAAAGAAGCAGAAGTTGTAGCATAACGCACTAATATAAATTTAGGGAGTGAAGCCCAAGTGGATGGGAAACATCAAGACACACGAACAAGTCAACAAGTAGCATAAAATTTCATAAAAGGAAATCGCAAGTATCTCAGCATTGCCATTAATCACAAAGACTTTAAATCCAAAAGGTCTAAACTTCAATATAAATTGTAAAATGAAACAAGCATTCGAAATCTAATTTCAAGTATTGTAACATAGGCATCAAGAAACATTTTATACATAACCAGCAAAAAGATAGAATCTTAATTCCAATAAGATAAGCTATTTTGCCTTGATTTAAGCCAATGTATTTAATGGGCCGAGAGACAAAGATAAAAAAGAAAAATGTTTTAAGCCCCTCTTAAGAAAATTTCAATTTTTATATATATTAAAAAAAAAAAAAAAAAACCCACAGAAGCTGGGTTAACATACCATCCAGTTGCAAGGCACAAGCCATCTAGCTTTGACATATTCTAATACGGTAAAATAAAGATGTGTTCTCAATTCGAGAAGAGAACGGATCTCCTAAGTAGAAATTTAAGAAAGGAATGAACAACTCAGAATTTAGTCCTCTCAAATTCCATTCTACGATAATAAATTTATACAAAGAAATATCCTAAAACTAAGGGATGGTGCTCCTCATGCATGCTAAGAGATGCAGATAAAACAACTACCCATTATTACATTCATCAACCCAAGTAAATCTAAATTACCCACTACATGACCCCGTGACTAATTAAAATACCTAACTCACTCCATCACACCATAATTAATTAAAATAACTGTCTCTAATATGCAGTAGTTATATTCCTATTATCTTCCCATCAAACACATGAAAAAACAAAATGACTCCAAGAGACAGAAACATGAATTAAACGATAACAGCTCTATCACCGACAGTAAATGAGAACCCTAATACAATTCTAAGAGTCTGATAACAAAAGTACAAAACCTGCTCGAGATAAATATCCAAAAATTCAGAAAAATGATTCTAAGTGTAAGTGAGCTCTAGATTGAAAAAGATAAAGAAATAAAACAGTAACCAGGAGAAGAAAAATTACTTATGATATTTATTACACTCTTCGTTGCATCTTCTCTTGGAACTGAAGCTGTCAAACGGAAGTGAGCAGCGAGTTGGTCTGGTCTTAATGGCTAAGCTCTTGGATCCGGATTAAAAATTGGAAATGGATTGCGTCGGGTCGGTTGTTTACCGCAAACGCTTTCTAGGATCCAAGGAATAGATATTTTTCCCCGGATCCATCCTAAAGTCTAGAATATCAAAAATAAATTCTTAAAACGGAAATTTGGAGATTTTTATTTTGCTAATGTTTTTTTTTTTCTTTTCTCTGTGAACAGTTTATCTTATTTATTGGATTAATTTTAAATGAAAATGATTTGATTTGACAATCTGCCCATAATTCTAGTGCAACCTCAGTAGTTCATATTTTTTACTAAAAAAAAAAAAAGGACTTGCAAACATGAAATATTAGATAAACTCAACTCAAGAAGAATATATTTTTAAATAATACTAATGCGTTGAGATAATGAACTTTAATTTTATTTATTTTTGTTTCAATCAACATGAAATTGTGGCTTGAAAGTTTCGGGTCAATTGTATTTTCATGAAATAATTCTTTTAATGGATGTGAAAATATATATTTTGAAGACAACACACTACAAATCTCATACATATGCTACCAGTTCAAGACATAGTCTTTAAATTTAATTGAAATAAACTCTCTTACGAATCGCAGAAGCAGAATACTTGTGGTTTTCATAAATGTGATGTCCATAACTATACAGCTTAAGCTGTATATTCTCTACAAAATTCTCAGCATGTTATATATTACACATATAACTTCTCATCTCTCAACAAACAAGTAGACATTATTGGTCCATTGCCTCTTGATAATTGATATACACAGTATAATAAAACGATAGACAATCTGATAACAGTTGTGCGCTGAAACATTTAGAAATCAGACACTGAAGATCCAAAACCGATTTTGAAGTTAAAGGAAATGCAAGTTAATTGCTCATTCTTCTCATCCTCCATTTTCATCGTCAGTGTGTAGGAGCCCTGCAACAAGTAGGAACATTAAAATGGAAGCTATGAAAAATAAATGTACAAGTTAATCATTAACCCAAGCCTTAAAGGTGTACCTCCATAAAAGCTGTACATAAGTCAACCAGAAATATTCTAGGTAATGCAAGCTATATCAGAGATATGATCACAATTGATCATGGAATATGGAAAACGACATTCCCATTCTGCCATCATTACTATCCAAGATACATGACAAGGCAGCCCAATACATAAAAGGCTGCACTAAAGGCACGTAACAATCTACTGCAAGGGTTGCTCTTAACCACCAAAGTTTGAAGGCTGTTGATTATTAACCACAGAAGGCATCATAGAGGCTGATGAGTCCTTGATAACTTAGAGCAAATAAGCTCTGAGTTTGGGATTCCAAAACTAAGGTTTTTCGTCTCCAAACTCAACCAAAAAGGCTATTAATCAAGTAATTGGAATAACAGAATACGTTAAAATAGATTAACAGACAAAAAAGTCAATAAATTTTACAAATCAGCTTTCTAGGAAAGATGAATAGAACTAAGTCAACAGATTAACGTTAAGAGCTGTAATATCTAACATACATACGGACAAAACCAAGGAAACAGTCTCTTTTTCTTTTTTTTTTTTGTGGGGGGTTGGGGTGGGGGGACGAAAGGTCCAAAAGAGCGCGCCCATAGCCATTTCAAGAATTAAACCCACATACATAATCGGACACAGATTTACATATTATGCACTACCAAACAGTCGTGAGTGTAAAGAGAGGGAGTGGCCAATAACATGCTAAGAACAGCATTCATGAAAAATTCTACGCGCCTTGCTATTCTATTTTGGTATTTGCCACCATCAGATCAAGTCACAAAGAAGTGAAACAACAACATGCAAACAACTTATTCAAAAGTGGTGTACGAAACAATATGAAAGATTCGACTTGACCATCTATTTGACAAAACAATCAACTGAAGCAAGTAATGCACACCCACACAAAAAGCCAGTGGAATAGAAGCTATCTTTCAACAGAAGTCAGCAAGACAGTACAACACACTTAGTAGGACGGATGCACCCACCCGGCTAACACTCAAGAAAGGCATACAAACCAACCATTACTAAATTACTTTGAAAAGTGGGCACTGAAAATTCTCCAGTCAGATAAATAGAAAGATTCATTGATTCAAAGGCCAACTTGCTGAGCTATTACATGGGCTTGTTTACCTCCACGACCATAATGAACATGAGTAGCATTCCAACATATCACCTATTGGCATACTCACAAGGTAACATGACCTCTGACTTTAAATTTAGGTGATGCATGACATTATAGGTAAAGGCGGTGATTCTGCTCATTATGTGAAAAGAAGGTAAGCTTAGATCTCCTCTTACAATTGATAAAGCAACAATCAACTTTTCCTTATAATATTTTTAGTAAACAAAAATCTCAATTGTGTGAAAGAATGTAGGCGTAGTTCTCCTAAAAGACATACCAGATGGTGTTTGGAAATTATAAAGAGAAAATATTATTTACTCTCAAATAATATAACATAAACAGCACAATAGTTTTCATGGCTTAAGGCTTAAAAGGGAAGGTGCTAAATAAGTGCATATTTGCCAAAGCTAAATAATAACATAACTAGCATTTCATTAATGCCTTACTAAGCAAATCATAAATGTCAGCATGCATACAGATGTCAAGGGCCCCTTACAGACTTCAGCGGAGACTTCATGTTCATGATAGGGTGACAATTTTACAAAAGCTTAAGCACTGTAAAGAGCATATAATTGGTATAGCATAATAATGATACTAACCGGTGGAGTATATGAGGGCAATGTTTGAGTGTGAGAAAGCACAAATTTGCCTGAAGCAACGGGACAGGATACTTCTTCACAAAGATTGCGAGTTTCTTCATGGACATACACCCCAAAGTATTTCACATCAATCACCAACTTCCCGCCAGAAATAGCTTTGCCTACGTGAAGGATCGATACCAATCAAAGCAACAATGTAAAAAATGACAAACAAAATCAACAAAGAATCTCGCATAGACATACAGTTACAGGAAATAATTAGAGATGGTTGAGAAAAGAACATAGAATCATCGTGTGAATAATTCGTCTTTTAATAAATCATCTATAGCTAGGTCTTACCTGTAGTCACTATATAAGAATAATACACCGTGCTAAGCAATTCAAAAAAGTATGAAAAGGAAACACCAGAATAAAATGAAGTTAAAGATGAAAATAAAGTGAGAGGCCACCACTAACCAGTGGCAGCTGAGATCTTAAAGGTAGCCGGCTTCCCCTTAGCCACGGGATTAGGTGATATTTCAACTCCACTCACCTTTACAGCATAGTCTCCCCGCTTATCTGGATAAGAAAAGGGTGAGAAAAGAACAACTAGACAAAGTGAAACCATAATCTAATAGAAATCTAAATAAAGAAAATCAATCTTAGCTATTTCTGGTGCCAGCACAGCTCACAATCTCCAAACCTTTTGTACGGAACAGATTGCAATCAAATTTTTTTTAACACATTCATAATAAAAAGTTCAACTCTGCTAAACTATCTAATAATTGCATGACCGTACTAACAAGGAAAAACCAGAAACTCAGTTCAAAAATTTCACCTTGAATCAAGATTATGAGAATGACCAAAAATTTATTGAAGTAAACAAAAAATTAAATGATAGGTGAACAGTGAACTTACCGCAGTATTTGACACTCTCGGCTTGAGCAAGAGAGGATGAAAGCAGGAGGATTGATAAGCACGAAAGAAAGTAGAGCTTCAGAGCAGATGGAGGCTCCATGAATCGCTAAACGAGAGTTGGCTGAAGGAGTTGTTCGACAAAACGAGATTGTCTGGTTGTGCGTAAGGAGAAGGTCTCTGCAATAGGTGTCAGCTGGTGAATAAACGACTTAATGACAACTTATGTGAGGTGTTAACCACCAACCAACACAAGGCGACGAAGAACCGAATATCTGATATCTTAATAAATAAACTATGCCCTCTGCGTTCGACTGTTAACACTGTCGTGAGGTGTGAGCAGCCAATAAGACGACACCGCCGTTTTAACTGAAGCTAAAATAATCTTTTGATTTTCTTATAAGCTCCCGAAAAGGAAACTCTTCTCTTTATACATCCCTGTGAGACTAAGTGGCCAAAGCAGTGAAAATTTTTGACTGCTTGCTTTACGTGCTTGGGGATAAAGCAGTGAAAATTCGGCATTTCTTGATTTTGGCGTAGCCCTACTACTAGTTCACCGAAAACAATGACTGCGCAAGTGAGAGTAGATCCAAGGAGAAACAGCACTGAATCAATCAACTGTAATATTTAACCATTAACGGACACTGTTCTAGAAGTAGAAAATCATTTTTTTACCCACCAGTCTGTCGTTGACCCCCTTCATCATTTCTGTCTCACTCTCTCTCCTACACCAATCCAGTTTCGAAGACCAAAGGTAAAAGGAATCTGTATCGGATTCGTTTTATAAAAGGAGTTACTAAGGAAGAAATGGAATTTCACTGTGCTATCTTTCCACTCACCTCTGCTTACCGACTTTTTCTTGGGGATGGATCGCTTGATCCGCAGGCTCCGATGCCAGCTTCTTGCATGGCTTCACCGATCTCGTCCAGGTTCGCTGATTTGAAGTTGGCTTATTTAAATTGCTTCCAGTTTTAGTATATGTACTGGCTTTTTGAATCATGTACTTTGCAGAGATCCGAATGCCGAGTTTCTGTGAATTTCCAATTGAATAAAGTGACAATTCGCCTGAATGTTGAATTTCTGTTAATTTCTAAATGAAATAAAGTGCTGACTAGAATCTACAATCACTGTGATTTACTTAATTTCATAACATAACTGAGTTACTATGATAGTTAAATACAGTATTTAGTTCTTAAAAATTGTAACTTTGTTAACAATATGCCAGAAACTTTTAACATTTAGCCTCTATATGCCCTGAATCCAGGTCCAGTATATTTCGTGAGGCGACTTTCGTACAAGCACGTTAAAAGAGCAACGGATGATTTTCAGAGAATCATTTATAGCAATTCCCAAGTTGCTGCATATATGGCAAAATTTGAAGATGGTGGTCTTTCTCTGGTGAAAGAAGTAAAGGCTTTTGATCAAGGATCAGATATATTCTACAGTGAAGTTCAATGCTTGGGGCGCTTGCATCATCGCCACATTCTGGCACTCAAAGGGTATTCCGTGGGACACAAGAGGTTTGGTGCCCTTGAGACTATCTACTATTTCACATTATACAAATATTTTCTTTGTATATGCTAGTATCGTAAATATACTCTTAGAGAAAATTTTGCACTCCAAGAACTAAGTCATCTTTGTGCAGCCCAGTTTTTTAGTCAATGTCGTCTTGACAAAGATATAGATAGGTTTTACAATTTTCTAATATTTCTCCGCTGCAGATTGCTCATTTTTGATAACATAGAGAATGGAAGCTTAAAAGAGCATCTGAATGGTAATTTGAGAAATTAAAGCTTAGAAGATGATATTAATGTATTTGTTTTCAACATTTTAATTTGTTATCATGATTGGTGCTAGCAGACCCCTTAAAGACTCCCTTGGATTGGAGAACAAGGTTACAAATAGCTATTGGCGTTGTGGCAGCACTGGTAAGCTCTGTAAGAGTACCGTCATATGAACTGTATATCCAAAAACTGGCAAATGTTTTCAGCTTTCAAACTGTGTACACTTCTTCAAACATTTTCACACCCTTCGAGTCTAGCTAAGAGGATCCTCATAGAATGAAAAGTACAGTTAGGATAGTTGTGTGTATGATTTTGACTAGTACTTACATCAGATGATTCTGAATGCAGGAATATTTGTTTCTCTTCAGCGAACCACCAATATGTCATGTCTCCATCAGCTCAAGCAATATTATGTTAGACGAGAATTTAACAGCTAAAGTAAGGAAATTCTTTTTGTCTCATCAATACTTTCACCTTCTATGGCTGACAATGATGATATACCTCACAGATTTTGTAGAAGATAAAGATTCATGTGCCAAAAGCAAATAAAACACTCAATATTATCAAATGATATGTCTTTTTGTAATTACAGCTATCCGACTTCGGCCTTTTAAATTCTGGTGGGAGTTCTGTTATGATGCCATATTCAAAAGGTGGTTTCTCTTTGCCAAGCATCCTTCAAATAAATTTAAACATTTCCTTACATAACTAACATCAATGTTTGGTCCATTTCAGATTGCAAAGGGCAGAAGAGTTGTGACATAATATTCCAACTAGGAGTGCTCATACTGGAACTTATTACTGGTCAGTCCTCTGAGATGGAAGGTTCTGATCTAATCCAATGGATTCAAGAGTCCCGATTCTACAGTTCCATACATAACATGATAGACCCCGATCTTGGAAACGATTATGATTCTAAAGAGCTTAAAAACCTTCTAGCTATTGCAAAATTATGCATCAAATCAAGGGACAAGCCTGCATTTACAATGCCACAGCTATTTCGGTATTTGCAGAAGAAAGTAGATATTCCCCAGTGACTAAGTTTGTACTTTCCTTTGAGTGAAAACTCTCTTTTCTGGGAAAATATATCGCAATCCCTTGAGCGTGAATACATTCACTTTTCTTCGATATTTGGTATCGTCAAGTTGCACGGCACCTTGATCCTTAGAACTGAATTAAATGAAGAAATAGAGCCCCTTCGTAGTGTTAAAAGAGTATCCCCATACCCGTCTGATTCTCGCCATTCTTCTATCTTCTCGGAATCGGTCTTCGTAAATGGCAGGCACATGGAAACGTTCCATCGTGCAACAAAGATTATCAGCTATAACAGTCAAAATCTTCGGTTGCCGTCAACAACCCAAAAAAAAAAACAAGGTACAACAGAATTCACAAACGATCAAAAGTAATATCTAGCATTACAAATTCTTGAGGACAGCAGAAAGTAACCAACCAAACGCATAAGGATTCACTTATAACTTCAGTCACGTCATGGTGAAATGGTTGAATATAGTTAGCCACGGAAAGACCAGAAGTTTTAAAACAGATGCAAGCAACAAAAATTGGTTCATGATATTAGCTAAGAAATGTTGCACAAGCATCAAAAATATAGTAAAAATATAGTGTGGGATGTCAGAATGGAAATTGATCCCTTCGACAATAATTCACCAAGTACATTGTTTGTTTCCCCAAAATCCTCGATCATACACTAATGTTTAATCGCCTAAAGAACGTCGTCATCTTTGATTCTACTTTGCAATTAAGTTTCATTACTGCTGAGCACACTGTACTCTCTGAGCACCCCCATGCATGTCTTCATCCTCCTCATAGGCCTCCTGAGCTTGTTTCCTCCTCAAC
This sequence comes from Bauhinia variegata, assembly GCA_022379115.2. Lineage (NCBI taxonomy): Eukaryota > Viridiplantae > Streptophyta > Magnoliopsida > Fabales > Fabaceae > Bauhinia > Bauhinia variegata. Next base: position 18,315,703 of record CM039432.1, read on the forward strand.
TCCTCCTCAATATTAACATCATGAAGTGTAGTCTCCTCACACTCATCCAGCTCCATATCTGTCAACTGTGATGAAGGCTTAGGCAGCAGAACAGCCTCCAAAGCCTTGACCTGCTCAAGACTCAGGGAATCAGGGAAGTCCACAGTGAAGTGAATATAGAGCTTTCCCTTCATAAATGGCCTCTGATACATTGGCATGCCCTCATCATTGATGGCCTTGTATGAATCTGCACGGATAGCACACCGTAAATTACCATAATTCTAATTACCTAGTAAAATTAACAGGGACAATGCAAATTAGATTCATTACACACCAGGCTTGACAACTTCCCCAGGGTTTGACTTGATAAGGAGCTGCCTGCCGTCCAAGTGAGTCAGCACAAATTGGAAGCCACATAAAGCCTCGGTGAGGGACAGAGTATGCTCCACAAAGAGGTCTTCTCCTTTTCTCTTGAACTTGGGATGCTCCCTCTGCTGAAGGACAAAGACTATATCCCCTGTAATTGTATCCGGCTGCAAATCACAAATAAACAGCACAAGTCAATGCTATTGCTTATACAATCCAGCTTAATGTCAGTAACGAGATTTTCAGCATACCGCTTCATCTGCTTCGCCAGGGAATGTAATCTTCTGTGCATTCTGCATACCCTTCTCCACAATAACCTCAAGCACTTTCTTCTCTTGGACAACCTTCTGCCCCTTACACTGTGGGCATTGATCTCTTTCATTGATAGTTTCTCCAGTTCCCTTACATTCATTGCAAGGATGTTGCATTTGTTGAATCATAGAGGGACCAAGGTGCCTAATAGAAACCTTCATACCAGTTCCTTGACAACCAGCGCACTTCATGGAAGCCCCGGATTTTGATCCCTTGCTGCAACAAATTATAGAAAATCATTCAAGTATGGAATACCCTGAATAAAATTACAGCGTATATGTTAAAGAAAATTTCTGATTGTATAATACCCACCCACTGCACTTGGAGCATATCACATTCCGTGAGAGGGAAAGCTTCTTAGATGTACCAAGGTAAAGGTCTTCCAAAGAGACCTTCAGGGGGTGAACCACATCTTCACCCCGCCTCTGCCTACGCCCTCTACTACTGCCACCTGATCACAGAGATGCCACAATCAAGTTTCAACTATCCCTACACAAACCAACAATAACACACATAAAACTCAATCTGAAGAAAACCTTGCGTACCTCCAAATGGGCTTCCGCCGAAGAAAGAACTGAAAATATCAAATGGGTCATGGCCACCACCGCCACCACCCATTCCTTCCTTAAGTGCATCTTCACCATATTGATCATATATCTCACGTTTCTCAGGGTCACTCAGAACCTCGTAAGCTTGGGCAAGCTCTTTAAACTACAGGAAAAAAACACGTCAAGCATATTTCGATTTGTGTTTGCAATATTAATACCAGCACAGACTTAAGCTGCCATGCGAAATAATTACTAGTTAATGAAGCAGATTAAGAAACAAAGAGTCCCATCATTTAAACAACAAAGTCATATTGACTATGTTGTGAAGGTAGCAATAAACGCAAAATTAATTTAAAAAAAAAAATTAAAAGCAGACTCTACAATAAATTGTCAAACAACGTGTCCTCGATCCTATTGATAACGGAAACCCTAACAGAAAACACACCTCTCAGACACAATTATCTCGCTGTATATAATCAACCACCCAAGTATATGTAAACCATTTTTTATTTGCGAGCCACAGCTTAAGAATCGTCTGCGCTTCTATCGGGAAAAATTAAATTTACCTTCTCCGGGTCGCCGCCCTTGTCGGGATGATTCTTGATGGCGGCTTTCTTGTAAGCCTTCTTCAAATCGTCCTGAGAAGCGTTTTTCGATACCCCCAGAATATCATAATACCTTGTGTTGTCACTTTTCTTGGGTGCCCTCCCAAACATCTTTACTTCCCCTGTTTCAGTCGCCGATCACTCAAGCAGATCAATCAATTTAAACGGAGATAACTCAGAAACTCGAGAAACTAGAACCTCCGATTGAATCCTAATATCTCCCAGTTTCCGCGTCTCTTTACAGTGATATCGACGCGAGGAAGACTCTAGATCTGAACCACAGGCACGAAGAAGGACAAAGTCGAAGTGATTCTCAGCCTCGTATATATATAGTGGCAAGCGTTTATCCTATTTTTATTATATTAGGGTTTAAACGGACGGCTAAGATTGCACCTGATGAGAAAAGAAGGGTCTAGAATTTATATCCCCCCAACTAAGTTTTTGCGAGTAGCGTGAACCGTTTGATGTAAACCTTTGATCGATCGAGGATTTTCTTCTAGATCCTTCGTCGCAAGCACTACGGGATTTTCTCCCAATTTTCTTGGCGCCAGCAAAAGACTTGACTTTTCCTTCGTTATAGAAATTAACATTATTTATCCCCACTCAGAACCTCATACGACATCGTTTAACAGTCATCATCGGGTTTTCCAATCTAACGCTTGCTGATTCTGGCTATCCTTTGCTTACCAAAAAATAAAATAAAATGAATAACTGCTTGGTTAGTTGGTTATACTTATCAAATCCACTGATGCCATTTATCCTCAAACTCAATCATGAAACGACCACATTTTTTCAAATAAATTAATTAATTTTGCTGTGCTCCATAAAAGATTCATCACCTTTGCTACGCTTACGGCTATTTATTGATCTAGTTATTCATTAATCATTATATTGAAAACCAAGAAAAGTTCTAAGAAAATGCTAATGGAAACATTTCGGAGAGGTCTTTGTAAAAAGAGGAATTTATCCCCAAATGTGGCCTAGAGTATAAATCAAAAAAAAAAAAAAAAAGAGGGGGAAAATGAGGCCTTGAAGTCGAGGATGTGCAATGGGGGCTTATACAAGTCCAATGTCTCATGGACAGATTAGATTACTGGACTTCGTGATCATAATCAATGGCCATTTCTCCTGGCACGCCCCATTTTTTCTAATGGCACACTCGATTCCCATTTTTAAAATTTTTCTTCTCAAAATATTCTTAATCCCAACACAAAAAAACCCCCATTCAAGCAAAATCCATTCTACGCCCCAAAAATTTACATCAAAATTGGTTGTGTTACAAGAAAAGGAAGGAAAATATATTGGTTTGGCAACCCCGTACCACCATTACATATCCGGAGTCCATTCTTGGCTTCTCATTTGATAAAATCTCCTATTTTAAACCTTATTCTATCAAATAGTGATTAATTAATGTATAATAAAATAATATAATTTGATTAATTATTTTTCTTTAAGATAGAGATTTAGAACTGAATTAAAGATAAACGATTTTGTCATAAAACCATCACATGTATTTTTTTCTTAGGTTTCATCATTTATGAAATTTTAGGACTTACATATTTATAAATTGGTAAGTGATAGAAATCTATGAACTTGATTTAGGTTAGTGTGCTTGCTTGCTTATGGACTTTCAATTTCATGCATGTGTTTTCTCTTCTTATGAAATTTTAATTCTGTAAACACACAACAAAAATGTTGACATGAATTAATAAATTAATAAGTCTTAAAAATTCATACATACTAAAGTGTAAGAAAAAAATTACTAAAAAATAAAATTAATAGAGATTTTAAAGTATAAAATAAACTTTAAATATCATAAACCAAATTAATAAGTATTTTTAGTATAATTAAAAAAAATATTTAACACTCAAATGAGTAGATCTAAATGGATTTAATTTTGGACAACACAAATTTTAAAATATTCATAATTTTTTTTTGTAGTAAATTAAAAAAGTTAAAGTAATGTCAAAAACTTTAATTGTAGTACTTGCTTTCTATTTAATAGTGTATGAATTTTACATTTATGAGAGCACTGAAATTAATCTCAATTTTTCAACTTAATTTCAATTTCCCCTTAGTTTTTATTTTATACTTTCCTTTGCCTTTATATGTTAAGAAATATATCACTTTGCATCCAGGGGTTAATATCGTGGCATCACATAATATCTTTAAGCCTTTTCTTATTGTGTTTTTTTTTTGTTTGTTCAATGCACCATGCAGATATAAGCCAAAGAAATATGTTATCTTTTTATATTAATTTTAATTACACTATTGTAATTTTCAGTTTCGAGACATAGAAACATTAATTTTTTTTTTCATAAGAAAAAATCAGATAAAAGAAGACTTAATTAGAGATGTGATGTGAGAACGAAAATTCCCTATTCGAACAAAGTGAAACACATTGAATACCGAAATCGCAAATTATTGAGAAAAAAAAATCCCAAACCACAATCAGATAAAAGGCTTCTTCCAATATATATATATAGAAGAAGAAAAATATCCTTAAACCAATGCTTCAATAATTCAATGCATTTCCCTCGCATTGCTCACAGCCTCCCCGTTCTATGATAATATAAATATTTAATGTTTAATTTTCTATTGTGAGCTGTGATTCTAAGTATCTAACGTGCACCATAGTATCAAGCCAACATGGGATTTACGGGTTGTATCATCTGTGCAATCAACTGATTGGGAGAGATCGGGGTAACCGTCCCGTGATTGACTCTCTTGGCCTTATGAGTGACAATTACCCATCTCACCGATCTCAACACGACATCGTTTTCCACGCTTACTACACCTCCAGCGTACATTAGCTGACACCTGTTCTCTCTCGCTGGTGGCTTTTTCTGTCTCAGACTATTTGAGTTGAAAATTAAAAGAAAAAAAGAAAAGAAAAAGAAAACTACCTCAATGTCCACGGGGGAAGAGAGAGAGCTTCTTTACCAGTTCACTTCTGATCCTCTGAAAGCTGAACTTGGGTGAGAGTTTGCCATTTTGACTTGTTTGACTGATTGATGGATCAACGGCCAAAAAGGTAACGCCTACTTTTTCCTCTCTGATGATTCTCTCAGTCTCTCTTCATAGAAGTTCAGGTGAGTTGAGCTTCGAATCATGATCTATGGATCTGCACTACTTTGGTGGCTACTCGGACTCCTTTTGCTTTGAAGAGTTTATCTCTCTTGTGCAGCATTTGAGATTGTCTTTCTTGTACATTGTCCTGTCTTTGCTCCTTTCTTCTCCGTCCTCCTCTTCTGGGTGTTGCTTTAATGAATGTATTCTCTTATAGCTAAAGCTATTAATTCGAGCAATTGACATTTTGGGTGTTAATAGTCATTAAATTGTACTAAGACGACGATATTTATCTGGCGTTTTATCAAATAGTGAGTTAATTGACATAAAAAAAAAAGAAGAAGAAAAGAGTCAAAATGATACTAGCTTAAGAAGGGAAGTTATTAAATTGGCTATTTTCTACCTAACATATGACATGCCATAATCTCCATCTGTATAAGATCTATTACTTGGATCACTAATATACAGCTACGGTTTTAGCTTGAATCCTTGTCCTACAGTGAAAGTAACTTGAGAGTGATTCTTGAGTCCTGCATTAGTTTTGTGTTTGCCCTACTGCTTGTGATTGTTTAAAACCTGTGTTTTTGACAAGTAAATCTGTAAACCAGTATCTTTGAAATAAACCAAGAAATAAGACAAATCATAAGTCATAACGGATATAGACTAAGAAGGGTGAAGAGCCAGAGTTGGCTTATAACTGAATTGCGTGGGAATAGTTACTGTCTGCTTTGTTTTTCCGATTGCTCCTAGTTCAATATACTTCCTTTCTGACTAGGCAAGGTTCTGTAGAATAACCGCTGCTTTCGCACTGATTTGGTCGAAAGAATTCCACTCCCAGGTTTGTGATTGGTTGAGATAGACTGAATGACACAATGGGTGCCTCAGTGAAGTGGATTAAAGCATTGGTTGGTCTGAAGAAATCAGACAAGTCAGAGTCTTCGGAGAAGGACGGAAATGTGAGTATTAGTTCTTCCGCTCTACTATCTTTCATTGTTTTTCCTGAATTTTAGTATTTAATCATTTTCTGGTGGCAAACATGGCTATGACGTATGGTGCTTTTGGCTGAGGGCGTTGTATTTGATTTATTGAGAAATTCCGGAAACTTCCTTCTAGCCTCCCTTTTCACCTTCTGTGATAAATTGCTTGGGGAAATTTTTGCATTTGGCTCATAAAGTAATTGAGCATGTTAAAATCTAAATTATTACATGTTACACAGTATCAAAAATTCCTTACTTAACTTTCGGTTTATCAATGATCAGAGAACTGGCAAATTTCGTCATCGGAGGCAACATTCTGTTGAAATTGACAACACTAAACTCGAAAATGCGTTTGATCATGATGCTGCTGCACCTGTTGGAGATGAAAATGCCCGTTCAAACCTTGATGCCCATTACTCACCTTCTACTTCCCAACAAGCACAGGATGGTGCGCATAATCATGAAATTGTGAAGGAGAAATGGGCTGCAACACGCATTCAAACAGCATTTCGAGGATTTTTGGTAAATACTCCAATATCATTTCTTGCATATTTTATCAGTGTTGTTGTGTTTATTGTTTTTCCCCCAATTTCAATGTGAGTGGAGGGCAGTATTAATGTGGTAATGTAATATTCTCTTTTCTTTAGTCTTCAGGAGACTTTGTCTCCGTTTTGTACTTCTTCCTTTCCTTTCCATAAATATATATATATATATATATATATATATATATATATATATATATATATATATATATTTTAATATCATTCTTCAATCTATTGTTACTGTTGGAAGGTTTAAACAGTTAGATGATAAAACTCTTCAACAGTTCTTGTGATTTCGGGCTCAAAGAAACTTCTTTGTATTCCAATTTACAAGTAAGCTAAGAAGTTTTGTGGTCTTTTTCCTTACTGGAAACCCCTGGGAAAAGTAGTATATCCACATCACCGATCAATCCAAAAACCGAACCTACTCTAATCACACCTATACAAAATAGAGTAAACTTGAGAAATCTCCCATACAGCAATGCCCTTGCATTATCCCTCTCCATTTAGTTTCTTGTTAAGTGCAATTAGGGTATCTTTAATATATAAGTTCTTGATTGAACTCACAATTTAATGTTCTACTCAAAAGAGTACCCATCTCTGTCAGAACTTTCAGGAGACTATTACCCCAAGCGTGGTTACATGTTTATGTTCTTTAATTATGTCTTGAATTTAGATAGTGAGAAGTTAGTTTTTGTTGAGAAAGAATTACTGAATCAGGGACTATAGAGGTTACCCAAAGTGATTTTTGTCCAACCCTAGGATGTTACGTTCTGTAGTGAGCATTTAATTTGGTTTAAGCTTTATCTTCAGGACGCAGTCTGTGTCTATATGGTTCGTTTACTTCTGTAAATATTCTGGTGAAAACATACTAGGCCAGAAGAGCACTTCGAGCTTTGAAAGGATTGGTAAGACTTCAGGCACTTGTGAGAGGCCATGCTGTGAGAAAACAAGCTGCAATAACGCTTCGTTGCATGCAAGCTCTGGTGAGAGTTCAGGCTCGTGTTCGGGCAAGGCGTGTTCGCTTGGCATTAGAGAGTCAAACAGCACAACAGAAACTTCATCAACAGCTAGCAAATGAAGCTCGTGTTCGAGAAATAGAAGTAAGCCGTCTTAGATGATTCAAACTTGATTCTGTTTGTAACTAATTAATATTAGTGTAATCTTCCTTTGCTAAATGAAATATCTTAATATTTCATTCTTCTTTTCCTTGTTGCCTGTGAGATATTTATTGAAAAACTGAATTTATGCATTTAAGATAGTCTTTTGACTTAAGATTGGGAAGTAGGACCTACCTTATCTCTTCCAACTCTTCATCAATTCACAATAGAGTCAAGTTGTGATTTTTTGGTTACAAAATTTATTGCTTTTTTTTTCAACTCAGTTGTCTGATATCATGTTCTGTTCATTCTTTTATTCTATATCTATCTTTTATCCTTAAATTTATTAAATTCTTTGTGATTATCCGCTGTCTTTTTCCATATATGTCAATTAGTCTGTTAATTAACAGAAAATAATGTTTACGTAGATGGAAGGATAACAAGCTATTAGATTTAGCTCTAACTGCTCAGTGCAGTGTGCTAGTTTGTATCTCGGTGAGATATGTCTAATGGGAACACTGGGAGGAGAAACTTGGACATTAGGAAAATTGGAAATTGGGAAAAAATATGCATTTGAGTCTGGGGAGTATAGTTTGTAGACATTCAGGGATTAAAGTTTGGGAACCTGGGAACTATGCAATATCACTGAGACAGATAACTGGAGATAATGATAGCAAGAGCAGAAATTAAGAAAGAGAAAGTGTTAGACTTGGAGAACTGTTCTTCAAATCATAAAAAATCTTCCACAATTTTCTGATTAGGAAGCCTCCTAAGAGGCATTAACAAACAGTAAAAATGAACTTCAAAGGTTGAGACTCATCCAGACTCCCATTGTAATAATACATGAAGACCCAAGGCATGTTAGGGGTGTCAGATAGTTTCCTTAAAGCAAGCTTCTGAAAAAGACCTGGCAAAAGTTTGAAGAAAAAAAAGCGAGAAAGGATATATCATGTCCAAAACTAACAAATTAATACAAAGTTTTCAATACCTCTACGCTCTACTTCTGGACCTAATAGCATATCAACCCATTTTGTTCTAAGAATGTTTTCAAGGTAGTAATTCCATAAAGAACTGTATTTGGAAATTGCTATAAATTTAGTTTCATATTGCAATTGTTTTCTTAATATCTGTTTAATGTTGCCTTGAAACATGATAAAAAGAACTTAGATTTCGTTGTGTCATACATGCATGATACAGGAAGGTTGGTGTGACAGTGTGGGATCTGTTGAAGAAATTCAAGCCAAATTGTTAAAGAGACAGGAAGCTGCAGCTAAACGAGAGAGAGCCATGGCTTATGCTCTGGCTCACCAGGTAGAGTTACTAAAAGAATCTTGATATGTGGATAGGAAAAATATCTTAAGCAATCTATCTGAAACTTCAATGCTTGCATGATTAGAAATATCCGATATATGTAAAACAGGTTTCTGTTTCCATATACATGTAAGCAGACACGGATATATTATTATAGTTGTATGCTTAAAATTGGTTATATCTACCCACATAAGATAAGACTTAATATTCCTAGGAGTAAAATATGCATAGGACTTGCTGCCACTACAAATATTGTAATGCTTGCACCCTAAGTTTAAGAATTTCTGTAGCACCGTATGGTATAGCTTCACAGCTACTATATTCATTTTCATGCTTCCCTGATATTTCATTCAAACTCATTCTTATACTTTTAAACAGCTTAGTTATTCTCTGCTTATGGTTTAGGCTATGTACACTATTATACAGAGTCCATCTCGGCACAGCCAATGAATATAGAAATGAGATGCTATAGAAGGAAGCTCTTGTTTCCTGTATTTTTAATGGTTGTCTATCCGCGAATATTGTTGTTTCCTTGTAAAATAATTTATGTTGCAACCGATTTACCTGTTGGATTTGCAGTTGTCTGCTCTCTTATTTTTCCTACCGAGTAGTTTGCTCATCTCTGAATTAAAGCTGTTTGAGAAAGGATGCTATGTCACAAGTCGACCCCTCCCTGATGCAAATCATTGTCTCTTGTTTAAGAATTGGCTTGTCAATGGAGATTCATTTTTTATTTGTTGTCTTTTGTGGTACCTCTGGTTTGGTTAGCAATCACAGAATAGAATCCTATTTGTAAGGAAAAGAATGAAATCGTGTTAGTATCTTGTATAGGGGTATGATGCTTGTGATTTTGATATACGGCCATACATGTTGGTTTTCCAATATGTCTTTCTACGTACTTATTTACTTATCATCTTTTTTTTTTTTTCTTTCTAGTTTGTAATAATGACATTGGAGGGTGCTTAATAGGAATTGAAGAAGACATCTTGTGACATCTTTTGAGTCCGCACTCTTATGTATAGATTTTTTTTAATCTTTCCAGTGGCAGGCTGGATCAAGACAGCAGGCTGCTCCCTCTGGGTTTGAACCGGATAAAAGCAGCTGGGGTTGGAATTGGTTGGAAAGATGGATGGCTGTCCGTCCCTGGGAGAACCGCTTTCTTGACATTAATTTGAAGGATGGAGTAATGGTACCTGAAGATGGAACAGTGGAGAGTACAAATGGAACCAAATCCCAGTTAAGATCTGCTAGCAAGAAGCCTGTAACATCAATTATTCATCCAAACCTTGCAACTCAGAGAACTGGTCCCTCCCTTTCTGATGGCTGTGATTCTTTACCTAGTAAATCAGCAGGTTTGCTAGAAGCTTCAAACGCACGGTTAGTCAAGCCAAAGTCTAAAGCAAATGCCGAAAATTCTATTGATGAAACCAACTCAAGACCAGGAATTGGGTCAAGATCTCACAGTAATCCGAAGGAGAGAACCACACAAACAGATAAACTAGCCAAAAAGCGATTATCTCTCCCTAATAATGGTGAGTTTGTTCTTTTTCCCTTTTCTTTTTTTCCCCCTATACGTTGAGGGCTGAATTACAAATATATAGGATATGGGTCATATATCCACCTAAAGATCAAGAGGCTTGTAGCCCAGCGGTGTAGGTTAATGGCTAAGCAGCCTGTAGGTGTAGCATCCCTGTTGGATGATTAACCATGAACCATCTGGGCTTATACTATACCTGTCTCTGCTATACACTCAAGAGGTGAAGGTACTGCGATTTCGCTGTACCACCATAGGTTTCTTGTCAATCCTTCCGACATCTCACAATCAGAAATGAGGTTATTCTTCACCACAAGATGATGGAAAAGTTGCCTGATGTGGAATGTGATGACCAATAGTTTCTAAACCCCCTTTGCCAAACTTTACGTGCCTTATTGTAAGAATCAATTTACGAATGCTTCCGTTTCTATATTTCTGAAACACTTAAGATGAAATACTGTAATATGCAAAAGGATGATTTGCCAAATGTTGAATGGTTGTGTTAGAATAGAACCAGTCATTCTTAAATTTATTTGTTTTATCTGTTTGATCAGGAAGTGGTCCGGGATCTCAAACTGCCAGAAATCCCTCTAGAACTAACGTCAGGGGAACGCTTAGCACACAAAGGCCTTTTAGGGATAAAACTAAGCTCAATGGAAAAGAGGGTGTAAATCCTACAAAACCTGTACCACAGCGCACGGATGTGTAGCTTTTAGATCACGTGCAAGGGAAATTACTCAGTCCTCCATTGGTGTCCTTCAGTTTGTCTGTCTGTACATACAATGTCAAGCTTTGAGGGCATGCATGCTACCACGAAGGTTCTGGTTTGGTTTTACATGAGATTGGCTTTGGATTATCGTGGGAATAAAATTTTCTGGGTTGATACGCGTCCCTTGTAAATTATGCATATTTATTGTTGTTTGTAATGTGATAATGTGTTATTTACATTCAAATGTGCGATTTCCTTCAATTCCATTTTATAGCTATTGCCAGGTATTCTTTTCTTATTCTCTGTTCCTAGATACTGTGTACTTCTTAGGTTTATGAAATTATCACTAGTCCGGGGAGGAGATAATGCTTTAAATTCAACAAATTGGTAAAACAGTTCTTATAAAACTCCGAGTTGTTACAAGAAAGTTACTGTTTCTATAGCAGATTCAGGAATGCAGTTACAAAAGCTTTAACAGTTTAGATTTTAAACAATCGTCATTACAAGCATTTACTGTCCTGTAAAAGTTTATTACTAATTCTGTAATTCACTGTTAAGAATAATTTATTCTAATTATTCTCATTTACATTGTTATTGGTGTTAACAAAGGCCATTTGATATTGTTAATGGTACTATGTTATTGCTATGCGTTATAGATTTCATTGCACAAACGCCGTTTAATTGTGGCACCGGTCCATGACAGACTCCAGAGTCACGCCGTTATATTTAACGGCCAGAGTTACAGCCAACACCTGACGTCATTCGGTGATTCTGTCCCTATCACACCCTCACCATTTTCTTCTACCAACGCCCCTTTCCCTCTCACAAGAAGCCTTCAACTCAAGCCTCTTTGGAGCCCTCTTTTTCTCCTCCTCCTCTTCTTCTCAGTTCAGTGCTCGGGTAACAAACGACAACAAAAACCTCAACCTTACTCTATGTGAACCCTTCCCATTTCCCCTCTCATCTCATCGGAGGGAACCCTAACCCGGCAAAATTTCCATCCAATTACACCTCACGTTCCCTCCCCAAAATCCAAAGATTGAGTTTTTCCAACGGTTTTTCACAATTCCAGACCCTAGTGGCGATACTCAGCTCGATACTTGCTTCCCGAATCCAGATTCCTCGCACTTTCCTTCACAATTCCAGACCATTCATCATCCCACACTGTGCCCTCACGAGTCTCCCACGCTTTGTCGTTCGCACAATTTCTATCCTCCCTGAGGATTGCTCCGACTTCAATGTTCTCAACCCCATTCGTGCTCACATTCTCTCTTCTTCTATCTCTTCCAATCCTCTTCTTCGTGGCCCCTCGTATTCTTCCACCTCGCCACACCTCTGTCCCCATTTCCCTCGACGACGAGCTTGATGATATCTCCCTCTTCAATCGCGCCGCTTCACAATCTTCCTCCAATCCAAACATTCCCTCCAGAGTCTCCCACCTTTCCTCGTCCAAGAACCCAAAGCTCAAGATCGCGTTCCTCTTCCTCACAAACTCGGACCTCTATTTTGCCCCTCTATGGGATCACTTCTTCCAAGGCAGCTCCCCCAATTTGTACAACATTTATGTCCATGCTGATCCCGTGGTGAACGTCACGCGCCCAACCACCGGCGTTTTCCATGGACGATTCATTGCCGCTAAGCGAACCTACCGCGCCTCTCCCACTCTCATCTCCGCAACGCGCCGGTTACTCGCCACTGCTCTCCTTGACGACCCCGCCAATGCATACTTTGCTGTCCTCTCCCAATTCTGTGTCCCTCTTCATTCTTTCAAATATGTGTATCATTCCCTCTTCGTATCCCCATCCTTCGATTTGACCTACCCTGAATCTGATCCCGAGTTGTCTCGTTTGGGTATACGGGTTAGTTACAGGAGCTTCATCGAGATAATCTCTAATGGGCCGAGGCTTTGGAAAAGATATGTTGCCAGAGGTAGATATGCGATGATGCCAGATGTTCCCTTTGAGAAATTCCGTGTGGGATCTCAGTTTTTCACGCTGACTCGGCGGCACGCATTGGTGGTGATCAAAGATCGAAGCTTGTGGAGAAAATTCAAGATTCCCTGTTACAGAGAGGACGAATGCTATCCAGAAGAACACTATTTTCCCACTGTGTTATCGATGGCGGATCTGGATGGTTGCACAAAGTACACGCTAACAAGGGTCAATTGGACTGGTACAGTGAATGGCCATCCCTATACATATCGGCCTGCGCAGGTATCCCCACAGCTGATTCATCGATTAAGGGAATCAAATTACTCAGAATCTTATTTGTTTGCTCGTAAATTCACCCCCGATTGCTTGCAACCGTTAATGCGGATAGCCAAATCGGTCATTTTCAGGGATTGAATTTTGCAATAGGTACGTGAATCCACTATCTCTGCATCTTTCCTTCTGTTTTCTGGGCATTTTGAGATGAGTAAGATTTAACAAGTTGTTACCAATTGGAACTTTAGTCTCATAGAAAGAAGTCCATATTAATTTGCATTTCTATAGTGGTTAAGTTAGGGCCAAATCCTAGTTGCTTTTAGTTCTGCACTAACATTGGCCATGCTTGTTTGCTTGTTCTCTCTTTGGTCGTATTGCCAAGACATTTCACAGATGTCTTAACAAAAGTTGTGTAGAATTTGGAAACGAAATCCATCTATGGTTGAGGGGATAAAATTTGGAGGGATGTGATTGTTTCTTTTTGAGATCTATGTGTAGTATTCTCTGAGAACAGGATTCTTTTTTTCATATGAAATGTGTTATTCCTTTTTGTCATTTGTATGCTATGCATGCTTTGTGATGAGAGAAGGTTTATGACACCCTATATTCTGAATGTTAAAATATAGTGCTAGTCGCTACCTTTTCCTTTCATATTTTTGGTGAAAACTTATCTAATTCTAAACACTTTTTGCATTGTATTTCTTTTTTTCCAACGAAATTAATTTTTATGGTGATCATATTTCCATTACTAAAGCTCCTTCTTTTCTTCCTATTTTCTTTTTCTTTGAAAAACATTGCCTCTTCCAACAGTTTTCACTTTTCACATACTTACTTGTAGCTGCTTTACTTCATTCATGCTATTGAATTTCTTTATCAGTTTCTGTGGTTCAGCTTATTAGACTTAAATCTCATTTTGTTCTCACAGATGAAAGGTCAGCAAAAAGATCTATTGACCACATTGATTTGCCGAAGTTGGAGAGTTTTTGATGAGGGTTTTATGGTTCTGAAGAGGCATAACTAGCCCTCAACCTATAAACCTAAACCTGAAACTGTTCGACTGGGAGACTCAAGACATACGTGCGTGAGGAATCACAAAAGGACTCGAAAGAAAGAAATAGCCACGCATCTGCGTGAATTAAAATGAAAAAAGCAGGTATACGTGTATTCTGTTGGTGTAGGAAAAACAATATATAGTTCTTAAGTTAGTTGCCATCGAAGATGATGTAGGTCATTTTGTCTTCATTGGGATGTTCTTGTACATACGAGTTGTGTAAAACATTGATCAAGTCTAGGATGCACTTCAGGTTAAAACAAAACATGTGCTGTTGCCTAAATGTGAGGGAACAGCGTCTCCAATGATCAAAAAAGCTCTGCCTACTTTTGACCTTTTGCTCCAATCTTTGCAGCTTCTTTACATTTCTTTCCATCCCCAATTTCCCCTTGAGATGATAGATAAAAAAATTAAATTTATCAACTTGCAGAACTCGTTTCTTATGATCATATGACTATGATTGGGATGAAGGTGTGTTTTATTTTCTTCCTTTAGGCCTCAAAGCGGTGACTGTTTCAACTTTGGACCACGGTCAATTCACTGGAATAGTGATCCTATATGTATTAAGTTTGCAATGAGAGCGATGAGCACAGCACCTAATATTGTATGAGATAACTTGCGATAATTAACAAGTTGTCGGTGATGGTTCTGATGTAATTTCTCTGTAATACAACCATGCGAAGATACAAAATAGTACGATCCGCGGATATGGTCAAGCAAGACAGAAGAAACTGCCTCTCCTGTTTCTTTCCTTACTTTTCCATAGGTGGGCCATGAAAGATGAAACGAGTGCTTTTTTTTGTATTAGTTTAATCAAAATCTATTGACACGTGTACATAGCAACGAACAACTCAAATTACGTTGTACCCACTTGTACATGCATAAGGACGGGGATTGCCGAGAGCTGTTACCTTCAGCTACTTCGAGTTCCCAAACTTCGAACCAAAAGACAAATGATGATTACCCTTTTATAAAATAGTGTATTCTAGCTCGTAAGCATTAATATTTAAATATTTATTTCATTCATTTACGTTTAAAATTTTAACTAATTTATTTCTCATATTTAAATTTATTAATTTTATTTTTATATTTTATATTTTAAATTTATTAATTTTATTTTTCTTAATTCAAATTTTTTATTAATTTTATCTTTTAAATTTACCAATTTATTTTTTTATATTCTAAAAATATTAATAAATTTAAGATATTAAATTGATAGAAATTTGAAGTGTAAAAAATTAAATTAATTAGTATTTTAATTATGAAAGATTAAATTTATAAACTTAAAATGTGAATAAATAATTAAATTAATTAAAATTTTAAGTTTAAGATATCAAAATAAATATTTACTTTATAAAAAAAATTTGATACTCGAAGCTAAACCAACATTTGATTTTGATATAATCATGAATACTGTTAAGAATGAATTCAAATTTAACAGGGCCAAAAAAAAAAAAAAATCCACTTTTTAAGTATGTTTCTTGTATTGCTTTGTTTGTACAGTTTGCAAAGAACTAATTGTTTCAAAAATTAATTATACTCCACCTGATCCATTAAGTAGGATAGCAACAAACCCTTTTTATAATATTACGATAGCTTTAGTTTGATATGCTTTTTGACACCTAAACATATATAAAGTAATTTCAGACAACTATAATCTACAATATCGTAGGTTTGGGAGCTTACTTGTTTGGATTTCTTTAATTTGCTCACGTTCCTGTCGATAGTCATAGAAAGAAAAGCAGAAAGGGGAAGTTTGGTAAGTTGTTATAACAAGTCACCAGAATTTGACATCGCTCCCCCTAAGTCCCACCTAAAAAATTAACGTTTCGTTTAATGTTGTTTGCATCTGGAAAACAAAACTTCGTCTCATAATTTTATTTTTTTAAAAAAAAAAGAAGATGCATACCTGGGCCACGAATGCACTAAACATGGGTACCGAATAATTAAATATAAATTCAGGTATGGGAAGCTCAGGCCCAGCTATTTTCTGTAGACAGTTCAAGCACCACCCGACAACTTTTTAAGAAAGAAAGACTAAGGTTTTTATTGGATTTAACAGAAATATATAAGAAAAATAGTAATAGTGGATGATGTTTCACTGGTAAAGGATAGAAAAATAAGATATTATATTATATTAGGGGGATGATTTTATCACTGTTGGTCGTCGTTTTGCTAAAAGCATACCTGATTTGGATGTTATGGCTGGTGCAGATTCTCTTGGGCTGAAAGAAATGAATGTCAATGATCTTCTCTTCACCTTCCTGGAAACACAAGTAAACAATCATTCTATACAATCGTGCTTTTCATTATTAATTATCCTTTTGGGTACAAGAATCTAATCTAACCCCACTTCACCTTTAAAATTGTCCTAAAAACCTGGTCCGGTCTTTCTAGTAGGCTAGGTGTCCTTATTGTTAGACTTTGATTGAGAAATAATTAAAATTCAAGGGCAATGTGGAAATCTGAAATTTTGAAATGAAATCTAATTATTCTTTTTAATTAGCTAGCATGGGATTGAGCCCATCGCGGTTTGCTTAAGAATACCAGAACTCAGAGAGGTTGATATCACTCACTTCGTTTTCGTGCATTGTTTTCTTTAGGAAACACAGATGTGGCATCATAATGAAATGTTATTATAAGAAGCTCTAGCTAAATAAGAAGACATTCCAGATCTTAGATCGCATTCTATGTTGTCCGTTGTTTCTTAAACATGGTAAATTTGAGTTTATCACAAAAAAATTTCCTTGGATGCATGACGAGGAAGAAATTTAACTTGGGTGCGAAAAAAAAAAAAAAAAAAACTGTGTGTGGCGATACTGTTGAAAAGAAAAACAGATACATGGCTTTCTGTCTTTTTGGTGCCAGGTCCCATCTAGTAGTAAAGAATTGCTTTCTGGTTGAGTGTGCTTATTTTTAGTGAGAAAAGAAAATTTTACTGCTGATTCCTCAGGGTAAAGGGTAAAAACTTATCAATTACCGCTATCTAACCACTGTATTTCCCTGTCATAGCTATTTCAGAAAGGTTGTGAATGTGTAGTATACTATTATTATTACCAACTAGCCAGTAGATTCAAACCAAGGGCAAGGGCAAGAGCATCTCCCGGAGCCATATGCCCACAAAAATGGCTGTGTCAGTGGTGCTGCTAATGCTGGCAATAACATTGTTAACGGTGGATGTTGAGGCTGCCAACACCAACAGGGTCTATCAGCCATGTGCCGATGCCAAGATTCAGAGATCCGATGGTTTCACTTTTGGCATTGCTTTCAGTTCCAAGGCTTCGTTCTTCTACAATCAATCCCACCAGCTCTCTCCCTGCGACCGCCGCCTCTCTCTTGCCTCCTCTAACTCACAGCTTGCCTTGTTCCGTCCCAAAGTGGATGAGATCTCCCTTCTTACCATCAACACTTCTAATTTCTACCCGGTAATTTCCTATTCATTATTTTATCTTCTCTCCTCGTCATAGAATGCATTCTTCTGTTACTATATATATTGTTTCTGGTTTGCTTATAATTAAAAATGTCGAAAAGGGGAGGAACTTTACTGTTACATTTGATTTCCTTTGCTGGAAAAGCTTAGAACTTTTGTGTGGGGATATGGATAATGGGTTACCTATTTTTGCATATTGCTGTTATTAATTTGGTGACTTCTCAGTGTTATTTCACATTTTTTAGGTATCTCTTTGCCTGGTTTAATTAGAATTCTGCTGGATTTCTGCACATGTACGAGAGCTGAACATATGGTTCTAAGCTACAACATTTACTTTATTTATTTATTTTTTCCTTTGTTTCTCTGGTGTTTGTCTTCTAAGAGATGCAAAGTTTCTGACATAATCCAACCATCATAATATTCTTGATGCGAACATAGGAGTGTTATTTACTATGCCTAACTAAATTAAGAAACCATTAAACCTGGTTTCACGACAATTGACTAATAAATTTTCCCAGCTATTTGGCATCAAATAGGCTTGTAATCATCAACTAAGATGTCTTTCATTATTGTCTTGACCTTGTGCCTGATATCGTTTTGTCAGCTTCTGTTTGAAATTAAAACCACTCCTCATTGGTGTTACCATTAAACTTGACTGCATGTATGCTGACTTTTTAGTACTATGGTATTTCTACCTTATTAATTCAATGATAATATTAATTGTGCTCATGAAATCAAAATCAAAGGTTTTAAGTGTCCCGTTCTCTGTTATGTTATGGTCAGAATTCAACTCAACTTTGGGTAACCTAGTTTCCTTATTGCTAACTATTTACCTTGATATGTTTATCAAAATTTTGGTTTAAAAAGTACAAATATTAGACAATAGATTATTTATGATTGCCACAATAAACATGCATAAATAAATAATCACTGCCAATTTATCGCACCCCAGTTATTTCTGATTTTTTTTTTTTTTTCGTGGGATAACACAGGATTCTTATGGTGGATATATGGTTGCATTTGCTGGGCATAAATATGCTGCAAGATCTTCTCTTGCATTTGTTGCAAACAGCACATACATTGTGACGAGTTTCACTCTTGTAAGAATTCTAAATGATATGCCTAATCATTAGATTTTTGTTTGTCGATAGTCTATCTAGTTTAACAGCTTTTGGATTCGTCATTTAATTAGGTCCTCGAGTTTCAGAAGGGAAGGTTGCAGAACTTGTATTGGAAAAGAGATGGATGCGCTTCTTGCAGAGGAAAATCTAACTTTGTTTGCCTCAACAAGCAAGATTGCGCAATCAGAACATCATCTTGTAAAAACAGAGGGGGCTCCGTAGATTGTAGCCTTGGGATACAACTAGCCTTTTCTGGTACAGACAAGCATCTGTCTGTGCTTAATTCATGGTACGAAGTGCAAAACCTGCGACAGTATACTCTTTATGGATTGTATTCAAATCTAAGGAATTCTCTCACCAGCCAGTATAACAAATTCTTCTGACAAAAAATTTTCAATCTTTCCATATAATTGGTTGGTTTTAGAAGGTCTTGTAATTTTGTGATTGCCACTGTGTTTTATCATTATTTGACATTTTTGTTTTGTCAATGCTAGCTTTATAACCATACGTGAAGAACATATTAAAAATCTCGCAAAGAAGCCAAAGAAAAGTTATCATATATTGGAGAAAAGAATGTGATTTAACAAAGTGCAATTTGTTAAGCGATGAAGATATACAATTTGTGCAATTGCAGGGAAAATTTTCAACTATCATGTATAACAGGGAAAATAATTATATAGCGCAATTTTGGAAAGTTGATGATTCTCAACCTCGAACGAAAAATTCCAGCTTCCGTAGCTTCAAGCACTCCAAATATATGGCGGGAATGCGAAGAGTTCATTGAGGTAGGAAAAGCACCAAATACCCGTAAACTATTGGGTTTAAGGATCTTATGAAGCAAGGTTGCTGAGACCAAAATACAAAGTTCTCTGTTGAAATGCATTAATGGCATAATCAACTTGAAAGTGACCAAACTGTGATCTAAAGCGAAGTCCATATCCGAATCCAATACCGGATCCTGGTTTACCCTGCCTCACGGCTGGATTTCCTGAATTCCCAAAAGGTCAACGAGAAGCCCACATTATCAAAAAAAAAGTTATGGTATCTTAGACCTAGTATGTTCAAACCATTAAACAAAGCATAGTAACAAAATCAAGAAACATCAGCAGTTTGTTGGGAGGTCTCAGTCATACTGAGAGGGAAAGTGTTACTCACCAGGTACATGACGACCCGATCCTAAGTCAGTTCCACAATCCAAGAAAATAGCACCTTCTAACATCTTATTCTGTAGTAAGGAAGGCATCAAGCGGTTTAGTACATGGCATTGCAATCTAAGAGTAAACTCGACATGGGTTTATGTCTGTGTATTCACGTTTGGGATTTAATTCCAACAGCTGACAAGCAGGAAATAGATTGTTTTGGCTCTGTCTTAAGGAGGAAAATGAAAAGTTTATAATGAAAACAATATGTAAAGGGCAAAAAGACACTAAGCAGTAGAACTTTGAAGCCAATGATGTCACGATGAAGCAGAGGCCGGAGAAGAGGTTGGGTGTGCCAACTTATTGATTTCAATCGTTTACGCATGTTGCGTTACCATGGACCAAACAAAACCAAGGATATGATATTCCAAATTGGGACTTATACACCCAGACAAGCTTACAATTGTTTAAAATAACAAGATATTTCAACAACAGTTGTCTTGTCAAAGCAGTTTTTTGTAAAGAAAGTGAACATAGTATAGTATCAGGCTGCAAGCGTCTTAATAGCATGGTAGAACTTAAACAGAATAGAACATTGATGCAGCAGGCAAGTTTTCTATCAAAAAAGTAGCAGTTCATCAGTATATGAATATTTTAGACAAAATCAGTTACGAATTGTCAAATTTCGAACTAGTGTGCTACTACTTACCAAAGGCAGTTTCAGTTCACTGTTAGCCACCAGACACGATCGCCCAGATCCAACTGCTCCTTCACCATATCCTCGGACACTAGCAAGCCCTCCGATGGAAAATGCTTGGTAAGGAGCCATGTCACCTACAATTGAACCACCTGTAAGCCTGCAAGAGGAGAAGGAATAAAGAGGAATCACGTCCTTGTATTCTAAGGTCTAGTGCTACATGAACCTTCTTATTTTTCTAAGAGTACTTAACATTTCCCCTGCCTTGTATCTGCTGAAAATGCCAAAGAATGCTAACCTTGTCAGAAGAAATGCTGGTCCAAGTCTAATTCCTTTTGAAGCAACAACTTTACACCGATTGAAGATCAGCCACTTAGAAAGAACAGGAATACCTTGTTCTATTTGAAGACTAAACTGAAAAATACAGACAGGCTTTCTGTTAGGGAATAATCACAAGTGACCCATGTACTAGATAGCAAGATGGAAACAATAATATATCTTCTTACATGAGAAAAGCTGTGATCATTTGCTTTTGCATATCGATACTCTTGCCTTAATACTACCATACTGTCATGTGGATTGCCACTGCAACGAGGAATGTAAATCATACGGTCAAAATCAGTTTAACTTTCAACAGTTTGAGAATTGTAAAACTAGAAGCATTGCTAACCTGCAAGTCAAAGGAAACCCATCATAATCTCTACTTATAGAGCGGCCATCATCGTTCATAGGACCAACATGCTGCACAGTTTACAATAATTAGTTCTCGTTTTGCCTATCACCAAACAAAATAACAGTGGATGAAAATAAAGCAAGAAAAATATGCAGGGTGAGCAAAACTGTTATGAAAGATACGTGAAAAATCCAATTGAACCTCGAATTTTATGCTGGTTGCGCTGCTCCATTTTGAACTAGCAGGTTCATTCAGGTCCAATCCCACTGATAACCGAGACAGATTCACACCTCCACTTCCTGAACGGGAGAAATTGTCTATTGGGACACCATGGACTCCAATCTCAGGTGAAAGAGAATGCTGGAGAGGAGGGATAAAAAAAAGTGGTGAATGGGGACAGGAAGCAGAACTTAGGATTGTGCTATGCTATAAATTTACACCCAAACTTGCATATTCTAAAGATAAATTTACGCCATACCAGCTATGTGTAAGCTCATCTAGAAGGTGCAGAGAAAGCTCCAGTAATAAAAAAACTTATTGTACAGCCTAGCGTGTCTCATCTCTCATATTATACAAGATAATAACAATAAGAGAAATTTTACCTGTATAACAAATGACTGCTGAGAAAGCCTCTTTGGTCGCGGTCTTCTATAAGCCACCAAAATATTTGAATCGTATAGACCCTTATCCCAAGAAACATCAAGCTTTTCGCTTCCACCGAATAAGTTTGGGTGTTTGATGCAAAGGCTAAACAGAAAAGGTTCAACCAGTCATAAAATTGTTTACCTTTCAACATTGGAAAAAACAAGGACATGAAAAAGACTAATATCCTAAAATTTTAAACTTTGTCAGACAGACAGGTCTACTATTAAACGTTAATTCAGACCCTCAAAACCTTAAACAAAGATTCCACAAATTCAACACGATTAAAACCCAAGAAGCAAACTGAGATTCTTACCTCCCAATTACCAGTGAAAGCGGGCTGCCAGAACTCCTGAAAATGTAAACAACAACAGGTGAGATATATTTGAGCTAAAGAAATGAATCAATCGAAAAAAGAAAAAGAAAAAATCCTTTTAAACAGAAAAAACACCAAGTCAGTGAACACCTGAGGGTGGGGAGCATCAAAGAAGCGTATAGCTTGTGAGTAAAATCGACATTGACGTCAATCTTTGCTGTTAAACACTCAGACAAAGAGAACAGTATATCAGTGGAATGTTTGGATTGAATGCAAAAGAAAAAACTTCTCGTGAGATGAAAGATCCGAGCTTCACTAACCTTTGCCAGCATGGATGCTCTTCTGAGCTCCCATACCATTCGATGTGCATCAACCATTACACAAATACCGAGCCAATACGAGAGGAGATTGCCGTGTTTTGTAATGTTCGTGCGAGGCGCATACTGGGGAACGTCTCCGAGAGGGTGATAAGTTGGTTCCTAGCTTTCAAGTTCTGTTATCCTCTACTTCTCCACATGTGCGGCTCGTGTGCGGTGTGCCAGAGGTTGCTCGTAACATTGCCCGATTATTCACTCTCTTTGTAGATTACCAAGTACTAGATTGGCATATCCTACCTTGGATTCTTATTTTTTTTCTGAGTCTCGAATCCTATCTAAATGTTATTATTATTATTTTTTGGTTACTAAATCCAAATGTTATTGTGGATGTCTAATCGAGATATAATAACGCCAATATATGGGCTTCCAAAAACCTCAAAGTACCATTGAGAACATAACAACACCAAAAGAAACTTGGTTGGATTGTTTATCTAAAACACTAAATTATAGCAAATGTTTCAAACTTCCGTTCTGATTAATTTATTTCTGATTTTTTATGGAATTTTATTTCTGATGTTAACGATAATACGAATGTCTCTGGATACACCCATAATTAGTTTTAGTAATACTAATACTATTAAATAAGACTTTTCATAAAATTTTGGGTAATCAAATCAAATTTGTATTTGTAATTATAAGATTTTATGATAATTGTAATTAATTTTTTAATCTGAGTAATTGTGAGAATAAATTCTTAGGAATTTTATTTCTTTCAAGAAACATTTATTTTCAGAATTATCTTTTAAAATTTAATCCAAGCACATCTTAACAATATTTGAGTTTGAAAAATAAAAAAAAATGTTTGAGTTTCAAGTTGCAATTGCTTATTTACATATTTCACAGCAAAAACATTGTAGTATTAATTATGTTATTTCCACATTAACAAAATAAATTATGTTATTTCAATGTATACAAAATAAACTAATTGAAACTTTAAACTAAAATTAATTTTGAAAAATTGAAACAACAATATATGATTTTATTTTATTTTATTTTTATCTGCATTATATGATCCATCTTTTCTTTTGAGCTTAATTTCCTTGCGCACACAGTAAAAAAAAATGGAGCACTTTTTATGCTTAGAAACATAGAGCACTTCACATAAAAAATAAACTAAAATGGAGCACTGTTCAGTACACTCATGCATTTGTGTATCCATGATTCGATGTTGTAACTGTTCGATTAATAAAAAAGCTTAACATTAAGTGTATTAATTTGATTTGAATCAAGTAAAATTATAAGTGTAATATTATATGTTTAAATTTAAAATTTTAACTCTTAACTTCTTTGATTAGACCTAAATCGGCAATTAACGGAACCATTATTTCATCAAATCAAATATCAAATAATAAATAAAAGGAAGTGAAAGTAAAATTTGCTTGCTAATGTGGAGTTTGGAGGCTTATCTCGACTGATTATATGGAGGCCCACAGAGAATCCAGGTTGGTCAAAAGGATTGTTCAAACTTCAAAAGATGACAAGGATGCCATAATGCAAGCCACGTGGCATTGTTGTCCGTAATTGAGCGCGTGTTTTTCAGGATTGCAACTTGTTTGTAGTTAGCTTGGGATAAGTTGATTCACCCAGCTACCAATTTCCCCACAAAACATCATTTAATATCTAGTGGGGGAGGTTAATTATTCATCATAGTTATTTGGATTCGAATTCTTTTTAAAAGAGATTTTAATATTTAAGTGTGATAATATTTTAAACAAAGTTGTTTCTAATAAAAGAATATTTATATCATTTAATGGTTTAAGATATATCTTTTTCTTAACTTATTTAGTAAAATTATAATAAAAAACAAAGTAAATTTTATTCAACTATCTTTTTGATACTTTGCCTCCATAATATGTATTTTTTTTTCTTTTTAATGGATTGTTTGGTGGACAGATATATTTTTAAATTATAGGATTCATTTAGTAAACAAAAATAAAATATTTTTAAATGAATCAGATTATTTAAAAATATTTTTAAAAATACAAAAAATAAAGAACTAACTTATTTTTAAAATATTTTTTAAAATTCGAAAAAAAGGATAAAAATATACACTATATACCAAATGAAAAAGATCTCAAACATAAATCTTAAATTTGATCATGGGAATTTATGAAAATATTAATATTTTGAATAAAATATTTTTAGCAAAAAAATAATTTTTCAAAATTAATGAAAATGAAAACAGATTAAAAACGTGATGAATAAGATGTTGTAAAATTATTTTTCAAAATTTCTAAAATGGTTAGTAAGAAAACAAAAAATACATCCTTAAAAAATGATTTTCAACAAAAAAAAAATTGTTCTTTCAAAATATTTTCTAGGAAAAATGAAATATTTTTCAAAATACATTTTTTGTAAAAACTTTTTCCAAAATATACTAAATTATTTTCAAACTTTCTAAAAATATCAACAAATGATTAATAAGAAGAAAAAAACATACACTAAATAAAGACCGAAATAATTTTTTTTAAAACAAGTTAATAAGAAAACAAAAAAATAACAAAATAGAGAAAAAGATATACTAAATAGTAAACAGAACAATTTATAAGGTTAAAAATAGAGAATTTTTTTTTTTAAAATAAAGATAGAAATGATTTTAAAATTTCTAAGAATGTTAGTAAGACTAAAAATAGTGTTGAAAAAAATAATTTTCAAAAAATACTAAGTAAAGATGGAAATTATTTTCATAAATTCTGTAAACGTTAATAAGATAACAAAAAAAAAATCTTGAGAAAAATATTTCCAGACAAGAAAGATTGGTAAAAAGATTTTATAGAATAAATATAAAATGATTCCCAAAAATATTTAGTATATTCCAAAATATTTTTCAAAATATTCCAAAAAGGTTTGTAAAAAAACAGAAAAAAGATCCTCAAAAAAATAATTTCCAATAGAATAAGAATTTTTAAAATATTTTTTAAGAAAATAAAATACTTTTTAAAAATATAACTCAAAAATAATTTTTTAGTGAAAAAAATGTTTAGAAAACAAAATTGAATTAGATCCTTTAAAAATATTTTTGGAAATACATTAAATAAAGACAACTTATTTTTAATAATTCTAGAAAAAGTTGATAAGAAAATAAAAATAATTTTTGAAAATTAATTTTCAGTAAAAATAGTTTTTAAAAAAATAAGTAAAATATTTCTAAAAATATTTAAGAATACCCATGTTCTTAACTAAAGTTTATATTTTAAAGTCTAAGTATAAACTTTAATAACTTTAAATTCCAAACACTAATTCTAATCGTCAAATGTTACCTGTAAATCTTAAACTTTAAACTTAAAACACAAACTATAACTCGTCACCTTAAATCCCAAACCTTTAAAATTTTAAACCTTAAATTTTAAAAGTCTCAAACACAAATCTTAAAGTTAGATCATGGGTAATTTTTAATTTATAAAAATATTAATATTTTGAGTAAAAAAATAGAATATACATATTGAGTAAAATATTTTCAACAAAAAATGATTTTTCAAAATTAATGAAATGGTTAGTAAAAAAACAAAAATACATCCTGCGAAAATGATTTTCAACAAAAAAAAAAAAAAAGATCTTTCAAAATATTTTCTAAGAAAAATAAAACATTTTTCAAAATACTTTTTGTGAAAACATATTCAGATAAGTCAATAAAAAAAATATTTTTCTAAAAAAACTTTTCTTAAAAAATAATTTTTGGATATACATTTTTAGTAAAAATATTTTTTTAAAACAAACTATTTTTCAAAATTTTGAAAAAAGTAAATGGTCAGTAAAAATACATAAAATACAACCTCAGATTTTTTGAAAAAACATTTTCAGACAAGTAAATATAAAAAAATTAAAATAAACTTTTAGTAAAAAATAAAATTTGGATATATATTTTTATTGAAAATATTTTTTAAAAAATAAACTATTTTTCAAAATTTTGAAAAAAGTAAATGCTTAATAAGAAAACAGAAAATACATCCTCAGAAAATGATTTTCAACAAAAAAAAAACAGCTCTTTCAAAATATTTTTTAAGAAAAATAAACCATTTTTCAAAATACATTTTTTGTAAAAACATTTTCAGACAGGTCAATAAAAAAACAAAAAAGATATTTTTCAAAATAAAATTTTCGTAATAATTAATTTTTGGATATATATTTTTAGTAAAAATATTTTTTTAAAATAAACTATTTTTCAAAATTTTGAAAAAAGTAAATAGTTAGTAAAAAAAAAGAAAATACAAAAAATATTTTTTAAAATAATTCTAGAAAAAGTTTTAAGAAAATAAAAATAATTTTCAGTAAAAATAGTTTTTAGAAAAATAAGTAAAATAGTTCTAAAAATATTCAAGGTATACCCATGCTCGTAATTTAAGTTTATATTTTAAAGTTTAAATATAAACCTTAACAACTCTAAATTCCCAACCCTAATTCTAATCTTTAAATATTACTTTTAAATCGTAAACTTTAAACTTAAAACACAAACTTTAACTCTTCACCTTAAATCCCAAACCATAAAAACTTTAAAACTTAAGATTTTAAAACTATCAAACATAAATCATAAATTTAGTTCATGGGTAACTTTGAATTTATAAAAATGTTAATATTTTGAGTAAGAAAATAAAATATAAATATTGAGTAAAATATTTTCAACAAAAAATGATTTTTCCAAATTAATGAAATGGTTAGTAAGAAAACAGAAAATATATCTTGAGAAAATGATTTTCAACATTTTTTGTAAAAACATTTTCAGACTAGTCT
Source organism: Bauhinia variegata (assembly GCA_022379115.2). NCBI lineage: Eukaryota > Viridiplantae > Streptophyta > Magnoliopsida > Fabales > Fabaceae > Bauhinia > Bauhinia variegata. The sequence continues at coordinate 18,343,133 of CM039432.1, forward strand.
ATAAAAAACAAAAAAAATATTTTTCAAAATAAATTTTTCGTAAAAAAATTTTTTTGGATATATATTTTTAGTAAAAATATTTTTTAAAATAAACTATTTTTCAAAATATTCAAAAAAGTAAATGGTTAGTAAGAAAACAGAAAATACATCCTCAGCAAATGGTTTTCAACAAAAAAAAAAAAAACAGATCATTTTGTAAAAACATATTCAGATAAGTCAATCAAAAACAAAAAAATATTTTTCAAAATAATTTATTTTTCAAAATGAAATTTTGAAAAAATAAATGGTTTGTAAAAAAAAAAATATACCCTGAGAAAATGATTTTCAACAAAAAAAAAAAAAAAAACAGATCTTTCAAAATATTTTCTAAGAAAAATAAAACATTTTTCAAAATACTTTTTGTGAAAACATATTCAGATAAGTCAATAAAAAAAATATTTGTTAAAATAAACTTTTCTTAAAAAACAATTTTTTGATATATATTTTTAGTAAAAATATTTTTTTAAAATAAACTATTTTTCAAAATTTTGAAAAAATAAATGGTTAGTAAAAATACAGAAAATACATCCTCAGATTTTTCGAAATATTTTTCAAAATACTTTTTTGTAAAAATATTTTCAGACAAGTCAATAAAAAAAATATTTTTAAAATACACTATTTTTCAAAATTTTCAAAAAAGTAAATGGTTAGTAAGAAAACAGAAAATATATCCTCAGCAAATGATTTTGAACAAAAAATAAAAGAAGAAAATATTTCAAATCACTTTTTGTAAAAACATTTTCAGACAAGTCAATAAAAAACAAAAAAATAATTTTTGGATATATATTTTTAGTAAAAATAAAGTTTTTTCAAAATTTTCAAAAAAGTAAATGGTTAGTGAAAAAACAGAAAATACATCCTCAGATCTTTCAAAATATTTTCTAGGAAAAATAAAACATTTTTCAAAATACAGTTTCTGTAAAAAAAAATTTAGATAAGTCAATAAAAAACAAAAAAATATTGTTCTAATAAATTATTTTTCAAAATTTTGAAAAAAGTAAATGATTAGTAAAAAAACAAAAAATACATCCTGAGAAAATAATTTTCAAAAAAAAAGAAACAGATCTTTCAAGAAATGTTCTAAGAAAAATTAAACATTTTTGAAAATAAATTTTTAGTAAAAACATTTTCAGACAAGTCAAAAACCAAAAAAATATTTTTCAAAATAAAATTTTCGAAAAACAATTTTTGGATATAAATTTTATTTAAAAATATTTTTAAAATAAACTATTTTGAAAATAGTAAATGTTAGTAAGAAAATAGAAAATACATCCTGAGAAAATGATTTTCAACAAAAAAAAAAAAAAACCGATCTTTCAAAAAAATTTCTAAGAAAAATTAAACATTTTTCAAAATGCATTTTTTGTAAAAACATTTTCAGACAAGTCAAAAACCAAAAAAATATTTTTCAAAATAAAATTTTCGTAAAAAATAAATTTTGGATATATATTTTTAGTAAAAATATTTTAAAAAAAAAACTTTTTCAAAATTTTGAAAAAAGAAAATGGTTAGTAAAAATACAGAAAATACATCCTCAGATTTTTCAAAATATTTTCTAGGAAAAATAAAATATTTTTCAAAATACTTTTTTGTAAAAACATTTTCAGAAAAGTCAACAAAAAAAATATTTTTTTAAAATAAACTATTTCTTAAAATTTTGAAAAAAGTAAATGGTTACTAAGAAAAAACAGAAAATACATCCTCAGATCTTTCAAAATATTTTCTAGGAAAAATAAAACATTTTTCAAAATACAGTTTAAGTAAAAACATTTTTAGATAAGTCAATAAAAAACAAAAAAAAAATTGAAATAAATTATTTTTCAAAATTGTGAAAAAAGTAAATGGTTAGTAAAAAAACAAAAAATACATCCTGAGAAAATAATTAAAAAAAAAAAAAAGAAACAGATCTTTCAAAAAAATTTCTAAGAAAAATTAAACATTTTTGAAAATGCAATTTTTGTAAAAACATTTTAAGACAAGTCAAAAACCAAAAAAATATTTTTCAAAATAAACTTTTCGAAAAAAAAATTTTGGGTATATATTTTTAGTAAAAATATTTTTAAAATAACCAATTTTAAAAAAGTAAATTGTTAATAAGAAAACAGAAAATACATCTTGAGAAAATTATTTTAAACAAAAAAAAAAATCCTTCAAAATATTTTCTAAGAAAAATAAAACATTTTTCAAAATAAATTTTGTAAAAACATTTTCGGATAAGTCAATAAAAAAAATTTCAAAATAAACTTTTCATAAAAAATAATTTTTGGATATATATTTTCTGTAAAAATATTTTTTAAACTAAAATATTTTTCAAAATTTTAAAACAAGTAAATGGTTTGTAAGAAAACAGAAAATACATCCTCAGAAAATGATTTTCAACAAAAAAAAAAAAAAAAACAGATCCTTCAAATATTTTCTAAGAAAAATAAAACATTTTTCAAAATAAATTTTGTAAAAACATTTTCGGATAAGTCAATAAAAAAAATTTCAAAATAAACTTTTCATAAAAAATAATTTTTGGATATATATTTTCTGTAAAAATATTTTTTAAACTAAAATTTTTTTCAAAATAAACTTTTCTCAAAAAATAAATTTTGGATATATATTTTTAGTAAATATTTTTTTTAAATAAAATATTTTTCAAAATTTTGAAAAAAGTAAATGGTTAGTAAAAATACAGAAGATACATCCTCAGATTTTTGAAAATATTTTTAAAGAAAAATAAAACATTTTTCAGAATAGTTTTTTGTAAAAACATTTTCAGACAAGTCAAAAATTTTTTTTTTAAAATAAACTATTTTTCCAAATTTTGAAAAAAGTAAATGGTTAGTAAGAAAACAGAAAATACATCCTCATTTTCAACAAAAAAAAAAAAAAAGATCTTTTGAAATATTTTCTAAGAAAAGTAAAACATTTTCAGACAAGTCAATAAAAAACAAAAAATAATTTTTCGATATATATTTTTAGTAAAAATAAACTATTTTTAAAATTTTCAAAAAAGTAAATGGTTAGTGAAAAAACAGAAAATACATCCTCAGACCTTTCAAAATATTTTCAAGGAAAAATAAAACATTTTTTGAAAATACAGTTTTTGGAAAAACAATTTCAGATAAGTCAATAAAAAATAAAAAGAATATTTATCAAAATGAACTTTCGTAAAAAATAATTTTTGGATATAAATTTTTAGTAAAAATATTTTTTAAACTAAACTATTTTTAAAAATTTTGAAAAAAGTAAATGGTTAGTAAGAAAACAGAAAATACATCCTCAAAAAATGATTTTCAACAAAAATAAAAAAGATCTTTCAAAATATTTTCTAAGAAAAATAAAGTATTTTTCAAAATACATTTTTTATAAAAACATTTTCAGACAAGTAAAAAACAAAAAAATATTTTTCAAAATAAAATTTTCCTAAAAATTTTTTGGATATATATTTTTATTAAATAAATGTTTTTAAAATAAATTATTTTTCAAAGTTTTGAAAAAAAGTAAATGGTTAATAAGAAAACAGAAAATACATCTTGAGAAAATGATTTTCAACCAAAAAAAAAAAAAACAGATCCTTCAAAATATTTTCCAAGAAAAATAAAACATTTTTGAAAATAATTTTTGTAAAAACATTTTCAGATGAGTCAATAAAAAAAATTTCAAAATAAACTTTTCATAAAAAATAATTTTTGGATATATATTTTTTGTAAAAATATTTTTTAAACTAAAATATTTTTCAAAATTTTGAAAAAAGTAAATGGTTAGTAAGAAAACAGAAAATACATCCTCAGAAATTGATTTTCAAAAAAAAAAAAAAAAACATTTTTCAAAATACAATTTTAGTAAAAACATTTTCAGATAAGTCAATAATAAAAAAAAATATTTTTCAAAATTTTGAAAAAAGTAAATGGTTAGAAAAAAAACAAAAAAATACATCCTCAGAAAATAATTTTCAAAAAAAAAAAAAAGAAACAGATCTTTGAAAAAAATTTCTAGGAAAAATAAAACATTTTTCAAAATGTATTTTTTGTAAAAGCATTTTCAGACAAGTCAAAAACAAAAAAATATTTTTCAAAATATACTTTTCGTAAAAAATAAATTTTGGATATATATTTTTAGTAAAAATATTTTTTTAAAATAAAATATTTTTGAAAATTTTGAAAAAAGTAAATGGTTAGTAAAAATACAGAAGATACATACTCAGATTTTTCAAAATATTTTTTAGGAAAAACATTTTCAGACAAGTCAATAAAAAAATATTTTTTAAAATAAATTATTTTTCAAAATTTTGAAGGAAGTAAATGGTTAGTAAGAAAACAGAAAATACATCCTCGTCAAAAAATGATTTTCAACAAAAAAAAAAAAAAGATCTTTCAAAATATTTTCTAAGAAAAATAAAACATTTTTCAAAACACAGTTTTTGTAAAAACATGTTCAGACAAGTTAATAAAAAACAAAAAAAAAATCAAAATACTTTTTCTAGGAAAAATAAAACATTTTTCAAAATACTTTTTGTGAAAAAATTTTCAGACAAGTCAATAAAAAACAAAAAATATTTTTCAAAATAAACTAAAAAACAAAAAAAAAAGGTAAAAATATTCTAAAGACTTACTGAAAACCCAATGAAAGGCTACCTGCATTTGAGCTTGCATTCAACATCCACACGTGCCAATTTCCTTGTCTTTTCTGCATTCTATAACATGGTGTTCTTCCCCTTGCCTTTTCCCGCTGCTCATTTCCCTTTCTTCTTCACCGATGCTCAGCTTTCCTCTCCTTCCCCTATGAGAACCCAACCATTATAGAAATTCACCAATGAAAAGCTATAAAATGCATGAAAAGATTCACTGAAGCATTAAATGGTTAGAAAGAAGCACAAACATTTTAGACATGTGACTTACAAATTCTGTTGGCTCAACGATTCTATCTGTCTTGTTGCATAATTACTACTGATCTCATCTGCAAGAGTGTCCAAGACAAAAACACATAAACACAAAGACAAGACATGAATGGGGGAATAATTGACTATTTACCTTTACCGGAAATTATAGACATTTCAGAGATGTCAGGAATTAAAATGTCTTCTGCAATTTGTGCTCCATAAGGCCATTATTGTCCTGTTGTAGAAACAATGTGCTTCAATTTAATGTACATGATGCTAAGTTGATTGATATTGCTAGAAATGCCACAAAAGACTGATTGATTTAGAACTACTAACTGGAGGCAGCATCGAATGACTGAAAATGAAATCTAAGCCTCCCTTCTTCATCTTGAATCCTTGGTCCATACCCAACTGTCTTGTGCAATGCGCAACCCACTGCCAACGAAAAGATCCCAAATTAGTTATCATTTAAACAACAAACAAATAGATTGAACAACTGGATGCAAATTACTCTAAGCAGTAAATTAGAAGAATGTTGGAGCCTGACAAGAAAACTATTAAAAAAAATGGGGATCCACAATTGAACTCTAGGGACTTTCGAGATCTGGGCAAAATATTAGTATTGAGTAATTGACACCCTGCTAGAAGTAGTATTCCGATATCTATATCCCTTAACTTAGAACTAGTTAAATGAAACAAGCAGCACTTACATCAGTGACAGATAGAATTCCTAGACCATTGGATCCAAAACCTTCTTCAATCTTCATGGACAAGTCAACAAATGTATGGGGATCACCTGTCATAGAACCGTGGTTTGAGGTGCTGCAACAGCAAGTCATTTACAACTTGTTAATATTCTTCCATGCATGCATAAAGCAATAACTACTGATATTTTCTGTATACAAGTCAAACTATATTAAACTTGAAAAACATAATATTCTCTGCACAGCAGTCCTATCACGAATAATATTATATACATGACCATAGAAGTTCTGAAATAATCATCGGATACCAACATGGAAAACTTGTTATCAGAAAAAATAAAATGCTAATCAAAGTTACCCTTTTTCAGCAGGAAAATAATAAAGCAGGTGCCCTTTATGACAGCGAGAGCGAAGAAGTATTGATTCCAGACCTCCATCCTTGTGAATTTTCATCCCTTTGGATACTGACAAGTGGATTGAAGGTGAAAGTTGGTCAGAACAACAGCAGAAAAGAGAAAACAACGTGTAAAATAGGTAAAAGTTGGTCAAAATTAATTTTCTGGGAAAAATATTTTTTAGAAAAATAAGTAAAATATTTCTAAAAATATTAAAAAAATACCCATAAATTAGAATTTAAGTATAAACCTTAACAACTCTAAATCCCAAACACTAATCCTAAACTTTAAACTTAAACCATTAACTCTATAACCCTTCACCTTAAATCCCAAACCCTAAAAACTTTAAACTCTAAATTTTAAAATTCTAAAGTATAAATCTTAAATTTAGATTATGGGTAATTTCGAAATTATGAAAACGTTTAATAAGAAAACAAAATATTTTTGAAAATAACATATTGATTTTTAAACTTTTATTAATTGGTATTGTGTACCATACATAATACATTTTGAGTAAAATATTTTGAAAATACATTTTCTGTAAACATGTTTAATGCAGAAAACAAATTATTTTTAACATTTCTAAAAGAAATCAATAAAAAAATAACAAAAAAAATATACTAAAAAATAAGAAAACAACTAATAAAGTTGACATGTTGAATTAAATTAAGTAAAAGTATTTTTCAGAAATACAGCAAATAAAGACAATAAAGAAAGAAATTACGTTAGCAATGACGAGGCCGGACCATTGATTCTAACCTATCCTCCAAGACTTCCAGCTGCTTCCTTATGTTAGCAAATTCAGCAACCTGAATAGAAGAGAAACAAGACTAACATCCGATGAATATCAAACCCCAAGGACCTAAAAAAGAACCAAAGATGAGAAAGAACCCGTGTAATTTAGCAAGGACTAACCTTTATGTTTGGAGTGGTGAATTCAACTAAGAAAGATGGAACTTTTAGCAATGACGGGCCAGAAAGAATGAATGAAGTTGATTAGTAGCCCTTTGATGTGAGAACCATCATACTCATCAAGTGACCATATCTTAAGGACTTCAGTGTTGTACTCTTTATTCTGCTGAAGTCCAAGAATCTTTTTAATATTTTGAATTTCTTCATTCTCCCTGATCTATTTACTGCTGGCTTCCCCGTACGTTGACCAATTTTCCCCTCAAATGCGGTTTCAGTAAAAAAATGATTTTAGAGAAACACATCTCCAGTAAGAAAATTACACAAAATGATCATAAAAGCAACTAAAAAAATGAAAAATATGGTGAATTAGATTTTGTAAAACATTTTCAGAAATACACTAAACAATGAAATTATTTCTAATATTTTAATAACGATTTTAGAAATACATTTTCCTTAAAACTAATTCAAAAAGAAAATTAGAAAAGAAAACGAAAAATAAACGGAAACAACTCATAAAACTAAAATTATGTTAAATCAAATAATTTCCAATATTTCTAAAAAAGGAACATAAGAAAACAAAAAATGGACAAAATAATTTTTTAAAATATATTTTCAGTGAAAACATTAATAAGACTAAACATATAAAGATGACTTCCAACAAAAAAAAAAAATTTCTTGACAAAAGAATAACTTCAAACGAAAACAAAAGGAAATTTTTTTTGAAAGCATACACTAAATAGCAAGGGCTATGGTTATAAGAACCCTTTCAGAAAAAGAGATATTTCAAAATGATTTTTTAAAATAAACTGAAAAAGAAAAAAATATATATTTTATAACCGTGAATAAAAACTATAAATTTTCAAAATAATTTTAAGAATATAGTAAATAAAAGATAGAAACTATTTTAAACATTGAATGACAAAATAATAATTTTTAACAAAATAAAACTTTTCAAAATCCCAAAAAAATATTTTTCAAAATCACCCTTCTTCTTAAATATAAAACTTTATATTTTAGAGCCTAAACACTCACCTTAAAACATTAAAAACTCTAACAACATCCCTGACTCTAAACACTAATTTTAAAACCTTAAAAACTCTAATCCTATAACCACATAGCCATTGACTTTAAATTTTATCCTTAAACTTTAATCTAAACCCAAGACACTTACTCTAAAATATAAATTTAAAATTAAGAAGAAGGGTAACTTTCGAATTTTAAAAATCTTAATAGTAGTAATTTATATTTTATAATAAAAAATATATCCATTTATAAGTTTAATATATTTTTATCAATAAAATCATTTTAAATAAAAATTAATAATTATTGTGCGAAAAAACAGTGAAAAAATAATTTTCAATCAAATAAACAAGAAATATTTTTATAAAAATATTTTCCAGAACACATTAAAAATGTTTTGAATTAAATTCTGTAATAATACTTTTAGATTTCTAAAAAGGTTAATAAGAAACCAATACATTTTCAGAAAATAGTTTTTAGAAGAAACTACAAAAGAAATACAGTATGGATATCAAAACAACTAAAACTGAATTAAATTTTATAAAAATATTTTTAGAAATACACTCAATAAACACAAAATTACTTTTTTAAAAAAATCAATAGGAAAACACAAGAACATTTTGACGAAAAAATCGTTTTCAACAAAAAAAAACTAAAAATGAAAATCGTTTTTAAAATACACTAAAAAATAGACTATATTAATAGAAAATGAGGCTAAAAGTATTTTATGAAATACAATTAAAAAGTTAATAAAAAACAACAGAAACATTTTAACAAAATATTTTAGTGTTACTAAAAGTCTATAGAAAAACAACAAAAATATTTCGACAAATCTTGAGCGACATCAACCTGAATAACCACAAATTACAATAATCGTAAGGAAACCATCATGAGATAAGAAAGAGTTAAGTTGCAAATGAGAGAAAGCATCAAAAGGGCTTTAGAATAGATATAACCTTGTGGTCTGATAATGCATCTGTAAGACGAGGCTGGACCATTGAGTCTAACCTATCCTCCAAGTCTTCCACCTGCTTCCTTATGTTAGCAAATTCAGCAACCTGAATATAAGAGAAACAAGACTAACATCTGATGAATATCAAACCCCAAGGACCTCAAAAAGAACCAAAGATGAGAATTACTACCTCTCCAACAGCAGACAAGCAATGCCTCATGTTAGCTAGAGTTTCTGCAGCTCGAGGGAGATCACCACTAGCAAATACATCCTCCACGGTTGAACTTAACCCAGCAGTCAAAGAATGAGAGTGAGAGAACCCGTGTAAGTTTAGACAGTATAAACCCAAGACTTGTAAACAATAGAATAAAGAAGCTCTATCTGCAATGTCTCATAAGCAGCTTACATCCTCTGCTTGACAGTGTCCACTTTAACAAGGGCTGCTATAGATTCAGCGGATGATCCCTCTGCCTAAAAAGGCAAAAAAGAAAAAAATGGGAGCACAGAAAGAGAGAGAGTCTAATCATGCATCAATTAGCAAGAATGCCATGTAATAAAGCAAAAGTAGTTCTGTTCAAACAACAATCACAAATTTTCCTCCAACATGGGGCACTTCATCTATTAGTTGCAAAAATAAGTAGTCACTTCTAGCATGCATATTCAACAGTAGTAACATACATCTAATCACAGGGACAAACCAAAGCCCGGCCCAGTTTGCCTTTTAAGGACTGCCACCCACCCTCCTATTCCCCACAGTGGAAAATAATGTCAATAACAGCCAATAGTCACGATTGAAAATCTAAATTCTTCATTCCTGTATAAATATAAAGAAGAAAAGATTTCAATTCCGCAACCATGTCCCTTGACGTATCAATAGCATATCAGATATTTGTTTTTAATATGAACAAAATAAATAAATAAATAAAGATGTTATAAATTATATATTCTTCAGCTCGTTGTGTCCGCAGATTTTCTTATATCATTTCCGAGAAAAATTTTCAGAAAATGTAGAAAGCTTGTGATCCACATTTCCACACTCTATCTACAACAAGATCAGCATAGCTCATTTAACATGCAAATCCTTCTCAACAAAATCAAACCCAGTTGCCAAAGAAGCATACATGAGTTAATGCCATACCTTATAAAGTTTCTGGAGGATCCCGGTGATAGAAGAACTGAGGGAAACGGCATCGTCCCGGAGACGAAAAACGTCACGAGTGGCCCGTGGGAAGCGAAGGAGTGCGGCGGCGCTCTGCTCCTCGAGTGATGCAGCAATTCATCGAGATCCTTCAACCGCATAGACGTTGGAAGCGTTCCTTTCAAAAATCTAAATTCCTTCTCACTTTCTTCCTTTTGTGCTAGCAGCTTCTAAACACTTTCAAAATCACCAATTCTTGCTCCTCCAGCACTAGTAGAGCTAGTTTCTTGCTCTCTAGTATTGTCGTTTTCCTGTTCTTCTGAATTATCATCTGTTTCCCCGGCAACTTGCAGTTCCGCAGACCGAGCTTTCCTCGGCATGGGAGTGAAGCCTTTCCGCTGCAGCTCCATGAACAATCAGCTTTTTTCCTGTTGCTGACAATAATCTCCCCATTTACGAACCCTAACCCCAATACCAAGAAATGTCGTTCAAGATTGTCCAATTTCTGTTTCTTCTCTCATAATACTCCAACCTGAGCGGAAAGAATTCCTCAAGAACTGCAGAAATAACGGTAAAAGAGTAAGTGCAAGACAAAAAAGAGAAAATACTTTCCTTAAAACTCTGTTGTGCTAGGTCTTACTTTGTTCTGGGTTGTCGTATTTCTTGATATTTCCTTCTTGGTCAAGAAGTTGCATGTTGCTTGTGTTGATTCTTCATCACACCGTCTTGCATGATCGTCGTTCCGCTTCATCCTCACTTTTATATCTACAATGGCATCATTCCCATTCTGCCTGAAATCCAAAGCCAAGGTTTGTCCTTTGCCCCGACGTGCTCCACGATTCCGCCCAGAGGAAAATCAAGGTTTCTAGACCCAGAGAACAACACCAAGATCAAATGACACCAGGATTTGGTTTGGTCCGTGTATTTATAATAACTGCGTTTTTGTTAAGTTGGTGCGGTGCGGCGTGGTGTTGATTTTTTTAAAATAGTATATATAAAAATTAGTTACTTTTATTTATTTTTTTCAAAAAATATTATTTTTATTTTTAAAAAGTGTTTTTTTTTTTTAAATTAAGTTTTTATTTTATTTTTAAAAAAGAAAAAATTCTGATCAATTAGATATTTTTTTAAGTTTTTAATTTATTTGAAACATGTTATTTTTTAATTTTTTAATTTTTAAAAAAACAACATCGCATTTTTTTAAGGTTTTTAGTTTATTTAAAATTTGTTATTTTTTAAAAAAAATTCTTATGTTCGTGAATAACAGTTAATTTTTTAATTTTTTTTTAAAATAAACTCATTAAATAACATTTTTCTCACATATTTTTTTATTTTAATTAAATAATTACTCATTGATAATATTTTTTAAAAATTTAGAAAAAAACAATTGTCTTGGTTTTTGAAATTACCCGAACGACAATATGATAACTCGTAATTTTTAATATAATGTGAATGCAACTTTATGTTAACAATATTAGCTCTATTTTCACATATACAAATGAATAATCATATGCCAAAGTATGTAAAAAAATAAAATTCATGGCCAACTATAGTAACCTAAAAATGAATTGTATATCTTTCTTTATTTGGATTAAAGTTATTTTCAGAATATTATACATACACATAAAATTACATCTCATGCCCTCCCACTACAGTCAGTACAATATTACGTACCGAATGATAAAATAATATTCCATAGCTTAGTATCCTAAAGTTCATTATATCTAGCAAATAAAAACTTACCGGGCATCACAGCCCTGGCCCAAGAACCCAGACAATGACTGTTGTTTCTTTTTTTTCAATGTAAAAATGAAGCACTGATTTTTTATTTTTTTTTCCTAAAAAAAGAATAGGCAAATAAAATCATCATGTGCACTCGAAAAACAGGAACAACCAACACCGCCCCTCGTCCCCGCGAAGACAGAGGTGAGAGGAGAGAAGAGAAACAGAGTGGGAGATTCTAGGGTTTCAAAGAAAGAGTTGTGCCTTCGCTTAATTGGGGATCTTGCATATTCCGACTACAATGGGGAAGAACCAGAAAGCAGGGTTAGGTAGGGCTTTGGTGAAGCAGCACAACCAGATGATACAGCAGAGTAAGGAAAAGGGCTACTACTACAAGAACCAGCACAAAAAGGTGCTGGAGTCGGTCACTGAGGTTAGCGACATTGACGCCATTATCGAACAGGCTGATGAGGCTGAGCGCCTCTTAACCACCGACCGCCCCGCCCCTAGCCCTCTCATCAGTCTGTAAGTTATCATCTCCTTATCTATTTGCTTTATCAGAAAAGTACCATTTGTCCAATTTGATTTTGTTGGTTCCAAATTTATTTCGGGAATTTGAATAATATCAGAGTTTACCGTAGGCTTTTCTAATCCCCAACTTAACTAGAAACAATATTGAAAGGAAGGGTAAAAATTGGCTTTGGGTTTGGACTAACCATTTTATGTGGCCTCCGCTTTTTCATTTTAGTTGTAGAAACTAGCTCCAGGTTTTGCAAGTCAGGTCTTAGGCATCCTCCTTTTATTCACATGTCTTAAAGAAATATTAAGAGGTTACCTTTCATCTGTGTTTATAATGAGGGTTTTGTGATGCTTGTTTTGTGAGAATAGGGACCCAAACTCTAGCACTAGTAACATGACGCCTGAAGAAAGAAGAGAGCAGCAGAAGAGAGAGGAGGCACTGCATGCTAGCAGTCTCCGAGTTCCACGCAGGTATGCTTTTCCTTTTCTTATTTGGATAATCAAGCGCCCTTTTATCTGGTTGGTCTAACTCCTTTTCCTTCTCCTTTAGGCCACCATGGACTGCAGACATGTCTGTGGAGGAGCTTGACTCTAAAGAAAGACAAGCTTTTTTAATTTGGCGTCGCAGTCTAGCAAGGTTACGTTCATGTCATTTGCACGTATCATACCTTTCATTTCAGGTTACTTTGTTCATAATTCATTTCGAATATGAATTATATGTGTGACTTGCCAGGAGGAAAAAAAAAAAAAAATTACTTTGAAGATGTTTTTATTTATATTTGTATCATGAATTACGATTATGTTTCAGACTTGAGGAAAACGAGAATCTTGTCCTTACACCATTTGAGAAGAACCTTGATATATGGAGACAGCTTTGGCGGGTGGTTGAGCGCAGTGATTTGGTAAGTTGATTTTATATCAATTTTAATAGAGAAATTTCTATTTTAAAATGGATGAAGCATTTTGATGCATTCTTTATTTTTTTAACTATTTTCTCTGTAAGTTAAGACAATGCTTGCTGGAATAATGAAATGTTCATTTTTTATTGATTTTGACTAGAATATAACTAATCTATGTTAGAATGCACGGTGACTTAATTATGAGTAGGTGTTACAATGATGATTGCCGAGCTACCACATCTTCTAGTCTATGGATTATAGCTAATAAATTACGAATGATCATTATATGGATAATTGCTGTTTCTATTCCTTTCTGATGTTTAGCGTTATAAACCTAGACATTCGTGTGGTAATTTTTTGATGAGGTATTTGCCATGGCCCAGATTTCGAGTACTGACATCTTTTTGTTTTATTTTAAAAGAATTGCATGGAAACTTTTTAGTTTTTAAGTTAAACACTGGAGATGCTGATCTCATTCTTTTTTATTCCCCAGCTCGTTATGGTTGTTGATTCGCGAGACCCACTGTTTTACCGATGTCCTGATCTTGAGGTAATGCATTCTTTTGAAATCTTACTTAATAAAGTGCTGGATTGTGGACTTGAAGTGACTTGACAAATCTAGGGAGATCTTTTATGTCTTTGGTCAAATGCAGAAGATAGTAGCGTTGGAATGCAGGGCGGCATGCAAAACATTGGAAAATTAAAAAAAAATAAATAATAAATAAAATAGCACCATTCCTTTGAACCAGTTACCATCCGAAGCATGTTAATATGCGTGTGATATCACTCAACCATGCAAACAAGGTTCTAGAACACTACTGTTATTAGAGATTTTCAAGATTAGTTTACAGCATTTTACCTCGACATTCAGATACATCTGTAACTGTTTGTATAAACAAATATTTGATTACCGTATGAACTTTGCTTTATTTGTGTTGATAACTAATCTCAGCTGTTAGATACCGTACACATAATGTCCGATGATAAACTTATATGTGTAACTTATACTCTTAATATCTTTTTGTCTGTTAATTCTACTATGACATAGGCATATGCACGAGAGGTTGATGAGCATAAACGAACAATGCTGTTGGTTAACAAGGCAGATCTTTTGCCTGCTTCTATCAGGTTTGAATCTGCTTTATAAGGTCTATTGTGCCTGAAATCATTTCTCTTGGCTGTCTATCTTTTTAAGATCCTTTTGTTTTCCCTTCTTGCAGAGAGAAATGGGCAGAGTACTTTCGCGCTCATGATATTCTCTTCATTTTCTGGTCAGCCAAAGCTGCTTCTGCAGCTCTGGAAGGCAAAAAGATTGACTCAGCATTTGATGTTGATAATTTGGAGAGGACCAGTAAAACCGACTCAAAGATATATGGCAGGGATGAGCTTTTGGCCCGCTTGCAGTCAGAGGCGGAAGAGATAGTAGAGACGAGGAGAAAATCAAGCTCAAGTGGCATGGGGCCATCAACCATCGAATCTTCTAGTGAAATTGATGCCGGTAGTTTGTCATCAAGTAATGTAATTGTGGGATTTGTTGGATATCCTAATGTGGGGAAAAGTTCTACTATTAATGCTTTGGTAGGCCAAAAACGGACTGGTGTCACCTCTACGCCAGGGAAGACAAAGCATTTCCAGACATTAATTATTTCTGATCGGCTGACACTTTGTGACTGTCCCGGATTAGTTTTTCCGTCTTTCTCAAGCTCAAGATATGAGATGATTGCTTCTGGGGTGTTGCCCATTGATCGGATAACTGAACACAGAGAGGCTGTCCAAGTTGTGGCTAATAGGATCCCAAGACATGTCATCGAGCATGTTTACAAGATCAGTCTTCCAAAACCCAAGCCATATGAACCTCAGTCTCGTCCCCCTCTGGCATCTGAACTTTTGAGAGTATATTGTGCTTCCCGTGGGTACGTCGCCTCTAGTGGACTGCCTGATGAAACTAGAGCTGCCCGACAGATACTGAAAGATTACATTGATGGAAAGCTGCCTCATTATGCACTACCCCCTGAAATTTCTAATGAGGAACTGGCTCTGGAAGCTCCTGCAGAACCTGACTCAGCTTCATCTGATATTGACAACTCTTCAGATGTTGAGAGTGAAGTCGAACCTAATCTCGAGCATGTATTGGATGATCTCAAATCGTTTGACTTGGCTAATGGAATTGCATCGAATAAAGTTACTATTAAGAAGTCTAGTGCCTCTCATAAGCACCATAAGAAGCCTCAGAGGAAGAAGGATCGATCATGGAGAGCAGGGAATGATGATACTGATGGGATGCCTGTTAAGTTCTTTCAGAAACCAGTTAATACAGGTCCAGTGAAAGTTTGATGGCATGCCCTGTAGTGTGCGTCCAATGCCTCATCTATCAGGCCCAGCAGCATAGCATGTATATGATGTGTCTCTGAGGCATTGCAAAAAGAGGTATGCTATGCGTACCATCATTAGTCTATACTCACTCCTACACTTTTTTTTGTATTTTTTATATTTCTTTGTGTTCTCTTTACAGTTTTATCTCTACAAATACATTAAAAATAAAGTGTACAATGGGGTGTATAAATATGGATGTATAATTAGCTTTTCCCTTCCAAAAATACAAAAAGTGTGGCCCCCTTATAAAAGTATGGTTGAAAATACATGTTGTATTTTGCAGTGATGACTTGTTTTTCTGATCAATGGGATGAATCATATCAAGAGTGAAGATAAAAGTAACCATTCTGCTTGGAGCTGGAGTCAATTGTGATTTTGATCTATCTGTACTGTTTTTATATTTGAACGAAATAGTAGAAGACATGAGCTCCATTAAAATTGTCACTATGAATTTATCGATATGTCACAAGGTATGTGTTTGAATTTCACGCCGATTAAGGTGTCTAATATGATGAATATTGACTATGTTTTAAGCGAGTCAGTGTTTGACAGTTCGTCTCTCAAGTAATTAGTTTATTAAATTTCAATATTTTAACTTTATTCTCGGGTGTCAAACCTGTACTAGTGTCTTAATGTTGTTGATTTTGCATAGAAGGTTTACGTTGACCTAATTATTTGTTCTAGACCTCCACATTAATGTAGCATTGACAAAGTCAAACATTAGATAAAAAGTACTTACTGGTTTACGAGTTTATCGCACGGAAATCAACAACGTAGAATTGTTCGTCTTTCATTTCTTTGTTTTATTAGTACTTTATTTAAACTATATGTCCCTTTGTTATTTTTTTTTTAAAAAAATAAAATTGAACATTGGATTAAGAATGTAAAATTGTTGAAGTGAGGACGATTTTAACCGATTAAATATACTTATAAGGTTATTTTCTTTATTTTATTGGTTTAAATTTATTTTTTGTTGAAAGGTTTAAATTTTATAATTGTAATGTGAAGTAGTTATTATAAATAAAAACGTTAAAACAATTAAAAAAAAAAAAACGATAAAGACATAATATATTCTATATGTTGCTTTCAACAAAATAAAAAATTATATTTAAGTGGTCATGATTAATTAAATGTAGGCGATAAGAAAAAGCTAATAAGGGAGGCTACAAGGTTGATCTGGCAGGTGAATGGTCCATGTGTCCTTGTCCATGAGAATTATCCACATCACTTGGAATCATGGTAATGGTGACCTGCGATAATACAAGGTCACCTTCGTGCTTGATGCGCCAAGCAGAAATTGCATATCATACTTTAAATAATTAGATAAACCATAAAAAAATATAGGCTTATTTTTCTTTTTTTGAAAGCACTTGTAGATTTTCTATAAAGAAGAAGAAGAAGAAGAAAGCATTAATAGATTTTAAGCATAATTTTACCTGTAATAAACATAAACATAAACAATAGAAAATCTAAAACAAATAACGGATTCTCCTTTATTAAATTATTACAAGACAATGTTTAGTAGACCAAAACCAGATGAACTCCTTCGCCGCGGTTTCGAAGAAAGTGAACCGCGCGCGAGCCAATGGACGTTGACTTTCTTTTCGTTATAATTAGAATTTTCCATCTACCAAAGAAAATAATTAGATTTTTAATAATTTTTTGTTAAACGAATATGCAGTTTTCATTATTTATAGATAACCATGTAAATACGTTTTAATTTAGCTAGTATGGTAATATTTATTTAACTTGTTATATCAGTGGGGTATCAATGAATTACAAACAGTATGATATACTACCTGATAGATGATGACATGAAAGCTCTTTAAACAATTTTGGTTGATACCTCATTACCCTCTTAGGATATATAGATTTAACATTTAATGTCACCAAAAAAAAGTATGCCTTTCAATGTATGATATATTTTTTTTTCTTAAAAAAAAGTTTCACATATAACTTATATTGAATGATTAAATGTGAAGAACGAAGGAGAGTATTAAATCTCCCCCACCCTCCCCCCCAAACAAAAAAAAAAAAAGAAAATAAAGAAAAAAAACTCACGTAATGCATAAAAATACATTATTGCATAACATAAAGTTATAACCCAATCAGCAATATTTCTTACAAACAAATAAATGAAAAAATAGGGTAAACTAGTGAACACATGAATTTCCACAAATGCATCTAAACATTTTAAGAAATAAATTCACATAAAATTCAAAATAGCAAACATAATTTAATTGTAGCTATTGGGTGTAATATAATAATAAAAATTTAAGTAATATATAAAATATTTGAAGTTTGATTCGAGAATAAATCTATTGTTTTTATAACACGTAAGAGATGGAATGAAACATTAATTTTTTTCTATTTGATGAGTGTTAAAAAAACTAATTTAACTGTAATGAGATAGTTAAAAAGTTTGATCATTAGTAAAATTATAATTTTTTATTTTTCTTATATAATTATCATTAAATTATAAACTAGTCTCGTGGCACTCAAAGTAAATAATTTTTTTTTTTTTTCCAAGCTGTAAATAAGCCCCGGTTGAATTTATAATGTCCAATGACACCCAAAATTTAAGATTGTATTAATTGAATCACCTCAAAAACAATATTCTCTGCACAGTTAAACTGCTTTTAACTTTTCATCCAATTAATTTACTTTCTATTTTTCATGCATTATTTATTACTCAGTTTGCTCTCTTAAATTAATAGTATTTTTTATATAAGGTGATTTTTTTTTGGATGAAATTCCCAATCCTCTTACTGATAAATGAAATTTAATTAAACAAGTAAAGTGTTTAAATGTCCTATCAAAAAAACAAAAAGGAAAGTGTTTAAATGGTTGCAACTAGTGTTTTTAAGCTTGAGACAAACTACTAAAAGTAATCATTTATCCTCCGCGCGAACCTTTTTATTATGGCTTTCTTTCCCGCTCATCTATGGCGCGTGCTTTCACCTTCGTCACGCCCTTACAATTAGGAACCGGCTAACACCGTTAATGCTCAAAATCATTCCCGGTAATCACGGTCTCCGGGTTTCCGTTCTCCACCGTAATGCCCTATCTGGCGCCGCCCCGCCACTCCTTCCGTACATACCCTAACCGGTTGATTTCGGTCAATAACTGCACCCTTCTTTTCTAGAGAAACACACCTCCAAAAATATTTTAAAAAAATTCCCAAGGCAGGCAAAAAAATTAAGAGAGAGAAAAATACAATATCTTCAACTCAGAAAGGAGACAGCGAGCAATTGCTAGATAGAGAAAGTGATTTGATTTTATTTTTATTTTTTCCCTCTCGGGTTTGTGAGTTTTTGTTGCGGGCCTTGAGATTTTCTCCGTCCCCTTTCGTCCCTCGACCGCTTCTTTTCTTTGAGGTTCACAGAGAAGAGAGAGATAGAGGAGAAGAGAGGAAAATCCAAAGAATTTTCCCTCTGGATACTGTTCCAGAAAATTTACGTTGTTTTCCTTAATTTAAGAATCGAGGATCTGAGCTAGGGTTTTCAATTGTGAATATTATTAAGTTTCTGTGTTGCGCATATGATCGAAGACAGTGGAAGGTTTTGAAGCGTTTAGATTTCAGGAAATTATCCAAATGTTGATTCGAAATGCGATTTTGTGGAAATTCTAGCTCCGATCTTGACGAATTTACTTGAATCGTTGGGTTGAAGCAATGGATGTCGATTCCTCGATGGTGCCGGAAACCGATCACGATCCGGCCGTGCAAAATCATACGCCTTCTCAGCCACCGGCAGCAATGGAGAGAGAGCAGCCGTCGTCGGGAGGCGGATCTCCGTCACAGTCACCGGTGCAGCAGCAACCGCAGCAGGCGGCTGCGCAGGTGCAGCAGAGTCCGGTTATGGGACCAAGGCTGGCGCCAACTTATTCTGTGGTGAATGCGGTTATAGAGATGAAGGAGGACGGCCCTGGGCCAAGGTGCGGCCATACGTTGACGGCGGTAGCGGCTGTTGGAGAGGAGGGCACGCCTGGGTACATTGGTCCGAGATTACTTTTGTTTGGAGGTGCCACTGCGCTGGAAGGGAATTCTGCGGCTTCAGGCACTCCTTCATCGGCTGGGAATGCAGGCATACGTATGTTTTTTCACATTTGAACTATTTTATTGTCTTAACCTTGGCACAAGTAAAATTTCTGGGGTACTTAGATGTTCTAAAACTAAGCAACGTAGAGTTCCTGCATAATTATAATTATGGTCTTGTTAGTTCCATTAGATTCTCAGAATTTGTGTCGTACATACTTGATGTATTTGAAAGGTGAATAAATTTAGCTGCGCATCATAGGCTCCTGCTTCTTTCTTGTTATTACGGCTGTTTAAATAGGAAGACGATATTGCATTCTTGAATTAGATCATGAAGATGCATATATGGGAACAGACTGATGGTTTTCTCGTCCCTGCAGTTTTTGTGGCATGCTTTGTTCTTTAGTCTTCATGGACTAATGTTTAGGAAACTTTGTTTCTATTTTATTTGAATGGGGGGCGCTAACAGTTCATTTGGATGGATGGTGTAGAACGGAAAGGATGTTGACAAACATTACTTCACTTGGATAGTTTATGTTAGGGAAAGCCAAATGATTGAGAATTGATATTTGGGAACACGAAAAAATGCAATGAGATATACCTTTTTAATAGAATTGTTATACCATTTTTACAGTTTTTAACTGTTTCCTTTTTATTAGATTATTGGTGGATAAAAGTGGAAGTTCATAAAATTTCACTAAAGACAGTTTATCCAGTTGGTCATTTCTGAGCGTACTTTGGTACATGCATTCCAATTTTTTTTTTTTTTGGTTTCTTCTTCCCAAGTAACTAAAGTTACTTGCAGAAACATATTACTGACGTAGTTAGGTGGAGCCACTTCTAATCGGAACAATTGTCAATTCAAAGTTGCACTGAATTTATCATTTGTGGGATAAAATAAATCCAAATATGCATTATGAAAGATCTTCTATGTGTTCTTTTTTATTTTATTTTTTAAATTGTCAACTCATATTTGTTTGGTCAATAAATGTGATGAGGTCTAGTTTGTTGGACTGGTTTGTATTTTCTCCTCTTCCCGTTGCCTCTTAAACATTTGGATGTCATCTGTGATAATCCTTACTAGGTGATATCTCCTGTTCGGTGAAATATGAACCCCATGAATCCCCATTGTTTCACTCAAGAAGGGTTGTATTTTCAGTTTATGAAGTGAACAGTATTCATTGAATATTATTTGTTGAAAGGTGATATGGCCTTCCAATTTCCACTTGTTTTTATCTTTCATCATCTAAAACGTTATACTTTTTGTAAGTCATTTGATAAGCTGCACGCTTTTGGTTCTAATTCTTGAAGTCTAAGTGAGACCATCATTGTTTATAATTTGTGGTGCAATATGATGTTGAAATCTGAATGATTAGATACTCGGTTTGGTATATACATTCTTGTTTTTATGGGAATTTAAGATCCGACTATCTGCCTGTAAAGGATGGTACATGATGAAGTTTTTTGGTTATTTTTAATTTATTTTTTTCTTTGATAAAGAATTGATAGTGACAAATGCTTACGGAGTAACTTAAGCAATTTTGCTTGGTAAATGTTTTATGATTGAATTCTGTCATGATCTCTATTATTCATTGCTATGCAGGTTTAGCTGGTGCCACAGCTGACGTCCACTGCTATGATGTCTTAACTAATAAATGGTCTAGGTGAGCTCAGAATAGAAGTTTTTCCTTCTTAGCCTTCAGTAAGACTCAGAGTCATTCCTGTAGACCTTACTATACTATATAGTGATTATAAGGAGATTATAATGCAGGATAACTCCTTTTGGAGAACCTCCTACTCCTAGGGCTGCGCACGTCGCAACTGCAGTTGGAACTATGGTGGTTATTCAGGTATCATACAGAGGGTATCCTTTAACTTATTTTCAATGGATTGTGTTCCCTCTTTTTTTTAAAGTGATTATTGTTACATTATGATACAGGGTGGCATTGGTCCTGCGGGTTTGTCAGCGGAGGATCTTCATGTTCTTGATCTCACTCAGCAACGACCACGATGGCATAGGTTAGACTTGTAGTCTATTTACATTTTCTTGATCTTTTTAGTGGCATTCATCTGATATAGTGGGTGCTGAATATTATGTAGAGTTGTTGTTCAGGGCCCTGGACCAGGGCCACGTTATGGACATGTGATGGCTTTGGTGGGACAGAGGTATCTTATGGCAATTGGAGGAAATGATGGTAACTAATCAAATATTGGGCCTCCTGCATTTCTGTATTGGTTCTCTCTTTCTCTTATTAGGAATTAAATAGATGTTAAGCTATTTTCGTGCTTGCTTTCCAGGAAAGAGACCTTTGGCTGATGTATGGGCCTTGGACACAGCTGCAAAGCCTTATGAATGGCGAAAGTTGGAGCCAGAGGGAGAGGGCCCACCTCCATGCATGTATTTTCCTGTTTCCATCAATTCTACATTTCCAAACTGATATTTTGACACTGTTCTTCACATGTTGGTTTTCAATGTTATGAACACAAGATACTGTTTCGTTTATTTTACAGCATTTGACTTCTCGATCTAGGTTTCAAATGATTGCATCAACCATATTGTTGAGTGCCATATAACCAGTAACCATCTGTTTTATGGAACACAATACCCTCACAAATGCTCCTTCAGTTTGTGAGTTCATAAGAGTAAATTAAGTATCTCTTTTTTTAAGTCTAACAGTGAATCCCTGAACATTTCCTTGTATTTTTTTGTCAGCTGTCATTAATCCTTGAAATTTATGTAATATGTTGTAAATTTGAATTCTCATATTGCCATTTATTTCTGAGTAGGTATGCTACAGCAAGTGCACGCTCTGATGGGCTTCTTCTGCTATGTGGAGGGAGGGATGCCAATAGTGTGGTGCGAATTCTATTCAGAATTTTGCCTTCTCTTCTCTTATTTCCCTGATTCTGGTTACTGTAGAGGTTTTTCAGTTATACGTGATATAATTACTTGGTGTTATTTATATTCACTTCTTTGTATTCCATTGCATATGGCCTTCATCTTATATTTATCTTTGGTTCTTGTGGAAATCATTATCTCCAATGAGTCTTTACGCTGAAAATTGAATTGCATGATCTTAATTGCCTAGAACTTGCTTGGCTTTCCATAATTTAAAGAAAGGAGAGTTTTTATGACTGGTGGAAGTTGCTTATCCCCTCATCAGATAGGATCTATTAGTTGCTAATTGAGTGCCTGTAAATTGATAGTTAAATATAGACAACGTTAAGTACCTAATGGAATACATTTTTGATGATTGGAAATTGACAGATAGCACAGTTAATTGTAGCTATTTTATGCTGAGTCATTTCAAATGTTGGATATCTGTTATTCCTATGAATATCTGGTTTATGTTCTCTTTATGAATCTTCATATCTATTAACTCCAATTGATATTAATGTTTAGTCTCTGTTAAGATAATCTTAGTAGCTCTTATGAATATTTTCTTGCAAGTTTTGGTCAAAATTTTTCCACCATTAGTAATATCTTTGTGGGGTTTGACCCTTGCAGCCGTTGGCAAGTGCATATGGACTTGCAAAGCATAGGGATGGTAGATGGGAATGGGCAATTGCCCCTGGTGTCTCACCATCTCCCAGATATCAGCATGCAGCGGTGGGATTCTTTGTTCAGTGGTTGCCAAGTTGATTATATATTTCAAGGATCCTAATTTACTCGTATTATTATCATTCTAGGTATTTGTTAATGCAAGGCTTCATGTGTCTGGAGGGGCTCTTGGTGGGGGGCGGATGGTTGAAGACTTATCAAGTGTAGCAGGTACTTTGTCAAGTTCTTACTATCTTGAGATATTTCTGTTTGTTGTGCACTCCTGCTGGGTTTTTAGTTATGTCCAATCTGGATTGTTTGTATTACAAACTAGTACATGTTTTTTGTTTTTTTATGCTTCTTCTCTCTTAACTGCTAGCTTCTTCGCATGCATGCATACATATATCTTCAGTGTGACAGGAGAATAGCATTCTTCATTCCTTTTTTTTTTTTTCTTTTTCCCTCGTCTTTTCTAATCTCAAAATATACCGAAAAAATTTCTTGTGGAAATTTGGGTATCAGTTCTCAGTGATAAGAAATATTTTCTGAATTTCATTATTGTCATAAGATAGTTTGCTCATTCTTAGTTGGTGATTTTAGTGTGGAGTTACTTATTTATAATTGTTATTTCCTTTACTTATATAATTTTTTGCATGTGTAAGCAAGAATGAATAATGTGCAAGTGGACGATTTATTAATTGGAAATTTTCTGTCTTTTGGGTTTCTAGTGTTGGATACTGCTGCCGGAGTATGGTGTGATACAAAATCTGTTGTTACCACTCCACGGACGGGTAGATACAGTGCTGATGCAGCAGGTGGTGATGCCTCAGTTGAGTTGACTAGGCGTTGTAGGCATGCAGCAGCTGCTGTTGGTGACCTAATTTTTATTTATGGTGGTTTACGTGGTGGTAAGACATTGTTCTAACTAACTTCTTATGGATTCACCTTACTGGGTTTTGTCTTCTGTTTGCTCTATGACTTGATAATTTGATCAATATTTATAAATACCTCAGTGTGCATTCAAATGATAGTTTGGAGGTTTACTTTAGCTTGAAGTTCTTTTCTGGTTTCTTTGGTTTAGAGTCATAACCATATTTTCTTGTTTAACTAATAATTCTAGTGCAACGTTGATTTCTTTATTTTTATTTGTTCTGGTTGATTTATTTATTTATTTTTTTAGGGTACTTGGAGCAATGGATCAGTTGGAACTTGGTTGTGGTGTGTGTATTTGATTTTATGGGTCTGTACAGATAGCAGAGACCAGTAGCATGATAAAAAATCTTGAGAATTTGCTATTTAACCAGGTTATTGACTTGGGCTAAAATAAAAAATCTTGCTTAGATGATAAGAGCAAATTCTGGCAATCTCAGCCACTGAATTCTTTCTTATTCTTGGATCAATATGTTCTGTATACAATTTAAATATAATTTTACAAAGAAAATTCCTCGTTCATTTTGCATGCTGAGATGACTTGTTGCACATTAGGGATTTCTTTGGTTAATCATGTTGGTCATTGCTTTGTTGGAAATATTGATGTCAGAATTAACATTGTGGTGAACTAACCAATTTCACAATTCAGAAGCTGGGCTGACTATGATGTGTGCTTGTATGCTACAGGAGTATTGCTAGATGACCTACTTGTAGCTGAAGATCTTGCTGCTGCTGAAACAACTGTTGCTGCTTCGCATGCTGCTGCTGCAGCTGCTGCATCTAATGTACAAGCAGGACGTTTACTGGGACGATATGCCTTTATTGATGATAGAACAAGACAAACAATGCCTGAAGCAGCTGCTGATGGTGCTGTTGTTCTAGGAAATCCGGTTGCTCCCCCTGTAAATGGTGACATGTATACAGATATCAGCACTGAAAATGCCATGCTTCAGGGATCTCGGTAAGATAGTTATTATCTTCCCACTGGGTTTTAAGTGGTTAGTTGTTACTTCTTTGGCTTCTTCTTTACTGGAAGAAATTTGAACAGGAGAATTACCAAAGGTGTCGACTATCTTGTTGAAGCCTCTGCTGCAGAAGCTGAAGCAATCAGTGCCACATTGGCTGCTGCCAAGGCACGGCAAGAGAATGGAGAAGTTGAATTGCCTGACAGAGACCGTGGGGCTGAGGCTACCCCAAGTGGGAAACAGATATCTTCCTTGATTAAACCTGATTCTGCAGGCTCAAATAATATTGCTCCAGGTGTTCGGTTGCACCATAGAGCTGTGAGTATTATATCTTTATCACTAAGGAAATATTATATTGTAGTGTCAACGTTGACATGAAGTCTTTAAATAGCAATTCTATCTCTGATTTTATCTTGAATTTTCTTCAGGTTGTTGTGGCTGCAGAGACTGGTGGAGCATTAGGTGGCATGGTTAGACAGCTTTCCATTGATCAGTTTGAAAATGAAGGAAGGAGGGTGAGTTATGGGACTCCAGAGAGTGCAACTGCAGCTAGAAAATTATTAGATCGGCAGATGTCTATCAATAGTGTCCCCAAGAAGGTAAGGATTTGTATCTATGATTAATTGTCAATCCAAGAATAATTCAAGAATAGGTCAGGTCCACATTATAAGATAGGCGATAGATCATGTTCACTGATAATCTTTTTGTTTGTTATTATGTACCCAGCTGTGCATTGTGATGTGCTGAATGTTGTTATATTGGAGTACAGTGCATGTTATTTTATGTGTCTTCTGACATGCTTGTTTACATGTCGAGCCTCTTTTCTGGTGTTTTCCTGTAAATGTTGGCTCTATCTTACATCCAGTTAATGAATTTCTTCACCTTGTTATCAGGTCATAGCACACCTCTTAAAACCTCGTGGCTGGAAACCTCCAGTTCGTCGGCAGTTTTTCTTAGATTGCAATGAAATAGCTGACCTCTGTGATAGTGCAGAGCGTATATTTTCAAGTGAACCAAGTGTTATACAACTTAGAGCACCTATCAAAATCTTTGGTGATTTACATGGGCAATTTGGGGACCTCATGCGCCTTTTTGATGAGTATGGTGCACCATCAACTGCTGGTGACATAGCGTAAGCTTCTTAATTACCATGGATGGTTTTGTATGTGGATTTTAGTGTTTAGTATTTTAGCGTTGCAGGTATGAAATGCATGTAACCTTGATTTTAAATTTTAAGAGTGGTTTAAACATCTTGTATTTAAGGTGTCTGCCTGAAGTATCTGGCTAACTGTAGAATACACAGCTAGGCCTTGAGGTGAACTTTTTTTGATGTTATATCTCTATAGATTTGGCGCTCTTCAGTTGCAATTAAGTCGTGATGTTTTGGGTTTAGCGTTTCCTGGCTGAATTAATAGGCTTACTATTCCTGTTGGACTATCAATATCACACTGATGATTTGACATTCAACAATCTATGTTTCTAATTTTGTAACTTGTTTTTATATAAATGATCATCAGATATATCGATTATCTATTCCTTGGAGACTATGTTGACCGGGGCCAACACAGCCTGGAAACTATATCCCTTCTACTTGCTCTGAAGGTATTCTGGATATTTGGATTGTGTCTCTGTATTTTTTGTTATTGAATTTGATGGACCAAATTTTATGGATGATTATTGAACATTGCAGGTTGAATATCCCAACAATGTGCATTTAATACGTGGGAACCATGAAGCTGCAGATATTAATGCCCTTTTTGGTTTCAGAATCGAGTGCATTGAGAGGATGGTATGTTGAATAATATACTTTTTCTTATATCAATTGAGTATGCCAACCAACCCTTGTAACTTACTGATCAGGGTGAGAGAGATGGAATTTGGACCTGGCATCGGATAAACCGTTTGTTTAATTGGCTTCCTCTGGCAGCTTTAATTGAGAAAAAAATTATTTGCATGCATGGAGGTATTGGTCGTTCAATAAATCATGTAGAACAGATCGAGAATATTCAGCGTCCAATTACGATGGAAGCAGGATCAATTGTGCTTATGGATCTATTATGGTTAGTTCATTTGTGTGACATTATTACCTGCTTGTGGTAATGCTCATGTATATTTGGAGTAATGGCGTGAAATTTTCCCCCTAGGTCTGATCCTACAGAGAATGACAGTGTGGAAGGACTACGACCAAATGCTAGAGGTCCAGGGTTAGTTACTTTTGGGGTGAGTATACGTTATCTGTTATTTTATATGTTAAAATCGTTCCAAGTACTAGCTGATGACTTCTTCTGAGTTCTATAATTACCGGGAATGTGGTGTATAGATACTAACGCGGTCCTCGTATGGTTAACATGATAATACCATTTAACACGCTAGTGCTAGTGTGGGCACCAAAATTTGATAAATCAGAATGCTCATTCCACACCAACCCCCACAACACCACCACCCCCCCCCCCCCCCCCCCCCCCCCAATTTATTCTAAGAAATACATATTGATGATCCAGTGCTGCATAAGACTTGAAATCAATATTTCAGTTTTTATACTTTGAAACAATTTTTTTTTTTTTATTGTAATGTAGATCTATTACTTAATTATGGTTGAAACTCAGCTTTTTTACTGTGTAAATTTAGAAGGGCGTAATTTGCATATATGCTGTGTTACTCTCATCTAAATGGAGTTCGTATTGCAGCCTGATCGTGTCATGGAATTCTGCAACAACAATGATCTTCAGCTGATTGTTCGTGCACATGAATGTGTAATGGATGGTTTTGAGCGTTTTGCCCAGGGACATCTGATCACACTTTTCTCAGCGACAAATTATTGTGGTAGATTACTAGCTTCTTCCCGTATATTGTTTTTACCTCCATGATCAAATCGCTTAATAGTGATCATCTTTGTTTCATAGGTACTGCAAATAATGCCGGGGCAATATTAGTTCTGGGTAGAGATCTTGTTGTGGTTCCAAAACTGATTCATCCACTACCACCTGCAATTTCTTCACCAGAAACTTCTCCAGAGCGTCATATTGAAGATACATGGATGCAGGTACTATTAAAAAATGTTCAATTAAAGGTTCAAGATCCGCGTGGTGCTGTGTGATATAATGTGTTGCACCTGTGATGTCCAAGTGAATTTTATATTGATCCTTTGTGAAGTATTCTGGTATTAATGTTTTTCCCTCCATAAATTCTTTTTATCTATATGGACAGGAGTTGAATGCTAACAGACCGCCAACACCAACTAGAGGTCGTCCTCCAGTAACGAATGACCGAGGTTCACTTGCTTGGATATAGTGATTATTAAGATCTTGCGTATTACTGGATCGTGCTATCGCCTGTTTTTTCTGGTGTTCTGTATATAGCATGATGCCGTTCACGGGAACGTTCGGACTTGTGATCCAGACGCCGCAGAAAGCTTGAAGGCTTTCTGAATTTTTGTTTTCACCACTCTATTGGCAGGCGTATCAAGATACAAGTTCGAGGAGCAGGTTGGTAGCAGCTGCTAGGTTTACTATGACAAAGCTAGAGGTGCAGTCGGGGTTTACCCACCCTTTGTAAATTGACCCATAGGCACAAAGTCCCGGTCGTGGTTGTCTATTATGGTTTGTTACTGCTGGCTATTTTTGTCATTAATTTTCACATAATTTTTTTACCCGTCTTTAGGCTATTATTATTATTGTTTCTTTTTCAAGAGGGTTTCTTTTTTCATGTGATGGTGATACAAATCAGAAATCTTTCTTGGGGTCTATTATGTGTATCATAGGGGTATTTGTAGTTCTCATCCTTGCTCTGTATCATGAATTTTTGTGTGAATTAACATTACACAGAATATGTGAATTTTGATCACATAATGTGTTATGTGCAATAGTCCGGGGTTTGAGCTGGTTTTCTATTTTGCCCCTCGTTGCCTCTGCATGCGAATTTTTGAATATGCCCCGAAAAAGTTTATCTGAATGAAAGGGGAAAGCAGAACGGTGAAACGGCAAAATGGTGGTGATGTGGAATACTTGGGGAATACACCAGAAAGAAAATTCAGTTTCTGCACTCATTTCAAGACAATCTATCGTAATTGAAGTCCATCGAAGCAAATTAAGCTGTCCTATCCATGATAGAATTAGTTGAAAATATAATTTTAGTATTCTCCTAAACAAATTCAATCAAATTATCTCAACACTATTTAGTAGGAAGTAGTTGCTTCGTCAAAAGCGGAGGTCGCAAATTAATGCATCATTGACTGCTGCATTTTGCACTAATACTTGGAAATATATTCTGCACTCTTAAGTACCAACTGCAGTGCAAAATGCTCAATCATTATGACTGGGCTTATCCTAGATGTGCAGTCACTGGGTTAATACATATTTATTCCATTTGACAGTATTAACGAAAATGAATTTCTTTAGAACTAGCAAATCAGTTATCAAGTCTAACAGAATGTGGTTTTCCATAATTCTAACTGTAACCCAACATTACACCTATCTCTTTTTGGCTAAAACATTTTTTCTTAGTGCTGATTACCATTAGACAATAATTTTTCCAATCAATTCCTAGGGTCACTAAAAACAGCATATCCTGTTAAGTGTAAAGTCCCAGTGGGAATTATAATTAAGTTAAGGAGGTCTATACTTCATTCAAGATGCCTTTAACTCTAATCACTACAATGATAAACATGATTGCAAGTATTAACATAATAGACAGGATAGCCTGCATGGAGTTCTCATATGAAATAATCAACACGTGCTCAACCTAACCTCGCTTTACTGGCCTCGGATCGTGGGCTTTGTTGGGATCTTCCGTCTTAAGCTTAGCGTGGCGAGTTTCCTCTTTCTTACCCTGCAGATGCACAAAAAAGTAATGTTACTCCATTCTCCATTTCTTCTCTCCCAGTTTATAGCATTCATCGAATTACCGTCATAAACCAGCAAACTTAACATCTCACCTTTCCAGCATTCATAAAATTTCTCCAACTAGATACCTGATTAAGACATGAACGCATGAGTATTTTTTTCTTTTGCCAGCAAGATTAATTAAAGCACAAGTACCAACAAAAATTTTTGAGGCTTTTTCTTTCGGTAGATATAATTTACAGAAAATCATCTCCAAACATCATATAAAGCATCCTTTTAAAACAAGTAATAAAAGCAGAAAGAAAGAAAACAAGTTTTCCAACCATGACTGGTAAGTTTGTCTCAATTTGTTAAATGAAAGCAGAAAGAGAGAAAACATGTTTTCCAGCCATGACCGTAAGTTTGTCCCACTTTGTTAAATTGTATTTTATCTAACCAAAGAATTGCACTTTAAAAGTGATAAGATAATACGTTAATAATATACACAGGATGCTAAGCAAAATTCAGAAAAAACTCCTAATAGGTTCTAAAGATAACAGGGGAATGACTAAAGAACTCGCCATTAATATCACAATCTAGTACACTTCTTGCCGTATAAAACCCTTTCTGGTCAAAGATCACTACATAAACATTGCTGTCGGATGTATAAAATGAAGGTCAAAGATGAAACAATCCAAAGCATACCCTTTGTTCTCTTCTTCCTTCCCATTCATCCTCATGTTCACGCTTTGTTTTCCACACCTCTTTTGTTTCCTCTTCCTCCCTCTTTAAAACTTCCTTGCTCCTCTATTACCTACATCTCCACAGATAAAATAAAGATCATAAAACATGAATGAATGAATCATACGAATGGCCCCATAACTTCCCAAGGAAAATTTGCATAGTTAAGCATTTTTCTAATTATCTTCACTTTCCTATCACTGCTAGTCCCTCAGTCACAATAAAAAAGGAAAAATAAATTTAAAGCATACCTCATTTGCATTTCTTCTCTTCCTTCATTCTTGTTCTGTTAATATTTCATGGACCTTCATTTTCAGCTCTGACTGAAACTCCTCTGATTGTTCATATTGGGCTCATTTTTTCCCTGGTGACGTAGAAAATAGAAATAGTCACAAATATGACAAGTCCTTCGAGAATCAAGGGGTATAGTAAACCCCACACAATGGCAGTAACATACTAATTTTACAAATTTAGGATCTGGTAATTTCACCATATAGCATATCCAAATCCGAACAGAGACAGAAACAGACACAGACAAAGACCAGCAGAAACATACCCAAGGAGAATTCTAAACTTCTAGGTTGTGCATTCTGATGTGATCAATGTCGCAACCTAGATCGACAAGAGTCAGTGAAACAAATACCAGAAAAATACACATACCTCTTCAACCAGAGACTTAATTTTTGAAGCTGTATCTTTCTTCAGTTGCTTCTTTCTCTTTGTTCTAAGTTCTTCTGCAACCCACGAAATAGAGAATAGTTGCCAACTTGCCACTCAGCAGAGTCAAGGTCGATAATCACCTTTTAACATTCAGAAAATGTGAAAAAAAAAAAAAAAAAACAAAAAAGTGACTTTTGCCTCAATAGATGATAAAGATGGTAAAATAGGTATTTGCAATTCTTCCCAATCAGTTTTTCTCAGTGTTACAGGCTGACCCTTCGCAAAAAGTAGTAGCAAATTGTGGACACTTAAGAGATAGATACCAATTATACAAATAAAGATACACTGACCTTTTGCTGAATTAAATTGGCTAAGAAGATAATCTCTTTCAGTTTGATCAAGTAATAATTGCTGGGCTTTTGTTAGTGATGCACAGAGGTAGACAACACAACAAACATTTAAAAGACAAATACACCTTTTATATGAATCCTCTCGCTCCAAAATTTAAAATCAGAATTTATATCCACTTTTCAAATATGCCAGAAAAGAAAAACATTGTTTGACATCATAATGTCCCGAATTTCCATACAAGAAGATTATCAAGTCTACTTAGCAATAAGATCTTGCATTCTGACTCATTGATATCATAGTAGTCCTAAGGATGCACTTCTAACAAAATATAAACGACTCTAATAAGGCAAACGCAATAACAAAGTGGAAAATATATTCTTTAATTTTCATTCTGAGAAATTGAGATAGAAATTGGCATTAACAGTATAACTAGATAAGTCAAGCTAATATTCTATAGAGTATAGAGATGACACTGTGTAACAAAGACATCCCATCCCCGATGAGTCAAAAATTGAAATGTGATATGTATCTGAGATCAGAGATGCATCTATCAACGGATGCATCTATCAACGGATCATCTAATTGTCAAATAAGTCTTCTAAGATAAGCAAAAGTACGTTGTAAGAGGCCAGCAGAACAGTTAAAACAGATCTTATCAAGGGATGCATCAAATGGAAGGTTTAGATACCCGAATGGATTTATGTTGAAACACATGAAAATCAGCTGATTAATCAGATGTTCAAATGGATGTTTCCAAAAAGAAGAAAGGATTAATCAGCTGATTCTATGTACCGCAATAAAATCATTCAAACGCGGAAGGATTTAGCATAAAAACTAAGTATACAACGATGAAACTAGATATTGAAGCGCGCACATATATATATGTATGCATGCATGCGTCTGTGAATGTATGTATGTCTATACAGCAATCGCGTCTACCCGAACACCACGAAATTAGTATATCTAGGAGGAAGTCAAGTTCAATATGAAAATGAAAACCTAATCACAAGGCAATCGCGTCTCTATCCGAACACCACGAAATTAGTATATTCGGAAGCAACACTGATCCTAATCAAGACCAGTTGATCAACAAATTCAACAGCAACAATCAAAAATACTTCTCAACTTCGCTGCATATCTGCTGTAACAATACAGGAATTACCGTCTCAATCGCCACTTTAGTAACCAATACCTACGGCATACACCAGCAGAAGAGAGAAACAGCCAATGAAGAGATACGAAAACAAATTATGATTTGCAAAGCACGAAATCACATACAAAACGCGCACAGAGAAAAAAGAGAATTAAAGAAGGATCACTTGATTAGTAGATAAAATTTGAGAAAGAATCGAGAGAGATACCTAACGACTTCGTTATCCCTCTCAACTTCGGCGAAGAAGATTTTGAGTAGTAAATCTTCATCGACGCCAGAGGTTGTCTCTCTCTCCCATACTTGCTTTCCCTTAGCTCCCAAAAAATTGAGATTCTGATTATCAAGCACAATGCAGCAGAGAGCAAATGCTCCAATCCTAAGCAACAGACCACGTTTATGGAGAGTTTGAACCTTCTCGAACGCCAAACAGAGCTATAGTTACGACATACTCAGGTCCGACTTGATTTTTGGGTGCTCACAGAGCCATTCTCATCATATTTTGTATATTTTAATTTAATTTAATTTTATAAAACTCACATATATTAGTAATGAGATGGCGGTAACAGCTTGCGTGTATTATTGTTGTTGTCCCCAAAGTTTTGTAGAGTCCACACGTGAGAAGTAATGATAACATAATGATGGTAGGCTTTGGGCAGTTTAATCACAGTTGTTGAATTAGCATACATTTTTTGAGAACTAAAAAATAATTACTTTTTTTTTCTTTTCTGGGAACTAAAATATAACTATATTTTTTTTATAACTTAAAATATAATAATTATTAAAGATATATATTCGAAATTTAATTTAAAAGTTCAAAATTTTTATGGGCTGTAACGGCGAAAGCTCAACCTCTCTCCCATTTGAGTGTTGATTGTCACCAAAAGAAATCATACTCATGCGCACCTTAAACCTTAAGATGAGATGTAGTGTTATTATCAACCCAGTATTTTTTTAGTTTAACCAAATAGCGAGAGAGAAACTGTTTGTATGGTTATGTCTAATTTTGAATATAAATTAATTAATATTTAATATAATATTAAGATATAAAATAATTATATATAAAAAAGAAATGTTATATGTTATATTATTTTTTATGTTTATTTTTTTAACATTTATTTATTTTTTATTTATAATTTTACATCTACAATATGTCTTAAAAAAAAAAGAAAAAAGATGTACACTACATCAACTTGCTCAGAACTTCTCTCTCCCATATAGCTACCTATATATATATATATATAGCTATGCACATAAATTGTTGGATTTCATTTCAATCAAAACTCGAGCCCACTTGCTTGGTATACTTCCAACCCACTTCATCAGAAGGTAACATGCAACGATTAACCACTGAAGCCCTCTTTAGGCTTCTTCAAAATGAATTTTTCTTGTAATTGGTTGATTAAAAAAAAAGTAACGAGGTGTATTCATTGGACATTCCGGACCCTGAAGGAAAAAAAAAAAGGAAAATAATTGAAAGAAAAATCAAGGTCTAATCACAAAAAAAAAAAGACATGGAACTACACTAGTTTAAACATTTGAAGCAAAATCTAAGCCCATGCAGGTTGTTCATATATAAATCGTATTTGTTCTATATTTGTACGCTGTAATCCCACCCTTACCCCACCTCACCAACAGGTAATGGCATTTGGCATCTATGATATAAAATATCGCGTTTAAAGTTGGCCAATGGTCATGTTATCCATTGTCTCTGTCCCCTCTAGCTTTTTTTTTTGCTTGTCTAATCATATCATTTGCCCATTTTTCCATCTAATTATTGTGCAAATAAAGTTCTCACCGCCAAATTACTTGTAAATTTGTAATATGATACACATGTTATATGTTTTATTCAGGCAAAGTAAAGATGTTGGTGTAAGCAATACAAGTAATAGAAATCGAGAAATCATAGTGAACTTTGTTTTTATTTTTTATTTTTTGGCTGAACATGGTGGTCAATCTCCTTAACTTGTTTAAGTGGGGGCAAAACAAATCATGGGTGGATCATGATGTCCCCAAAAAAGAAGACCAATTAAGGCAGGATACGACCCATTTTGAAAACCCATTGGCTTGGATTACCAAAGTAGGAAACCAAGATGCTTCAGAGCAAAG
The DNA here is from genome assembly GCA_022379115.2 of Bauhinia variegata. Lineage (NCBI taxonomy): Eukaryota > Viridiplantae > Streptophyta > Magnoliopsida > Fabales > Fabaceae > Bauhinia > Bauhinia variegata. The sequence goes on from CM039432.1 coordinate 18,377,976, forward strand.
ACAAGACGGTTCAGCCAGTGAGTCAAAGATAATTACAATGATTATGGTTATGTATTAACTTTAATTAGCTAGTAGTAACAGAGACATATGTATGACACTGTTAAAATCCTTTCTGTGGATCGTACAACAAATAAACTATTGATCTCTTCTTCTCTCTCACTGTCCTTCTCTGATCCCTCTCCATTTTTCTTTTATTTGACTACAGCTCCCTGAAAGAGCGGAACTTGGTAGAGAGACAATGATGGAGTAAATAAAAATATTTTAAGTAATTAATGAGATTTTGGATTAGAAATGGGGCCGGATCAGGTTGTGTTTTGTCTCAGGAGGTGGCAATGCAATAGGGTTCCCAAAATAGAAAAGACCTTCTGGACTCCTTGCAACTCTTCAATTTATGGATCAAATAATCACCATTCTTCCCTCTCAAGACCACCAATCGTTGTTGCTCATTTGGTGTTTCATTCATGTCCTTAGAGGAAACGAGCTTGCTGTTGTTGTTCAGGGGAGAGCTATTTTGCTGATAGGTTGGTGGCTTAGCAGCTGGAGTGGGCTTGGTCTTCCAGTAGTATTCGTAAGCGTTGAGAGAAGCCGCTGATGCCGTAGCTGGTGCTGAGGGGATGAAGCGACCCACTCTTGGCCTTGGTGGGAGTGATTTTGCCACGGGGGTTGGTTCCGCCACCTTAACATCCTGAAATTCGACAACTTCATTGGACTTCTCCGACCATTTGGGGTTCTTATTAACTAACCCAACCGGCTTATTCATCATCATGGCTAACCTATGAGCACCTGGAATCCCACTAGACAATATGGGTGCCTGCTCTGTGAATGTTTCTATGTTGTCCCTAGTGTTACCCTCATCAATCTCAATTCCCCCCACTTCTTCTTCCTCTGATTCACTTTCATCATCTTCAAACTCTTCATGTTCTTTTTCTTCTTGATCACCCTCAGATTCGTCCCCTATATCCTCCATATGTTGTTCTTCAGTAGCACCTTCCTTGGATTCTTCGTGGTTAGCTAAGGTGAGGACAAGGCGCCCATCTTGGCGTTGAGCGCGAAAATTGTTCTGTGAAGGAACGGACACAGCTTCGAGGACTAACCTTCCGTTGTCACGGCGGGACCGCATATGAAGGGATGGCCCATCTTGACGAGCGAGTGAAGGGAGAGGTGGAGGGAATGATCGAGCTGGGGATTTCTTGGTAGCAGCTGCAGCAGCATAATTATACTTTGGTAGGTACTCCTCTGCTTCAAATGGCTGCACTGTCCATCTCTCTGGTTCTTGTTGCTGCTGCTCTTCTTCTTTGTCCTCCTCCCCGTCCCCAGTCTCGGATGGAGGGTAAGATGAGAACTCATTGGAGCCAGTCTCGGATCCGAGACTCTCCGTACAGATTTCGAGGCTCTTTTCACTGAGAGAACTTTGTGACCTTTTCACGAGTGGATGAACATAATTTGGGAGCGATTTGATGGCGTCGTCGTTGTTTTTCTGGGAAATAATTGAGCTCCAGATATCGAATTGTCCTGCTCTTTCTTGCTCCTTCTTCTTCTTGTCTTGTTGAATTGAGTTCCATATATCAAATTGTCCACGCTCTGCTTCACCTTCAGCTTCCATCTCCTTCCTGTCTTCGTGGTACTGGTCGTCTTCTCCTTCAGACGAGGAAAATGACTCGGCAGTGATTTTGGATTGTGAGAGTTGTTGGGAAGATGCAATCTTTTTCATGGGGCAGAACCCATTTTGAGAAAGCCATTTCTTAGAGGACATGTCTGCCGATAGAGTTCGTCGCAGGGAAGGGGCAGGAGCTCTGGTTCTCTCAGAGTCAAAGCCCAAAATGGTGACTATTCCCTGAGCTTGAGTGCTCTTGCTCATAGAAGCTGACATCTCCAATAAACCAAAGGAGAAGGAAAAGCTCTTAGCTGCATGAAAGTGGTCAAAAACGTCAGAAAACCCAAGAAGCAGTGTGCAGTGGAATATGTCACAGAAATTTCAAGTTACAAAGCAGAGTAAGTTGCATCCATGCATGTGGATTTGAAATACTAAAAGAGAAAAGTACAAAGTTTGAAATTAACATTAATTACCTGAGACAACTCAACTGCATCCAACAGAGGTCTACTCAGAGACCACTGGGAGTGCGAGTTGCAAAGGAAAGGAGGGAAGGATAGGATGAAGTCGATGACGATGCAGATGAAGTTTTGAGGAATGGCTGTGGTTTGATGGAATGCAATTAGGGGGAATGTGGGTATTTGTAGGGGGCCAAAAAGCTTTCAGAACCGTGTTCAGTGGGACCCGCCTACGCCACCATGAAAAAGAGCTCTTCATTGCATTCCAGTTTTTCTCCCTTATCATAAAGGGTGGGATAAATGTGGGATAAATAAAATAAAAACACTAAAACAGGGCTTGGATATTATAAGGGTGAGGGTTCATATTGGTTCACCTGAGCTTTCAACTCAAAATTCTTTCTTTTCTTTCTAGCTATAGGCAAAATTGACCATTACACCGTTCAGTGTTCTCTTTGTATTTTTTTCGATTGATGAGAACCACAACACCAAAAGGTGAGGAAGAACAAGGATAAGATTATACGCATTTTATCAACACAACATATATTGGCTGTTGTTTCATTTTTGAATATATATTTTACATAAATATCCATACATAAAATTTGGGTGCTAACTTTTCTTTAGACAGTTTAGTATGCTAACTAAACATGGACAATGAGTTGCATGCATGCCTAAGTTATGTTATCTGAGGTTTAACTATTGTAACTTGCTATGTTTGGTAACTCTGTTTCTGAATTATTATCATCTTAATTACTAACTTCAGAATATAAAAATCTCAAAAGCAGAGCTAATAATCAACTAGATTAGTGACAGAACTTCTTTTGAATCAATGATTTTTTGTCAAAAAGAAAGAAAGAAAGTAAGGAGCACCAGCGGAAGCATGACAAGTAAGATGAGGTTATTTGCAGCGTATTAAAGCTTACTGAAAGGAGAAAAAGCATGGCAACCATGCAGAATAGTAATAAAAATATTACAAATTAGGAGAGACAGAAAATGACTTTTATTGGATGAAAATGGCTTAAGAAGGAAGCAAAGGAATCAACTTTGAGGATGGCCAATGTGATTGGGCGGCTAGAAATCCACAATCTCATCAGCCTCGAAAAGAATCCGACACTTAATCTATATTGCATTTAAAAAATTACAATTGTTTAATCACAAAAGAATAATGTATGTGGAAACAAATGAACGCGCGTTACGTCGTCGATTTTTGGGGACCCATTTTGGATACTATCACTAACTCTCTCTCTCTCTCTCTCACACTACATTTTTTTGTTTATATCTCTCTCTGTATATAATGTATTTGCAATTTTTGTGAGCGAGAGAGTGCGCATGAAAAGTCATGTGGTTGATAGTTATATGGGGGAGAAGGCGAATACGTCCGCCACTCGTGGACTACCAAAAGGTGTTGATGTTGATGGGTTGAAAGTCGTAGAGTATGGAGAATAATACATTATTATTATTATTATTATGATAAAATACCAAATAACAAAAGTAAATAGAAAATGTGTATGGGCAGCAAAAGAAGGCCATCTGGTATACTTTGACACGAACCCAGGAATGCAAAGGAGAAACTTGATTCGTCTTGTCTGCCTAAAACCAAAAAGTAATGCCACTTAAAGCGTACAAAAGCTTATCTTTACTAACTACTATGACTATTAATTTGAAACGTAAGAGCCTTTGTTTTTTATATTTATTATTTACTCTGTTTTCATTCTAATTGGAACCAAATGTTGGAAGATTTTTCTTCTTATGGCAAGTAGCACTGAGCAATCTGCTTGCTAGCTACTTTTGGTTAATATAAGAAAAGTGATTGACTACTGGTGTTACTTTGATTGAATAATTCCCTATTAAGCAATTCCAGTTAATGGTTAGATTGCGCTGCACGTGATCAAACCAAATTCCATTTTGCGCGCATGCAGTTAAAGACAAGGAGTAACTGGTGCAATAATAACCTAACCAAAAAGAAGAGCATTAGTCCTAGAATAGGAGACAAGGATAGCTCGTTGGGTACCTAATTCGGACGAGCCAGGCATGAGCACATTTGGTGGAGTTTAAGCTTCGCACCAAATCTAAAATCCCTTTCAAATTCTCATAAATTATCCATTCCAGAAACAAAGAATCAATTCGTATCGTTGGGATTGTAACCGAATAGATAGATCTCGAAACGATGATATCTTCATATTTCCAGCATAATATAAATGAAAAGATGTTCTTCACATCTCAATTTGAAATATCGTAACGCAGCGTATAATATAAATTGTTGTGGACTGGGGAAGATTTTGAATACCGAGAAGAAGCACATCACATCGTAAACTTACTTGTATGCAAGGAATTAACCAAAACCATGGGGTTTAATTTACCACTTGTTATAGTATTATGAGGTGTGAGCTATATATATTCTCTAAGTAGAAAATTTCTACTGAGATTTCTAGGAGTTCTTCGTGATATAGGCATCCATCGAGTGAGTCAAAGCAAGCAAGTGCATTTTATATTTAACTAAATAATAAGACTCTTTTTAGATTTTACCTTGAAGTATCTTATCTACATTGTAGTAGAGTTATTAGTGTTTCTTCTATTATTATGGGGCTCAATGTCTTAATGTTGTAGAGACTCGTAACTGTTGCATTCAGTTAACAAACAAGTCGGTTGTATAAATAATTTCAAAAGGCCTTCAAACAGGTTTTCAGCTCTGTGATTATATGATCATAGAAACTCATAAAAATTCATGTGGACTTGAAGAAAAATCCTTACAGCTCTAGCTTGCTCGTGGAAGATGAAGACAGAAATTATTAGACCATGTATTCTTTTCATTTAAAGCTGGTGCTTATATTGGAAGAAAGTGCATTTGACATAATACAATGAATTTTAAAAACTCCAGGGAATCCAGTGCTGAGTAATGCTCAAGATTAGTGAGTGAAGATTCATTAGGCTACATTATTTAATTTTAAGAATAAAGAAGAAATATGTGGCGGTGACGATGGCAAAAGATTCATTTCATAAATGGTAAGGATAAACAAAGAGTTAATTAGAGACGGATATACGTACCATTAAAAAAAAAAAAAAGAAGAAGTGATGTGACACTTCATGGGAGAATTTTTTTCTGGATTTATAATTAATTAATATCATTAAAATAAGCGGGTAATGCAACTCTAATTATGTAAGTTCCCTTAGTTTACCCCGTTTTATGAAAGTTCTCCTAATTAATATGGTTTTCCCGTATCTTTAGCCTTCACATATATCTATATTGAAAGTTTTATTAATTTACATTTAAAATTTTGTTATATATTGACTATTGTTTTTAACTGTGTAAGCATGATTGACTTATTATACATAGTTTAAAATGTGGAGTATTGAAGGAAAGGGACGTATACTTTTCTTCTTTTTTTCTTTTAGAAAAAATAATATACTATTAACAAAGAAATATTATTTTAGGAGATAAAAAAACTATGCAATATTTTTAAAATTATATGTTTAAAAATATACTTAATAAAAATATGTAGAATGATGCTAAACGTCTCTAAAACACAATAATGGATGCTTAGCAAGGCATTAAAGTATCAAAGTTTCATTTGTTTAATGTGATTGCACTCTAACTGGATGAATCGATTCGGAGTTGACTCAACAGTTTATAAAATTTACATTCTCTGGAATCCGAATTTTACTTTTTAAGCTAGCTAGCTATTTCTTTGTTAATAATAATATAGATGTCGACGTTTATATTAAATTAAAATTACTCTGGGATCGAATGAATTGGATAGCAACTTTTGGCAACTCTTTTATATTAAAATTACTATGCTGTCCCCATGCAGTAGGCACTAGTAATATTTTATATTCAATTTTTGTGGCACTCATCAACTGATATAGTATATGATTAAGTATTAATTTGCTGGTAACCACATATTAAACTAATATTAACAACATTAGTAAAATTTTTGATTATTTTTCTAACGATTCCGTCAGCCTACAAGCTGCTATATATATATATATATATATATATATATATATATATATATATATATATATATTGAGTCTTAAAAGGAACTATAATTAGCATGTATCATCAGTGGACCTAAGTTGGAAATTAAAAGCTTAATTGACCATTTAAAACTTTTCATGAATTATTTTTAAACCTATAAAGGTAAAGAGAAGTAGCATAGTGTTTGACCTATACAGTTGGAATATTGCTTAATTACTCATATAATATGAAACGAAGAAGCTATTAATTATATTAATGGCCGTTTTATACTATTATACTACATCCATTTGCATGAGGTACATACATTAACTTGACAATATTCCTTTCTGCCACCCCACTTCGAATTCAGGATTTACGAGAACTAATCAACCAATTCACGGCTGCTAATTAGACAGTTTCTATCCGTTATAAAAACAACTAAGGAATTATTTGATCTATCACCGTCCAAAAAGACAGTGCAGTGGGAGATTGCGTAAGAGTGCATTTGGGTTAAAAATTAAATTAAAGTAGTAGCGTGGAATTAATTAGACAAGGGATCAAATATGGATAATGACTTTGTGCTTAGGATATTACCACAAAATATTAAAAAAAAAAAAAAAGAATAAGAATTTTGCCCAGGACGATCACAATTGTAATTTCGACTCTGTAGTAGAAAATTCTTTCAAACAACATTTCTATACCTAATAATTATAAATATTTAAAAATAGCATATGATAAAGCTCAAAATTAATCATAACAATGACCTTTTTTAAAATATTTTATCTGGGTACTTGATATGTATATGTGTGTTCAAGACAACATATAAAAATATCTTGGGGAGCTTCAATTCTTTCTGGCTGCATATATATATATATATACTGGCGATAATCCATTATGTGTGGCCAGGACAAAAGTGGCACACATATAGGATAAGCGAATAACAATAAATTGAAAATGAAATTTTTTTAAATTAAGAAAAAAATCTTTCGGGATAAATATTTAATTTTAAGTTGGTGAGATGGCAATGAGTGGAAACTGGCTAGCCCACCAAGAATTTCAGCAGAAAACCAAAAAAAAAAAGATGTAACGATGGAATAGGAAATAGGCATAATGAAAACTTTAGCATTCCGAAATAAACAATTGTCATAAAAAGGGAGACCAATCGTTATGGAAAATATGGAAAGAACAGGCATAAGGATCTGTCCCTAAAATCCCACTTGCGGGCTAAACCCTTGAATCTATACGCAGGGGAATGGACAATATCTATTGAATATTTCAATATCTATCTGTTTAAGTTATTATTTATGGATGCCCAAAAAAAAATCTTGTATCAGTAATACTGCACTGTGAATCTTCCCATCCAACCACACCTGGAAGTGGGACGAAATCCAAAATCCTTACGTCTCGTTTTCTTTCAATTGGTCAACATATAATTTTTTTTTTAGTAATAAACGATTTTTCCGAACTTATTTAATATTCTTTTTCTTCTTCTAAACAATTTTTTATATTATTTTAAATTTTTATATCAGCTATATATATATACAAATACCATTAATTTCTCCTTTTTATGCATTTATTTTTTCATTTGTCTGATAATTCCTTTTTCTGTGTGTTTTGCTACAAAAAGCAACCTCTATTTCGACCACAAACTCATGCATGATATGACGAGATATCCCTTTCCATTGTATTCTGTGTCCGCGCACGTACTTTGGGAAGATGACATGTTTGGACTGTTTCTTACTCTGTTATCTGTAATTGATAAAAAGCATATTTAGTTATATTATTAGTTAGTATTTTATATTTTAATTATTTATATTATTTTTATGAGTATTGTGATGATATATTATTTTATATAATTTATATAAATTTTTTTTATTAATATAATTTTATAAATTTTTTTAAATAGATTTTATAAATTATTTTATATTCTTATTTTTAATCAATCTATTTTATATTTTTTTTTCTTCTTATAATTTTTTTTTTTTTTTTTATAAAATATAAAGTGGAGCTCATCTTTTTTTTTATACAACCATTCTAAATTTTAACAACTCTCAAGTTTCTCTCTCTTCCATCTCACAACTCTCTACTCATGGTACTCTCCATTTTTTTGTTGGATATGGGTATGCAACACCAAACCACGACTATTAGAGATGGTCTAAGATCATCTTTAACCATGGTATTCATCAAGGTTTCATATCTTAATTATTTATATTATTTTTATGAGTCCCACAATAACACATCACTTTATACAACTTATACAATTTTCTCTCTACTCATACAACTTTAATAAATTTTTTAAATGGGTCTCACAAATTATTTTATATTCCTATTTATAATTAATTTACTTCACAATTTTTATCTTTCTTTTTATAAATCTCTTATTTTTTTTATTATAAAATTCAAGTGAATTTCACTTTTTTTCTCTCATATTTCAACAACACTCTTTCTCTTTCACCTCATCACCCCTCTAACTATAGAACCTTCATTTTTTGGTTGCACAAGACTGTGCACCTCCCATTAGAGCTGTCCTGAGTAACTCGCTGGGGGGTTTTCTTTCAAAAAACTCTGACCCTACGGAGTTTCTTCTAATTCCTTGGAGTCTGTGCTAACTTGCAGCTGCAATCAAATCCAATACTATACCCGATTATGTGAATCAATCATTTTGACGATAACGGCCCAGTCCCTGTTCTCGATGACTCTGTAGTCTTCGCCTCTTTCTCATCAGAAATAATAATAATAACAACAACAAAAAAAATGCCTTCGGTCTGAGCTACGTATTTTTAAAGCATTAAAAGTGTGAAAATTTAAGTATTTCTTATTATAGTTTTAGATTTAAACATATAATTCAGAAAATTTCAAAATAATTTAACTATAAGCTGCTTAGTATATCAAAAAAAAAAAAAAACTATAAGCTGTTTAGTAAAATATAATTTTTCGTTATAAAGACAAAATGTAAAAATGCCATGTCTATTTAACTTGAGGCAGGATAATTAAAACAGTAAGTAATATTGTATTGAATAGTTTGGATAATGCGTCACATAAAAATATTATCCTTCGGACTTTTGGAAATTCATTTCGTCACCGTTTCAATCCTTATCCCAAAAAGTTTACTGATTTGTATTGATATGCCGCAAGAGTCTATTTCTCAAGGCTAACATTAATTAGCGATGGTGAGTTTGTAGATAGTAGACATAAATATTATTTGTAGTTTTTTGCAGAATAAGACAGTTTGGACTTCGGACACGAGTAATTTAATTTAGAGGCCTCTGTGTAAATCATTTAAAAACATGATTGCATCAAATGGGGAATCTCTAATATCTCTGCATTCCTTTCTTTCCACTTGTCCATTAATTTATTTCTTTTCAGCTTCATTGGGTTTTCCCTTTTGGGTGACTCCACAAGCTCACACTCCGATCGAGTTGCCTTCTTCACTAATCAATAATTCCCAGTCGTTGGGATTTTTGTTTTATTGTATAGCAAGAAACGATCAAGTCCCACACATTTATTGGGCCATTCGTGAAGGAGATTTTTGGTTGCCCTACCAACACAAAAGAGAAATGTAAGAGCATCCAAAGTTCTAGTCCTCGATCGGTAAGAAAATCTTGGTGAATGCAACCGCAGCTAACCATCAATCATAATCATGCATCTTTTCTTCTTTTATTATGATAGAAAAGAAAAGCCCATGACAACTCTGCTACGTGTATCAATTTTCAAACTTTGAAAAGCACAAAACCCTACCACCCATCATTGATGTATATATACTACCATGCATGCTTGGAAATTAGAACCATTTGGATATATATATTGGTGAAGATTTATATGGGAAAAAATGGAAACTATTCGCCATTTTTTGATAATGGTCCTCATAATGTTATCAACTGATCAAGCTGATATATTTGTAAATTATAACTTATTATGTCGTTCTTTGCTTGATGGATTACATATATATATAGTTGATAAAATTTAAAGGTAGACCTACTTCAAACAATTTATGTTTACTAACTAAGCCAATCACAAGGACTTTTACAGAGATTGAGTCTCACGTTATTAAATTCTGTAATTCTTGAAACAAATTTGCGTTAGGTACTGTTCTTGTTGTTCTCGTCATGAGAATTTGTTTAAAATATAATATAATATCTAATTAACACTAGGCAGTGAGGTTTTTGAAGTGGAGGGTGAGATTCTTTGACGGTAATATTCATGAATATCTTCTTTAAGACGATTAAGTTAATACCAGCTAGTTTCATACTACCATATGCTATGAAGTCATATTCTGTTTTCTATCTAATAAGCAATTTATAACTAACAAGTTGGTGGGTGAAAGGATATATAACTGTGTAGAAAAAGGTAATTTGTGTTAATTATGAAAATGCTTTAACTTTTGAAGTACTTAAAATTTGTATTTATGGTAAGGTAGGGATTTTTAAATCAAAAGAACGTACATGAGCATGCAGAAGCAGCACCTCTACTTTGAAATATACTTTCTAGGAGACTAATTTTCTCTGAGAATTGAAGGTGGGAAAGGTATTGTCGAATGTGGAATGTGCAAGGAAAAAGTGCAGAGAGGAAAGAAAAGAAAAGAGAGATATTCGCGTTGCTTTTATATAACAAAAATAAGTTTTTACAAACACTATTATTCTCGTCACAAACAAGATTTTCTCCCATTATTTCACTGATTGGATAATACGTTATGGTGGTACAGAAACAAAGAAAGAAAGGAAAATGCCAGAATATGTTGGGAACTATTCCGTTGCTTTCTCATTCCCTTTTCCATTTACATTACATATCATTTAAGATTTGAGATTGAGACTGTGAAATGGGAACCCGCCCGTTACCAATGAGACGGTGCCACGTGGTTCAACTGGTGACTGGACACGTTAGCGTGTAATGAGGCCGGTATGGTTTAGCCAGAGGCTTTGCTTTAGTTTCTCTCGTGGTCCAAGCTCCTGGAGCCCTTTTAAGTCCATGATGGTGAGACCAGCGGTGGATATTGGCTATTCGGCTTTGCCTTTTTAATCATGGGAGTGAACCACCATGGCACTAGGAATTGGCAGCCAGCCTAGCGGAATTTTTGGATATTCCTAGGGTTAATTTGTACGTGCAGCATCCTCACACTTGTGGGTTCTTGCTCTTTTGCCTGCTAGCTAGGTTACTGTTTCTAGAGATGAGAATTAAACTTTAAAAGGATCTTTGTCAGAAAAATTCTCAGAATTACACGAACCATATTACGACACATAATGAATACGTTAAGCTTCCAATTAATCAACCATATGATCCAGTCTGTTTTTCCACAAACATTACTACTGTTTAATTTCCTTTAATTATTCCCTGCTGCTTTCGTGTACTGCTTCTTGAGCACTAATTCAATATTCCATAATTTACTTTATCAAACTTTTTTTTCTCACGTTGATTAACTAAGACATGACCTAAAAATACCCCTAACCAATGAATCGGATAAAAAGCTTGTGATATAAAATATATAATATTAAAAGTTATCCCACATGGAAACCAATAAATACATGAATGCATGCATGCATGCTTATCACGTCTTTCACTGATTTTTAACTTGACACAGTTCTAGACAATATATGATTTTAAAAAAATCGCACTTTATGTCATTCACTTAAAGCATATAGATTTGGAGGAATGAATTCTTAACGGAGAGGCCTGTATTTGTTTATTTTCAAATTGAATTGGCATGGATTTTAGCTCTGATATAACGTGGAACATTTCACATGCGTACGTGGACTCTAATGGTTTGTACCACAAACCTTGCTTGCTAGTTGTAGAATAGAGAATATATGTTGTCAATGAAACATGTAACTACATGTTCGTCCATTCAATTACGTGACACTCCAACGAGTTTGGTTTTGCCAGAGATATTGGATTTTCTTGCGTACGGAAAATTTTCGTTTTCCATAGAATTATAGCAAAAAGGTGGCCGACATTAAGAATGAATGCTCTTACGAGGGTAAACAATATATACTCCATTTAGCTATATATTAATAAAGAGGAAAAAGAAAAGAAGACGAATAAAAATTAGTGGTTCATAAAAATATATTATAGATATGCTACATGGATTTTCCTTTTCCACCGAATAATTGATGAAAGAAGGAAGTATTTTTTCCCTTTGATGAGGAGTTCGACCTGGAATGATGCTACTTACGTAATTTTATGTTAGAAATGACTGATTGTCGAGGGCAAAATCTAACATAATCTTCGCCAATTGTCAATCATATAGTTGATTATGTGAACAAGAACTAGAATGTCTTTCTGTATCTTATAAGTTTGCAAGTTTGAGTTTTATTGTTAATGTAAAAATTTTATTAATAAAGAATCCATTAATATTTTTTAAAATTTATCTTAATTTTACTAAATTTTAAAATTTAACTCAATTAAATTTTTGATTAAAAAAAAAAAGATTTGTTCGAGAAAGCATTATATGTATGAGGGTGCCATGAAGTGGGTAACTGACTTGAGAGTTAGAAGGCCACTATTTGAATTGGACAAGAATCCTGGAGATAGATGGCCAAGTTTTGGGTGGGGTGGTGGAAGGAACTAACAGTGTGTTTAAGGGGGAAGGGCAGCAAAACCAACAAGCTAAGAGATAATTGGTAGTTGAATTGTTCCAATTGTAGGGATTGTGAGTGGTTACCACCTAGGATTGGGATGGGACACCACCTTGCTTTGTTTTGTGCAGTTCTATGGCTTTCAGAATAAGTATGCCTGCTGCATATTGCGTCCACATGCTCCCCTCAGAACACTCATTTACTTGCCTATAACGAGGATGTTACAAGAGCTACTTAATATGATTAATCCATTTTCATTGATTCTTGGGTTCCGGCACATGCCTGCCATTGATGCATGTTGGATTATGTTCCTTTTTTGCCTGGATTATGTTGGATGGACAAAGTGAATGTCTATCTTACCCATTATTAGGGACTTAAGCCCAACATGGCCTTGGGGCGGAAGTTTGTCTATCCAAATCTCATTACCAGAAGTTCTCGGCCTAAAAATAGCCCAATTCATTATAGTTTGAAAGAAAAAAAGCATTGGGAAAAATTGGCATAAACGTACCAGTGGAAATGGGCCTTTGAAGTTATAAAATATAAATAAGAAAAACAGTTGTGCATAAGTTTTTAAGACATGAGCAATATTTTTTTTTAGGCTTGATTAACTCCTATCAATAGTAACTTTTAAATACAATTTGGATTTAACGGTAAATCTCTTTTGAGATACAATGAAGACTTTTTAGTAATTTGTATTCCCAAAACTCAAACCAAGACAATAATAATTTCTACAAATTGATAATTTATTTATTTATTTTGTGTGCACTCAAGATAAAAACAAATAAATTTGTAAATACTTATTAGATCTTATCTCTAAAAAATATTTTTAAAAGAACTTTTTGAAAAAACATGCTTAAAAGCTTCTTAAAAACTCTTTTTTAAAATGTGTTAGTGGAAATTGTCTATTTATAGATATAAAATAACACAATTTGTTTTTTCATAGAAGAGTTATCTTTATTTATGAAGTATAATTCTTCAATGAATATGATCCCTCCATTAAAGTTACAAAAGTCTTCAATAAATATAACCTTTAAAGTGATAAGACATTACCAACCAACACAACTTCTTCCCAATTAATGGTTGTTCTACAAAGAGTTACAACTTTTAGTTATATAGAATTTTTATGAGTTAACACAATCTTTCACTAATAACATTTCATAAAAGTATTATAACCACTTTATGTCTTGTTAAGATAAATACCTATTCAATTTTAAAATCTTCCAACAAAAAGTAATTTGCAACCCTTCTAATTAGCAAAGAAAATTCCAATAATAACCTTCCTTCAACAAACAAGACAAATTTTGACCAAAGAGCAATGCTAAATGAAAAAAAAAAATCTTTCAAAATTTGTTCACAAGGGGAACCCATTATGATTCGGTGGTACATTGTAAAAAAATTTTATTGAAATTGAGTGGGATGGAATAGTAAGAGAGGATAAACTAGTTATTTTATACTTTTTCATGGACAAAAGCAACGTTTCCAAAACTTATTCTCTTTCACCAGTTTATTACATTCTCGCGAGTTGTGAGGGCAGAGTTATCAATTTGTTGGACAGCAGCAATTGGAACAAGTTGTTGAACATTGGCATAGCTCTCTTCTTTATGGATATTGAACTTGTCAATGAAAACATCCAGACTGCGGTCTATTGACTTGTTTAAATAAATAAGTCTACTTAGCACAACTTACCCAAACCACCAACATGGTTGACCTCAAAATTAATAAAGGGGGACTGTCAAGGTGGTAGTTGCGCTGATGATCGAGATGGGTCGACGTTGTCCAATTATTTGAAGTGTTGCAGCACCAAAATAAAACAAAAAAGCTAATAATATTATATAATAAATTGTAAATTGCAAACATTGAATTTTCATCTACCATATTAAAAATAGCAACAAAATTATGATTTTTCACCAAATGGATGGTTGATTGATCATTGAAGATGACAAAAAAAAAAAGAAAGGGAAGGAAATTAACTTTGATATATGAAGCAGCAAGCAAATACCAAACAAACAAAAAATAGCTTGGTCGGTTTATTGTTTTCTGAGATATGACATATGTACGCTGCATTGAAACTGATATGCATGGGCCAGGCTCTGCAGGATCTGACACTGAGAAATATATAGTCAATAATAACTAGCTTATAAATAAGATAAAGAAAGAATGAAATTCTGGGCATTATTATCACGAGGCACACAGCTCACTGCGTTGACATATCATATATTGCTTATTCATATCCTAAGCTAAGCTGTACAAACCGCTGCTCTCTTTGACTGCATGCTAACATTTTCAGTTTCTACGCAATTCAGAGCACCTATCAAATAAAATCATCTAACAAAAGTATAATGAACCCAAAAGATAAGAAAAAGAAAAATAACGGTTCTTATAATTGTATTCATCATTCTATACGTCACTTTGGCGGCCCATTTCTACCTAGCTCGTATATATTCACAGCACTACTGGGTTTTGGATGAATTCAACTTGTTCTTTAATCTTTACTAATTGGTTACCATTTCTGAGTTAAGTTTATTCTCATTGTGAAAACACCCTTGAAATGGTAAAAGTCTACCATGAGCTACTTAATTTGGATTTCTCATTGTGCCATGTGAATGGAGACTAATTATATACGTGGAGCACATGGAGTCTCTACTCTCTACATTGCATTCTCAGAGAGACTGAATTATATAGTTATTATTATTATTATTAAATGTGTCAGAAATGTCGGACTAGATCTCTCAACTAATAAAATTACATTATTAATCCTATAATGTTAAACTATAAATTATGGTTATAGTATTTATGAATTATTAATTAAGAATACAACTCAAGGCTCAGTGTTTTAAATGCTATACAACTTTATTTGCTTAATTTCTTCAGACATGCCAGTTTGCTGGTGTGCTATTTTATTATTACCTATTTTTTGCGCGTATGTTTGGTACAGTATCACATCTCTTTAGTCATCATCTTAGAAAAATACGATCCTAGATTCAAATCTTAGTTGTGCATATGTTCCAAGTACAAAAGTCCAAAATAAACACTTCCTTTAATTTAGACAACCTTAGCTTTGCTTTTGTATATGTAGTCGTCTTGTCTTGTCTTTGACTGATATTTGTCTGTATTCAGTTGCCCATTCAGTTCCCTTCGCTTAATGGAAAGTTGGAAACAGATCAGATGGAAAACCGAAGAAAATAGAGGCATGGTCAGTGGGTAATGATGCTAGTGCCCAGAGAATAAAATTATAATTTAATTATATTATATGGTTTTTTAACTATTTAATTACTAGTATCAGGTTAACTGAAAATTTTGTTTTATTACAAAAAGCATCCATTTAGCAATTGGGTTTATTAAAAGTGCCAGATTTTAAGCTGATGGAAGATTTTCCAATGAATGTGAAGATTGGTATTCCTTCTAATTTGTTAGAGAAGAAAGAAGAGTGTTCTCTTTTACACAAGAACATTGATAAGGAAGAGTGAGTTTAGGGCATGTTTCATTTAGGAAATGTACATTTCTTGAAAACAATTTTTTTTTTTTCTATTACTCAGTTTTTAATGTATTTCAAATAATATTGTCAATGGCACATTTCCTAGGCGCTTGCTTACGTACTCGTCCTTCTCAATTCATTGGATGCAAAAATTTCATTTAATCTCATCCATATATGCACCACATTCATTGTCTTAATTTTTAGGTGCTTGCACCGATCTAATTTTTGTTGCAGAAGTGACTGAATTTAAGAAATTTAGGACATGCATGCATAACGGTAACGAAGTTTGGTCAAACAGCAATAATCAGTCGTTGCTTGTAGTTGAGCAGTTTCCAGCTCCCGACACGCTAATATAGCAATTGTTTAATTATATAGAGAAGGCTCAGGCTCTGGTTATGAGTAATATTAATGAAAGAAAAGCATTAATGGCCGCAGCCGAGAAAAGCGTGAGAAAGGGATCCAATTATGGCAAAATGCATGAAACCCATTAGAAGTTGTCGGTGCCAAAACCATGCAAGCATTAAGGTCTACGCAGAGATATAAGAGAAAAAAAATGAATTGTCATCCCCATTTTATTTTTTTATTTAATTATAAAGGTGCAAGTCAAAAGCCTCCATTGAAGGCTTTTATGGCAAATTGCAACACCGACGCTACCCCAAGAAGATGAAGGCCTTATAGTTCATCCATTTATTATTTTCCCCATATATCTAAGCTAAAGTTTTTTTGTCTTCCAAGACCTTGGAAAAGGTCCTTATTAATTTGCTTCACCATTAGTTAATTTCTATCTCAATTTCCGTGTGTTGACTTTATCGTTTAGATCGAGCAACAATTGTATAAAACACCGTACCTTCTCTACCATCATTTTATAGTACTCTTGTGCTTCAAGTTTTTAAGAAATCATCGCTATTCAGGTCTATACTTTTTTCAACTTTGTAGCTTATAATCACAAGGTTTTTCATTTTCTCTCTTCTTAGCTCTCATATTTCCTCTTTCTAGTTATGGATGAAATTGAAGTTCCTCCCCATTTTCTCTGTCCCATTTCCCTACAACTTATGAGAGACCCTGTTACAGTCTCTACAGGAATCACTTACGATAGAGAAAATATAGAGACATGGTTGTTTTCATGCAAGAACAGCAGTTGCCCTGTCACTAAGCAATCACTCTCAGACACAGATCTTACCCCAAACCACGTTCTGCGCCGTTTGATCCAAGCATGGTGCACCCTTAATGCCTCCCATGGCATTGAACGCATTCCAACTCCAAAGCCACCCATTGAGAAAACCCAGATTGTCAGAATCCTCTCTGAAGCAAAAAGGTTTCCGGATAAGCAGCTTCAATGCCTCAGAAGACTTCGATCTATTGTTTTCGAAAGCCAAAGGAACAAGAGCTGTTTGGAATCAGCAGGGGCGATAGAATTCTTGGCTTCATGTTTGAAGAAGAAAAGCGAAGAAGACTCAACTCTGCAGATTGAAGCAGAAGCTGCTATTGAAGTCTTATTTCATCTAAATCCTTCTGAAGTTCATTTAAAAAATCTAATGAACAACGAGGGCATTCAATTAGTTGAGTCTTCTATTCGAATCTTGAAACTTGGGAACTATCAATCTCGAGCTTATGCGACTATGTTATTGAAGTCCGGATTTGAAGTAGCCGATCCTATCCAATTGATCAATGTCAGAACGCAACTGTTTGTGGAAATAACGAAAGTGCTACGAGACCAGATTTCGCATCAGGCTTCAAAGGCTGCATTGAAGCTTCTAGTGGAGCTATGTCCATGGGGGAGAAACCGAATCAAAGCCGTTGAAGGCGGTGCCGTCTTGAGGCTGATAGAGCTCCTTCTGGATTCCTCTGAAAGAAGAGCATGTGAGCTGGTGCTAATTGCTTTGGATCAACTTTGTGGTTGTGCAGAAGGGAGAGCAGAGTTGTTGAAGCATGGAGCGGGAGTGGCCATAGTGTCCAAGAAAATTCTAAGGGTTTCTCATGTGGGAAGTGATAGAGCGATTAGAATATTGAGCTCCATTTGTAGGTATTCAGCCACAAGTAGAGTGCTTCAAGAAATGTTGCTACTTGGGGCAGTGTCCAAATTGTGTTTGGTGCTTCAGGTGGATGGAAATTGCAAGACAAAGGAGAGAGCCAAGGAGATGCTCAAATTGCATTCTAGAGTATGGAAGAATTCTCCATGTATTCCTCTTCCTTTGCTCTCTTCCTATCCATCTAATTAGGGGATTCTTCTTTTTTTTTTTCCCTGTATAATGGTGAAAAGTATCAACTGGTGCCATAGAAAGCATTAATTTCCACCATCATTTTACCTTTGGAATTACACTGATCAATGTCAATTTGTTATGAAAAGGGGGGGAGGAGGATATAATTCTGTCAAGTTCTTATATATGCTGCTGACTGCTTTGATGGTTTTCGTGGGCTTGTTAATGCTATACATCTATATTTGAGACTGGTGGGAAGTGGGGAGGTTATTTTCCATTATTTTTCTTTCTTACGAGAAAGGAATTGACTTTGTTCATATTTCAAAGAAAGTAAGCATGATCCTGATTTTGATCCAGAATAAATGGTTCAGACACTTGTCTGTGTCTCAAGACTACCTTACTGCTTGATCATTTTATAGTAATATATAGTATATGTATATTGTTCTTTGGTAATCATAAACCGTCTGCACTGGCACTGCCAAAATCTTGTTTTCTTAGCGAATTGTTATTCATCACTTGCACCATGACCATGAATTGTTTTGGAGATTTATCTTCTTCTCATTATATTAAATTGGCTTTCTGCTCCAAAACTTCAATGGAAGCAGGCAATTTCAATTCAGCTAATGACAAAACGAATATACCGACCGACTCTTCTGCAATAACAGCCATCATTGATTATGTAGCTGGGTGGGTCTCACTGATCTCACAGCTGCTGCGTATTCATTGGAAATAAATGGATTGGCTGTGGTCTTATGCTCCACACTCCATTCTTTATTTTCTGTGAGTTTACATTAATGTTATCAACTGAATCTCACGGACTGTGAAAAGATTAAAGCTAATGTTTAGAATCTTCAGATGGGAGAAAAAAGTAGAGAGAAATAAAATAAGAGAAAATAGTTTTTTTTTTTTTGAATAATGTGAGGATGAAATGAAAGAAAAACGGAAAGAAAGTAGTTATTTACATTTATGTCCTTATAAAAAATTCAACTAGTGTCATTACTAGGAGCAAGATGATGCAATGAACAACATTTTTTCTTTGTTTGTATATATCATATTTTTTTGTGCAATTTTTTTTTTTTCTCTTACAACCAAAGAATGTTTTCTTCCCATCCAAACATAAGTAAGGCTAGGGTGGTCGTCGTCGTGATTACTTGTTAATAGAAACAAGAAAGAACAAATTTGCATCCTTGAACACCAACGATAAAGAAAATTAATAAAATCGTTGAAACATGAAAGAAGCCCAGACGGAGATAGTATATCGAATCTTGATATATACTGGTGGTCCCCACGTCCCAACCGTCGACGAAGACCAAGTTCAAAATTGGAGATCAAAACTTTGACTAAAGAAGGCATCAAAATTTCTGGGCCCAAAACTGATTGGTGGATAGTACGATGGTATCCGCAAACAAAAAGTACGGATATACGGACGGGTGGATACATTCGGCTCCATGGGCTGGATCAAGGGCCTTGATTACCATTACGAAATTTGTTTGAAATTAGTTTACAGAAATAATATTAGTTTGCATATATTGTGTGAGTAATAATATACTTTGAACCATCAACTACGCAAATTATGGTTGATAGAGGTTATTTTTTCCTTTTTTTGGTAAGGATTGATAAAGGTTATTTCAGTTTAACTATTTTTTTTTTTGAAATTTGAGTTTTGAAAATATAATTATATTAAAAAGTATTATAATTAGTTCAAATCTAAAGAAAAAGAAAAATAATATAGAGTTTAATTGAATATATATATATATATATATATATATACACACACCAACATTTGTGGTAACACAAGTTTTAAATATTTGGGAGGTAGTTATTTTTTTTTAGAAGTGGGCTTCAATTATTTATTTATATTATAAATAATACGTAATTTAAAAATATAAAAATAACTCTAATTAAGCACTTGTCTAGAGCGGTGATTCTTGTTTTGATATTAACATAATTGATATGAATTTAAAAGTTGCATATAAGCGGACAAAAAAATCCTAACAACTTCTATAATGTATATATGGTTTTATTTTCTTGTTTTGATATCTATTGTTTTAATCATCTTGTGAAGGACATAGGGATAAATTAAATTATATTTTCTTACATATTAAATATTTTGTGTACGATAGAAAGTAAAATTATAATTAATTTTTTATTAAAAAATTAATCACATTTACAATTTTCATATTTGATTTTATGAAGGGTTTAATATATATATATATATATATATATATTAGTTCATTTTGAGGCATGATAACAAAATTTTATTTTTATACATGGCTAATAGAGGACTATATATTCAAATATCAAAGGTGTGATTATCATTCATATGCCTTATTATCTAATCATACGTAGCCATTTGAAGTCATTGAAGAAAATGTATTCCCTTTTAATGAATTGAATCATTAAACAACTTGTGAATTAAATAAAAACAAACAGACTTTTAAGATGTGATGGCTCCTCCATCATAGTGAATTTATTCAAACTTTGACTAGTATTCAATAATTCCATTTATGGAGGCGGAAAGTAAACTAGAGAACATATTTCACTTTCACCATTGGAGTGGAGAAGGAGTAATCGTGGGGTCGACAGTTAACTCGACGAGTATTCATCTTCTTTCTTCACATGGAATTAATGGAGAAAAAGTCAACGCAAAGACTATTTGCAAAAGCAAGTGCATGATAGCTAAGTAGAAATATTGACGTGGCACTGCAGAGACGTACGTTAATATGCACTGCAGAGACGAAAAGCATATTTACATATATAAACTGATAAAATAAAACAAACGAGACTGCAACCCACGAGTTTTCGAAAGAAGAATTAATTAATTTGATTGATTGATTGATTGAATCAACACTAAAACTAGAAATGAGAAAAATCAAATGAAGCTGCTAAATCTTAAATATATACGAGCATGGTGTTGGTGTACATAAATTAACAATGTTAGAAAAGTATATTATCTTTGGCAAAGAGAAAGAATGGTTCTAATAATGCAACTATAAGTTAGCATTAATTTGCAGGTACAAGTCAACCAAAGAGAAGCATTCAATTCAGGGTGTGTAGCATTTGACCTTGTATGCATGTTGCATGAGGTGGAAAATAGCGTACGTATAAGAAGCCATTAATTCCGATTGAGACTAATTTGTAAACTTCTCTGATGGGTGTCGTTTCAATTTTTCCACCACTCAATTTCTTATATAAGAAGTTAGTAAAGTTATTGCTTACACGTACCACTCGACAGTCATTGACGTTTAAAATGACCTACTGTTCTTATTGTATGCGTTTCTTAAAAAGTCAATTATAAAAATCAGGATAAATAAAACTGTAAATTTTAGAGAAAAAAAATTCTTATTTAGTTTTGAAATTTTGAGAGAGAAAGAGATTATTTAATTTTATTTTGGCATTTTGTATATGATTTTACATTTTTTTCATGGTAATGCACTACGATTTTACATTTGAATGTAGAACAGACCTCAATATCACTTAGCTATAAGTCGGTAGGAAAGATTATTTAAGTTTTAAATATGAAGAGTATTCAATTTAGCTTACACTTACGGTGTCTCATATTTGGTTAATGTTTGAAAATAACATTATAATGATATAATACTTACACATACAAATTCAAAAATCCTTATTTTTGATATAACAATTGAAAGATATTGAAGAATAAAATGTTCATTTTTTTCAATCACATAAGAAGTTCAATTTTTGTAGTTTATAATTCAACTTTAATCTTCAGCGCATATATTGCTCTGATGGGAATCCAAAAGTAGATATCTAAATCTAAATTAATTAGATAAATAATCTTAGATATATGAAGTGATATTTAAACAGTTTGAAGGATAATGTTCATGCACGTGTAAAATTTCAACATGATGAATTGTCAAAAAGAACGTTTCACACGACAGAGAAGAATGTTTACCTTCCCATTTTGTCAAACTAACTGTCGGCTGCGCAACAACCCATAAGATACTCAATAAAAACACCTAATTGAGAACGTGCCGCTGTGTGTACAGAAAAGTCAACTATAATTACTATTTTGCAGAGACAGATTGGAAAAAGTTTCTTTCTTTTCTACAATTGTTGAAGACTAAAATGTTCATCGTGCGAAAAAAATTGAAGACAGGATTAGAAAGGAAAGAAAAAGAAAAAACTTTAGCCTTTGAGCTTGTGCTAATCACCTTTGGTGTCTGGTTAACAAATATACTTGAATACATGGAGAATTATTCCAAGTTTTGGAGTGCAGCCTTAGAATCCCTCTTGCTTTTTCTTTTATGTACGAAGCACAATCCGCTTGCATCACCATGCAAAGCTTTGACACAGCGCCAACCTTCAACATCTCCGAAACGACGTCGGCTGATGCCGAATACTTAGCTATCATGGAAAGTGTATGAACAGCTCTATCGTCTGTTGTAGGTGAAACTCTTAGAATCCTTTTAGAAAGCACTGCGAAGCTTGCTCCGTGTCGGAGAAACTGTTCTCTCCCATCAGCACAAGAACACAGATGCGCTAAAAGGACAAAGATAAGCTCAGTTATGTTCTTTTCGGGTTTTGTGAGCTCTAGCTCGATGAGTTCGAAAACTGCACCTGCTTCAACAATCTTCATCCGGTTTCTACCTAAAGGACACGTTTCAATTAAGGCATGCAGAGCAGATTTGACAGCTTGGTGAGACACTGCTCTGCTTCTCAGTACCCTTGTGATTTCTTTGAAAAATTCAAGCTTCAAGTTACCTAAGAGGGTTGAATTTGAAATTTCAATAGCCGAATTCAAGATGGGCATTGCTTCGTTTACCAATTTGACATTGTTGTCCACGTGAAGTTGCAAAATCCAGGTCAAAGCGTTGATGAGGTCCAAATTTTCATCAACCAGAGGCTTCAATGTTGGACCACTCCAAAGAAGACGAAGGATTACCAAAGCTTCTTCAAGAGATGAAGTCTTACCTTGCTTGAAACACTTAATAACGATGGGAACCATAGCGTTGGCAACACCAGCCTCTGCCATGTGCTTTCTGTTCCTCTCGTTCTCTGTGGCCAAAGCATACAGTTTCTCCAACGCGTTTTGATGCAAACGAGTAAGCTCGAGATCTCTGATGAGTTTCTGAAAGTGAGTCTTGTTGAGAGGAGTTTTTGGGGTTGGGATCCGATCAACTCCGTTCCCTGAGCACCAAGCCTGGATTAGCCTTCGCAGAGTGTGATTTGGAGTCAAGTCAGAGTCTCTTGGCAATGGCTGCTTTGTGACAGGGCAGGTGCAGTCTTTGGCGGTCATCAACCACTGCTCTATGCTTTCTCTGTCGTATGTTATGCCTGTCACCGCCGTCACAGGGTCCTTCATGATCTGAAGCGAAATGGGACAAGCAAAATATTGAGGAACTTCAATTTCAGCCATTGAATGGAAGAGCTATAAACAAAAAAGATCTCTTTTACAGAGATGGAGAAGAGAAAGAGAAATTTTCTTTATTGGGTACAAGGCCGTCAGAGAAAGTGGCTCTATCTACAAATATTCTTATTGAGGTTTAAAGGAGAGTCGTTATATATATAGATGGCGAAAGAGGGGAAGAAATATCAAGATCAATTAAATGTGCTAAATAACATTTTTCTTTTTCGCTCCAGTTTACCAGTCAAAGATGATAGATGTTTTCAATATTGTCAAATGCTGCTATGGGTGGTCAAAGCCATCCACAAGCATTTGAAATTTACTATTCTGGCTTTTGAAAGAATATTCTAAGTGGGCATGCATCATGCAGTGCCACTTGGCACAATTCTACTGGTCACCCATGCATGTTACGTTCACCGGCCGCCCTACTGCCGTTGGTTGTAACATTGGATCGTGCTTTGGACCACGAAAATAGAGAGAAACTTCCGCATACGGCAAAATTTGTGGGCGGAATTTATCGAGGCGGTTATACAAAAAATTAAATTAAAAAAATTATGATATTAGTTTTTTTTTTTTTTCCTTGAACATAGCATAAGAGGCCATTTATATATATATATATATATATATATATATATATATATAAAAGTAATGTTATATAAAAGTAATGTTATATGTATTTTGTATTCTGTATTTATACTTACGGATTGTTACTTTTACATACTTTTTTCTTATTTCATCTATTTTTTTTTTTTTAACAATTTTATAAGTTGTACATCGTGTAAATAGCATTTTTCAAAATATTATAACTTTTGTTTTTAAAGTATGGATAAGAAGTTTGGCGTGTGTTTCTAGCTAGTTTGTGTGTGTATTGACCCAGCTGTAAGTGTGTAGCAATGGTCATTCAAAGATATGACATAGGTGAGGTTGAGAATTGAGCGTGAAGAGATAGAGGAGACGACGTAGGCGTTTTTGACTAATGAATGAAATTAACAATAACGATGTTCAACCATCGGTAATATCTATACATATGCCAGTTTCAGCCAATTAAGTAACGCGTAGCTCAAGCTAGCAGAATCAGATAAATACTCGTGTACCAGGAGAATAACGATATATAATAGCAGTAATTTCGAAGGAAAGGGGTACGAATGTGATAGCATCTTTGTTTTAGTTAATTTATAAACAAATAAAAATTTAACTTGAATACGTTGACGGTAAGTATCAAGGGGAAAATACATCCAAATTCACTTAATTTGGTTTGACCATATATATTTACAATTCCGAGGAGGAATTTTGCTCCTTGTTTTTGTTATCTTCTAATCAAAATCATCATCTTACTCATCCTTTTAAAAGCCTGGCAAGATCATTGCTATTTATGATATGCTTAGGTCTGATCTCTTCTAGTTTCTGCTATATATAATTCCTCCACCAAAATAGTTTATAAAGCTGACAATCTTTTTCCCGGATAACCTAACAATATCAACACACATCCAACATCCAACATGACACGTAATTTTAAATGTTAAATACGAACTTATTTCATATATATGTCGGTGGATTTACAAAACCTAAAATATTAATATATGATGATAATACATGCACTCAAACTAATAATGATGACATTGACTCTTGATTTTGCTGGATACTGTAGAAGTGGGGGCATAACTACCATATCCTACCAAAAAATTCTGTTCATAAATGACACATTTCATTGTGCTTTCGAATGCGAATCCGGAGATCCCCATGTCCATTTTTTTTTTGGGGGGTCAAAGAATGCAAAACTTACTAATATTTACTATTTCATGCATTCTGAGAGGTTCCATATTTTTATCATTTTCTGACTTTCAAATTTCGTTACATTTTGGCACTGTTTGGATCCTCAATTATAATTTTGTTCTCATTATCATAAACTGAATATAATATTAATATTGTTGGATTAGAACGAACAACAGAAGCTAAGCATTTTTACTTAGATGGCAAAGTTTATTACTTAAACAGTGTTTAAAATCATCATATTTGTAGAGTTTAATACGTCAAATAATTCTTCTACACAACCTGTCTAGATCCATACTAATTTAAAACCAATTTTTCATTAGTTAATTTTTTTTTTCTTTTTTATCTGTGAAATAAAAAAAAATGGGCTTATTGAAATTAAAAAAAAAAACATTTTACTGAGAACCCAATTCGAAGATATTTATGGGCTCATTGAACCCACGACTATTTCCCTAGATATTATGGGCATGCCAGAAGCCCAATACTTCCCGTACATTATTGTAAATCTGATGATTGCATTGTCGACATCAGTGATAACTGAATTCGAGAAAATCTATGATTGCGTTGTCGAAAATTTTGATCATTCGGGAAACACATGGGAATTTCTGGTTTTGAAGTTTGTTATCAATGAGGGTTCTAATTTGAAGAAGCTCTACAGAAAGGTCTCTTGATGTCATGAAAGTTACAAATCTAGTTCCTCATATATCCATGATGAGTGGTGTGGATCAGAATTATAGAGCAGGGTCTGTATTCATCAATCTGAAAAAGAATGCTGTTGTTTTGTGTTGACTTGAAATTGCAGCTTTACCATCACGCCAAACTCTTGTATAATAATAATATAATTCTTCCATTTAAAATCGTTGGAGAGATTGAAACTTGAAACCGCGTTGGAGAGAAGCAAAGGAGGAATCGCTTTTTCTGTTGTATTAAGTGTCACCGAACAGAAATCATCTGATAATCTACACTACACCTCATTCTTGTTCCCCTTTTTAAATAAGGGCTACATCAACATCTATAGAAGTATTAAGAAATTTGTAACTAGAGCCTATTAATTCAAATCATCTCCCCAAGCCTCATCTCTCAACTTTTGCCTGGTAACGATCTCAACTCTCGGGACCCAAAGGTTGTGGATGTCAATTTTAACCCCATACCATGAGTAATCAATCTTTGGGCTGCTTGAGCTGATGTTTGTGGCCCTTGCCGAAGAGACTCCAGGTCTGACTGAACAATGAAGAGGAAAACCAAGTAAGACGAAATTAGTAATCGTTCTTAACAATATTTGACTGGCAAATCCAATACAACGATAGACAGTGCATGATCTCGAGTGAAATTCCAGCCAAACCAATTATCATTTAATAAACCAGAATGTTTATTGATTGAGTATCAAAACATAGATACTCGCGCATAAAAAACTATCAAATTTTAACAGCTGGGAATTCTAGAATTCTCAGCTTTTATATTGCAATACTAAAAGTATGAGAAGATAATTTTATAAAAAGAAAGTAACCTCATGTTGCCGACACCACAATCAGTATCAGATAAAGTAGTTCATATAAACTAAATTACCTCTTTGTTTTAATAGAACTAAGAAGTTTATCATCTTCATCAAGATTCCTCATAGTGAATGGACAACGAATACTGTTTTGGGCATCAAGTGCTGCATTATAATACTGAGATTGTCAAGAAATTAAAAAAGAAAAGGCTTAAAAATGAATACAATCACCCAAATAAATGCAATTAGAATATAATAAGACATAACAGTAAAGGATAATAGAAAGAATCAGAGCTCAAAGAATCCACCACTTCTTATTGAAAGTAATGCGATAAAAAGTGAGAACATCTGTCTCGCTTTAGCAGTTTATAATATTTAACTTTATATCGTGCCATTGCTACGAATTTTGTAAAAGAAGATAGTTTTAGGGAGACAGACTGGAGGCTAATATTGGGTACCATGTTCGAATCATTTGAAGACGAAACAACATTAGTCGATGAGTAACTTCCAGATCACTGAATAGAAACAGCATAATGCGTTAGAAAACTGAGTAACTCTGCAACTTTCTTGTCTGTAAATAAATAAACTGCAGTTTCTATTTCCTCAAACTGAGGTATCCATCTAGCCAATAATTTATATCAAATTTATTTGACAGACCCGAACCTTCAGTTTATCTGAAGCAAAACTTACTTTTTTTTCTTCTACCTTTCTTGATCTAAATTCTTAGAAAACAAACAAGATAGCAAAGGTTTGAGTATACATACGAAGAAGATTGAACCTGGCGAGCCTTTTGCCCGATGACAAAAGCCCGAGACTCAAGCTCGTCGGCTTTGAGAGAGAAGCCGCTGGAGGAGTACAATTTGGCCAAGTCAGTGAGAACAGAGGCTAATTGTAGCTCTGGACCTGATTCGGAAGTGTTTAGGGCTTCGAGCTTGGAGACCACGGATTCAAGGAAAGAAATGGCGCTTTCAATTTCGCCGGTGGCAACGAGGTCTTCTACAGTCTCGCTCCAATTTCCTTCTACTTGATCTTTTTCCATACTCCCGGTACCGATGGCCTGCAACAACGGTGCTCAGCTTTGATAGGAATTTCCTAGTCTCTCTGCTCTGCCACTCCAATTCTCACAACTCCACAACGGGCTGTCACCTTGTGATGCCGCGGATTCGAATACTTCCCTCTCCAGTCCCAAGTCCCAGCCGATTTTCCCATCAGGGGAAAAAAATAATTAAATTAAGGACAAAATTACAAAAAAATTATTATATATATAATTAAATCAAAGCATAATAAAGCTTTACACAAAAAATTTATATACCAAAGAAGTATTTATTTTCAGTAAAAAAAAAAAATTGTTAATCTTAGCCTAAGACTGAGGATAAGCCTTTAATTGCAATAAATTTAAATAAAGATGTAATTTTCATTAAATGCTATTATTAATTAACAATTCTATTAATATCTTTTATTTTTATATGGCATATATACTCTCATTTTTTTATGAACCTTTAAATCGTAAAAATTTTAGTGTTTATGTTTTGAGTTTAGAATTTATAATTTAAGGCTTAAGGGTTTTGGGTTATGTTTAAAGTTTATGTTTTCAAATTTAGGTTTTATGTGTATAGTTTGTGTTTATGTTTAAGGACTTATGGTTCATGTTTATAGTTTAATATTTATGTTTTAAGATTTAGGATTTACGTGTATAGTTTAAGGTTTATATTTTAAAATTTAGGAATCATGCCTAGAATTTAAGATTTAGGATTTAGTCTTCATATTTATTGTTTAGGATTTATATTTTAAGGTTTAAATTTTTTTAAGGTTTAGGACTTATATTGTTAGGGTTTATAAATTTATAAGTGAGAATAAAGATAAAAATTAATGTAAAAACATAAATATTAAAGAGAATTATAATTAATATAGTAATTAATGTATGTAATTTAATATTTGAATTTATCTCATCATTAATAGGAGTGTTATTTAATGATTAACCTCAGCCTTAGATTGAGATTAACAAGAAAAAAAATGATTACTTTGATAATGCATGTGATACATTTCAATTTGTACTTGATGGATTAATTTTTTTTTTTTTTTTATGGAAACATGTTGGATTAATTTTAAACTTACGGATGGCATTTTTTTTTTTTTTCTATTTGAAAATTCTATATTACATTCACCACATCTTATTGTATAGAAGACTAATTATATTATTCTTTTAAAATTTCTTGATGAATTTGTCATTGCCATCAACATATATTTCCCACAACCATCATAACTACATTGACGGAGGGTCTTTTCACTAGTTCCATCATAACCACATGCTCTCAAATCATCGAAGTTAGGTTAGGAATAGACAACATATATATAAATGGTTGTTTTCAGTATATTAATTCAAACAAAATGTTAGATTTTGTGAATGATGATATACGTGATACATTGCTTAGAAAAAAAAAAAGTTAGGGCTGGAGGGAAAGTGTTCACATTTTCCACTTCATTATCTGTAGCTGTCTTTATCTGAGGGAGATGCATGAATATAATATAATATCCATTGCTTTTTTCAATATGATATTGGAGAGCAAAGAGATATCAGTCATCTATATATTCTCTTTAATTGCTGCTGGTCACAATCATCATTTTTGTCTGTCTTTAGTCTCTTTCACCTATGGTCATTATTACGGGGTTATCTCATGTAGCAAAATTTAGAACATCTCCAAACAAATGCCCAGCTAAAAATAGCCCAATCAGCTACAAGAAAGTTTATTTCAAAAATCATGTGTCAGTTGACTGCCAAGACCTTCTGTCAGCTGAATTATTCTCTTTGAATTCTGTAAGTAAACAACCTTGGTCCGTCTATGTAAAATCAACTTCAAGTAAATACGATACATATATATATATATGGACCCTTGTTCCGAAAACGAGCCAGGGATTAAAAGGAAAAACAAAAATATTGTTTCCTAGCTTTAATTCTCATTCACTCAATTATATCTTGGAACGAATACTTAATTACTATAAAAATCTATTACAGATGACAAATAATGATAGAGAAGAATCCCCGGGCCCGAAATATTTAAAATGAATGAAAGAAGACATATGTCTTTACATGAGAGCTAAAAATATACTGAACCCCCGCTAAGGGAAGAGAGAAACCATAAATCAAAATGAGAAGATTTCTCTCAAGTTGAGTTTTCAAAGCACAATCTTTCCTTTTTTAAAAAAGAATCTGAAATCTTCATCATAAATTTATACCGTTCTTTTTGAACCTAACTAGTTTCTTTGTTGTTGATACTTGATAATTGGACGTGTTGAACCAACCTCTATATATGTATTGCCTCAGCCTGTCTATGATAAATGATAACTCACCAATAAAAAAAAAAAGGTTGTCTATTTATAACATATACTTCAAACTAAATATAGTTTATTTTCTAATTAATTAGCTTAGAACAGAAATTTAACAACACATAATAATTTACAACAGGAAGTACTTCAAGAATTAATATAACAGTAAAACGAGAAGGCACGGATTTTATTTTGCATGCATGCATTGGTAGGGTGCTTAACGTTGGTACAACAATCCAATCTGTTACACTACTTTATATACGAAGCATAAAAAAGTCACGTACATCCGTACACAACCCTTCCATATGGAGGATTTCGTGATTCTAACACCGACTCCATAGGCAACCGCGAAAGCAAATTCCAACAAAGAAACAAAAATACACAGGAATTAATAATTTTACAAAGTAATCTTGTTTCTATGACCTCTAAGTCCAATCCAAGAAATCATTCAATTCCATCTACCAGGCTACATTTAATACCATATACAATATACCCTCCAAGCCTTTATGAATCCTTACTTTCCTTAGCAATAAAATTCTTCTTTTTTTTTTTTTTCATTGGTACAGAACAAAACTAAATTGTTTGCAGGTATATATTATTCTATACTATATATCCTCTATCTTTACAGTGAGCAAGCTTCTTCATTCCTTCCCATGCAAAGAAACTGGAAAGATGATATTAAAAACAATAGCGTTTCCATTTCTTTTCATGGGCTGCTACCTGTCTCTTCTGCTAAGATTGTAGGAACAACGCTCCTCAGCCCTTGGGATATTGCAGTAGCAGAAAAAGAGAGTTGTGCTTAGTGGGAATTCTAGCTTGCTAACTATTACTTAGTCAGGTGACGAAATCTGGCAGTAATTGAGCAGCAAACCTCTTTCCGTTTTGAATGTCATTAATATTCTCATAACCAGTGCCCGAATGAGAAGATGGTGGGTTACTGTTGATTGCACAAAACTCAGTTCCATTGGATCCCATCTCAAGCCTCCTTCCCAAATGAATATTTGGAGAGAGAAATCCATGTTGGGTTCCTGAGAGGGGAAGGTTCTCACTGTGGGGAAGTCCCAGAGTCAGTGAAACACCATTCCCATGAAACCTTGGAGCTAATTGCTCAGAGACGTTAAACCTTCCAATATCTTCCATGGAAAATGCTCCATAACTACCTCCTTGTTGGTTTGCATTGCCAGTTATTATAGGGTAACCATCCTTTCTTTGCCTTTCAATGCCAAAGTTTGTGGTGACTTCTGATCTGTTTGTTTCCCCGGGTTTCATTTCCATGTCCATTGAGAGAATCTTATTTGGAGAATTTTGTAACTCGGAATTTCTTGGCTTGTTTGGACTTCTTTGCATGTCAGATGATCCTGCAAGATGAAAACCTGTCTGCGATTGAAGGGATCCTCCCATTGAAGAATTTGAGATATCAGTTGTAGAAGCGTTTTTGTTGTTGTTGAAGCTGCTTTCTGGTTTTGATCGGAAGGCTTTAATCCGATCAAGTCTAATGGCACTTCCAGATTCCTCAGGAGGAGCATTTGTTGATGAACCCAACTCCTTGTTTGATTCTTTTGAATTGTTGTCCTGAGAGCCATTCTGCTCTTGTTCCTTAATTTCTTCCATGTACATTTCTTCAACCATTGGTTTCCATAGCCGAACTCGCGCGTTTATGAACCAGTTAGACACCTGCATTAATTTACAACTTAATAATGTTACCCGTTGCCTTGCGACCACCGTTATTATTCATTATTATGAAATAAAATAATGTAATCCAACAAAAACTAAAACGAAATTATAGTGTGTTCTATTTTAAAAATACATATATAAATTTTTCATTGAATTTTGGGCTATCAAGATAATAAATTTAGATTAATGTTTTCATACAGTAAATCGTATTCACATAATCTAATGATTAGAGGTCAACAACTAGAGTACGTATTCTTTTTTTAAAAAAATAAAATTAAGTTTATATAATTTGGGACGTACCTGGCTTCGAGTAAGTCCAGCTTGTTTTGCGAGCATAACTTTATCAGAGTCCTTAGGATAGCTGCAAATTCATAATTAGGAAAATTAATTTAACTGAAAGGAAAATAACTACTACCTGTCATTGGATACAATTATTAGTTTCTAATTAAGCTACATACGGGTGAAGGAAATGCTCAAAAAGCCAAGCACGAAGAATGGAAACAGCTCGTTCGGGCAATCCTCTTTGGGGCCTCCAAGCATTGTGCTGAATCATTCCCAGCTGCTGTAGTGCCCGTTGCTGCCGGAGGTGATGATCAACATACCTAAGTCTTGAGCCTTCTACCTTAGCTCCCAGGCAATCTTCTTCACCTAAGTTCTTGCTTGTGGCTCTGATTTGTGAAGAGATTGCATCTTTAAGACATCGAAATTGCTTTGAGATAGTCTTTAGGGCAAGCGATGTGTATGATTTTGCTGTGCCAAAACCCGCTGCCTGCTCAAATGAAGATATCACTACTTGCATCTGGTGATGATACTGTCTGTACCTTTGCTCCACCTGCAAGTTAAAAGCGAAAAACAATCATTAGAAATGCACATGTACAAGTAGAACTTGAAGGCTAGCTAGCTTCTTAAGATTTGACTGTGCTTAGTTTAAAAAAGAAAATATTAGTACTTCGAAATGAAATGTCATATAATAAGACAGAAAATTGGACCCAGCTGTTATCAAGGGCTAAGAGACCCTTACATATCTCAATCAATGATGGGTCGCTGAGATACTGCTATTTCTGAAACTGACCCAAATGGGCCCAAACCCAAATTATTCTCCGACACTCACTCAATTACTATCTTATACTACATTAGTTTATTCACTCACTATGTATCCCTTTCATATTTTCAGGAATTAAATAACTAAGAATTGATAGTGAGAGACAAATTTCTGTCAATTTCCCAGAAACTCTTGCAGTGTCACATTCTAAGTTTCTTCAATCCCCATACTTGCACTCAATTTGTGAATTATATATAATTATAGTATAGTATAATTTTCCAATGACTGACTGAATATAACTACTGATCAATAGCTTCACTTTCAGAAGATGAACTTAACACGAATGGACTTATAATAATCATTTATGGGTATCAATTAAATCCCATCATATGTAACTTTTAATGGAAAGTTATCCAGAACGTGCATGTATAAGTTAACGTACCTCATCAAGCATGCTAACAAGCTTGGATTTTTTCAGCTGAAGCTCTTGTCTTTGAGCAGTGCTAAGCTCAGCTCCTTGCTTGCCATTATTTTGATCTCCTCCACCACTTGAACCTTCACCAATTCCAGAACTTGACTCTTTATTCGCTTTCATCTTCTCTTTAATAGCGCACTCCATTAAATCAGCTTTACTGATTCCTTTGCCCACATTAACAACTTCATCCAGAAGCTCTTGTGCAGCCTTCAAATACTTAGACCCGAAAATAACACTCTGCATACTAGAAATCCCATTGGACACCGACGAAGGAGAATTACCAAGAATCCTCATATCATCGCCGCCGCCACCGCCACGACTAGATGGCGAGATAGCTAGAACCTGGGCATGTCCCGGCACGTCGAGCTCGCCGGAAAGTGACCTGTAAGCTGTTTGTTGCGAAGAAAGGCTGAGTGACAATCCCTGCTGACTGGGCCTCCGGAAACCCATCTGCGGCGAGACATCTCCTGTAGTGGCACCGCCAGAACTGGTAGACGCGGAAGCTGCCCCCGACGCCGTTTGATCAATCATTGAACCCCACAAGTTGTAGTGGACACGTGGCGCCGAGGAGGTTGGGAAGCCATGGAAACCTGAGATTTCATGGTGGCCGGCATGGGCAATCAAGGAGGGTCGAGTGGGATCTTCCGAGTTGTTGGAAGTGGAACCGATGATGTTTGTGGGAAAGGTAACGCCAATAAGGTGTTGTTGGTTGGGCGAGTGTGGTGGCGCGTGGGAGAAGTTGGCGAGGTTGAGCGCGTTGCCGGGAGTGTTGGGATTAACAAGGAGCATGTTGGGCGTTGTCTGGTGCTGATGCTGAGCCGCAGTGTCAGAATAGGGTACGTAGCTGGGATTCATAAGGTAAAGTGTCTGTAAGCCATCACCAGAGGATTGGATTTCTGAGTTATTGCCATGAAAGTACGTCGCCATATCTATCTATAAGTCAGTGACTCCACGTACGGAAGGGAACACCTTTCCTACTTCAATTCTCAAACGCCTTCCTCTTCTTCTTCTGCCTTTTTCCCGTGTAATTTAGCTTAACCTCAATTTCCTCACACCACCTATTAAATTGCTTTTCCTTATCTTTGTTGCTAGATCCTGAAAATCTAGACAAGAACAACCGCGTTCTCGTAAATAAAACCGATCGAAAAACATGGCAGAAATTAAATAACAGTAAAGCAAAGCCTCAAAAATGTTAATTTGAGAGACATGGGGGAACAAAGGTTAGTCTATCAGAATTGTTTTCAAGACAAAACCCGCGAAAGATCTTAACAAAAGAGGCAGAATTAATTAAAAAATTATATATGTTAATATAAATAAATGAAAAACGATCCCATCAAACAAGATATAGAAAAACAAGTTCAGTGTGTCCGTACCATTCCCAATAATGAATAAAGCTCACTCACACGCCAAGAGGGAAGAAGGGGAAGAGAGATATAAAGCTACTACTGTCTAACTAGTTAGACAAACTGTCCATCAAGAGCGGGGAAGGGAAGGGGAGAGAGAGAGAGAGAGAGAGAACAAAACAAGTCTCCTTCTCCTTTCGTCGGCTTCAGAGGCTTGAGAAATTAGGTGCTGAGACTTGCTGCCTCTCTTATCAGAGTGTTCTGCTATTCTCAATTCCTCCTTCAGGTGAAAAATGAAATAAATATATTTAAAAAAAAAAAAAAAAGAAGAAGAAATAAAGAAAGAACGAGTTGGATATCAAAAGAAAAAAGTGTGGTCAGTTTAATATATCGTAATATAATCTATTATTATAATTACTTGGTATTTATTAACAATAATAGACAGCTCGCATGTAATTTTCTTTTGTTATGGTGTACACTCTCACACCTATTATATACATGAATCTTAATTATCCTCCACTGGTTCGTGTTTGGTATGGAAAAACAAAACACCTCAGCAACACGAAACCAGTCTCCGCTCTCTTTCTAACAAACCAAACACCCTCTGTGACTCCAAACACACCCTACGATAATCTACCTTTTTTTCAAGGGGAAAAAAAAAAGGAGTTACTTATTATTATAAGTCTTCTTGTTGAAACTAAATAGGAGAAGAGAAACTAGAAAAAGAGGAAAAAAGAAAGTGGGGTAGGATATGGAGGACTTGAGAAAGCAAGATAAGGGTGTTGGTCTTGACGAAATCTGGCCCCTGCCTAGCTAGCTATTCCAACGATAACTCCTTGTCGTTGGTCTACTATATACTTTCTTTTCTTAATTTTTATCTGAATTATTCCAAGTTTTTAGTTTATATATATTCCCCTCTCTCCTCCCCCACAGTCTCTGGGTGGATGCAAAGAGTTCAAAGATAAGGCAACATAGAAAAACTTGAGAGGAAGTAACCATGCATATATAGTCCATAGCCATGCAAGGATTTTCCCTTTTAATAACCATGTAATAAGAAAAAAAAAATACCAATCGCTGTAACTGATAAAAAAAAAATTCTCGTAAGTATATTGATTTCCTCTCATTTGTATGATTTTTTGAAATATTAATTATGCATAGATAGCTTATAGGTAAAACCACTACCATGGTTGATGCTCATGTTATGCACTATAGAGACACCACTAAGTCACTGATTAAACATGTGCCACACAAAAATTTAAAAAAGATTTTTAGAAACATGAGAACTACAAAAATGTCCCCACAAAATGTCTGTGTCACTCCACGAACGGTCACACCCACCAATGAATTCTTATCTTTGCCAGGAAAGGTAAAATAAAAATGGAAGAAAAAAAAAAAAGTTGGTTTCAATAATACTCCGTGTTTATGGGTCTAATTAATACATTGTCGGTCCCTTAAATATCTTGATATATATGCAGATAAAAAAAAAAATCTATTAAAATGAAATTGGCATCGTGGCTAGAAAATAAGAAATTTTGCATACTTTAGATATAAATATATTTATAACTGCGATGTCGACTGGGATTTACTCCCATAATCAAGCCTCTTATAATAATGTTTCATTTGAAAATATTTGATTACTCTAAGCTCACGTCACCATCAAAATGAGACTAATGGAACTAGCTCATTATTTATGTAAAAACTTTATCAAAACTTATTCAATACCTTTCCACTGGATAATGACATCTGGAAAATCAACAGTGAAAAACACTTTGAGCAAATGAGTTTACCTCATTTTAAGCGATTAGCTTGTCGTAACCCAATGAATATAATATCAAATGCATCTCAAAAAATTAATTAATCATTTTTAAACTAGATAGACACACGAATTTAATATGTTCCAGATATGCAAACGCGATATATCATACTAACTTGATTATTGGTTGGTTGAGGCGTGCAATTAGATTTAGTTTAACTAAATATATAATAAGTCATTAGGTGTTGTGAGGAGTTAACATAGTACACGAGGAGAAAGAATTCGAATACTTTTTACCGTTATTTAACAAAAAAATTTATATATATATATATATATACTTTGTCAACTTTAACTGATTTATAATTAACAATTTATTTCCCAAAATTCTTTTATCGAATGCAAATTAACTTTGAAAAGGCCAATGCCTAATGTATTTGCTGAGTATATAAGATGTAAGAGCAAATACTTCTTCTCCAATAAGGTCTTGCACACAAAGGATGAAAAAATCCTAATACAATTTAAAAAAAAAAAAAAAAACAATGAAATACTATTAAAGACGAATGGATAAAATCAAAATATTAGTAAAGTCATACAACTGCCATTAAAAATATTATCCTATTCTCCTATAATATATATATATGTGTGTGTGTGTGTGTGTGTGCGTGTGCGCGCGCGCCTGTCGTATTTCATTTTGATCTATCAATTTGTTTGTGAATATATATTTACCTCTAAAATAACACCTCAACGCATAATTGAGTATATATAGGGCACATTCATTATAAAGGTAATGTAGGTTCATGTCATATTAATTAGGACTAAGTTAGGTGAGATTATGAAAAGAATCACATAAGTCATGATATCTTGCTAGGAAACCTCCATAAAGTTAAATAAAACACGCACATGTTCCAGAGGATTTTTAGTACACCATAGAAGAGCATAGAAACAAGTAGAAACTGGAGACACATGAACATGTTTTATTAACTTTTACCATTAACGTTAGAGAAAACTATGACCATCGAATAGAAATTGTGTAAACTTTTGATGCTATATATTTTCATGTCATTGGATGAGAGGAATTATAGGTGAATATATATATATAAGTGACTGCCAGTTCATTTTTATTATAATTTATTGCCATTCAAATATTTAATGATTTTTTACTTCTCATGTTTAATTTAGTTCTTCCATTTCCTTATCTTCCCAAGCATGCTCTAAATTAATTTCAATAACCATGGTAGAAATTAACAAAGCTCCTAGAAAATGATTAAGAGATTTAATTAATTGTGTTTAAAAATGGTTATATGCAAGTTGATGATGTCTTGATTAATCTTGGTATAGGTTGACAGTTGTGATTTCACTTTTCAAATATCAACATGCATGGTTCACATCACTTTTAATGGAAAATATCAAATCAAGAAGCTCATTAATAAATGGAATCTGTGTATTAATTATCCCTTATGAAAAAAGTGGATTTTGATTAGAGAGATGATTTGAAAAGAGAGGTAAGGTGAGGTATCTACATTCTCATGATATATATTGTTATTTTAATCTTACAACTCTCAATTTGGATGTCCATGATGGGCACAAGCTACCTTTCCTCATTTTTTCCCAGTTAAATCTAATTTATCCATCGCTCTCATTGACGTTAATTTTGCACCATATTTTAGATTTAGATTTAGATTTAGATTTAACGTCACCCCAGGCTTGCCTCCTCTAATATTATTTAATTTGCAGAAACAATTATTTCTTACGTCGATCCCCCTCTGTGGTAAAAAGCTTATTTCTTTATCGATTCCATACTTTTTGGTCATATTTTATTTAAATATAATTACATGATTAATCAGAATTTTAATACTTATTTTATTAATTAAAGAGAAGCTTTATTACGACAAGACATGAAATAAGGTTTAATATAAAAGGTGTTGTGCCTTGTTTCCCAATGGCTTTCTTCTTTCTTGATTAATCAGAATTTTACTAATGCTTTTGGTAGAAGAATTTCCAATTAGCCACTCCTGTGTGTTTTTTCTGTGTCATACAAGGAGGAATATGTTTGAACTTTAGCCTACCACCTGCGTGGCATGTTCCGTTCGATAAATCATGTCAATGTAATTTCAGTAGACTCTCTCAAGTTGAAACTTTCGAAATCATATATGTATATATTGATATAAGAGTGTATTATTTAGTTTATTCCCACACATATAAGGATAACAAATTTGATAGTTCATCAATTCAACAGGCAAAAAGAAAAAAATAATAATAATAACGCCGATGATATCTTACGCATGAAAACTAAACCCATTCAATTGGGGTTTTATTGTAGATAATGTACTTTTTCAATAATAATAATAATAATATTCTTGGCTGCTCTTCTCATTTATTTGCATACGCTTCCTCCGGATGCATTATGTGATCGAACACTGCCAAAGTCAAAGAAGGACCGATGTATCTGTGCCGAATTTCGTTGCATTCCCGTGTTTGGACGTGGATCATATATATCAACTTGGATTTAAGGCTCTAAATACTCTCTCTCCCTCTCTCTCTCTCTCTCTCGCAGAAACAATGCTCAACTCAAAGTCTTTTGGATTAATTTTGATTCCAAGTAGCTAGCCTAGCTCCATAATTATCCAACCAACCTGTACAGTGACCTTTGCACGGTGGCCAAAATAATGATTGTGCCAATGGTCCACAAAAAGTGCCCTCCAAGTCCATTTATCAAAATCAAAAACATCTGCAGGCAGCTACGCTAGGCTCGCTAGCTAGTAAAAAAAGTAACATTATCTATCCCATCCCATCCGATCCCATCCCTTACTTTTGCACGTCTATATTAGCAAGAGGGCGACGCATCAAAAGGGACAACTCTATCCCCTACCACTTCCTCTCCTCGGCTGCTTTCATTATTATCATAGCATAACGAATCTCATCAGATGAAGCAGATTTAATTTCCTCAGTAAAAAAATGAATATTAAGCATTGCCTCTTTTGCTAGTAAACCAAAAATTGGCTTAATTAGGTGCACAGGTCAAGAGAGCTCCGACAGAAAGCTGGTTATGAGCAGTAGCTGTGCAAATGGACCACAAATTGTAGTTGTTCGGTTGGCTCATTCATTTTGCTATAAATGACACGTCAATTTCATTTCTAAAACACCCATGCAAGAAAATAATTAAGCTCTCCCAAAAATAAACTACTCCCATCCCGGTGGTGCACGAGGCCAGGCCACCTCTTAATACTATTAATCATGGTTTCTATCTCGAGAAAGTCATACATCTGAGTAATAACTGGTAAAAGTTTTGTCCAACCATAGCTAGCCAGCGTTCAAAACTCTTACTTTAGGTTGGCCGTATCCTCCAAAGTTATTGTACTTGCGAAATATGCACGGTATGGTATGGGGAGGGAGCCTAAGCTGTTTTTGTCCATATTAGAGCAAGTGGAATTGGGTTTACTGTAGCGATCACGCCCGAGTAATGCGGTTCTGGTTTGTAGGCAGCGGGCCATCCGCATCTTCCATTATTGATCCCAATGTTGATAAAAATCCCAAAGCGAATATATATATATATATATATATATATATATATATATATATATATATATATATATATATATATATATATAAAGGAATCTGTTAATCAATTAAGTCATCTCAGATTGCATTGTAAGTCGTACATTATTAACTTTTGGTATAAGCAGTTGGATGAAAAGGGTAAAGTTCGTGTCAGGAATACATAGGTGTGTGTTAGATAAGTATGTGCCATTTGTGGTAAGTCGCATAAATGTATTGGAACGGCGAATTCGGTACTACTGAGAGAGGAGCTAAGCCTAAACACACAAGTCATTCCAGGATTGCACTTTTTTTTATCCAGTCAAGTTATCTTTTCAGTAAGTGTTGCCGCGCACACAGTACTCTCACTATTAATGCCTTGATGTTGATTGGTACTTGCAGATCGATGGTAACTAGTCGGTGTCGTCGTTTTTCTGCTTTTCACCCGAAACCCCTTTTGCACCATCACTTCAACATACAATTGCTGATCATGACCATTGAGGCTTCGTCAGGCAAGAATTCGGCAATGCCATATGGTTTAAAACCTACAAGTACAGAAATGGCATGTCGGATTAATATCTAATAGCAAAATCTTGCAAGGGGATATATTTTTCAACAATCAAACTCTTCTCTTCTGCACTAATCTTTTTAGATGCATAATTATCAAATTATGACAATGTTTTATCATTTAATGTATTGAACATGGGTTACAATTTATAATTAACTTGTTGAATCGATATTAGGAAGACTTTGTGGTTGTATATATAAATCGGTTCTGTCTCAGAATTTACCTATTTGAGGGGTTATCCTTGGTTACTTTTGGGTCGTTATTAAGCATATATACACGTGCATGACCCTCCTACGACTTTGGGTCAATTTAGGATGGCATCAATATCAATATCAATAGAAGAAGAAAATCACGTCACTTTATATATGAAGCAAATTTTATTAAATTAATAATATATATGCCTTCTTCGTGTGCAATGTTGCATCAAAGTATACATCACGACGCTCAATCTATCTCTCTCTTTCCCGATCCATCTCGTGGATACACTATGGTGCACGTCTATGTAAGCTTTTGAAGAATTTAAGGATGATATATGCAAAGCCAAGTTTTAGCAACTAAATTGACTCCCTTTTTTCCGACAAGATAGTGAAGTCTTTCAATTGATATGATTCTTTTTAGGAAAATTAGGTCTAAAATATTACAAAAACATGCGCAATGTCATATGGATTGTTATCTGATGCCACCACAAAGAGAGAACGTATCCAAAATGCAAAAACTACGCATTCTTACGTGAAAACCTGCTCAACGTTATAATTTGAATTTCTAACTATAATTTCTCAATCAAATATTAATTCTTATTAAGAGTAAATACAAAATCTTTCGCATATAATATTTTAGAGCTATGCTTCGTTGGTAATGTTGATGATTAAGATGGGTTTCATATGATATCAATGAGCTTCCAAAAGAATATAAAATCA
The DNA here is from genome assembly GCA_022379115.2 of Bauhinia variegata. Lineage (NCBI taxonomy): Eukaryota > Viridiplantae > Streptophyta > Magnoliopsida > Fabales > Fabaceae > Bauhinia > Bauhinia variegata. The sequence goes on from CM039432.1 coordinate 18,419,479, forward strand.
AGCTTTGATCGAACGACTCGAATTGACCAAGTATATGAGCAGGCAATAAAGGTGCCACACCGTGAAATATTCCTTATCGTTCTTTGCCAATTACAAAGGGCGGTTTAGATTTAGCCACGCCTCTAAACGCACTCATTAAAGAGGTTAGGCAGGAGAAATGGGCCCCACGCCATCCCCACGTGCCAGCTATCGTACTGCTCCCCGCGACTTTGCTAAAGTGGTTGGACTTTGCACAAAGAGACAGGGTCCCACAATGTACGAATATACATACGTGTCTGATTATGAGCGCATCTTCACCCCTCCCTGGGACCCATCGTCGACACTGACTCTTCTAACACGCGTCGACTTGCGAGCATGTTGGATAAGTGCGGGCCCACAGTAAAAGATTCGTGAAACTCGCGCTCGTCGCGTGTGAGGGTCCCGGGGGCCAATCAAGCGGACCTTTTCGGCTGCCATAGCGTGTGAATCCACAAAGCCCTTGGGACCATGGGTGCTGATAGGTCAATGGTGCAGCCAATTAGGTTATGTGGGGCCCTTAAGTTTTAACTCGAATACAATTATTTTTCTCATGCTGTTTTTTTCTGGTTATCTTCTCGTCTTCGATTATCCCATCCTTGTCCACCTGCTATTGGATGACGTGTCATGATGAATAGACTCTTCTGTGGGACTCTCTCTTCCCCGTATTACAGTGCTTACACGTTAGTTGAAGTCAATCTTTTTCAGAAAATGATGGTTTGGAATCCCTTCCATCTCACTGCTGTTTTTTTAGCCCTAAAAGCCAAGTGGAAAACTGGAAATATGGCCGTAAGGGGTTGTAAATCTATCATTGGATTTGTCATTCAATCAAATATTATTTAATTATTAGTTAATGCGTCATTATTTGTTTATCGCTAAGTAGTTATATGTTAATCATAAAGTTCCACTTGCGACGAGATATGTTAATCAAGAGTTTTGTCGGTTCAACCATTGCCATTAGCATAATTCCATACCAAACCTGTTTGTTTAAATTGCCTTGTGAGTTGGCTGCATAGTGCATGCACTTGTACCTTTACCCAGTTGGAGTAGCAATGTGTAGCATGAAACCTAAAAGGGGTTTACCTTATAGTCTTACCCCCAATGGAAAGAGCATAGAATGCTAAGAGGAAGTGACAAAAGTTCGTTCTGAATGCGGTAAAAGGGTAAGGAGAGAGAAGAGAACTTTGAGTTATTATTTTGTTTTTTCAACCATAGTGATCAAATAGAAAAGCTCACTTATGATAAGAGTTGGTGAGATGCTTAAAAGTGCTCCTTGAAAATTTGAATTTTAGGTTACTTGATGAAGGTAGGTACGGAAAACAGGTATCCACGTTGAAATTTTGGCAATAAGACGTAGACTTGTAAACCTTGGAGTCACTTTACCCTCATTACAAAACTAAGTAACTAGGGAAAAGGACGTCATTGTTGTTATGGACGAGTCTCTTATGATTTGCAAGCGCAGGTACCATCATGGATAGTGAAAATTTCCTAATGCATGCATTAAGTATCAGAAAAAAAAGAGCAATCAACCCTATCTATCTAAAGTATCGGTTGACGAGTCTCTTCCATAACCATTTATCTTATATATGTCAAGGATCAATTTACCAAATATATATTAAACTACAAGTGGTTGCTAATGATCTTGAACGAATTGTTTTGTCAGTATAACTTGGGAGACATCTAAATTATGTAATTATAACCAGGTATACTCTTTTTTCTTTTTTCCTTTTGAAGTTGTAATGTCATACTCTTAGGAAAAATATAAATGAATGTAAATGCTTTTATATAAAACGACGGTAAATTCTTGGCTTAATTGAAAAGATCTATGATATTTAGTAGAATTGACTTTTGAACTTGACTAATAATGGGTACCCTTAATTAGTGATCTCTTCGTTACTCTCTTTCATGTGGGTGTGTGTGTGTTAACATGCAACATCGGTGGGACCTTACACTACGCATAGGTCTAAACCAATTAGACAAAATCCAATTCTCCCTTTCAAACTAGAAAGGCCATAATTCGATCAGAAACGTTGCACAACAAGTATCTCCCGTGCCAAGTCATATCAAATTTTATTTGTCTACGGGAAGCGAAGCAGTGCACCAGCATTCTCTGTTCAACCTTTCAATCAATATATGGACCACTTTTAGTTTGAAAATTCTCATCCTAAATAAGATTTCAAAGCAGTGATGCATGGTTTTTATATACATGATGATAACATTTTCAAATTAAGCTGAATTTTCTTTTCTGGTTTTTCTCTGCGATGTAGAGTGCTTCTTAGCCAAAAGAGTGAGGAATTGGATTTGTTAGAATAGACATCCAAGACCAGCCACAAACAAATAGGTGCTTCCTTTTTCCCTTTTTCTTTTCTCATCATCATAACCATGCAAGTAATTAGAAATAGTGAAAGGGAAAGGATTACAGTTACTGATCGCTATCAACAGTGTAAAGCTAAAATTGCAGACAAGAAAGAAGAGAAAGAAAGAAAAAAAATAAAATGATAGAGCTTTTTCTTCCAGGGTTATTTTTCCTGTACAAGACAAAGACAAGAATAGATGAATATATAATGATGGTGCATGAACCTATAAAGTATAAAGTAGTATTATATATATTATATATCCGCTCGGGAACAGAAGGAAAAGGGTCGCAACTTTCACTTCTCATTGAAAATGGCTTGACTTGAATTGTGTAGCATGAGTTTTCAGTTCAGATCAACTAACAGTACTTAAATCCGTGCCCGCCATGTCAATCTGAGTTAAGCTACGCATGTATGGTGGTATATCACATGAGAGTTTTTAGAGTTAGAATATCACTTTCAGCTCTTCAGCGGCATGCTTGGTAGTTGGTTGCGCCTAAAGGCTTTTTAATTGTCCCTTTGACATATCTATGTTTTGTATGAAGAGTGAAAGTGGCCATAGCCAAGTGTTTATGGTCTTTGTTATTCATGAGATTGAATATATATGTCAAATTGGTACAACAAGTCGTTATATTCATAGGAATGTCATTTTCAAAAGTTGATTCAATTATACCAACATTGAAGGCTCCCCTTTTACGAAATTGTCATTTAGAGAGATTTTTTCCACATACAATAGTTAGTTAAGTCTAGTCAGAAAGATCAAGTTTTAAATGACCATTAATTACAATTATTTTACTCATTGTGAAAATGGTACGCGAAGGGGGCCAGGGTTTATTCATGAACGTTTTATGAATTTACACGACTGAGAATTCCTTAATTCACGAATTAACTTGCTACCTGTTTATGGAACCAAGCAAGTGGGTGTTCTTGCATTATTTAGTCTTTAAGATGAGAATATTGAATCAATTTGAGGGGTCATGATTTTTTTTAGGTTCGATTAATCAAGCATAATTTAATGTAGACGATGACGATGATATAATATAATGCTACAGTACTAAACAGTTTGATATGTTGCAAAAAGAAATAAACGTGACCCCTATGATATGATCTCATATGAAAGTAGTGACGAAGCATATAATATTATATATATGTATGATGAGTCCTATGACTATATATATATATATACACACACAAGTGTTTTTGTGGTATATATGATCAGATACCACATCAAGTGTAGATTTGGTCACATGTGTACGCATGGTGCTAGGTGTGTTCGACAAAGTGTAGACATATCATATATAGATGCCCCAACCAACATACTATAAGACTCGCATGCAATACCATTTTCTAGAATCTGAATCTGGCTCTTCTTCTCTTTCCTTCATTATATTCCAATTCAAATTACTTAGATCTCAGACACTTTTCAATTTTCTTTGTAGTTATAGATGATTTAGACAATAGGCAAATTTGGAATGATGGAATCCATAAGTCTCGAGCATAGTAACGTGTGAGTATGCAAACATTGTCAAATGTCGACACAGTCTTTCTTCTTATTCAAATCTTTTCTTGTTCTGCCAACATTTATTTACACCATTAAGACATTAAAGGTATTTAGTTTTTTATTTAAAAAAAAAAATGAGAAAAGAAACATGTTTCTGCTTGCATTGTTTTTTTTTTTTTTTCACGTTTCTCGTTTAAAAATTTTCCATTAAAGCACACGCACAACAATCGAACATCATACTGTTTTCTGGCAAAATCCACTCGGGCGGCCTGGCATTAATTTTCATTTTCTTCTTTTGGGCCTTTTAGTTTACACCATTTATGGGAGATTATTTTGGCCCAATAAGGATCAATAACCTAAAAATATCAATTATTTGGGCTTCACTCATCTTCTGACAGTGTTCCCATCAGACAAGCAACTGGCCCAATAACAATATGAATGCACCCGCACGCTTCCTTTTTTTGGGACCATCATGGCTGTTTTTCTTTATATAGACTCAACGATTCTAGTTACTGGCCTATAATATATGCCGATAAATTGAGCTTAAACTCTCAAATGGAAAAATGAAGGTAGCGTGCTTTGAATTGATTATTTGCCTACAGGATTCAAATTATCTTTGGTTTTTCTTTCCTTTTCAGATTAGATTCATCTTTTAAAGTCCCATCATAGTTTTATACATATATATATGTATGAAGTTCCCTTTTTTCTTGTTTGATATGATATGAAGTCCCATTGTAATTATATTAAGTCTTAATAGAATGAAAATTAAGCTCGGAAATAACCTTGTAATTTTATTTTGAAAATCGTAAATTTGAGCAGAGACGGAGAGGATTGTAGAGTTTGAGTTTGTGAATTGTAAAGACAAAAATGGCGAGAGAGAGATAAGAAGGTGAGCACCGACTCTGAGTGACAGTGGTGTGAACATAACTGGTCCTTTTTTTGCGGATAATAATGTGAATGCTTCGCTAATAGTGATAGTAATACTAGAACTAGTAAGTACTTGTTTGGAAGCATACATATTAAAGACGACGTATCCCACACGTCTACGAGGCAATGATGAAGCAAAAGATTGAAGAAAGACAAAGTCCATTATTAATATGTTGGGGCTGTGCTTGTGGTTGGGGTCCTATCCATATCCATTCCTATGCCTTTGCCTTTGAGTTTACCCTCCAATATCTCCCAATTTTAGTTCCTTCCTGTCCTGTCCTGTCCTCTGCTTGACTTTGTTTGGTGGGATCCTAATTGCCCAACTCAAAATGATTCTTCTCCCAAAGTACTTTTTCCAAACGAACCATACAATAAAAATCATCAAGGTAAAAAGTCAAACGAGGAAGAGCAAAAGCAGAAAAAGAAAAGCTGCTTCCAATTCTAACTTTAAAGTAGATCCATTACCGTGTAAACACAATGATGGACCAAAACATCATGTAAATTTTTTTTTAAGGGCATGTTTGCCTGCACTCTTATTATTTTCCTGTTCGGAGGTGCTTCTTCATTTGTCTAGATAAGATACAATACAAGATATCGGGTTTTGCTGAGGTAATACTAAGATTAAGAAACACAAAATCAGATTACGTATCTCATTAATACGGTTTAAGGATGGATGTTGGACTACGAATGAGCTCTGATTAGATTAAGTCGAGATTGCGTTCACATTTATGGGAAAACGGACCAATTACATTATTTGATTTTAGCTAATCTGATAAGGATGGAAATGGGTCTTCAAGGGGTGCTTTAGGAGTATTATTATATAATTGGACGAAAAAGATTTGGTTAAGCTCCTCGTATCATTGAAAAGCTTTTTATTCCAATTTCCTCTAATTCTTGCTGTAGTCATGGATTCCCCAATAAAGGCAAGTTTGTTTTAACAATATTAATACCATGTGGGCTTAGTATAGATATTTTCTAATTTATTTTAGTTTCATATAATATAATTCCGTCTAATAGAAGGGGTAGAGCCGTGGGGTGGGGTGGGGTGGGGGCGGGGCATTTGGATAAATATTGAGTTTTCGGGCGTCATCTGTACAAGAAGCAAATTGGTCAAATCTCGTTGGTACAACAAACAGTGATCTTAGATCACCCAACAAGATAAGCACACCAATGTTGCATTGCCCATTTCATTTGGATAATCATAAATATTACCCAATTTTCTTTTTGAAAAAATCTTAATTCGCAGAGAAATTGTTACCACAAATTAAACAAGTGGTCAAGTTCGTTTCCAAGGGAAGATTTGCACATTTCTTCGGCCTACTCTCTATTTGGAATTTGCTAATTCATACTTATCCCTAATGCTCCTCCTGATTGGTTCAAATATCACATGAAAAATGAAGGAATAAAATATGACATTATTTTTCTGATTGGACACTCGCATGTCCTTTTCCAAGATAAAATCTTTCATTTGACCAACATGCCCTCTCCGAAGAATACGAGGAAAGATGTGTTGTTAACTTGATTAATTAATAATAATGACATTAGATTTTTCATTAAACACGGTTATTCCTTGCGTTTCGAAATTGCATTGTCCTGTTGAGCGCGGTTCTCTCTCTCTCTCTCTCTCTGTCCACGTTGCACTGGCAATTTATGATGTATCCCATGACGATGGCACTTTTCTTGATTATGCTAAATAAAAGATAAACAACGTTCATCATCAAATTCTCTCTCTATGCATTATAATTTTGCTGCTAGTTGGATTTTCTTTTTTCTCACAATTGATGATTATCCACCCGAGCTCAAAATTGCCTCTTCAAACTGCACCAGAACAAGGGCGCCATTTTCTTTTAATTATTTTATTAGAAGGAATCATTTTGATTCACTCCTCTCCAACCCTCAACCAATAGTAACTTGACTAATTTCAACGGGCTTTTTTTTTATTATTATTCCTTGAATTCCTCTAAGCTCTAACATAAAAAAAGAAAAAGAAAAAAATGATTTATGAATATTAATCTTTTAATTCGCATGACTCGGACCAAGTGACCTAGCTATCTAAGGGACGGTAACCCGTTATTAACGGAATGTAGGTCCTCCCATGAATGATGATGTAACACCTGTCACATGACTTGTCCTAAAACACGTGCCAAATAGCATCCTTTTTAATTGAATATTTAATTATGGACAAGAAAAGGAATAATATATATATATATATATATATATATATTTTTTTTTTTTTTGTTGACGTCGTATATATAAAAACAGGAAGTAGACGTAATTTTATGTCATCAAGGATAATGAGGTTGATAATATATGTAGATTTGGTTTGGTTAAATAAAGAGAAATCGTCGGAAGTATTGAAATTTCACAATGTTGGTTCTCTCTCTAAAAGAAAATCTGTGAAAATCTGGATAGGATTTTGTTGTTTTTTGCTATTATAAAACACGTGCGAGATTTGGATTGCGTGTGTTGTTGTAATTGGCATATTGAGGCCGAGGCATAGTCAAGATTCTCATGTTTATTTGTCCCATTTTGTAGCTTATTCATCTCTCTTTGGTCATACATAGTGTGTGCCATCTTTCTCATTTAAAGCAGAGGAGAAGAGAGGGTATGTGCCGTGGTCCATAATCCTAGCGAGACATCTTTTTGTCTTTCTTTTCGGTTATTTTCTAATTATATATCTTAGTTTTTGGCACTTTATATATATATATATATCCAGGGTGGACTAAGATCTTGATTTCTGATCATATTAAAATTTGTCCTTAGATTCAGCCTTGTGATTTCGTTTTCAATCCGTGATTAAATGCCAACAATAATCGATGAACAGTGAATTGTACTGTAGTCGCGTGGCATGCCTTGTAATTGTAATTGTAACTGAGATTTCTCCATTGATTGCTCCAAATTCAAAACAAACAATTGGGTATTAAAACTAGCTAACCTATTAATTAATTCCCTTCCATTTCTCCATTTTGCGTTATGAGTAAATGGACAAGTAAAATCATGCAAATAATCCAATGTTGGAAGTCTGCATAATTAACCACACTCGTCGTCTCCAAAATTAAAATCTAAACAAGGTTTGATATTTATGCCTCCAAAAGTTCGCCTAAAAAAAAAAGAAGAAGGAATTCTGTCTTCCTTCAAACTACGAAGCCATTATTAGCGTTACTGTTTGATGATTATCTTTCTTCCTTCGATGCCATCCCTTTTTGTGTTTTTCAAAAGTTCAGAATATGATCATTGTTTTGTTCGTGTGAAATTATTAGTTTTATGCATGATTGAGTAAATCTTACTCTTAGTATTTATAAAAATTGACGCCACGGTAATCTATATATAGCATCAAGGTAGCAGGGCAGAGGGTGCAACCCAGGCCAGGGAGAATACTAATATTTAAACACTGAGTGGCCGGACGCATTCATAAGAACCTTTGAATAAGAATATTTTTTACCCGTTTTCCCACAAAAAAAATTACCACCACCCCTACTGTTAGTGTTAGGTGAAATAATAAAAAGTAACGTGAAGCATGAAGAAACGCAAACTCATGTGTCCCCAACTAGCGTCCCATCTTTTTATGCCCTTTTCCTTTTTATTTCCCAAAGTACCCGGCGATGTCATTTTTATTGGTATGGCTGCTCTTACACCCATTTTAGTTTTAGATTAGATTAAGCAAATACCTTAATCAACGCTTTGTGAATGAAACCATCATGGCAACCTCTGCTTGGCATGCATTAACTAACTCTCTCTGCGTGTGTATATATATATATATTAATTATTTAAGCTGTAGCTTCATAATTATAATTATTAGCAATAATTTAAAATTAACAGGGATATAATAGAAGCATCGCATACGAGGTTCGCTTCACGACCGCCCATCAGGGTTTAATTAATTAATTAGGGAAAATAATATTTTTGCAATAATTTAATGATAAAGGTTTGTGGGACAACGACTGCATGTCAGCCAACGCTAGTCGTAGAGCATCTTATACAAATTTGCACAAACTAGCCAGGAGAGCAGGAAAAGCAAAAAAATTATTATAAAACAATGGAGGCATTTTCGTTTTGCTTATCTTGGTTTTGATAAATTAAAAAAAAAATAAAAATAGACCAGTGTTTTTGTTCTGTTCTATAAAGACTCCAAAAACCAAGAGGACAAAAAGTTACCCGTTTACATATAAAATGTGTTTCTTTTTAAATGCTATCCTAAGCTATGATACTTCATATATAGAATAGCCTTATAGGTGCATCATGCATATACTCGATTACAGCCTGATCAATGCACACACACATATAAACATAGCTTACAGTATTAGCAATTGTATTATTCTTTTTTTAAAAAAATAATAATGAATATTCACCTAATTATGTATATATACACACGAGTATGTGACAGCAGCTAGATCATAAGATAAATATAATTAAAAGGAACCCTAATATATGATTCCTCAACACTATCTTCCAATTCAAATCCTCGCAGATACACTAAATTGTTGTTGTTGTTTTTTTTTTTGCTTCGCCGCTGGCTCCCTGAAGTGGTCCATGATTGTTACGGTTGAAGATGATGATGATGATAATGGTTGAACCTATACCATCCTTCATCCATACAAACACTGCCCAGTTAAAATTTGGAGTTGACCTTTCTAATTCTATGAATAATATCATTTTCCGATCAAACTGTATTATAGTATCCAAGGATGTCCACTTTAATTTAATTAATAATAATAATAATCTGTTTTTGCTTGATATATAAGAAATCGGTGTCGAGCAGGCCAACTTTCCGCATTATTTTGTGGAAAATAAAATCTACAGATACCTTGTTTAAGTGATTACAGCTTAAAAGAAAAGGAAATAAAGATACGATTGAAAAAAGAAAAAGAAAAAGAAGAATCAGAAAAAGTAATTTTAAACTATCAGTACGTGTATTGAGTTACAGCTTATATATCACATTTTATTCTTTTTGGTAAAAGGAGATGCACAAAAGAATATCTATATTAATTCAATGATTCATAATTAATTTTTAAACACTTGGAAGTATTCTTACATTTTAATTGATAAATCTATGTAAATAAAAATAATATATGATGGAGATCTTGCACAAAACACCAATGACCACGCAAAAAATGGCTAAACTACTGTTACTATATTTTGACCTAACAACTAATAGTGATAGAGTTGCTCGCACCCACCAAAACTTTAAAAAATAGAAAGATGAATTATTTGGTCTCCCACTTGTAAATTCAATGTGGTTTGTTCATAGTAAATTAACTGCAATCAATGCTCATGCCAGTACTATGGTAAACCAATGCCTACATAGTTTTCACAATATTTTTCACTTTAATCATTCCTATAAAGCATCGTCATTCTCGTTATAGACTAACAAAATAGTATTGGCTAAATAATATAAATAAAATAGTTATGTTTATTTGTTTTTATTATAAAATAATGGGTGGATATTAATTGAGATAATATTTTATTATCATAATTAATGTGGCATATGTTTAACAATGGTGGTTTAGTAAGTATGCTCTGCCCATAAAACAAAAAAAAAATAAAAATAAAAATTAAGTATGGCGTGATCATGTTTTGCACTTTGATCATCAATCATGTCCCATGATTATACAAGTTCCATGTACAGTTCGACTCCTCATGATTCACACGACCACTCCCGAGTCCTCACTCTTTAGTCTACTGTACACTATTGATTAGATATTTAAAAAGGTTAAAAAATATATCAAAAACAAAAACTAAACTGAAAGTCCCGTTGGTAAAGTTGTAATTAGGCACAAAAGGCAGGGGCAATCACTTATATGACGTCAGCACGATAGCAACCCGCACTAGCTCATGAGCACCACTCTAACCCCACCACCTGTTCAGACCCTCACAGGCTCACCAAACAACACTCGCTCTCTCTCTCTCTCTCTCTCTGGACGCTGTTTCAGAAGCCGACAAAAGCAAGCTCTGCCTCCTAGTGGCTCTTTCCGTAATATTCCCCCAGAATCGCTCCTGTTTCTCAAGCCCCACTTGCGTCTTTCTCCTCTTTGTGCCTGATGAGGCGCACTTTAGCTCTTCCATTTATTTTCTCAGAACGAGAAAGACACGGAAGAGAGAATATCACAGTCCTCTGAGCTGAGAGCGCAGCCCTGAAGTTGAAGAAGACCTTACCACCTTCCCTGTACCGCCAAGCGACACACAACACAAAGAATCATAATCACACTCTTATCTTATCACAACCACAGCCTACCAAATTCTCTTATGCTAATTTGATCTCCGCTCCACATTACCCACTTTCCCCATTTACTTATTTTCCTTTGATTTTTAGTTTCTCAGCTCAAACAGCGAAGATGATAGCTCTCTACAGGCTCGAAGCTCGTGGGATAGTGTAGCTTTGCTCTGTTAAGGGACTTTACTTTGCTTTCTCACTCTCCTCAAGTCTTTGCTTGCTCTTCACTTTTTCAGCTTTCCGTTTTTTTGTCTCCCTCTCTCTCTACAACCTCCTCTGCCAGAGGATGGCCAGACGGACACGGATCGCTGGGAACTTGGATCCTGATAGAAAGAGAAGTGGGGGCTTGAGGACTAAACAGGCGGGAAGAGGATCGTGCCGTGGTAGTTAGGACTGAGAATTAAAAGTCGCCGGAAAATGCATGGTCTCCGGCTTTGATCCCCTTTTTTTCTTGATTCGTGCACGCTAGTGTATTCCATCTCTTTGGAAACTTGTTCGTGGTTTTCGATCCCGTCGTTGAAACGATGGGTTATTTGTTGAAAGAAGCTTTGAAGACACTGTGCGGTCGAAATCAATGGTCTTATGCTGTGTTCTGGAAGATTGGCTGCCATAATCGCAAGTGAGTACAAGAGTGGTTGGTAAAAAAACATGGAAAATGAAAACTTTGAGCTGCTTGTATACTCATTAGATAATTAGTTCATTTGGTCTCTTCAGATTCCACATGCATCTTGCTGTTTGTTTATTTATTTTTTTCTTTTTTGGTAAGCTTGGGATAAAAAAAAAAGAAGCAAACCTTGATTATTCTGCTTCTCTATAGGTGTTTGGCTTTTTTATGCATCTGCTGGTTTTTCTTAATAATTATGGTAGCTTGATTCAGCTAAGCTGGGAATATGGAGAATTTTTTATTGAAAAAAAGAAAAGAAAATTATGAATTGTCTAGCTTGAGTCAGGGAAAATTCTGCGCTACCATGTTACTCAATCGACTTTAATTATTTATATGTCTATATGCTTTTTACGCTTGTCCTTCCTCAGAACCAAATAGAGGATCTCATTCAAAACTAGTATCAGATTCTATTTTGATCCATCAGAACTGGGCTTTCTAAGATACGGTTGGCAAGTTAAGGTCCTATTCGTCCTGTTTCCTTGGATTTGGTTCGTAGTCTGATGTATACTCATTCGAATTTTGGAACTTTATGCTTTGGTTGCATCTGTTTTGTCTTTAAGAATCTTAGTAAAATAGCATATGTGCCTTGGTTTCGATGCAGTATCTGTTGCATTGATTATCTTTGAACGAATCTAATGATTCATATTTTGTCCTCCTCGTCCTTGGTTATATTCGGTATTTTCTTGTTCCACTAGTTAAAAACTGGAACTTCCCCACTTTTCAGTACGAGAGGTTAATCTCCAGATCTTCTATTTTTTTGGTGCTAATATTGGTCAGTGGAAGTTTGATTGGTCACAGCACATACATATATAATTTATAATATAATATCATATAAAAGAATAGAAATATAATTCTTTTTTTTTTTTCATTATCTGGAGAGAAATAAAAAAGTGAGCTCTACTGGTAGTTGTTTTTGTTCCTCTGCATCCATTTTTTGACAGAATATTTGAGAGTAATTTAGCTTATCCACGAACTGTTTTTTTTTTTTTTTTACTATTTTATTTTGTTTTAAACTTCTTGCCATGCAGTAACCCAAACGGAAGTTAGAGAATCATGCACTTGACTTTATGGTTATTTCTGCTTAGAGCTTACGTATGTTTGAGTTGATGGAGTATGACCTGATTTTGCAGGCTTTTAATATGGGAAGAATGCTATTATGAACCCTCGCCATGTCCTTTTCCTCCACGCATTGCTGGAATTGGCACATCTAATTTACCTTTTGAGGATGGGGAAGGATGCTGGTTTTCTTCTGACTCTCGGTCATCTCAGCTTGGTATTCAGGGAGGAGACAGAGTCAGTTCTCTGATCGAGAAAATGATGATGAATAATTCCGTGAATATTGCGGGTGAAGGGTAGGCATTTTCTGTGTTCATCTTTTTCCATATGTATCAAGTTTTCTCAATTTGAAGTGCCTTTCATGTCATTCCCAAGTATCTGAAATGCTGTTTTTCTCTTTTATTCAGGATAATTGGACGGGCTGCATTTACAGGAAACTATGAATGGATTATTTTGAATAATTTCACAAGAGATGCCTTTCCACCTGAGGTATGAAGTTGATTACTATACTGGCTAATACCATGGCAATTCAATTTTTCTGAAGAATGCCAAACAGTTTCTGCCCTATATCGTGAAAAATTATTAACTCGTATAGTTTTCTGCTATGCACCAAAAATTTAATTGATGTTCTGATTTTGACTCTTGCTGTTGGTCTCAGTAATTGTACATAAATCTATAATGGGGACCATCTGACAGGAGCCTAGTATATGAGTTTAGAGTGAATATGACTTGAAGTGGATGCACTTATTACTTCGTTTTTTCTTGGTACTTTGTCCTTTTTAGGTATATAACGAGGTACATCACCAATTTTCGGCTGGAATGCAGGTTTTTTGACATTCTATATTCTTCACATTTGTTGTAAGCTTTAAATTGCTTTTTAATAATACCCTATGGCATTCTTTTGCAGACAGTAGTAATTATTCCTGTGCATCCCCATGGTGTTGTTCAACTTGGTTCCTTCTCAGTAGTAAGTTCTTTTCCTTTGTTTTGTTAATTTGAAGATTTATCACTCCTCCAAAGATTTCATGCTAGAGTTCTGAATTTGGTGAGAGGTCCAAGGGTTTCACCTTATAAACTTTGAATAAAGAATGAAAGCTCAGGGTTAAGCCCTTAGAATTTCGAAGTTACATGACATTGCCTGTTGTATCAGTCTAGGGTATCCATGATTACAATAGATCACTACTCTGATACAGTATGCTATTTCTCTTGATCTCAATCTTAGTGAACTAGTGATTAGTGAATAACTCTAAATGTAAGCAGCATTGTGTGAACAGTGAAGCTTTACTAATTTATATTAATCATTCTCTAGTTTTAGCATTCTAGTGAGGGAACCTAAGTTAGTTTCAATCTACTGTTTCAATTTTCCTCAAGGATTTCAGCTGATTTTTCCCTTGCTTACTGCTGCAGATAATGGAGAATATGGGATTTGTGAATGATGTGAAGAGCTTAATCTTGCAATTGGGATGTATCCCTGGGGCTCTTGTATCTGAAGACTACTTGGCAAAAGCTACTGAAAAACATGGTGCACCTGTTCCTGTTGGGATACCTGTGTCTGTTGATCCACCAGTCATTGGTGGGGTGATGAATTGCAACCCCTCTTTGGCTAATGGCTCCAACCAACAAAGCAACTCATCTCATACTGCCAGACCTATTGTTCAACCATCTCATCCTCTAAAGGGAGAGATAAATAATCACCAGGATTCTGTATTGACACATCAAACCCCTAACCTGACCCAGATATCATCCAGTTGCCATGGTAATGTTTGCCAACCTAAGGGTATTCCAATGATGAAGCCAAACTTTGCTGGCCAACTGGAGAATAGAGTTGTGGGCGCAGAAGTCATACCCTCAAATCTTGATTCCTGCCGGAAACTGCAAAACATTTCATATAACACAAGATCTACCAATCCATTAACTGGTTTTAGTCAATCAGGTCTTAGTGACTGCAGCATAAAATTAATGGAACAACAAATGTTATCAGGCAGTGGGAATCTAAATCATGTCAATTCTAATATGAATGCATCAAGTACCATTAGCATGTCTCAATTGAAAGCAAATGGAGGTCATTCGCTTGACCACAGTCACAGTTCTGTTAGTACTGCATTACTTGGAGGAATCCCTGTACATGGTGGGATAAGTAATGTTTTAAGGCCAAATCCGGTTACTAGCCCTGTTTCAAACCCTTCTGGAATACATACAGCTGTGATTGGGCTCCAAAATGATGAATCAACAAAAGCTGGGGTTTATTCTCAACTTGATTTGGCAAGTCATTCAGGTGCTAGTCACTTGCTTCTAAAAGTGCCTGATCAGAAGAATCTTCCTGGAGATTTAAAGCGTGCTCTTGATGAGTTGGCTCCATCAAATCAATTGATAGATGATGATTTTCTTCAGGCTCTTAAGATCCCATCACTTCATCTTGAGGAGAATGTGTCAATGAGTGATTGCATCCCCAGTTTTGCTCGTGATTGCCTTAGCAATGATGGTACTAGTCAATCTTTGAGGAAAATGAATGTTAACCATGAAGGAGCTTCTGTTCAGCATCCTTCTGGTGATGATCTGTTTGATGTTTTAGGTGTGGATTTGAAAAACAAACTACTGAATGGAAACTGGAATAAATTGCTTGCTGATGATGAATCAGAGACTAATGCCGAAATTCTGGATAAAAAGGCATCATGCATGAATATGCAAAGTATAGATCCTGATTGTTACTCAGTTGGTGAAGGAATATCAGACAGTGGTGTCTTCTCAGGGAGGGACACGGATCACCTTTTAGATGCTGTGGTCTCAAGGGCTCAGTCTGTTGTGAAGCAGAGTTCTGATGATATGTCTTGCAGGACAACATTAACAAGGATTAGTAGTGCTTCAGTTCCATCAACTGCCTACAGGCAGGTTATGTCTGATCATGTCCAGGGTGGATTGTTTGACTTTCCCAAGACTGAGGGTAAAACATGTGCTACAGAAACAAGTTCGCTGAGGTCTGGATGTAGCAAGGATGATCCTGGAAACTGTTCTCAAACTACTTCCATATATGGGTCTCAACTTAGTTCATGGGTTGAGAATGCTAGCAATGTGAAGCGTGAAAATAGTGTTTCAACCGGATACTCTAAGCGTCCAGATGAAGTTGGCAAAACAAATCGAAAAAGGCTTAAACCAGGAGAGAACCCCAGACCACGGCCTAAAGATCGCCAAATGATTCAAGATCGTGTCAAAGAGTTGCGGGAAATTGTGCCAAATGGGGCCAAGGTAAAGTTTCCTATGCCCTCTTTTCTTGTATTTCCTTTTTATCTAATTATCATGTTTTGTTACTGAAATATTGTCTCTTATTTTCATATTACAGTGTAGCATAGATGCACTTCTTGAACGTACCATCAAGCACATGCTTTTCTTGCAAAGTGTAACAAAGCATGCTGACAAGCTGAAACAAACAGGGGAGTCTAAGGTATAGACTGTACACACTCCTTTACCTTCTTTCTCAGGCAGCTGATTTCTTTTGATACTGACTTACAAAATATAGTTATTATATGGCTAGATTTTTCAGTTTTTTAGGCATTATTATTTTTAATGATGGAGTAAGAAAATGTGAGAATACATTTGATGGTATTGTCAGGAATATTTCTGTCTATATATTATGATGATATACAGAAGCACTGTTGAAAAGTTGGTCTGTATATTTTATGCTTTGAAGGGCTATTAACGAGAATGGATGGCTGATTGCTGAAAATTGCGCTGTTTTGCTATGAGGAAATTTTAGTTAGAGAGAGATAATAATATAATGAGTGTTCTTTCTTTACTAAACATGTAGATTGTTAGCAAGGAAGGTGGAGTGCTTTTAAAGGACAACTTTGAGGGAGGGGCTACATGGGCATACGAGGTGGGGTCACAATCAATGGTTTGCCCCATCATAGTTGAGGATCTGAATCCGCCTCGTCAGATGCTGGTGGAGGTACTGACTGATTTATTGACTTCTTTTGGTCCTAGTATTTCCATATCACATCTGTAATCTGTATGTTTGATTGCTCTTATAGATGCTTTGTGAAGAACGGGGTTTCTTTCTGGAATTAGCTGACTTAATCCGAGGATTGGGTTTGACTATCTTGAAGGGTGTAATGGAGGCTCGAAATGACAAGATCTGGGCACGTTTTGCTGTGGAGGTAATACGTTAAAAAGAAATATGATATTGTCTTATCATAACTCGAAAATGAACTGTCCATATTGCAAGTCTCGGTATTGATAGTGGCTTTTCAATACTTAAAGCTCCTCCAACTTTAGGGGAGAGAATGTGACTGTAAAATCCCCAAATATTGTAGAGGTCAATCTGTTACTAAAATGACAATACATGTCCTTTGTGGAAAGTTTCCATGCATGCAAGTGCTTTGCTTAAACATGATGGTGTTTAATGCGCCAGTACTGTGAAGTAACTTCTTTTTTACACTATCTTATTTATTTTAAACTTTCATCTTCATCCTTACTTTCTATTGAGAAGTTCGGGAGGGAAACGAAGAGTTCTGCCCCCTCCATCAAATGTTAATTGTCTTCGTTTCTGCTTCTCTGAATGGGAAGGTTGTGATCAGTAATTCAATAGAAATGTTTGTTTATTTGTTTTGCTTTTGCAAGTCACTTACTAGGAATTCTTTTGCAGGCAAACAGGGACGTAACGAGGATGGAAATATTTATGTCACTGGTGCGTCTCCTGGAGCAAACAGTGAAGGGCAATGCATCTTCATCCAATGGAATTGACAATAACATGATGGTTTATCACTCTTTTCCACAAGCTACCCAGATAGCTGCAACTGGTAGGCCAAGTAGTTTGCAATGAACCACCTACCACATTGATTCTTGATCTGGATGTGTTGAGAGCAGCTTGGTATTTGCTTGCCGTGACTGACATCAATTCCAGTCTCAAGATTGAGGAGGTGGGTTTAACAAAACTTTGTCTAACTGTTTTACATCCCATATCTCACTGACCTCATCTTGGAGGAGTCTTGGAGGAGGGATGTTCTAGTTAGGGAAGAGCACTTAATATCTGTTCCTATTATATATGTAGTTGAAGGATTCCTCTGCTGCCTGCCAATCTAAACAAATCCTGCATTGGCAGTCTCCACTGATGCTATTAGCGTAACAATTAGATGACTTGGATTATTAATTTTTTCTTCATTGGGGGTGTGCCTTGCATGGCAGTGAGTGTTGTGATTCCAATGTATAGATATTGTAGGATATGGAAAGAAAGGGGTTCTTGTGTTTATTGCCTAGACTAGACTTTACCCTTTTCTTCCTTTTCCCCTTTAGTTTCTTTTTTTTTGGGTGGTTTTGGCTGTGTTACAATTAATACTTACTCATGTTAGTATCAATATCAGATTCAGAACACGTTGTGGTTTGTACATCAGCGAGCTCCATTCCATACCCAATAGACGCCACCGGTATACCATTGTTCTAAATTATCGTTAACCGACAGGTACAGTACAGAGCCAAATCAACGCTGGTTGGTCATAAAACCATATTTTCATTCATAAGCTTCCAAATGACTATCGTGGGTGGATAGTTACTGAACAAGCATCATTAAATGGTTCTAAAGCGAAAAGAAAAAATGGCGGATCTGTCATTTTCTGATTGATAAATTAAGTCTCCACTTCTCCAACGTTGCTTTTATTTTTTCTCTTTGGAATTAGCGGTGTGGAGTTCAGCTTAGCTTTGGCTTTGATTGTACAGGATGATAACTGATTGAATAGGCCACTTGAGGATTTTCTATTCGCAAATAAATGCAATGGTTTCTTATAAATTGACCATCTCATCTCATCAAAACTTTGTATTCACTGGTGAGTTAAATCTTTTGGATGCCCAGAGATTTCCACTTTTGGGTTTCATTCGCTTTATCTAAAAGTACAAGTATGTCAAAATAACAAGCCAAGCCAAGCCAAAAGGTATAGTATTAGTAAGTGGATGACTTAATGAAATCTACGAAGCATAAAGTAAAGCATTTTTGTTTAGTTTATGAAGAAAAGCGAGAGGTCGCATATTAGTGCATGTCATTATCAAGTTTAGACCACAAACATCCATCCGTACACTGATCAAGTATATTTTTTTTTTTGTTTTTGTTTACAAATTGATGGTAGCGGAGGCTGAGGCTGAGGCTGACATTAATGCTCAACAGCCCAAGCCACTGATTAAACCCACTACTAAAGCCGAAAGCCACTTTGGGGCAATCATCTAGCTCAACAAGGTTAACATTAATGGCTAGCACTCGCAACCTATTTACTTATAACTTATAGTGGTGAATTTTCTACCTTTGGTGCTCTTTAGATGCTTCTAGCA
Organism: Bauhinia variegata; assembly: GCA_022379115.2. Classification (NCBI taxonomy): domain Eukaryota; kingdom Viridiplantae; phylum Streptophyta; class Magnoliopsida; order Fabales; family Fabaceae; genus Bauhinia; species Bauhinia variegata. The sequence goes on from CM039432.1 coordinate 18,438,516, forward strand.
AGTCCAGGTGCCAAAGAATCAGCACAATTTCCATTTAAACCGGGTAACTTATCCTCTTTCCTAACATGGCACCCGTTCTTTTTTTCTAACCAGAATTCTTGTCGCTTATTCAGCATCAGTCCAATAACTGTTTGATGAAATGCCCCATTGAATGGATATATTGCTCCAGTAGCCTAGGTTGACAGGAAGAGATGGTGCAAAAATTACAAACTCTCTCGTGCTCAAGCCCTAATCATACTTTTTTTTTTAATTAAAGACATACCCAACGAGCTCTATAAATAAAACGACAAAAGGAACAAGCAAAATCTTACAGCATGGCAATACATTTATTGGTGGTCGATTCTTATCATGTCTAGACATTTAGCTATAAATGATGTTGTGCATTTTTCAGTTCATGAATGGCATGTAGAAGTACAAGGACAGAGCAACAACAACCCTATATATGCTCGAATCTTATCTAATTAATGGCCAGAGTTTGCCTTCAGTAAAGCTAAGATTAATTGAAAGGGATATTTATGGACAAGTTTCCTTAGGATTAATGTTTCTTGAGAGAACTAAAAGAATGAAATATTAACTGTCATAAGATGAAAGAATATATCCCTATCCAACCATGTAAATTCCTTATGTCGAAATTATTAGTGGTTCTGTTCATATCTGCATCAATCAAAATCTTAAATTTTTTCAGAACTAGTTTAATTGGAACATCGAGCGTGGACCACAGGTCATGATTCTGTAAGAACGATGGAAAGAATAAAAAAATAATCGGAAAGCATCCCATGAAGGGAGGAAATGAAATGAGAGGAAATATGGAAAGGCTGGCTCTGCTAAAACAAAGTTCTGTCAGATAAGGACTTGTGTTGTTCTGGGTTAGTTTCCTTGCTTGCACATGGTTCTTTCGTTTATCCATGTGTCTGATATAGCCACTATAGGATATACAACTTTATCCGTCTAATGGCATACCACAGATTGAAAGCAAGTGTTCTGTTTGTCAAAAAGGCTGGAGGGTGAAAAAAGCTTTGCAAGTACATTGTCAATTAACACATAATTTTTTTCACTAAAGAAAGGAGACGGTACACAGCCTAGGAAATATTTTAACTTTTTAATCTAACATTACACCTTAATTAAAATGAAAGTTATTTACGCTTAAAACATGAACAAATTAAGCACAATCTTACTCTCTTCTTGTACTAAGAGAAATGAGACAATATGCCATTTTAGTCAAAGAGACTCAATATAATACTTAGGAATCAACATTTCCAGTAGCCTATGTTATAAGATGAAAATTCAAGAACTATTTTTAGTATAACACACATCTATATGTCAAACCCTTTTGAATTTGAGGGGTTGATCAAGCATAAACTCACTTTACCTTATACCAAAATTTTGATTTAATTATAAGGAACAAGGGATACAAAAGTCAAACTTTTTAAAGATATATTATTTAAAAGTAAGTAAGAAAGTATCAACAAACATGTAACTTTCAAGTGTTTGAATACACGCATCCTTCTTATCTGCGCACTATGTGGCTCAAGTGGCATGTGGGACTGCTTGAGACATTGGTCTATATATCTTAGCCCTGTAATTCCTTCACTGAAATGCGAAAGTTAGTCAATGAGAATTTTAATGAATGGATTCACGGTTTCTGTCTAAGTTACTATAGCTAGGTAGATCTTTTAATTTGGCTCCATCATAATTAATATGACTCACATTTGGGCTGCTTGCTTTGAGAGAACTTGGCCATAAAGTATCGTATTTCTCATCTCTGATATGTCTGGTTCATGTGTTTGCATCACATAATGGAAGGAAATCTCTCAATTTTTAGACTTTTTTACGGGTACATCGAGAAGTCCTTATCGTAACTTGAATTTGTGAATTCTAGCTAAATCCCAATCCATCTTGAATGAAGTCTATTCAACCGTATATATCTCATTATCAGTTTGAATAGATATTTCATAGCCTGATTATACATTGAGTGCCGTACTGCGTGATGTAGAATAATTGGCACCAAACTTTTGGAGAGGAGAAATTTTCTTCATTCATTCCAGGCATAGCCAAGCCTAGTTTGGTGGCTTCTCGATCCCATCCCCAAACGTTGATTCTATATAGTATGAGAGTGAGATTGAACCATGTATTTCTATGAGTGTTTGGAATGTTTTCTGAATAAAAATAAAATGACTATAGTTCTGTCAAAAATAATACACTTTACAAACTATTAAGTATTTATTGAAGCCAAATCATACAAGTTTTATGTAAGAACTCGTTTATAAATCAATAAATTATGGTATCAAAAAGTTTCATAAGAGAGTCTTTGTATCTTCAACTAGAGCTTTTCTTTCAAACTTCATTTAATTACCTACTTTTTGGTCTTCCATCAGAATTTGAGGCCGTACGTAGTAGAAACATCTCATATACAACAATTATTTCCCTTTTTATAGACATGACTTTCTATCATTGTTTTTGTTTGGATGAATCTATGTTTTAGACGGGAAAATTATAAGGAAAAAGAAAAAGAGGAAAGATTTTTATGGTGGCTGGCGTCCTTCACTCCCTCCATAATTTCATTTTCTGATCGAAAAGCGTGAAAAAGAAAAGAAGTAAATCTAGAGGTCCAAATGGAGAAAGTAGAATGGCTGTTTCCAGCTTCCATAACTCCAACGTTGGCCACTATGTCTTAGACTTTAACGATAGGGACCTACATCCGCGGCTTGGCCGAACTATTCCAGAGAAGATACAGATAAGAAGCACAACTTCTTGGCTTATAGCCATTCTCAGAGTCCATGACTTGTCCCTTTCATGAGAGTTTTTCTCAATCACTTATATCATCATCGCTGAAACTATGTCATGGAAAATGATGGTTTATTCACAAAATATTATTTTTGGTTTCTGAAGGGTTTAATTGCATGACATGACTGTGCGCTATAATATTGGAATTGAACTTATTTCACTTACAATTGGGTTCTTAAGCCTGCAAGACATCGATGGAAAATAATTGAACACAATCTCAGGAATCTGTTAATTTCTTGGCATAATTTATGTACGTTTGATAAATTATATTTGATCGTTGCCACAGGAATTCTGTGTTCAACTCTACTCCATTCATTGCTATAATGTATATCAGCAATCGAATTATGTTGAAGTGGCTCCAGCCATTAATGTTGGCTTCATGACGTGTGGCATATGATAGTACTGTCAATATATGTAGCTAACAATATCCACATGTAAAGATCGACCTACAATATTGCACTATTATATATAAATTATCATTTTTTGTCGCTTAGTAGCTTACTTATTAATAAGTCTATATCAATATTCTCAGTTTTGTCGCCTATTTAAGTTCAAACCCCTTTTTAATTGCATGAAATGTCGTTGTACTGGACTGTCTTACATCATAGTATTAAATTTGTATTCTCCAAAATATTGAACCTGATGCTTCACCTCTATATATAAGTTGGTTGAAGGGTGCTTAAGCATCATCTTCCATCATCCTTTTTTCCTCACTCGTTTCTTCAAGTGCATGCATATTGCTTTAAAGCTCTCAATGGAGCCTGTAACTGTAAATCAGGAGGAGAAAGCAGGGTTACTAGCTCGTGGATGGAGATGGCTAAAGGCTTTGCCTAAAGCTTTCAAGACCAAGGTGTTTGATACTTGTAAGATGACCAAAGAGATTAGCCAAGATGACCCAAGAAGAGTCATTCATTCCCTTAAAGTGGGACTTGCACTCATCTTGGTGTCTCTATTCTACTTGTATCAGCCACTATATCAGAATTTTGGTCTTTCTGCCATGTGGGCTGTCATGACTGTAGTGGTGGTTTTTGAGTTCTCTGTGGGTAAGTTTCTTCCTTATTTTAACCGCGATAAATTTATTCTCTTGTTGGACCCAACCCATATGCACATGTCTAACTTTGTTACACTTTTCAGGAGCCACTCTCGGAAAAGGTTTGAACAGGGGACTGGCAACATTGGTAGCTGGTGCTTTGGGTGTTGGAGCTCATTACTTGGCTATCCTATCCGGACAGACAATGGAACCCATATTGATTGGATTCTTTGTCTTCCTGCAAGGTAAAATAGAAATTTTACCAAGCAAGGAAAGAAAAAAAGAAAGGACAAAAGAGTAACTTTATTCAAGTTCAATCTAACAGGTTATTATGATGTTGTCTTCTGCAGCTGCAATAACAACGTTTATACGGTTTTTCCCCAAGATGAAGGCAAGATATGATTATGGGCTGCTGATATTTATCCTGACATTCTCTTTGATCTCCGTGTCTGGCTTTCGTGAGGATGAAGTAATAGAAATGGCACACAAGAGATTGTCAACCATTTTCATAGGGGGCTCTGCCGCTGTTATGATAGCCATTTTTGTTTGTCCTGTATGGGCCGGTGAAGATCTCCACGATTTGATTTCCCTCAACTTGGAAAAACTTGGCAACTTTTTAGAAGGTAAAGTTGATTAATAGAACAGAATAGATATTTTTGATAAATTGATACATTAATCAAGAAAAACAAGTAAAAAAATTGAAAAATCATTTGCATATATTTGATGGTTTGAGGATGAAACTAAAATTTTTTTTTTTTTTTTTTACAGCATTTGAATGTGAATATTTCAAAACATCAGAAGAAAACTCCGGAGACAAAAATCACAAGTCCATGCTGGAAGATTATAAAAGTGTCCTGAATTCAAAAAGCACTGAAGAGTCTTTGGTGGGTATAAAAGGCCACCCTCCTCTCTTCCTTTTCTTCCTCCAAATAAAGTTTATATGATTAACTAACGTCTATTTCTCATTTGGCATTGGCAGGCTAATTTTGCAAGATGGGAACCAGGTCATGGCAGGTTCCAGTTTCGTCATCCATGGCACCAATACCTTAAAATTGGATCACTTGTTCGCGAATGTGCCTATAGAATAGAAGCTTTAAACTGCCACCTTAATGAAGATGCCCAAGTATATATCTTGAAACTTAAGTTTTGCATTTAGACACCAATACGCATAAAACAGAATAGAAGTTCCACTCTTGTCATCTACATGTTATATTGACCATGTTATATATTGCAACTTCTGCAGGAATCACTTGAATTTCGATGTATAATTCAAGAGGCATGCTCAGAAATTAGCTTGGAATCTGCCAGAGCTCTGAAAGAACTAGCATTGGCCGTGAAAACAATGACCAAGTCATCTTTTGCAGAGACCCATATTGATGCCTCTAAATCTGCAACAAAGAGCTTAAAGTTATTGCTACAATCAAGCTTATGGAAAGAAGCAGAAATCCTAGCAGTGATACCGGTTGCAACTGTGGCTTCATTACTAATTGATATTGTTGATTTTACACAGCAAATTTCAGATGCTGTAAATGAGCTTGCTTCCCTCACACATTTTGATACTGGAGAAACCATCACAGAATCCCCAGATTTTGAATGTGCTGAACCAGCTCCCAAAATTGATGGTCCTCATGTTATTATTCCAGTTGGAGAAATAGCTCTAGCTAATTCACTAGAGTGCGGAAAGCCTCCAGTTCAACTATAAACTCAACATAATAACAAAGCATAAATACGTATCATATTATCACATAACCATGACATTGTATCAGAACTGACTCATTGTGAAAAGTTTTGGTATAGTCGGCTTAATAACCATTTTGAGTTTTTAACAGTTACATGTACATTGTATAAATAACAAGTGTCTTTGCTTGAAATAAGATTGTTCTCCAGCACTTCATATTTGCTCAATTATTTAAAAGCACAAGTTATCGATGCACCTTTCTCCTTATAGTCAATAACTAAAAAAATTTACTGCATGATTCAGAAGAGGTTGATATTTTTGCTGCTGGCGAAGCTCATCTTGGCGGGTTTCCTTCTGGTCAATGAATTGACACATAGTATTATTTTAAAGATTGGCTTCAACAATTTCAGCTGATAGTTGGTCTTAGCTTTAGGATTCCTGGCAAGCAACATGGCCATAGGAAAAACCTTTCCGTCAAGTTATCGCGATTAAAAAATTGATCTCACTAGTACTTATCATAAAGACCAATCTAGTTCTGTCTAAAGTGACACAAGTATGGCAATGAGAACTTTGCACATGTTCTGGTTACTTCTGGGGCATTCTTTCATATAAGATTTTATATTTGATGGCTGGGAGTAAAAGTGGCGGCATCTAAGTGGAGTGACGCTTTTTTCACCAACCCATTAAATGGAAATTTGATTTAGGGAAAAAAAAGAAGAAGAAGAAGAAAAAGCACTAGAGCCACAGAATACTAATCCGATGAAAATTCTTTGGCGAGCATTGTTCTGTTATCGTAAATTTCCATTTTAGCAATTAATTGCAGTTGCGTGGAAGCGAAGATAAGTGAGGGCCCCAATGCATGTAAATATGAATGTAGATTCGGAGTTTACGGTAAATGGCAATTGCAAGAGGGGAAAAGCAAAAGTATTTGTTAGACAAAAAGTGGGAATTGAGTTGTTTTCCACTGGGGTCCTCTGCTCTGGTAAAGGCTAATAAAAAAGACAAGACACCATCGCCTTTATGACAAGCAAAGACACAGTATGTTGGTTCAAATTCTAATAACTTATAAAAACCTAATTTTTATCAAATTTTTAATTAATTTTGATGAGAAAAATATTTTTTAGATTTGTTAAATATGTTAAAAAAATTTATTATAAAATATATATTTATTGAATTCTAAATGTTTTGGTTACTTTAACCAAATCAATGAGTATTTTAGTTATTTTAATTTTTTAATGAAAAAAAGTATTACAAAATCAATTATTATTTTAAATAAATAATTTTTATCCCTTGCGTTGGGAAAAAAAATTGCAGTAATGCAGATTTACAAATCTGGCATACTTTCAAGCAAGCTAAGTGCAAATCAAGCATATCTTCACGTGCTTGATTATGCAACAGTGGCAGAACCTACTCCTTCTCACTTTACAAAGTTAACTTGGCATGGGAAAAACAAAATTGCAGAGCTGCAGTTTGCAATCTGCTTCACGTGCTGCAGAAGTAAGCCAGTGCAGAAATCAAATATAAATAGTAAAGCTAGTTGGGCCACATTTGTATTGCCAATAGTACACTGTATCAGGAACAATAAAACGTGTTGCAGAAGTAAGCCAGCATGGCATGAACTCCAGAAAAGTTACTAGCAATCATTGCTACCAACAGTACACTATGTCAGAAATCAAGCATAAACAGTAAAGCTACTTGGTCCACATTTGCAAGATATTCCCAACTTCAAAAATTGATATGATGATATTTCCAATAGCTATATTTGCAATGATGATACCTCCAACAGTCATTTTTGAATCCATTATAAAAGGAGGAAGAAGACTCAAAGGAGGACAAGAAGAGAGAAATAAAAAATGGTTCATTTGCTTACAATAAAAAGAGTTCTCACATATTCATCTTGTTCTCTTCTCAATTGTGCATTACACCTTCAATTGGAAATTTGTTGTGCACTTGAAGCTTACTGAAATATCTGTTGAATCAAGCAACAGTTTCTGTGCTAGATTTCTTCATCTCATACAATCTGTGTAAGAAGGCTGTTGAGCCTTTCTTCTTGTGTTGTAACCCAGTATAAGAGAAAGACATAGTCTGTGTTGTAAAGGGTTCTTGGTGCTCCTGGTAAAACCAAGCTTTAGCCGTTGTGCTTGATTCCTGTTCGGTTGTAAGAGGCAGCTAGAAGCCAATAAACCAGCTTGGATAATGAAGCTAACTCTCTCAAGGATATTTTAGAGGAGTGGACGTAGGTCTTTGATAGACCGAACCATTATAAATCACTGTGCATTTTCTCCTCCTTATCCTCTTTTATTTCAGCATATTTATCTTCCAGTATCTAAATTCCGCATGCTGTGTTAAACTGCTACATCACATTTTAAACTTTGAGATTTCTGAAATCAAGCTTTCGTTGCATATAATCAAGCTTATCTTTTTATGCTTGATTCTGAAAATATAAATTTTATTGTAAAATTTTTTATTATTCTATTCACCCTCTCTAGGATTTATTTACTTGCACTTTCATTGAGATCATTATTTATGGCGCCGTGATAGGAAATTAATGAATTTAATCTCACTTCATTGGAATGGCGGGGACAGGGCGGCGAGACAAATGGGGTTGGTTGCCATTATTAGGTAGAGTTGCACTTACAACACATCTCATGACTGCCTATCATCCCTCTTCTCTTCTCTTATACAAATAAAAAAGGAATTGGTTTACCGCGTCAACCTCATACCATTTCTTATAAAATTTTGGGGCTATGTAATCATTCTTCGTTAGCATTATTGATTTTCCATAAATGCTATGGAAGTAGTGATGGTACTTCATGCTATTACCGTAATATTGTAGTGGCCAAAAACAAGAGGAAAATTAACAAGTGCACAAGGTGGTGTATGTGTCTGTTTGTTTTCTCTTTTTTGTCTCTACAAACGCAAAGCGATTGTAGCATAAACCGTGCCTGAAGTATAGAGCCCAGTATTTCTTCAAAGCTTAAGGGTGATTTCGTTTTGCACATATCCGTACATTCCGAAAAAAAAATAAAAAAATGGCCAAGCTGGAGCACATTTGGGCTTCAAAAGCCCAATTAGACGTTGTACAGTACAGTCCCTAGCAGAAGAAGAAGAATCTTCCACATGCACGTGCTCCATCCCAGTAGATTACGCACAATCAATTACAACAGGATGATATATATGATGAGTAAATAAACTCGATCCAGAACTAGACGTACGTGTGCGGGAAGGAACATCTGAAAGCAAGTAGATTTTGTACACAACTCAACTGACGAGACAAACAAGCCAGTGACTGACGGTGAACTAGGTTGAGCTTGGTCGGTATGGCGTTGCGTACTACTATGAAATAGCCGACCAAGGCTAAGGCACATATTGACTTGTGTAAAATGCTCCAAAGATCCAACCAAACAGGTTACGCCTCCAATTAAATTTATGTAAATTCAAATAACAGTGCTGCTACGAATCAGCACGACATACCAAAGTATTCATTCTTTCAGTCTCTCCATAACTTACATCTACTACTTGGCTGATGGTCAAAATTAAGCCAAGCTTCGTCGATCATAACTTAACTATAAATAGGAGATGGAACTGCACGAAAGGAGAGAGTTTATAGCTATCTGCTCTCCCATACCCGTAAAAACAGAGAGAAGCTGTACAAGACTCGCATTCTCTGTCTCCATTTCCGCTGCCTAGAGCAACACTCACCCACATACTAGTTAGTAAGTTGCCAGTATTCAAATTGAGTTGGTAGATATTTTCGTTGCTGGCTGCTGCCCAAATGGCATCTGAAGCTAATCAAAGCATTGAAAATGTTGGCGCCACTGGAGGTTGGCGAGGGAGGATAATGGCCTTGCCTCGCAAATTTACTGGGGCAATACTTGATGTGATGCTGAAGCTCAAGAAGCCGGGAGAAGTAGATCCCAGAAAGGTCATTCATCTCTCAAAGTATCATCAGCCATCACATTAGTCTCAACTTTTTATTATTTTGAGCCTCTTTATGATGGTTTTGGTTCGTCTGCCATGTGGGCAGTTTTCACTGTCATTGTTGTCTCTGAATTTTCTGTAGGTGATTATAAACTCCTTTCCGCAGAAATTTACAATGAATTACGTAGTTGATGAAAATGAGGCCGTTTTGTTTTCTGACTCGTGCTATTGATTGATCTGTGAAACAGGTGCTACACTAGGGAAAGGTTTAAATAGTTTTGGCTAGTACTCTGGGACTTGGGTCTTTTTACGTGGCTAACAAAACTGGAGAGATAGCATTTCTACCAGGTAGCATTATATTGTGTGCCTGCTACATTTCTGCTCATCCCCAACAGTCCTTGCTTGCTGAGATGAAACGACTAAAAAGGAAAAGTTTTGTAAAAAATTGAATGATGCAGCGGCTGGAGTGACATATATTGGATTTTTCCCTGAAATCAAGGCCAGATATGATTACGGGTTGCTGGTAAACATCTTGACATTCTGTTTGGTATCTGTATCCAGCTTCAGCGAAGACGAGATCATAGACATTGCACAGAAAAGGTTAACAACAATCCTCATCGATGGTTTAATCTCTGTCATGGTCTGCATTTTTGTGTACCCGTTCTGGGCCCGTGATGATCTTCACAATCTAGTATTGACAAACATTGAAAAACTTGGCAACTTCTTACAAGGTTTGTAGCCTGCATACTTATTTCGTAGGAATCATGAGCAATGACAACATTATATTGTTTTGGTATTAACACATGTTACGATACCAAATTATAGGTTTCGTTGATGAGTATTTTAAAACAACAGAGGCTGCAGAGTCTAAGAAGGCACTGCTGCAAGGATATACTAGCGTTTTCAATTCAAAACAAACTGAGGAAAATTTGGTCATTTTGATATTAGAGTATATCTTGATTGAGCAAGAGAAGTGCATTAGTGTGTAAATTTTATCCAATGACGTTTGGTGCTAAGATTTCTTTGGTTTGTAGGCAAATTTCGCAAGGTGGGAACCCTGCCATGGCCCTTTCAAGTTTCGGCATCCTTGGCAACAATATCTCAAGATTGGGACGTTGTCAAGGCAATATGCCTATCGTATTGATGCTCTAAATGGCTACCTTAACTCTGCTAAGGTTCAGGTGCCAACTAAAGTAGACACAATTGCCCCTTCTATATATTATACATACATGCTTGCTCTTGCTCCATTCTTTTGTGGTTTTATTGCAGACCCAGCCAGAAATCAGAAGCAAAATACAAGAGCGATGATGAAGATGATGAGGAAAGAAACAGGAAAGGCTTTAGAGGAATTATCAAAGTCAATCAAGAAAATGATTCCACCATCTGCTGCAGAGTCTCACATTACCAAATCTAAAATTGCTGCAATGAACCTAAGGGCCATGCTGAAAACAGGCTTGTGGGAGGGTAGCAATCTTCTCGACGCCATACCGGCTGTTACCGTGGCTTCTCTTCTGATTGATGTTGTTTCTTGCACAGAGAAGCTTGCAGAGTCCGTAAAAGAACTGGCCACCCTTGCTGAATTCAACAACAATGACAGAAAAATTGCACAAGAGCAGCAACAACTACAACCAAGTGCTTGTGACAATAAACCACCCCATCATGTCATTACAGTTAGTCAGGCTCCAGCAAACCAAAAATAGAAGAGCTACAAGTTACTGCTACTCAACTGCAGTTTTTCTAACTTCAAATAGTGACTCTTAGGACTTGCCAGCATAAATATATATATATATATATATATATATATATATATATATATATATATATATCATCCGAAGTATTAGCGAGAAATTTACCTCCATATACCACCAAAAAAAAATATTTATCAATATATACCACTTTTAAAAATATTTACTAATATATATAATTTTTTTTCAGATATCGTATTACCGTACTGCGATATTCGAATATCGCATTACGGTACTGCGATATTCGAATAAAAAATTAATTAAATTTTTTATTTTTTACAAATAAAATATTAAAAAAAATTATAAATTTTTTTAAACACATATACATCATTCCAAAAATTATTACCAATACATACTATTTTTATAAATATTTACTAACATATATTACCTTTAATAAAATTACATTACCCTCTTACAAATTTATTTTATTTAATTTAAATTTATTTTATTTTATAATTTAATTAAAAGATGACACAAGATTTATGAATTAGTGCTGAAATGTTTCTGCAAGATGATAATGTGTTTCTTTTTCTTGGATGCCTCATTTGAAGGAAAGGAAAATATTTATTTTTTTGGACAGATAATTGGTTGTTTGGAGTATTTTTTTTCTCTCCCTTATCTCCTGTATCTCTTTTTTTATATGTTTATTTTTATAAAAAATTATAATACATTAAGTGAATTTTTTAAAATTAATTAACTCAAATATATATAAAAAAAATGTATTTGATTTTGAAATATGATAATATTAAATTTATTTAGGTAAAATCACTTCATAATTAGAGATTTTGTTGTACAAGATGTCGTATGTATTGATAATAATTTTTGAGATTGTGTATATGTATTTAAATTTTTTTAATTTTTTATTTGTAAAAAATACAAAATAAATAATTTAATTAATTTTTTATTCGAATATAGCAGTACGGTAATGCGATATCTGAAAAAAATGGTATATATTGATAAATATTTTTAAAAGTCGTATATATTAGTAAATATTTTTTTTTTTGTGGTATATGGAGGTAAATTTCTCAGTATTAGCTAAGACTTGGAGTTCCAAAACTGATCGGTTTTCCTCCATCGTTGCCAATGTAGCAGTTGAATTGAGCCAACATCGCAAGCCATCTTGTTATACAAATATCTTTAAAAAAACATATAAGATATTTTATATCTTTTAACAATGACTAAAAGTTCCTAGCATAGCAACAGAAGAGTAAGTTTACTCTCCAAGAAGCATGTTTATGTTGTAGCTTCTTGAATCACTATCACTGATAATGAAGAGACATATGCCGGGGCTCTCCTCCTTGCACACTTCAATCTTTGCGTTTGTTCCCTTCACGATCCTAATAATTTCTTCATCTACGAAAGCGGTGACATACCAGCCCAAAGGCGTAATCATTTGGTTTTGAGCCTGATTAATTATTATAACAATAAGATATAAATGAAAAAAATTATAATCAATAAGAAGTTAGAGAATACTATACGATGATTAATTAATTTTAAAAGTTTTCTTATTAAATGATAATAATTTAGTCTATATTAAGAAAATAGAATGTGAAAATGAGAAAAGCAAAGAAACAACTTAGAGACAAAATATTAGACAAATTAAATTCTTGGATGGGACATTTAACTTTAATTTTTGCTGTCATTTTGCAGGCTGTTATTGAAATTACAGCACAGCAGACAACACAACATGCATTTAGTTAGCTATTTCCATCAATACTACCTAATCGATGGCCCAACTAAACTGCGTAAGCTTTAAAATTGATGCTTTGTTTGACTTTCACTGCCCAGTTGAATTCCCATTGATAAAACTAGCAGCCCAGGAGCAAAGAAAACAACAACGAAGCATCTCCTCCGGTCAAAGGAAGCAATTAACTTGACCCGACCACCGGCCTGATTGCAATATTGCATGATATGTGAAAAATGGAATTTATGAATTGTTACATAATTAATTTCATTGAAAATAAACTGCTAATGGCCAAATGAATTAGCTCTCGAGTTTTCGTAAGACGTTCTGTGCCAATACATTGCTAAAATTTTGGGTCATCTTGGGGACCGGCACCACATCATCTCACAGGACAGGTCTCTGGTGAATGACGTAAGGCAACTGCAGTCCACTGTTTCTTAGACGCAAGTTAGTTTTATCGGCGGTAATAATAATAATTAGCTAAGAATGTATATATACATACATTTATTCCCATAAAACTCGATTTATAACTTCAAAGTCCTTCCACCTTAGTTATCAAAAAAAAAAAAAAAAAGTCCTTCCACCTTATATTTATAAAGCTATTGAAGGTATTAGAATTAAATTAGTTTTTTTTCCTTTGAAGAATTAGTTGATAGAATATCACTTGAATAAGGACAGAAGGATAGCTATTACCTTAAAAAGGGTATAGAATTTCCAATCAAATGTGTTACGATGTTATACGTTAAAATTAAATTTGATAAAAACAATTTTGACACATACAATGGACGTTGAATACGTTAACAGCAGATTTCAACCAATAAAAATGTATCATGACTCTCACAAGGCGGCCCTAGTTGACTTTTAGTCACCAAGTAATCATGTGCTCCATCGCTCCAGTCAACTTGTGACTACCAGAGTCTCCCTCCACTGTCGGATGTTATTGTCCCCGGTGAGGTAATAATGTGTGACAGACAATTCGATTGTTCTTTTGTTCACACACACACAGGCAAAATAAGTCCCGTTAATTTTCCAAAAACTTTTAGCGATATAATTAAATGTTTAATCAGCCTTCAGCCTTCAGCCTTGCGTTGTTCACCTATAAATAGATAGAAGTAGCACCTCTTGCCTCAAAGAGTAAACGAGCAATGGCCTTCCCTGGTCTTGAATACATGATCACAAGTTGCGTTCTGTTCCTGAGAGAATTGCCCAAAACATCATGGGCCAAGATAGTGAAGGTCGCTAAGATGGCAAGGAAACTAGCACAAGATGATCCAAGAAAGGTCTTTCATTCATTCAAGGTTGGATTGGCAATTGTTCTGGTTTCCATTTTCTACAACTTTCGACCTTCCTTCTATGGATTTGGTGACAATACGACGTGGGCTGTTATTACTGTCGTTGTTGTCATGGAATTTTCTGTGGGTAAGCACATTTACACAACCAGTTATTGCATTTTAGTAATGGAATAGTTTTCTGTGGATAAGCACATTATACAGTTACCGTGCATGCATTTTTTAAATATCATTCAGGAGCAACACTGGGGAAAGGCTTGAACAGAATGCTGGCAACATTGTTAGCTGGTTCTTTGGGTGTTGCAACCCATCGCGTAGCCACTCTTTGTGGGGAGAAGGGGCAAATTGTACTCATTTCTCTCTCTATCTTTGTGGCAGGTAGTGGTCGTGCCCTAATTATACTGACAGATCAATAAGAGTCAAATTTTACGACTGTTTGATGAGGTTCATTTTCTGTCTTATTTTTTTCAGCTGGAACGGTGACGTTCATGAGATTCTTCCCCGAAATGAAGGCGAGATATGATTACGGGATGCTAATATTCATATTGACCTTCAGCTTGGTATCTGTTACGGGATATGGAGAAAATGAACTGCTAGAAGAGGCGTGCGAGAGACTATTAACCATCATCTTTGGCAGCATTCTAGCAATCACGATATGTATCTGCATATGCCCAGTATGGATCGGGAAGGACCTTCACAATCTGGTTTCCAGTAACATAGAAAAACTTGCCCAATTCTTTCAAGGTACTGCAATTTTTTTTTTTTTTTTACTAAATATGCCCTAACGGAATTTTACGAGTTCATTATCTTTCAGGGTTTGGGGATGACTACTTCGACGATTCAAAGAATAATACAGTAGTTGTGGTTGACAAATCATTTCTTCAGGGATATAAAAGTGTTCTTAATTCAAAAACTACTGAAGAAAACATGGTTAGTAAACTATCTATAATTAATTTTCTCTCTCTTACACATAACCCTTTCTAATCTTACTTAATTTGTTTTGATTCATAGGCTAATTTGGCAAGATGGGAACCTTGTCATGGCAATTTCAAATTCGGTCATCCATGGAAACAATACTTGAAGATTGGTGCATTAACACGTGCGTGTGCTTACAAAATTGAAGCACTTAACGTCTATACCAACTCAGAACAAGTAGGATATTTGATCTATCAGATTTTTATATATCCTACGTACTCTAGAGATATATTCTTAAATAATTAACCCTCTTTTAATGTTCAATTTACCTACAGACTACCCCTAATGAACTCCGAATCAAGATTCAAGAGTCATGCAGAAATGTCAGCTCAGAATGTGGGAAAGCATTAAAGGAGTCATCGTTGTCAGTAAGAAATATGATAATGTCAACAGGGCCCAATCCGCATGTTGCAAATGCTAAAAATGCTGCTGAGTCACTTAAATTCATCTTAAGAACAAACCCATGGGAAGGAGCTGATCTTCTGCAGATAACACAAGCCGCTGGCGTGGCTTCACTGCTGATTGATGTTGTGGGTTCCATTGAGAAAATTTGTCAAGCAATTGATGAGCTAGCGTCACTTGCAAAATTCAAGAAAATCGAGACAACGGAACCTACGCAATTACTTCACCGGGGAATGGTGCAGCCAATTCCTAGAGACGATGGGTCGGATCATGTCATCACCATGGCTGAGTGACCTGATCTGATCCCATCCCATCCAATATTAGCATAAATTAGGGAATAGCCATTGATAAAAGAAAAGAGAGAGACTTGTGAATGATTTATGGAGTACACGAAGGAATAAATTTTGGGAAGTACTTTTGTTACGAGGGGCAAATTAAAGATGGATGGTAAATATTAAATATATTGAAAGGCTTTTATTGTATTTAACTTATAAATTAATTAATTGACTACATCTCAAATCATCAAGAATTTATCAACATTTGTTATTTATTGCTAGCTAGCTATGCATTCGCACGTGCACCTTAGATATATAGGTGTTATCAAAGTCTAACACCTATATATCAACTGTACCTAATTAAGAACTTCATCTATTGTTTTAATACATACATGTATAAATACATGTTATACATCAATATTCTGCGTCAACTATAATTAGGAACTTCCAAGTTAATTTCAAACTATTATCCCAATAATTAAAGGGATGGACCATAACATTAATTAGTTAGTTATCGATATTATTTGGCCTTAATTCCTTGGTAGAGGAGTCGGCGTATATAGAGGAGCATGTATTGTCAAATTTCTCTCTAAATTCCATAAATGTTTAAGAAATTCTATCAAACTTGTGCCTTGAATTCAATATTATTCTCAAATACACGTACAGTTAACCTTAACATTAACTCACGAGTGTGGTAAGTCAAATTGAGTTCATATTCTGGTCATTGAATAAAGGCGGGCCCGAGTTGCAGTGAATTTGCTAATGTCAAAAGCAACGATTATCATGGAACTTTGTACTTGCAAGGACGGAGTTAGCTAATCCACTAAAACAAAACCATCGAATATGACCAAAAATGTCAAATATGTGGCTTTAGTTTTTCCAAAAACAACTGTGCTGTACTGTACCGTACATGTTAACATCACCATGCACACACCAAATATATTTTTCGCATGGGATAAGGGAGCCGCCATAAGACGGGTTTCAACTTTTGACCAATCTCTTAGACTAGAAGCTAGCATACCACACACCAAAAGATGCATATAATTGTGTTGTACGTGTGTTGTCTAACTAACTAAGACATGTGCTGAATATTTCTCTGAATTCGAAGATTCAGGTAGTCGATCGTATCACCTTAAGCTATTGCATACAAACATCTTGCCAACTTTAAGTATTCATGCCAATTAATAGACCGGCTTGAAATGATATCTGGAAAACCATTGAATTCCAGCTGCTGCATATGCACCATGCACTAGCCTCCTTCTCACGCAACTACAACAACTGACCCCGCGTATATAATCACTTCACGTACCTACGCACCCTACAATATATACCAGAATTAATGAAATCCTTGGTTGGAGAAATGGAATCAAGACATGACTCATTCGGATTTGACTAGTTTGGGTCTTACGGGGAAAATATCTTCTACTTCATTTTTTTTTATTAGTTAAGAAAATTGTAAATTAATATTATAAATATTATTTTATTTTTAACAAAATTATTGACTAATAAAAATAAAACACAAAAGTGAGAAAAAAAAAAAAAAATTCGGCCATATCCTATCCGTGTAGAGTTGAAAGATAGTGCTGACTGGGCCTTCTATGTAAAAAATCAGAAAATTCCATGAAAACACGTGGCACTTCACTTGGTTCAGTTGTATGTCAATTCGAGTTAAAAGTATCCGCAGCTCTGGTCGGCGGCTCTTGTTCCAATTCCATGGCTACATGTCCCGGTTCGACAATGAACCGAATTGACGTTTTCTGGCATGAGGGAATGCTGAAGCATTACACCGGAAATGGTGTATTCGACACCGGAATTGACCCAGGCTTCTTAGACGTCTTGGAGAAGCATCCAGAAAACTCGGACAGGGTCAGGAACATGGTCTCTATCCTCAAAAGAGGGCCTATTTCCCCTTTCGTTTCTTGGCACCCTGGTAGACCTGCCACAATCCCCGAACTCCTTTCCTTTCACGCTCCTGGTACTTTACTTTCTCCTTCCCCACAGTAAGAACTTGCTTCTCGTTTTTAATTCTCACCCAGATCTCCCTTTGCAATTTTACATGCATGTTTTTAAAAATCAGTAATAATCGTGGAATTAAACAGGAATTAATTTAATATTTGCGGACGAATTTGAAATTTTGTACATTAGAATGACAAATGGCGTTCTTTTATTGTTTTGGTCATGTCGGGAATGGAGATGAAATACTGTCTGATATCATTTCAAATGTGTTCGTGTCCTAGAATATATAAATAAACTGGTAGAAACGGATAAAGGAGGAGAAAAGATGCTTTGTGCTGGCACATTCTTAAACCCTGGATCATGGGATGCTGCACTTCTTGCTGCTGGTACTACTTTGTCTGCAATGAAGCATGTACTTGATGGACATGGGAAAGTTGCTTATGCATTAGTTAGGCCTCCCGGTCACCATGCCCAGCCTACTCAAGCTGATGGGTACTGCTTTCTTAACAATGCTGGTCTAGCAGTGCAGCTGGCTTTAGAATCTGGGTGTAGGAAGGTTGCAGTTATAGACATTGATGTTCACTATGGAAATGGTACGGCGGAGGGATTTTATCGATCTAATAAAGTTCTTACCATCTCCCTTCATATGAACCATGGGTCATGGGGTCCATCTCATCCGCAGAATGGATCGGTTGCTGAGCTTGGGGAAGGGGAAGGTTATGGGTACAATTTAAACGTACCTCTACCAAATGGAACTGGGGACAGGGGGTATATACATGCGTTCAATGAGTTGGTCGCTCCATCTATCAAAAAATTTGAGCCTGACATGATAGTTTTGGTCATCGGACAAGATTCAAGTGCTGTAAGTTAATTCATTTGACATTTTTGTGGTTCCTAATTTATATTTTGTGTTAATTATCATTTTTTTTACTGGTAATAATCATAGAGATGGATTGATGTCCTCATGGAAATTGAAATATGGTTTTAAAGGAAAGGACTTGGGCTTCAGTCATGACAACATAAAATTGTAAATGGAGCCAAACAGTTGAAACGAGTACAAACAAGTTTGAATTTCCTACTCAGTTCTGAAAGAAAGAGAAACAGACAAGCTCTAAAACCTGTATACTCTTACTGTAGCAATTATGGTTATTGATGAGATAATATTATAGACAGGATTTCAACGTGGTTAGAGATCAACACTATGCTACTTAATACCATCTGGATTGTTCCTAGTTCTTACATACAATATCTCTCTTACTGGCCCACGAGGGATACTCAATTCTTGTGTGCTATACAGTTGTCCTTGACGAAGTTTACAAAGAAAAACTTTGTAAATACCATCTTTCATGTTGAAATTCTTACACAGCCTCGATTGATGGATGCTCATAGTTATAATGATGAATATGAGATTCTGAGAAGCATACATTTTAATGCTCAAACCTTATAGTAACTCCTAATCTTTATCCTCCAACAAGTAAAAGAAACCAATAGTGGATACAGTTATTCTCCACAGGCTAAGTTACTTGGATCTGTTTCTAGGATGATCTCTAGGTAATCCATTATGTTTAAGTATTACCTTGGGAAATGGTAGATCTTGTAGTATTTTCTTTAGTTTCTTTTTGTTTATGAGAATAATTATAACTATACTCAGGTTTCCATGATGATTGCTATAGCAAGCTTGGTATCAAGTGTGGAAAGCGACGTGCAAAAGACAGGGCCAGTGACCTTCAGTTCGAATGTTCGATAACAGAAATTATAGTATGTTATAATATAATCAGAATGGTCTCCTTTGAATCATTCTGACAGAGAATGATTATCATCAATCATTATCATCGGATATATCTTCCTGAATGGAAGCCTTTGATCTAGTATTATTTCTTCCTTTGAACAAAATACTAGTTGAGACCTATGCTACAGGATCTCCTTTTAGATTTACTGTAATTACTCATCTGAACTCTAATTTGTTGCAACATGATAATGTCAACAGAAATCTAACTCTGATCCATAATTTTGTTGTTGCAACAACAGTATTGATCCCTATATTTTCTTCATTGTTACTCATGAAAAAGCTGTATTTACTTGCATCATATTTTGCATTTTCTTCAGTTTGACCCCAATGGAAGGCAATGCTTAACGATGGAGGGTTATAGAGAAATTGGACAGATTGTCCGTAATCTTGCAACTAGGCACAGCGGTGGACGCCTTCTCATTGTTCAGGAAGGAGGATATCATGTTACATATTCAGCATATTGTCTGCATGCAACACTAGAGGGTGTACTCAACCTACCACAGCCTCTACTACCAGATCCTATTGCTTATTACCCAGAGGACGAGGCATTTTCCGTTAAAGTTATAGAAGCCATAATAAGTTACCTAAAAGATGAAGTGCCCTTCTGGAGAACAGCTTAATTGAGGTATTTTCTCAGAAACCTTTATTTGCTTAAGTTGGACCTTATATAGTTATAAAGAAATGGGCAGAGAGGATAAGTGAAGTGTTACAAATAGAACTTTTAAATGGGAAGTCTCATGTCTGATGCAATGTGGACCCATCTGTGGCTCTAGCTGTGTGCATCGATTTTACCCCTTCCCACTATACTTGCCACCTAACAAAATGCAAGAAAATGGAGATGAACTAACTGTTTTAAGTTACTTGGCATTTCATGGTGCTCTTTCTGCCTTTTCCTAGGTGGAGGCAGAGTATTAGTTTATGTGTGTTATAAGTTGTGATATGTTTTTCTACAATGTCTTCATATGTTGCCTCCTTTATATTATATACTTATTATATTTCCTACTGATGCTAGTTTGCTAAGTAAACTCCGAAGATTAAATTCATGAATATGGTTGAAACAACAGTGTGGCCTATACATGCCAATCTGGTAGCATGCAGATTGGTGGATGAGTAAATTTAGCATGCTTTGACAAGGCGTGCTTTCTTCGATGAAGCTGTTCTCATGATATAAACAGAGGCATCTGGAGTGACTGATTAAACAGGATGTTCGAGACCAAGCGGACAGTCAGAGTCCCACAGGGTCCACCCATGAAAAATAGAATATCCAATAAAGTTACGCACGGTAAGATGAACCGAACACTGATACCAAAAATGGACTTGGTCTGAATCGCATTGTTTATAGTTAACTCTGGGAAATTTTTCTAGTAATAACAGAAGAGCCAAACGCGCAAATGGATTTGTCCTTTTCCTTTACACGGGATTCCATAGTTAAAGCCGTTGATTTGGTGGTTGGGGAGGAACTTTTGAGGTTGACGTTGACCCTATTTCTGTTGATCTGTTTCCGTCTGCTTTTCCCTTCTTATTCTCTTTCTATCTTTGGGCTGCTTGGAAAGAAAAGTAGAACGGCTGACCATGCTTTTTGATGTTTCTAATTTCACAAAAGAAAGCTGTGCCGTCATCTTAGACTCAGACACTGCTTTTGTCTGCGGTGCCAATTAGTTGAGCTCTCATTATTTATAAACGGTTTACTTTTCTACAATTTAGAATTTTCTTTCATGAGATGGTTCCAACGATAATTTGTTATCAAAATGAAATTTATCTAAAAGTAACAACTTCGATTTTGGTCAGCTGTCACTTCTAATTTATGTTTTTCGGGTCAGGACAACCAGCAGCAAGTTAATCGAACAGATTCGGTCAGTTCTTGGTTAGGCTTAAGGAAGCGAACCTTCTTACATTATAATATACCACTTTTGTCTGTTCCTTATCCACTCTGGCTCTTACAGGAGCCACATTAAAAATTTAAGTATAATACTCTGTTGTTGGATGCTCTGCCAACCAAAAGAATATCTAGAACTACACTTCATTAATAATCACAATTCGCGTTGCATCGGGAAAATTAAGTAAACTCCATTTTTTTTTAAAAAGAAAAAAATAAAAGTTTTACCATAAGATATTCCTAATCTACATTGGAGTAGAGTAATCTTATTTAAGTTGAAATAATTATAATTATCTTTCTTAACAACACACTAATTTAAGTATATGCTATCTTTTACTAGATGAAATATTGCTTTTCTTATGTATTTATATATGTCCGAAGTTGCTTGGGAAGCAGAATTATGCGTTATGAATAGTGATTTTAAAGGTGAGAAAAGGGAAAGGTTAGATATACACTCACTTGTGTATATCTATTTTGTACATCTTTTGTTTTAAGATGATTATAGAGATAAAATTGTAAATAAAAATAAAAATTAAAAAAATAAATAAGAGAAATATAAAATAAAAAATAAGTATATTTATAGCATGTTTTGTGAAAAAAATCTCCAAATTATAAAGTAAGCTGTTCGATTATTTGGAATTTGAATTCTGAAACCATATGTTTTATAAATTCAACTTCTTTATTAGACATAGTCTATTGAGTTTTTATCAAATAAAAGATAAATAATTTAAATTAGCTTAACACTTCTACTTTTAATTATGTTTTGTTTAATATTTTAAATCAATTGCCTAATTATGCTTAGTGCCTGCAAACAGAGAATCCAATTTCTATGTTTTACAAATGGGATCTCCTGTTATTTCTGTGTTAGTTTGCGTGAAAACCTTCTAGAACCAGTTTATGTGAGTGTGAACACATGTTTAATTCGAAAATTAAAAATACGAGGGATAGAAGGTACAAACAAAACCAAGCCCTCTAATTGATAGAAAGATTACTTACACCAAATTTAATTTTATTTTGAGTAGAATAGAATAATAATACCTCCAAACGAAATCACACCAAACAAAGAAAGAAAATATCTTCAAAGTGGGATGGGGATGGGAAGTTTGAATCTTGTCAGATCTCTCCTTTTTCTTAAACCGATATCAGCGGCGAGTTTTCCTAAATAAACAAAGCCGACATCAGAGCCGATGATATTATTCACGAGGGCCCACCATTTTGTTTTTGTTCGAAGGCCCAAGACCGGGCTACGCGGTCCCCACTGGATTCTTTGACGTAAATCCACTTGTTTTTTGTTCATCCCAAAACTGCTTATTGTCGACACAAATCAGACGCAAACGAAGAAAAGAAAAGAAGCAGAAGACGAAAGCCGAAAAGGCGAGTGAGAGTGACTGTCATGGTCAAGACTCATAGAGTACTGACACTTTCTTTATTTTAGGGTTCATTCCTTCCCCTAGTAAAAAAAAAGAAAAAAGTATGATGATTCAACAGACATCTTCATCTCACCGTCTTTATCTCAATTTGGACTTGGAAGTTAGAACTTCTTTTGTTCTCCCTTCGAAGCCTTGATAAATCATTGAATCCCTATATTTAATGCTTAGGCCAATTTCCTGTAACACATTGTATTACTCGTGTTTTGTTTCTTTCGGTATCACTCCGTTCCTGCTTTTCTCTGTCTGGGTCTTGCAGTCGGTGTCTCATTTTGTGAAATTCAATTATAAAATGCTCCTTCCTTGATTATTTTGTCTTTTCTGGAAGTAACCATGGAAGGTCACTGGAAAAGTCTCTGCATTTTCCTCAGCTTTTGCCTGATGACATTGGGTTATGGTGCTACGGACCCTAACGATGCCAAAATTCTGAATGATTTCAGAAAGGGGTTGGAGAATCCAGAGGTTCTCCAATGGCCAGAAAATGATGACCCATGTGGGAATCCTCGATGGCCTTATGTCTTCTGCAATGGTGATAGAATTACTCAGATTCAGACCAAGAATCTCAGTCTTAAAGGAACATTACCTCCGAATTTTAACCAGCTCTCGGAACTTCAAAATTTGGGTCTTCAGCACAACAAGCTCAGGGGAAAGTTGCCCACTTTCAGTGGATTATCCAAATTGGAATTCGCATTCTTGGACGACAATGAATTTGATTCAATCCCACTTGATTTCTTCTGTGGACTTGGCAGCATTCGGTCCTTCGCTTTGGATAATAATCCGTTAAATGCGACTACTGGGTGGTCTCTTCCTGACGATTTAGGAAAGTCAGTACAATTGACGAATCTTTCTCTGATGGGCTGTAATTTGGTTGGTCCAGTGCCAGATTTTCTGAGCACATTGCCATCTCTGACGGCGCTGAAGCTTTCATACAACAGACTATCTGGTGGCATTCCAGCTAGTTTAGCTCAATCATCGTTGCAGATTTTGTGGCTGAATAATCAAAATGGTGGTGGCATGTCAGGTCCAATCGATGTGATTGCTTCAATGACTTTCCTAACACAGGTTTGGCTACATGGAAACCAATTCACAGGGACAATTCCTGAGACTATTGGAAATCTAACTTCCTTGAAGGAGCTCAATCTCAATAGCAATCAACTTGTTGGCTTGATTCCAGAAGCCTTGGCTAATATGGAGCTCGTGAAATTGGATTTAAATAATAACCGGTTCATGGGTCCTATACCAAAGTTCAAGGTTGCTGATGTTTCTTGTGATTCCAATTCCTTTTGTCAATCTAAGCCTGGGCTGCCATGTGCCCCTGAAGTTACTGCATTACTGGAATTTCTGGGTAAGTTGAATTACCCATCAATTCTCATTTCTGCATGGTCTGGTAATGAGCCATGTGCAAATACAGGACCATGGATGGGATTGAACTGCAATCCCAAGTCCGAGGTGTCTATAATCAATTTGGCAAGGCAGAAGCTCAATGGTACTCTGAGTCCCTCACTTGCTAAGTTAGGTTCACTCCTTGAAATTAGGCTTGGAGGGAATAATATAGGTGGCACGATTCCTACCAATTTCACCGAATTGAAATCTTTGAGATTGCTGGATTTAGGCTTCAACAATCTTGAGCCTCCATTACCAAACTTTCATGACAGTGTGAAGCTTATTACTGATGGTAATCCTCTTCTTTCTAATAAAACTGGAAGTAGTCCTCCACCTACGAGCAGCCCACCACCTTCACCTCCATCTACTAACAAGCCACATTCTCCAAGTCAGAATTCAAGCTCAAATCCTCAATCCCAATCAAATGACTCCAAAAGATTCAAAACAATAGCAATTGCGGTTGGAGTGGTAATCTTGTCAATTTTAGCTCTTCTAGTTATTTTCCTATTCATATGTTGCTCGAAGAAGAAGCGGAAATCCTCTTTTGATGCTCCTAGTTCCATTGTGGTTCACCCTCGAGACCCATCTGATCCAGATAATATGGTAAAAATTGCAGTTTCAAGTAAGACCACCGGAAGTTTATCAACACAGACCGGGACAAGTTCTTTGAGTAACAACAGTGGTGAAACAGATAACTGTCATGTAATTGAGGCTGGCAACCTTGTCATATCTGTTCAAGTTCTACGCAAGGTTACCAGGGATTTTTCTTCAGAAAATGAGCTAGGCCGTGGTGGGTTTGGTACTGTTTATAAGGGTGAACTGGAGGATGGAACGAAAATAGCTGTGAAGAGAATGGAGGGTGGGGCTATTACCAGTAAAGCGCTGGACGAATTTCAGGCTGAAATAACTGTTCTTTCTAAGGTCCGTCATAGACACTTGGTATCTCTGTTAGGGTATTCTATTGAAGGCAGTGAAAGACTTTTGATTTATGAATATATGCATCTGGGTGCTCTAAGCAAACATCTTTTTCATTGGAAGAGCCTGAAATTGGAGCCTCTGTCTTGGTCACAAAGGCTCGCAATAGCACTAGATGTTGCTAGAGGTATGGAATACCTTCATGGTCTTGCCCGCCAGACCTTCATCCATCGAGACCTCAAGTCTTCTAATATTCTTCTGGGTGAGGATTTTCGAGCAAAAGTTTCAGACTTTGGTCTAGTCAAACTTGCCCCAGATGGTGAGAAGTCTGTAGTAACTAAGCTGGCTGGGACATTTGGATACCTGGCCCCTGAATATGCAGGTATGGCTTTGTTTTGAATTGCCTCTGGACCTTCCACGAGACACTTGCTGGAATTGTGCATGAAAACATGTCTTAGTATCATTCAGAATGCGAAGTTTATTTAGTTTTATAATTAATTTCCAATTAGTTTAATATGAAACAGAGCCCAACCCAAAAAATAGCACAATGAAACCCTTCTATCTGGTCTTCCCTACATTGCATATATACTAATAAACGCCTTTGCATTTGATCAGAAAGCATAAAGTTCATTTAATAAGCTCTTACTGAAATCATCTATTTTGTTTCACGTATATTTTCCTTGCTAAGCAGTGGTTGACCAAAAAATCACAACTTCACTCAAACAGTTATGAGTTAACCAAAGCATATGATATCTCATTCCATGGCCTAAAAGTTTTGATCGTCACATCATACTTATGAGTCAATGTACATGAGACAACATTCCTATAATCTAATTGAATCTTTCTATAATCTCAGTTTGATGCACCATGTATTCAATTATTAACTAAAATTTTCTGCGAGTTTCAGTGATGGGGAAAATCACTACTAAAGCTGATGTATTCAGCTACGGTGTGGTGTTGATGGAACTTCTGACTGGACTAATGGCACTCGATGAGAGCAGGTCTGAGGAAAGCCGATATTTGGCGGAATGGTTTTGGCGAATTAAATCAAACAAAGAAAAACTTATGGCCGCCATTGATCCAGCTCTTGAGACTAGTGATGAGACATTCGAGAGTATTTCCATGATAGCTGATCTTGCTGGACATTGCACTGCAAGGGAGCCAAACCACCGCCCAGATATGGGTCATGCTGTTAATGTACTGTCTGCATTAGTAGAGAAGTGGAAACCAATTGATGACGAATTGGATTACTTCACTGGCATTGACTACGCTAGACCACTTCCCCAGATGCTCAAGATTTGGAAGGAAGCAGAAAGCAAAGAAGTGAGCTATACTAGCCTTGAAGACAGTAAAGGAAGCATACCGACCAGTTCTACTGGATTTGCAGGGTCCTTTACTTATCCTGATGCTCGATGATTGGAGGTAACTACAGTGTAGTTTGCGTGTTTTGTTTCTTTCTTCTCAAACAAATATATAGGCAGTTAGATTCGCCTTGTCCCTTTTGGCAACCCAGTAGCCCTTTTTTGGTTTTTCTTGTTAGTGCTTCTGTTTTTTCTATTGCATAGTACTTGTTCAAATGTTCAAAATACTTCGTCGGTGATAATGGCGTCTGTTTGCTTAGCCGTGAGCCTAGGAACACAAGAATGTAGATATAGAACACTTTCTATCCTTTTTTGTTTTTTTTTTTCCTGGTTTTGTAGAAAAGTTTTCTGTTTTAGAGAACATGAATCTCAAGTACACGTATACTCGGGTAATCTAGTCTCCTTTGAGAATTTAAGTTAAATACCCCACTCCAAATTCTACTATTTATACTTGACTCGCCTATTGATTATGTAACATCAAAACATTGCAGAGGAAATTTTTGAAGGCTTTTATTTTCTCTTATTTTGCATTTATTTTTCGGCTGTCTTACTTCTTTTTTACATCTCTTGTTCTCTATAGCGTATAATAAGAACATGAAACGAAACATAGTTCCGTATGCTGTCGGTTGGCATTGTCGCATTCAATCAGTGTTGATAAAGACGAGACGGGGATTTGAACCGTCATAAATTTTTTTGCCGAGAAGTAAATGTGTTGGCCACGGCCGTTGCATCTGAAAATACCATTTCTCTGTTACTTGGTTCAAACCTGTGAACCATCTTTATGTCTTAAATAATTTATATTTATTTTGCTGGACCACAACCTTCAATTGATCGAGGTAGGTTAAATGTGCTGGTCATCAAGGTCTCACGGCACGGCATGGAC
The DNA here is from genome assembly GCA_022379115.2 of Bauhinia variegata. Taxonomy (NCBI): domain Eukaryota; kingdom Viridiplantae; phylum Streptophyta; class Magnoliopsida; order Fabales; family Fabaceae; genus Bauhinia; species Bauhinia variegata. The sequence continues at coordinate 18,465,889 of CM039432.1, forward strand.
CATGGTCCAAAAGACCTCAAAGCATGGGTGGGCAGCTGTGTGGTCCTTAGAGAAACGCAACTGGGCACAGGAAGCATGGCAAGATACAAGCTTGACTCCAACGAAGTTATGGCGGGAAATGCCGCTCGTTATGGTGCGCGCATGGACTTGTTTAAGAGTCTGTAGGTTCTTTGCGTCGAGAAGATCAGCGTAGTCATTACCCCAGAAAACAGAGAACGCCCATCATAAACCCAAGCCCAAGTATCAGTGTTTTCTCTTTATAATGCCATGGATTTGGATCGCCAGTGTCGTAGTAATCATCTCTTAATCGTAAGATAAAATTTTAAATTACAATAATAATTTTATTTAATAATAAAAAATAATTACTGCTAGAGATTTAAATCCTTCCTAGTTTTTATAATTTTTAAATAAATTTCTCTATTTGAAAAATAAATAAAAGTTAGAAAGTTTCTTTAGAAAAAAGGAAAATAAAAACGAAAGAAAGAAACTTTACTTGCTTCGCAATAAATAAGAAATACGCCATCTTCTAAATCATTAAACATAAAAAAGTGTACTTTTGTTAATCACGAATAAGATCATTTTGCTATTAGCGATGATAATGGACATTAGAAAAGGCTGCGTGCAAAACCTGTTAGTTTGCCTTGCCTTACTATTTGTTTCCATTATTGGATTTTTACTGGCACACAGCATTTGCTTTGATTGACTTGTTTGATTCCAGCTAGCATCAGCGTCATCCCTGTTATATCCTCATCATGAACGAAGATTTGAGAATAGATGCTCAAGGTTTGTTATTGTAGATAGGGATTTCTGCAGGTACATATATATATATATTCTGATTCTGATGAAAGGAATCGTGTCACCGTATAATATATTAGATTCTATTTCAGTCCAATCCATGAAGCTGCAGTAAGCACAGATATCATTTTGGAATGGGACTCTGCTTCTGCTTCTGCTTCCAGAACCAATAATTACACTTTTTCCACAACCAGAAATGTCAACCATATAATAACATCGTTAACTGGTTTATACTTAAATTCTCTTAAATGTGCTTTTGTTTTTCCCAGAAATAGTGGTTCTGCCTTTTCATATGATCATATAAAAAATTCACTGCATCCACACTTGACCGACAAAAGGATGAACAGAAACAAGCTGACTTATATTCCAGCACAAGTCAAAACTAAAGTACTAAAATTTTTTGTCAGACTACACTGGCTAAGAGTAGATGAACATTGTTTACATTAGTCAAAAACCAGCTAAGTAGTACAGGATCCAGTTCTACTAGCACGTTCAAGGGGTTCTAGGCTTTATGGGGTTGCCTCCATTATGATGCAGGGGATCTGGACCCGAAGGAACCTTCCTCAGCTCCCAGCTCAGTGACTTTTCACCGTTTTGGCTGCTTGATGATCCATGCAAGATACTCTTGAAATTTGTTTTCTTATCCTTCAAAGAAGAAAGCAGCTGCACAAGCACAAAGAATGTATAGTTATCTTAGCCCCAAAAAAAATGATAGAAACTTGCGTGCACATGAAAGTATCTGAGATGGAAAATAAGAGAAAACCCCTAAACAATTTGACAGTACCACAAACCTTCCTGTTTTCAATCTCCTTGAGACCAGCTGTGTTAGCACTAGTACTGCAGCAGTCTGCAAGTAAGCAAACGTTTGATAATTACCCTAATGAATGAAGAACTCAAAACCAGTTAGAGAAAAAAAAGAAAGAGATCATTGCAAACCAGAAGGCTCCCTCATCAGAGAAAAGCACAAAAACACCAACAAAATGACACAGGTAAACATGGATTTTGATGTCATCACAGGAAGGTACGTAGTAGCCTTGCAAGAAGGAGAACAAGAAGTTTGCATGCAAATAGAGAAAGGAAAACGGAGAAACGAGGATGGCAGGCAACGAAAACGTATAAATTAAATACCCATATTTATAGAGCTAAGAGCTGTGATTTAAGAACATAAATGATTGCTCAAGCGCCATTTTGTAAAGAAATGATTAAAGAAGCAAATGTGGACGATTTTATTATGATTCACACCTACGACTAACACTGCTCATTCTGTGACAGCGCCGTCTTATGTGGTTGTCGAGCCACCTGAATATCACCTGGGACGTGCACCTATGATGTCAAAAACAGAACAAAATAAATAAAAATGCTCATCTTAGAAGATAATGCTGTCATAGTTTGATACGATACTGACGTCAAATATTGAGAGCATCTTCGTATGCATGCTTTCCCTTCTCGGTCTCCTTTACTCTTATAGGATAGGATAGGATAGGATGTTGTCCTCCCAAATCTGATTCTCTGAGCTACCAAGTCTGTAGCTTTATGCTACCGCTACTTGCAGGCTAGGCTAAGGTAAGTAGTCATGAATTGTTTTTAGGCATCGTAAGAAAAATGAACAGGGCAAGTTTGTGTCATAAGGAGAGAACTAGGTGAATGTGCAGATGGAAATTTTCCTTTTCGCTTTTGGTTTTATTTTATAGATAAATTAAGGACTTATTATCTCTTGACAAAATGAAATGACTGAATGATGTGGTTTCTCAGTGGGATTTACTCAGGCTGAAGATGCGTTTGCAGTAAAAAAAGTTATTGTGAGATTGACATCATACCCCTCGCTTGCCCGGCTCGCTGAGTTACCCGGACTGGTTAAGTTTTGATTGAACAATTTTAGCACTGACACAAGATGTTACTTTAAACATATTTTTTTCTCATAATTATCCAAATTAGAATATACAGTAATTCCTTTTGGTTAACCAACCAGAAAAGCTGTTCCAATTTATTACCTAGTGTCTTTGTCCCAAAAGAATGGTCCAAGTTCCTTTCTATGCGAGGGCAGTAAGAGAGGAACCGAACAAGGAAAATCTGGCCAGAACCATGAATAAATTATTAAACAAAATAAAACTCAAATCTGAGAGAAGTATATCACTTCACTGTGTATCAGATAAAAGTAATCCAATAATAACACTTCCAACTTCGTCTCGAGAAACACAGGTTACAACATCAAAATTACTCAGCCATATTACATCCTTATTCGTCGAGAAGAAACAAAAAGTACACAAATAATCAACCTGGACATGGACAGTAAAGAAGTGTTACAATCTCAACTCGAGCTTTCTTAATTTTTCGCTTCCAGTCCCAGTTCCTTTCTTGTTTTCCCGACAAATAAATCTCCAGATTTGATCGAGCCAACCCCGTGTTTCCTTCCTTCCTTCCAAGTGAAACAAAACAATAGATAGTGCTGGCTGTGCTTTGTAAATTCTCACTGTACCTTTCTTTCCACCCTCGAATAATAGTCTCGAGTTCTTTTCAACGACTTAGCCTGAGTTTGTGAATACGCCCCTTGTTTCGGTTCCTGAATTGCAAAGATCGATGGTGTTCTTGCCCGTGACTCTCAAATGCTCATCTACCTTAATCCTTCCATGACCATCCACGTCGTTCTTCAATATGGTTTCACTAAGTGACGCTGTACTAAGTGGTTTCCCTGTGCATAGAAAATGAATATCTGCTTGGATACTTTCTCCAGGCGAAGTTTGATATGTCTTTGTTTCCAAACTCAACAGAGTTTAAGGCCACTCCACTGGTTGCTCTAGCTTCACCTCAACTTAATTTCTTTGATTTCAACTACTCGACAGCAGCTTTTGGTCCAATGTATTCCGGCAACCTTGATCCTTTGGTAACTCTCTTATAAGGAAAATCAACAGCAAGTTCGACACCAGTAGGGCCTCCTCCAACAATCAGAATCGAGCGTGCAGATTTTATCTTTCTATTTAATTACATTAGTTCCAAACCGAACTAGGATAATGCATTACTTCCTGTAATGTAATTATAGGCATGCAGCCAATGTTTTCCTTCAGACGACTCTAGATTACGAACAAGATAGAAAGAAATGAATGAAAATGATGAATGTCAACTGGGTTTGAATTGGGGTACACGTTAGCGGCCAAGTTTATCAGGAATTCTTAGACCACACTACATTAAAATATATACATATATATATACACAAACGCAATAAACGAACATCATAGCTACTGGATATACATGCCGCAATAATTATATAATTTAATAGTAGAACAGTTCAACCTCAAATTAATTAATCACAAGTCTACAATACAATACCTGGGCATGGCGTGCACAGGTATATACGAAAATGAAGAGACGATCGCTATTTTGTTTTGTGTAGCGTGTACGATAACATACATTCACGATATCAAGTCAAGCCTGTATAAAATCAGGGTTCAAGTCCCATTTGCTTTCTTGTTCTCCCCACAAATAGATCTCCAGATTTTATGAGGCCAGCAAATCTTCCACCGATTGTCACGAATGGTAATTGTGCAACCGCTTCTTTCCTCCCAAGTGAAACAATAGCAAGTGCTGAACTCGGCTTGTACGTTTCCCTTTTACAATCTCTTCCGCCCTCCATCTCTAGTTTCAAGTTCTTTGCAACCATTAGAGCCTGTTTCTGCGCCAAATACCCTTGTTTGGCTTCCTGTAGCATGAATTTCCATTTTTTTTAAAAAAATTGCTCAGGTTTGCTTGCAAACATATTTAAAATGCCACAAAAAATAGAATAAAGCCAAGTAACGAGGTTAATGTTCGTCACTTACCGGAATATCTGTAACATCTCCAATCGCAAAAATGTTGTTTCGACCTTCGACTCTCAAAAATTCATCTACCTTAATCCTTCCATTAACATCCAAGTCATTCTTCAGGATAGTTTCCTTAAGCCATGATGTACTAAGTGGTTTTCCTGTGCATAAAAAAAGACAATCTGCCTCGATTGTCTCTCCAAGTGAAGTTTGGTATGTCTTGCTTCCTTCTGCAACATCCAAATTAACTGATTGCTCCAGCTTCACCTCAACTTTTTTAGAAACTAACCACTTCATAGCTTTATCAGAAGCCTTCGGCCCAATGAATTCCAACAACCTTGATCCTTTGTGCACAAGAGTGACCTTCTTATCTGGAAAATCAACAGCAATCTCTCCAGCAAGTTCAACACCAGTGGGACCTCCTCCCACAATCAGAATGGAATGAGCAGATGCTATTTTTCGATTTTCTGCCAGTTAAAAAAATATTCATAACCCAAGCACTGAAACTGTCAATGCATTACCTGGTTGAATTCTGAACATAATTGCACAACAAAATCCCAGATAACTTCAAACAAGTCAAATGATTGTCTACTTTGACAGATACTCCGCGAGTTCTACTGTATCTTCCTGGCTTTACAATGTTCCGATTATTGTTGAATTTTTTATTTCTATCATTGTTTCTGAAAAACAAAGTTAACCCGGGAGCCTTATTTACATTAGTTCTAAACTAAAATTGATTTCATGTGATACAATGAATGCCTTCCAGCCAAAATGCTTGCAACAGGCTATTTCAATCTAATGGGAATTATAGGTTAAAATCATTCTTGGGCGTTCTCTAAATAACTTAAGCTAGTCTTTTAGATTTATATCTGTTCACTTCTTTGACTTTATGGTCAGGAGATTAAATTTGCTCACCACCACTTTGTTAATTTAATTAAAATTTCAGTACATAATATGGGTGAACCTGTACTACTTCATATACAAGCTCAAAGAACTTTTTGTGCATAGAGTGTGTTTGATATAATATAAAAACAATTCCTCAACCTTCTCCTAAGTTAAACTTTTTAGATTGTATCGTTGCTTGACACTCGTATAATAGGTTGCTTACTACAATATAAGAAACTATAAAACACAGTTCCCACTGTAATTAGAAGATTTGCTTATTGTTCAGCAGTTTGAATTTAGAAATTTACCTGTTTTGTAATGAACAAGTCTGTCAATTCTACTTTTGGACACAGGATCTGCATGACCTGTGGCAATAACGAGATAGTCATAGGCAATGTTACTGCCACCTGCAGTCAAGACTTCAGTTTCAGTTATATTTACGGCACTGGATACAACAAGGTTGCCATTGGTGAAGTAATCTTTATGGTTTATCGCCGTCCTCTCTGCAAAGGATGGCTCAACCATTGCCCTCAAGCATGCCCATGTAATCTCAAAATACTCCTTCCTGAATTAAATTGCTCTCAATCAGCAGAAAGATAAGGGCAACCATACATGTATAAAAAAAATCCAACGTAGTGGTTCATACATCACTCTAATAACCAACATAATATCCAATACTGGAGCACACTGCTTAAATTTCAAGCTTGAACCTTAGAAAGGTGAAAAATTCGACGAAGGGGCTAAGATTCACATGAATTACATTATCAAGCTAATGGAGTTAGAAACTGAAAAAGAGGTTTCAATGCCAAGCATGGTCCTTAAAAAATGGCCGCGTTATTTTGCAGGAACCGTGATAAAGCCCGCGATTCTACTAGCATGAACATTTAATCAACAATCTGATCGGGGGAAAAAAGTGCTGTTTTTGAGGATAAATCCCAACAAAAATTTTCTGCAAAAGCAGAATCAAACATTGAGCTTCTGAAAGAGCAATAAATTGCCAGGGATGGAAAAATAGCGCTTACTGATCAATGAGGGTGACACGGGCATTGAATTGGAGAGATTTAGCGAGGAGGGCACCAGCAACACCACCTCCCACTATTACCACTCTCTTTTCATTGCCTCCCGATTCTTGCTTCGGCATTGTTGTGCTGATCAGAAATTAAGGTTCTGGGTAATTTCTCTCAGATTAGGCGAACGTATTTCCGTGTCTGATAGGAAACACAATGATCTCATATAATCGGAAACGTGGGTCGCGGATTTTGCGCGTAATAAAAAAGTAGAAGGTTCGGCAACATAGAAAAATAAATGGGGAAGGAAAGTCAGATTCCCAGTTTCCCACTTCTCCGCCCCTGCATCAGATGCTTCTCGTCCCTTAACCGTATACGTACATGGCATGCTTACGCGGATGAATTTATGCCAAATAATCTCCCAATATATCTTTTCCCGATTAGATTCGATAAAAAAGGGAGACAGAGGTGACTGACTGGATCTGGATCTGGATCTGGATCTGCATATTCCCATTAAAAAAGAAAGCGGAGGTCAAATATTAAGTCTGATTTTGTAGTCCAATTACTATTGTTGGAGGCGCTGCTTTTCTGGGCCACGGTTGCGTTCGGCCCATTCGTCTCTTAGTAACCGGAAGACATTATTTTTGCCAAGACTTTCCAATTCCTAATGCTAATATCAATAACACAAAACTCAAACTGTTTAAATTTGTTATCAATGATAGTTTAATACATACTTTTTCTTATATAATAATTCATATTTTATTATAGAGATTTTTAGTTAAAAATCTTATTGGGATCTAATGGAGAGTAAAAGATTTTGGGAGGAACTAAATTTTTCCATGTTATGTAATTCTTATCTTACAAAAAATATTTAATTTTAGTTTAAGTGCGAAATTCTATACATTATTACTAGTGATTAAATAAATTATAAAGTATTCAGATACATATGGTATAAAAAAGAACAACTTATCGTGGTTGTCCTATATATATATAGTTTTGTTGACCTAAAGAAGCTTTATTAATTAATTCATATATATAATCACATGCAAGAGGGTGTCAAATAATTGTGCTGCCATAACCATACCATATTTGGAACGAGATATTGCAACGCAAAGTAACATGTGCGTGTACCTATCTATGTTTTTGGTGCCAGCTTAGACTGTGTGGTGCATGTTGTTTTCAACTCCATTTATCTTTATCTCTCTCTCTCTCTTCAATATCATTCGACTCCATTTAACTTGTCCTGCGTGTCTGTATATGGTACTATATTCATCAAGTCCCCGTCCCTAAAAAGCAACCACGTGTTAATCGCATCGCAATGAGAGCAAAATCAGGACCACCACGTTTACGTTATCGCCCCAAAAGTATATAATATATGCTTCCAACGCATCGGCGTCGGCATCCACCAAATACTTTGTTAATTTCAATTGATTGTCAAATCAATTTTTCATTTAAAACGTAGACGGACAAATCCAATAATGTACATCTTCAACGAGAATTATTTAGCTTATTAAATCACAAAATAACACGCTAGATTAAATTTATTACTTATATATTAATTAATGATAGACTTTAATTGGCGAAAATTGGAATTAATATAGCTACTTCAATTATTTTTTGTTGAGCCAACTAGTTACTACCACTGCCAAACAAGAATGTGAGTATGTAATTAAGATTATCCAAGGCATACGGAGTTGCACTCTTTAGTTACAAGTTTCTTCTGCTATAATTAAGCTAGCTAGTGCTATCAAATCACAAATATTAATATCAATATGAACTTACCACATAGCCATTTGAATTTTATCCACTGTTTACTCATAGTATCATAAAAAAAAAAAAAAAGTAGCAGGATTACTTGCTCTTATTCACTCGCCAGTTGTTAATGTCTTCCTCCTAAATCAACAAAAGAAGAAAACAATAGCCCGAAGCCAATTAATCATAACTAGCCTTTGTAATTTTGCTGTAAATAATAATTACAGAAAGAAAATGATAAAGAAGCAAGAGGGCAACAAGACGGCACTGAATCCTATTGTAGCACGCGAGATTATCGAAGGTGGGCCCCGGAGAGGGCGACCAGGCCCTTTTCTCAGGTGTCCCCGTCGTTTCCCGTAAAGTGCATGTGCCCCGGCCACGTTAGCCGCCCAAACACACAGAATAATCCGGCAAGGTGCCTTGCCTAGGCGAGAAATTTAAATTTCTTGTAGTCAAATTAATCGTGCAGTCGACTATAAGTTGTTTGATATAGATATTATTAAATAATTAATTATTAAATAAATTAAATAACTTATAATTAATTATAAAAAATTTAAGTTCCTCGGCGAAAAGTAACTTTTTTAAATACTATTAAAAAAAACTATTCCTCCTTAAAAAAGAAATAGGGTACCAGAAACTAGTATGCTGCAAGAATCTGATTACTATATATGAATTGTAACTGAGAACAGAAGAAAAGGTTTGCTCCAGACATTTTTTTGGATAATGTGCTCCACTTTCACTGGTCTCATCGCTTCATCTTTTCCCCAATTAAAAGTTTTTTTTTTATTTTTTGTTCCCTTTTGTCCGTCGTTTTCTCAGGAAGGAATACAAAAGCAACATTAGCTTGTCGTTTACAATTTCGTAATTTTCGAATAAGAAAGTAAATTTAGAATATTACAAAAAAAAAAAAAAGTCTAAACTAAAATAAGTCATTGAGTTTACTCTTGCTTCGTTGGCAATTTCATCAATTGTAGTAAAATAAAAATACGCGATCTAAGCAATCATGAGAGATAATTAGTAATGATATAGATGTCCCTAGCCCTAGGTGCTAGAGAGTAGAGACTACTTAATACAAAATTTTTAACTTGGGTAGATATGTAGCCTACAAAATCTAGACAGTTATACGGATAGTCAAGTCAATCCAGGCTGTTTGCGCTCAATCATTTGATGAAGCATACCATGCCTGGTTATAATTTAATTATTTTCTTTTAAATTGATGTCTTCATTATTATCAACTAAAAATTATTGGCCACTTGCATTTGATGAAAATAATATTTCACTTTTTTAAAAATAAATCAACGTAGCATTCCCACTATTTCTTATTCTTTTTCTTTTTTGGATAGAAAGTTCATCTTTGTAATATTGTTATTTTTCGGATAAGTAAATAAAAACTTTCAGAAATGGAAAAAATCAAACCGCTCGTGATAATAATTACTAGTTCTTTTCTCTGCCGGAAGCTGACATCCTTTAAAGGGACGAAAAAGAAAAGGAAAAAAAGGGGTAAATAATTAATTAATTTAGAAAACATGAAAGCCCAGAAGCTGGTAGACCAGCTATGACTGTCGGCGTATAGCTGAGCATTACCATAAGGCCTTGAGCATTCTCTTCAACTCTTGAGTTGAACTCGGGCTGAGAGAGAGAGAGAGTAGTCCATAGTTGATAGTCCACGCTTGGTAGTTGCTTCGGCTTGACATAAGTACTGCGATTAGAAAACTCTTATCTTTTCTTCATTATAATTTTTGGAAGTTCAATTACTCCTTGTATTTGCTTTTATTGTTCTATTATTTATTTATTATTATTCTAGTTAAAGTGAGAAACACACCGGAGTGGAGCCAAAGCACTTGAAGCGCACGTTGCAGTCGCTGGCTCAGAGAAAGGGAGATGAGAAAAACAAGAGAATGTTGAGTTCCCAAATGCTTCCATTACCGAAACAATGTAGAACTGGAAAATTCCAGCACTGGCGTGGAGAGAGCTTGTTGTCAATGTCGGATCACTGTGAGTTCATGAACGGAATCATTTGATTGGGAAATGATTTTGAGTTGTTGCAGGAGAGATCGGACGAGCATTTTCTTGCTACCAGTAAACTTTGAGAGTGACAAGGGTTAAAATGGTGTGAATCTGTTGCGCGCAACATCTCCAACTGGTGTTCGTTTCTGTTATTTTGGTTTTCTTTTTCTCCTGGTTTCAAGGATTGGGTATTTCGCGGAATTGTATATTGGTGGATCGAAACCAATGGAGTCTCGAATGGATCAGTATGAGATCATGGAGCAGATCGGTCGTGGAGCTTTTGGAGCAGCTATTCTTGTCCATCACAAGGCCGAGAAGAAAAAGTATGCAAATGTCTTTGGGTTGCTATTTTTCAACGGGTTTTATTCGTTCAAATGACCTGTAATGGGTAGTTCCACAGTTTAATGCTGAAGCTTTGTTTCATGAGTTGCAGGTATGTGTTGAAGAAAATCAGGCTTGCGCGCCAGACTGAACGCTGCAGGAGATCTGCTCATCAAGAAGTAAGTTCAATAGTTTATCCTTGCATGCGATATGCCTCGTACTTGGAGCACTCCTTTGTTTGGAGATACTTAACTATTGCTCTCTTCTGGGAATTATAGATGGCTCTGATTGCCCGAATCCAACACCCTTACATTGTAGAATTCAAGGAAGCATGGGTTGAGAAGGTAAAAATCCTTAAGCCTCTGTAGATATATAATATGTTCTAAATTAGAAATTAGTTTATTTTAGTTGTTTTCTTTTTGGCTAAGCATTTTTATTTGTATTTTGTAATGTAGGGTTGCTATGTCTGCATTGTCACGGGCTATTGTGAAGGTGGTGACATGTGAGTCTCTGCTAATGTCTATGTATTGGCAAGTTCATATATATATGCTCAAGCACTTAACATTTTATCATATTTGTGTTCTGTACATATCTTTGACAGGGCTGAATTGATGAAAAAATCAAATGGGGTTTACTTTCCAGAGGAGGTAATCTTGTATCGTGGGTGCATATATGTTTCTCCTTTTCCTGAAGCTTGAATCGGATTCCAAGCTTTCCTTAAGATGACTCACATTGGTAGTTGTATTTGTCAGAAACTCCTGAAGTGGGTTACCCAATTACTGTTGGCAGTTGAATACCTTCATTCCAATTTCGTTTTACATCGTGACCTGAAGGTATATTCATATAACACGAACTATAATGCTTATGAGTTCTGCTTGAAATTTTTTAAAGACTGATCTGTTGACTCTGCTGACAGTGTTCCAACATTTTTCTAACCAAAGATCAGGATGTTCGCCTTGGTGAGTTCTTCTACCATCATTGTTAAAATGGAGGCAGATAATTAAGTCGTTATCCTGACTTTGTTTGTCATTTTCTGACATTTATGTAGGGGATTTTGGGCTTGCCAAGACTCTAAAAGCGGATGATTTGGCTTCTTCAGTACGTATGACATTGGGAACTTGTTTCTTTCTTAAGCTTAATGGTTTAAGAATTCATGCCAAGCTTAGTTCTGTCAAATTTTCTTGGCGTCGATCAACTCTGCACCATATGCTGGCAGAGTTACATGTTTAGAGTTCTCCATCTTGAAATCATACCTTTCTCTCTCGTGGATGCACAGACAGACATATCACACTCAAAAGAGGCCATTCACTCATCCATTCGTTCCATTATTATTAATTTTCTTTTCTCCTGTTTGGGTTGACCACGGTAACTAGTGTTCCCCTTCAGCCAGAGAAATCTTCACCCCCCTCCCCCTTTTTCTTCTTCTTCTTCTCTTGCCAACATAGTCTGTACGTTTCCTTCTGGCTTCCTCTTTTGAACTAATTTTTTTGCGGAGAAGAACAAGAAAGAGTAAAAAGCCTAAATTCAGTGTCAATTACGAGAAGACTTGAGTTTCTTCTGGAAACCATGTTTATAGTAAAATTGCTTAGTAAACCAGTTCTCATATTTCATAAGGATGAAATCTGGTTTCTTTCTTTCTAGATTCATGTAATGTGATGTAGCTACCATATTCATTATGCATCTGATTACCATTACGATCATCTGGAGATGCATATTACCAGTTGTGCGGTTAGTAACTGTACTGTTTTACAGGTCGTTGGAACTCCCAATTACATGTGTCCTGAACTGCTTGCAGATATTCCTTATGGATTCAAATCTGATATTTGGTCGCTAGGTATAAATATATTATGTGACTAATATCTGATACTTGCAGAATTGGTTTTTGCGCAGCTATAATACCTCTTTTGTTGTCCAGGGTGCTGTATATATGAGATGGCTGCTCATCGCCCTGCATTTAAAGCTTTTGTAAGACTTACTAGACTTCGTAGTGTGGAAATAGTGTTCTTGTTTAAGAAATTGGTGTTCGTGTGTGTGTATTTGGAGCAATTTGCTCTATGGTTTTTTCTTGGATGCTTTAGTGTTTAACAATCGTGTGGTAAATCTTGTATCAGGATATGGCTGGATTGATAAGCAAGATAAATCGTTCCTCTATTGGCCCTTTGCCCTCCTGTTATTCCCCGTCCTTGTGAGTTTCTTTCTGCTAATTTTGTTGAGATTAATATTCTATTATAACAGAAAGTTATAGAAAGAACCAAATGATGGTCAATATTAGGGAAATTTCAAGGCTTGCATTGCCATTAGCGGTAGCCTGAAGTTGCTCATGAAGAGAGAATGAAATAATAGATTTCTTATTTACCCCATTCAGCTCTTAATTTCTCTCTCTGTTCTGGTAGTCTAAACTACCGTTGCTAATATTAAATTATGCTTTGTTACACACACAGGAAAACACTGATCAAGGGTATGCTGAGAAAGAGCCCAGAGCATCGGCCAACAGTAAGCCTTTCTGGAGAATAAACTTACTAGCATTTGAGAATGATTTAGTAGGAGTGCTTATCCTGTTTAACTGTATACTTTGGACAGGCATCTGAGGTCTTAAAGCACCCTTATTTGCAACCTTATGTTGATCAGTATCGTCCATCTTTCAGTCCTCCAACAGCCTGTTCTCCTGAAAAGCCAATTTCTGCTGCCCATGTTTCTAGAAGGAGTATGGCTAAAAGTCAAAACAGTTGTAGTTCGAGTAGTGACAAAGATAGTTTAATGTCAAATGAGAGAAACGTGTCAATAGCGGTGCCAAACTGTGATAACAAAGGCACTGAAACAGATCTGGCATCTATTGATGATGAAGATGACTCTGAGCATCTCCTGCCTAGTGAAGAAGAAAATGGCTCCAGCACTGGCAGTGCTAAAGCAGACCGGCAAGAATTGATGAGACCATCTCATGTTGAACAGCAGCGGTCCAATGTTGAATCTAAGCCACCAAAAACAATTAAAAATATAATGATGGCATTAAAAGAGGGAAAAGTTCGAGAAAATAATTCTCCAATGAGAGGCAATCGCATAAAGGTTGGTGGTGCACATTTGCAGAAAGCAAATACAGAAACATTGCCTAAATTACCCAAATCTATTGCTGTTGCTCCTGGCTCAAAGCCTAATTTAGAGTCAGCACCATCTGCACCTGCAAAAGCAACTCCTGAATCTGGAAAAAGAATACAGGGATTACATCCTTTAAAGCATCTGGTACCTTACTTATTTACTCTAAAATTAACTATTTTTAATGATTTCCTCACAAAGCTGGAACTCATTGCTTCTATATACATGACCTTTTCTCGCAGTTACCAGTGGTAGACTCCTCACCAAAAACTAAACCCAGAAATGATGGAACGTCCCCCTCTGGCCCTACTAAACAAGCAGAAGGAGATGGAGTTCCTCCCAAACAAAGGCTAAGGACACCTCCTAGCTTACTAAGAATACCTTCTTTTGCAGGACGATTGAGGCAGGTTGGGCTTGACGTTCCAAATGGAGCAAGTGATACAGGTTCAAATAAAATACCTCAGAAGCCTGAAAACAGTCCTTCTCAGTTGCCCAATGGTAATGTGCCACATGCTTTTAGAGAGCCTTCTGAAAGAGGTTCCAAGGGGGTGCAAACAGATAGCAGCAACTCTGTTTCATCTTCAGTTTCTATTCAAGGATTTGAGCTTTCTGACGATGCAACAACTTTTATTGATATGAGAGAACAAACTGAGAGTGTAACCCGCACTGAAAGTGTGGAACCACGTTCACACATTAGTTCAACTGCTACCTATCCCCACAGTCAGATGACCATAAATATGTCCAGGGAAACCTCTGAGACCACCCTGAATCTTCATGATACGATTCATGGTAATGAAAAAGTAGGCTCCAATTTAACTCCTCATTATACCCTTACAGATTCTAAGGAAACATTTCCTTCTGAAGTATGTTTTTCCATGAATCAAACCAGTATATCTGCTACCTGCGGTTGTTACAATACATCAGTAAGTCCCTCAGAGGAAGCGAATGAACAAGTCAAAGATCCTCAAGATACTGCTAAGAAGGTCACTTCAAGCGAGTCTCTTGAACTTCCACACACTAATTCTGGAGAAAAGTTTGTCTGTGAAGAGGTTGCTCCAGTAAGCAATCCCAATAATAGACCTGCTATAGTCAACCAGCCAAAACTTATGTGTGTTTCTGCTGGTGATGATAAATTCACAGTAAGGGAACGATTGTCTTCAGCGGCTGAAACTGCCCCTCCAATTAGTTCCACAAAAATATCAAGCCAGAAAGCTTTGCAAGAAGACAAAGGAGCCATTTTGCAGAACCCAGTGATGGAAAGGCCATCCACCGGCCATCTTCCTCCAGCTTTTGATGATGTCATCCACGTTATAAGGCATAGTAGTTTCCGTGTTGGGAGCGAACATCCAGTTAAGGAATCTATGGAGATGGGAGTTCAAAATGTGGATGTTGGTAAATTTATTAATGTGGTAAGGGATGATTTAGAAATGAGAAACATGACCAATCCCGTTAGCCTTAAATCTTCTACTTGCTCTGACGCTATGAGCTTGAGGTCGAATATTTCTGAACATCTAGAAATGAGAAACTTGAGCTCTCCTCCAGCCGTTAAATCTTCAAGCTGTTCCGATGCTTTGAGCTTGAATTCAAATATTTCTGATCATTCCAGTGTTAAGGAAGCAGATATGAGAAATCCTGTTTCCCCAGTTTCAAAATGTGATTCCACTGAGTTGTCTAAACATAACCCTCCAATGACAGAAGAGGAAACACCAGCCAAGGAAACGTTGGATGTTAAATCTTTTAGGCAGAGAGCAGAGGCCCTCGAAGGGCTCTTAGAATTGTCTGCGGAGTTGCTGCAACAAAACAGATTGGAGGAACTCGCAATCATTCTAAAGCCCTTTGGTAAAGATAAGGTGTCCCCAAGGGAGACGGCCATTTGGTTAGCTAAGAGTCTAAAAGGAATGATGATTGAAGACAGTGCAGGACGGAGTTCATGAGGTGTCTTCATCTGTGGTAAGTTTGCTTTTATTTGATGTCCGAAAATGGCTTTACTAGGTCTTAGCTAGCTATTCAAGTACCAATTGGTCTTTAAGAAAACAAACAGGTTCTGTTGTTTCTTTTTTTGTAATTCTTTCAGTGCTTTATGCTGCTGTATATAGTGACTATACGAATTAAGAACATAAACTTAATTACGGACAGACATCGTGCAAGTCTAAATAACAGAGAGAGGTTCTAGAGAGAGAGAAAGTATTGAAATCTGATATATTGACTAATTGTGTAAAAAATACAAGGTAAATCTAATATACCTAATAACTGAGCTCGAACAAACTAGTTACAATAAAACCATTGGTTAATAAACGGTTTACAGTAGAACCGAAGACATCGTTGTTATGCTGCTTCGTTAGATTAATAAACGCTTTCCTTGTGCTTTTATTGTTGATTAACGACAAGAATGAAAGACGTGATTGTCAGTTGACAGTTGACATTATGCATTGTTTCGGCAAACTAGATAAAGGACGTTATGTGTATTAGTAAAGTAGCATTTTACTAGGGGGATTCCTGTTCCTTTCCAATATATTTCAATGACCGACTCTGGTTAACGTCTACGAAGCTTCGTAGAATCTGCTCGGATTCTTCCTCTTGAATATAACCTTTTTTTTAAAAAAATAAAAATATATATATAAATATACGCGTCCCCTCCTTTCAGAAAAGACATTCTTCCCTCCTCGTCATTACCCTTTTTATACAAGCGGTAACCATTTACACTAACTGTCCTTCACCAGTTAAAGAGCCAATATATAGTTCTAGTCGTAGAGTCATAACAGATGGCGGATTCTGGAGCTGGTAGTAGTAGTCGGAGTAGGAGTAGGAGGTGGTGTGATGATGCTTATTGCTGTGTCCGTGGAGTGTTCTGGGTTATCCTTGTCTGTTTTGTCAGTTTGATGGTGATCGTAGGCATAGGTTGGTACGTGATGAAGCCGCACGAACCAGTTTTTCAAGTGGGTTCAGTGTCCGTCTCCAACTTTACTGCCTCTGATTCGGAACTGGAAGGGAAGTACGATGTCGGATTGACCATTAAAAACCCAAACGTGAAAGTGAAAGTGTGGCTCGACCGTTTCAAGGTGTGGGTGTGTTATGGTGAGACGAGGGTGGCAGAGGGCAGCGTGGAAGCCATGTATCTGGAGAAGATGAGCGAGAAGGAAGTGGTAAGTGCAGTTTCAAAAGAGTTGGATGTGAATGGGAAGGTGTCTGGGGACATGGGTAAGGAATGGAGGAAGGAGGTGGTGAACTTGAACGTGACCATCCAGGTTAGAGCTAAATACGAATACGGTATTTGGCCAAGCAGTGAAAGATTTTTCGATGTTTATTGTTCTGATCTCGATGTCTTCTTTTCTGCAAAATCCAACCACGCCACCGGCAAGCTCCTCGGTATCGGCAGGGATTGTCGTGTCCAACTCGGGTTTTCTCACTAACATCATCGTAGTGTAAGTTGACAGCGACGGCAGTTGCGTAGATGGAGGCGGCTTCGATCTTGATCGAGAAAAGGAGATGCAGCCAAGCCAACCACGTTTGATTAATCTCTTGAATTTTCTTCTTTCTTTTTTTTTTTTCATTTTCTTTTCTATAGTTGGGGTAGTGTGGGAAGTGGGACCTAACGCGCCAAGCTGAATTGGTGAATTAAATAACGTAGTTTGACTACATATAATATTATATAGATTGTAAATTAATAATTCTAAGAATCGAGTTAGATTATATGTTTCGAATTTGACCGCTGAGCATTCTACGTATCCTATCGCACGGCGTGTGTTTATCAGAACAAGCCAGTTAACAAAAACAACATTTCATTTTAAATTTATTTATGTGACACTTTGCAACGTCTTTTTTAGCAAAAGAAAATTAAGAATAAAAAATAAAATTAATCTTCATTGTGAATATATATTATATGAGCATGCATGGTATTACTAAGAAGATGACTCAACCGTGATGACCATTATCCTGCTTCTGCTTCTGGTTTACGCGGTCTCCTTGTTCTTTTTGGATCCTTTACCATTCTTTTTGGATAGCTGCATAAAGTTACATAAAAAAAGGTGTTATTTGTTTACAAATCCTAACCCTTAGCACTCAAATCCTTGCATATATATTTTTTTTTCTCATTTTCTCTTAATTATAGTAAAAAAAAATACTTTTTATTTTTTAATAAAAAAAAGTGTAGAATGTTAGGGCATTTTTGGAACGTAACAAAAAAGACACATCATTATCCAATCAAAGAAACAATATTTGACTGCTTGAGAATCAAAGTGGCCAACCCAACCCGACCGCGTTGATGTGATGCTGATTTCATTTCAGAGTTTGATGTTTATTTGTTAGTTTCTATGTTATACGCATACTTTTGTTTTGTCATAATTGTTTATTAACATTATTTTTCTAGCCGGCCGTATATTTTATTTTAAATTTAAAGAAAACTTCATTGGGTTTACCATTCGCATTAAGTTTTTTTATTTTTTCATCATTTTTCACAAAATTATATTTTGTTAGAAATTCGTATCAACTTCTGTCTAGGTCATGCATGCATGGTATTTTTATTATTGTTCGTGAGGGTAAAAAATAAAACGAAGTGAATCAAAACCAGGCTTGGAAAGGACCCAACTTCAACTTGAGCCTTAAGAGACCCAAATATTTCTGGACCTAACATTAGGTCCAAGAAATCATCACAAGTCCTGTTAGATAAGAACGCGTGACTCGTCTTATTGGGCCGAAAGAGCGTGTACTTTTCTGGATCACTGAACCGGTCGTATTGGGCTGATCTGGGCCTCAACAATGAATTAATTCGGTTTCTGGACTACTGAACCCGTCTTATTGGGCTGGTCCGGGTCTCAACAAGAATTAATTCCACATTCGTTTTATTTTCTTTTTTGTAATATCTTTCCAAACTCCTTTTTCCCTGTAATAATACGTGCCATCTCCCGTAGGAAGTTTCATTAGCAAAATAAAATAATATCTGCCAACCTGATATACTTTAGAAATGCAAAAATATTGAGAATTTCAGATAATTTTTCCTAGTTATAAATAACGTAGGTTGGTTAAGTTGGTTTTGCAACTGTTCCGGCCATCTCCCATTGCCCATTACCACTTTTCACCAGTCATCAGCTTTCTCTTGTTTAAATATTTTCCATTTAATTTGGGAAGAACGTGCCGTTTTGGACAAACATTCTTATGATTCATTCGTGAATTTGGTGTGCTCTTAGGTGTTTTTTGGTGTATGGATATGGAAATAGATTCCTTTCTTTCCTTTTATCATCTACTTTTGCTCTCATTTGCTTTGTGATTTTGGGCCATTGGGATCTCTCATCCATGAAGTGATATATATATATATATATATATATGTGTGTGTGTATGATGATACTTTGTGTCTTCCCTTTATTCCCCCACCGCTTTTCTATTTTGTCCATTCCCTCTAATTTTAATTGGTGCTATGAAGAGAAGAATATACATCTGGTTTTCACCTTAGGATATAGAGAGTGGAGGTTCAAAGAAATTCTACTTTATACTTTTCCACATTCCCAAATATCAGTTTAACAGAAGAAGACAACTAAAAATAGGAGAGAGTAGGCTTTTAGGATGCAATTCTGAAAAAGAACAAGACACCCCCACTTGTTCTAAAAGGGATATGATATCCTTTGCCTTAAGAAAGCCTTATTCCCCTCTTCCCAAAAATACCAGATTTGTTAATAGACTTCCAACTTAATTAACTATCATCACTATGTTAATAAATCTAGCTGGTTAGATTAGATAATACTTATTAACTATTAGGTTAAAATAGAAAATTGTCAAGACATAAATGCAGTTCTTAATTGGATTCTGGACGTCCTATTGTACGTTTGCTCTCATTCAAAATACAATATCATAACTCACCTAAGTATATTCAGCTTCAAAGTCTCTCGCTTTATGCATTAAAGTATGTGAGTTCTGTTTTGCGACCAGAATCTCGACAAGGCTAACTATCGTGAGAATAATTAAGTAAATTAAATGGAAAGTGACCAGAAAGTGGGTATGCACTAGAATAGAAGGACATGATTCGCGAACAAAAATTCTGGAAGACCTACATGCCTACCTTAAAAGACAAGGCAAATTTGGGACTATATATGTGGTTGTTTTCACTGACTTATCTATCACCCACTTCCAACTACCATTATCTATTAGTCTAATCTAAGACTGTTATGGCTATCAAGGTCCCACAACTTCCCTTCTCAGTGTACCTCTGTCTCTGATTAAGGTTCCAAACCCTATCTCTTTAAGCAAAACAATCTGGATTCCAATTCAAGGATTGGTAGCGTTCATGGAAACTGATGCACTTGTCCCTTTTTACATTTTTCAGACGTCGCTAACATCACCCACAGCTTGAATATTGTGACTCATCTTTTGGAAAACGTGTGTCCATTCAATAAATTAAAAAGTTCTACAAGTTATCTAGAGAAAAAAAGATGGCAGATCAGTAAGTTGAAAATGTCCTAGAAATCTTAATTGTTTATGTTGTAGGTTGATTAGTCCCTAACTAATCGATTTGCTTTTACAGAAATATGGTTTTAGCTCTTCTTTGGCAGAGTGTTTTGCTAGATCCATTGATGGATTAAGAAATAAGGAAATGTGGAGCTAACCGATCAATAACCATCAAAGTTTTCAAAAGTAAGCTTTCTGTATTATCACTATATTGCCCCAACCATGTCTGCTTTGGATCTAATGCTTTGCCATTGACAAATCCTTTTTGGGGATTCTGTTGGCTGTCTCCTACAGTAGTAAGGTTATTAATTAATCGTTTCACGTGGTATTTAAGTCAAATCTTTGCGGAGGTTAACCAACTAAAACTAATAAGTATTCTTTATGCATGTTAATTAAGCAACTTGTGTAAGTTTGCATCAAAACGCTTTCTTGATTGAAATAATTAATATTCTCTCCACAAGTTGAACGCATTAGTTAGTTACTCGATCCAAATTGCAGTGCTTCTTCATTTTTCTTTTTTGGTAATTAATGCCCTATGTTTTCCATTAACTGGTAAGGAGCAGATGATCATACTGAGTTTGTTGGTATTGTTTAACTTCATTTGAAATCTATTACACGTTAAGTTTTAAAATTATATTCCTAATTTGGAAAAAAAAAAAAACTATCAAATATATATAATTACATATCAAAGCATGTACAGTTACGTTATGTTAGGAAGCAGCTCCTCACTTTTATTTTCTACAGCTGATTTAGTCTCACACATATATGTAGTGGCAAAATTATATAAATTTGATTGGATATATGAAGTTCAGTCTTTCCTTAAAGTCAAGCATCTTTCATTTTCTGTCGGGGAATTATCCAATATGCTTAGATTAATTGTAAAATAAGTATATTACCAAAACAAAATTGTATTATAAGCATAAATAATACTTCATAATGAAAACCAGCCGAATTGGCTTAAACCATATACTATATAGACAGAGACCGACACTTGAATTTCTCTAAAATATGTTGAGACCATCAATGACTGCATGCATATTCACATCTTTTAATCCCACATGCATGAATAAAAATTTAATTGCTGTAATCATGTGGGTGATAAGGGTAGAAGCATCTATATGCACCCACTTGCAGACTGCCAAGTTACATATACTCGGGAGATGACTGTGCAAGTTTATAGCACAAATAGCATTTCATATGTACACTTATACAATTTTATTTATTATCAGAGGGACCCTCCACTGTCCTAATATTTATGGAGCTTCATCTCAGAGAACCAGCATTCACCGTCATGATAAGGTCACTGTACCAATCCAATCCAAATCGTACCCTTACTTTCCACCAGCCACTCTTTTCACATTAACTCATCGTTTTCTCACCCAAACACCAAAACATCTATTATACAAAATGCTATGTATATTTAGACCAAACCCTTTTTTAAAAAAATAAAAATAAAAAAATACTGAGCTTCTTCCCAATTTGCCTATATATAGTGGGCATACTGTCTCGGAGACATTCCCTTAATTGTGAATTCATCACTCTTCGCGAGCAACGTATATTTGTATTTGCACTTCAAACACTCAAGGACATGTCCGCCAAAGACTGCGGCCACCACGAGGACGAGGGAAGCCACCTGCTCCGCCGCATATTCGCCGGCATCCTGGGATTCATTATCCTAGTACTCTTCGTAATCTTCTTAATATGGATCATCCTCAGGCCCACCAAGCCCCGCTTCGTCCTCCAAGACGCCACCGTTTATGCCTTCAACGTGTCATCCACCGGCACCGTGCCTTCTCCCACTTCTCCGACACCCAACACCCTCACCGTCACAATGCAAGTAACACTCTCAGCTCACAATCCCAATGACCGAATCGGAGTTTATTACCAGAAGCTCGACGTTTACGCCTCCTACCGGAGCCAACAGATCTCGCTGGCGACTGTGCTGCCACCCACGTACCAAGGTCACAATGATTTTACTGTATGGTCTCCGTTCTTGTACGGAACCGAAGTGCCGGTGTCGCCGTACGTGCTGAATGCTCTGCAGCTTGATCAAAATGCAGGGGCCGTGTTGATTAACGTGAAGGTCAACGGAAGGATCAAATGGAAAGTTGGGACTTGGATATCTGGAAGGTATCATATCTACGTCAACTGTCCAGCGTACATAAGGTTCGCCGGCGACCGGGACCAGGCAATCGGAGTTGTGGGCCCGGCTGTTAAGTTTCAACTTCTACAACGTTGCAGTGTTGACGTTTAATATATAAGCGAAGTAATTTGCTTACTAGCTTCTTAGATGTTACATGATCTTGCTATTCAGTCCCCCCCCCCCCCCCCCCCCCCCAATACTCTCATAAATGTTAAGTTTCATTTTCCTTTTTTCTGTTTTCCCTCTTATTATCAAGATGGCTCTTTCATTGTTTATTTCAAGTGATTCGATAAAGTCTCAATAAGTTTAATACTTATATGAAGATGTATCATTACATGATTTTTCACCACAAATTTCTGTCATATTTATCCGGATTTTTGTTTATAAAATTTGTTACATTAATTCGGAATCAGAGAGATCTCTGTTGGGATAGCTTTAATTAATTAATTTTTTTGAATTTCCAGTTTTCCCCTAATCAACGGGATTTCTACATAATTTGACTTGTTTAAAGGAATCATAATATGTCGCGTGACTTGAGTTTCATGTGATGGATAGAGAAGATATCCTTTATGTATGTAGCTTAGGTCTTGTGTTGGGGAAATACGCATTGGATTCTTCATAATTAGGGTTTGTACGTAAGTTTTTTTACCCCACATATTTAATTGTGTAGTTTAATTAGTTGCTTCAATGTTCGCATATCTTTTGGATCATGTCCTCTGTTCGCATAACATGAATTAACTAAGATTCATCACATCTCCCTTAAACTTATTATTTAATTAACTAGCTATCAGTAGTTGAGATCTGTTTTATATTGCGTCCTTCAAAATTGCTGCTTTGTGTGGTGTGCTTAATCTTTCTGGTTATCATATCATTATTACCATCGCGTAGTCTTCCTCAAGTCAAAACATAAACAAACAAACAACCTGAAGGGTGAATAAAAGTAAATTGTTGATTCAAAATATATGTTATGCAGCTGTTGAATGCATGGTAAGAGATGAGGCATTTTGTGGACCACACGCATGGATGGGCAAAGAGAAAAAGGAATCATATATTTAACAAAAAAAGGTCATTGTTAGAGAACTTTCAAGTGAAGTAATTGGTTGAGATAGAAAGAGTTATATGTATACGAGTTTGAGTAAGGAGAAATGATTCAGGCTCTTTCACCGGCAACTTTATAAAAAGTAAATTCCTGCAAATTCTAAAAGGAAAGGATGGATAAAATTGTTCCACCAACTTCCACTTTCCTTGTTGTATACATGAATATATGATTAGCTTTTATTAGGTGCAAGGTGTTTGTTGGGAGGTTGGAACCATACTTCACTTACCTTTAATTGCCTGTGGTCCTTTATTTCCAGTTACCTGCTCAGGCTCAGGCTCAGGCTCAGGCTCAGCTTTGAAGATTTCACGCTTTAATATATACACAATTAATCTACCCTACCCATATATATACAAAGATATCATAATTAGAAGATAAAATCCTTCCAGATTATAAACGTTTTCTTCCTAATTTGTTTGATTAAATTATATATATGGTTTGGTCTGAAGTAGTATAACAATAAGAAGCTAGCTAGGACGACTTTTAGTGGAGAGCGTGAATTGGTAGCAAACAAAAGGCAACTTGTGTTGAATATAGTATGTGGATCAGAGTGTCTTGACCTTTACTTCATTTACATATATATCACAACTACCACTACAGTGACTGCGAAAGACAGATATGAAGCTTTAGCTTTTGTGTACAGTACAATACGGATATGGAGTAGCAGGCTGCATAGCCGTAACACTGTTTTTGTTTTAATGATGCCATTGCCAATCAGAAATATATATAAAAAAAGAGAGCTAGCTAGGTGCGTGCATGCAGCTAGCTCCGCCTTTATTTATTATTATGTATGTGCTCTGCAGATTTTGTTTTGATGTGATCAGAGATGTTCAGACCCTTCTTCTCTATTCAGTCTTCATCTGTTTGGCACCACCGTTGAATCCACCATAACTGGTTGACGAACCTGCTACGCGTGGGCCACTGAAAACGAAACTTCGAAATCACATCTGCTTAAAGGAGAAACACAGATCTACTCATAATTGATTTAAACAGGCGAAATTTATTAATGCCTTTTAATTCTTCTTATGAATTCTCCATGACCTCAAATTTACAAACTAAGAGAAATATTGTTATCCAATGTATGATTAAATTTAGAGCAGATATTTTTCCTGCTTTTTAACGAAGGAATTACAATTTGTTATGTTTGTTGGCATAGGAAATTCAAGAATTTATATAAATATTAAACTCTGGCTAAGGTGATTTATGTAATTAATGTATAGGCCCCAAGCCCATTTTGTCATGACTCCTTTTAGATTATTTTCATAAGTTTGAGCCCTTAAAGATCTGGATCATGATGTCAAGAAGGAATTCTTTTGGCACACCCTAAACCCTGTTTGGCTGTTTGCTCGTTAGAAAATGGGGAGCGTGCCAAAAGAATTCACCCGTTTGCATTTTGAAGTAAAATGGTTGGTGCTTAAAGAAGTAGTTTAGTTTTGGAACATTGGTCAATCCTTAATTATCTCTTAAAATGCACTTAAATTTAAACAGGGATGGGATTTAAAAGAACAACCGAAGAGTTTGACGATTTTTCTTTGTTGCCTGCCTGCCAAACACTATTTTAATTCTTGCTCAATGGCCTCACCTCCAATAATTTCTACAGTTACAAAACCTAAAAAAGAAATGGAAACCTAACGTTCTAAGTTATCATTATTAGGCCCAAAGTATGATCCAATCAAATCTTAGTGGATAAGCCCAGGCATCGCGCGTGGTCAGAAGCCTTTAACAAACAAGATGTAACCCAAATCTAATGTCTCTATGACGCGTGTCGGCCGTGTCCTCCAATACTGCTCCGGTTCTTCCTCCCAAAGGAAGAAGTGTTGGAAACTTGGCTGGTTAGAAAGACGGCAAAGAACAACGTTTGTGATTAAGTCATAACGTTCTTGTCTTTGTCTCTAAATGGAAGGCGCGCACTGCCAGTTCGAACCACCTTCGTTGTTTTCTTTTATTTTTTAATTTTACCATTTTAATATATATATATATATATATATATATATATATATATATATATATATTATGTTTTGAAGAAAAAATGAACAAAATTCCTCAAATGAAAAATTTTCTATTCTAACCGCTTTAAATATTCAAATAAATTAACTCATTTTATTAAACTTGTAAACATAGGTTTGAGTTACATTAAACTGCTTGTCGTTCGTTGTAAAAAGTTATTAATAATACTGCGTGCTTAATATTTGGATTCCGTCATAAAGTAGCTATTATTGAACTTGGGTAGTCCGAGTTTACGATATGTTGTACCAAGACTGTGCCACATGTGATTCGCGCCGATTGGAAGCGGTTAGAAGAGGGACGCTTAAAAATTTTATTTGTATTAATTAATAATTAATTTCATTTCTAAATTATCTTATTTATTAGTGCTTCCCTCCACATCTATATCCGAACCAAATTCCCTCCTTCCTTCCCTTCCTGCTTTCCCTCGTTTTCTGCTCTCTTTCTCTCTCCCGCTTTTTTATTTTCCTACTTCCCAAACGCGCAGATCTCATCTTCTCTTACCTGAATCCAATTATACTTGCAAATTCCCCAATTCGTTTCTCCAAATCCTTCGTCCTCACTCGCGCATCAAAATTCAACACCTAGAAACCCTCTCGATCCACGTACCCCTCGCGAAGTCCTCCAAACCCACAGCCCAACTCGATCCTTTGCTGACCATTTCTCTCTGCTTAGTGGATGTCGGGTACGCGAGCTCCGACCACCTCGTCTCATCCGCCCGACCAGATCATGCACTCTATGAAACGCCAACTCCCATTTTCATCGATGAAGCCGCCCTTTGTAGCTCCGGGAGATTATCATCGCTTCACGCCTGACCATCGCCGAGCTGCTGAGCGAGAAGCCGAGGTTATCGTTGTTAAGTCTCCCGTGAGTTTTCTTACTTCTTTTATTTTCTTAAGTACTATTCTATTTTGGGTATTTTATATTTTAGTTTTTAGGCAGGTTGTGTTTTATAAGCATTTTAGTGGGTTTTAAGTTTTCTGCTGGACCAACTAGGTAGAGATCTGCTCAATTAAGACTTGAATCAGTAATTAAGTGATTAATCTATTGAAATTAGTCATTAACTTAGTTCTTGGGGTAATACCGAATCTAATTTATATCTTTAAATAGCTAGTAAGGCCTTTTCTTCTTGTATCTGTTTTAGCCATTTTTGTGTCTTCCTAGAGGTCATCTTTAATTGAAATTAATAACAAAATTTTCGTGCTACTTTATCATTCTGGGCTCATCAATTTCGTTAGTGTCACAATGTCACTGGACGTGAAGCACTGGAAAATTAGTTTCATGAGGAATGACCTTGTTACTTAATCAGGGGTGTGCACGGTGAGAGCATAAGCTTGTCTAACTAGCTTCTGGAGTGATACTATAATCATTTTGGGTTCATCATGGGATAGGGTAAATGTGTTTTTCTTCCTCGAAGAAGGCATTGAACAGATGTCAGCTACTAATTTTGTCTAATTGATGTAATTCTGCAGCATTGATGATCTTGCTAGATATATAAGGTAGCCTTAACTCACCGTAATTATAAAAAAATACTGTTGATGGAAATTTTTGATGGATCAACTTTCGGAGTCTACCTTGTGATGATGTGAAGATTGACAGGGATGGTCCATCACGGGCAGATCTTTATGGTTCAATAAATGCTTATGAAAATACAATTCTGAGTTCTCCTATATGTCCTTTCTCCTATTCAGTGCAACTCTCACTAATTGTACTTCTGATGTAAATGATATATATCAGCAATTGAAGCGGAAGAGTGATACAACTGATAACGAAGCTGATTCTGGTGATAGGATGGCTCCTAGGTCCACTGAAGCAGCTAATAGTCCATTTCAGACACCCATATCAGGAAAGATGGGGAAGGGAGGGAGAGGCTCAAGAATTACAAAATGCAACAGATCTGG
The DNA here is from genome assembly GCA_022379115.2 of Bauhinia variegata. Taxonomy (NCBI): domain Eukaryota; kingdom Viridiplantae; phylum Streptophyta; class Magnoliopsida; order Fabales; family Fabaceae; genus Bauhinia; species Bauhinia variegata. Next base: position 18,493,119 of record CM039432.1, read on the forward strand.
ACCTCAAACTCCAGGTTCCAATATAGGTTAGTATTTTCTTAAACTTCTGTATAGTTGGCTTCCTTATTTCTGGTTTTAATCCATGTCCAAAGAAAGCTTTATACATGTATATAAACCAATATTTTGGTTGTCAACTAAGACCTTTTTTTAATCACATGGCAGTTGTGACTTGCAAATAAGTTAGATATATCTGATGGTTATTCTATGAATTTGACAGGTTCTCCTTCTGCCAATAATCTCACTCCAGCTGGTCCATGCCGTTATGACAGCTCATTAGGTACCACTTCATTGCCCATGCCTTCATTAGTTCATTGCCAATAATCAGGTTCATAATTATTGTGTTTTCCATTTTTGTAGGTTTGTTGACGAAGAAGTTCATCAATTTGATCAAACAAGCGGAGGATGGCATTCTTGACCTGAATAAAGCCGCTGACACATTGGAGGTTAACTATTTTTTAATCTCTAGTCTAAAGACTTCATGCTTGTAAAATTTGATTCCTTAACAGGCTTTTTATTTTTTTATGTATACAGGTTCAAAAGAGGAGGATATATGACATAACAAATGTTCTCGAAGGGATTGGTCTTATAGAAAAGAAGCTTAAAAACAGAATTCAATGGAAGTAGGAATACTTTCTTATACTTCAATAATTGCTGTTATATATCGTTATGATGTTATTCTAAGTAGGAATACTTTTTAATACTTCAATAATTGCTGTTATATATTGTTATGATGTTATTCTAAGTCTTAGAAGGTATTTTACGAACTCAGAGTTTGATGATTGATCAGGGGACTGGATGTTTCAAGGCCAGGGGAGGCTGATGATAATTTTGCTAGTTTACAGGTGAGGAATGACTCAATCTGCTGCTTGGTGTCAGATAATTGTTTTAAACTCTTAATAGGTTTTTTTTTTTTTCCCTTTATTTTAGTATTTACTTTTATACTTTCTTGTCAGGGCACTCCGTGCACGATTTCAAATCTAGCTTGATTTTCGAATTTCCATTAATTATAATATTTTCAGCTTTAATGCGAGATTTTCTTTCTTCTTCTTCTTCTTTTTAACTTTTTTAATCCTCAGTCTAAATAGAGATAATACTTTTCTGTGTATAATATGAATTTAGGTAACCTTGTAATTTGCTTTGTAAATGGATTCTGGGAATGCATCAAGAGTTATGTAATTATCACATCAAGATTTTTAAAATTAATGATTTGAGGAGTCTTGGCATTATTTCATTTTATGTGTTTTTCATCTTCAGGCAGAAGTTGAAAATCTAACCATCGAGGAGCGCCGATTAGATGAACAAATAAGGTTTTCATCTCATCCCTTTGCCGATTCTGCGTTATTATATTGCTTTCATACCATCCATGAACTGAGTATAAGAATAAAACTACTGCAGGGAGATGCAAGAAAGATTAAGGGAACTTAGTGAGGATGAAAACAATCAGAAGTAATATTTTACATTTGTCTACCCGGATTTGGGTAATCTGCCTCAATATTCTGTTTGTAACTTCGCTTGACACACTTCTATTGAACATTTTCCCATCATTATAGGTGGCTTTTTGTTACTGAGGAAGATATTAAAGCTTTGCCCTGCTTCCAGGTTAGTTATTACCTTTACCTTTTGACACGTGCTCTATATGAAAATTCTGTGTTTTTTATGTATCTTGTAAGACAAATTTGCTTTGGCTAACTGAACTGAAGATATGTTTTTTTTATTCTTTTGTCAGAATGAAACGTTAATTGCAATTAAAGCCCCTCATGGTACCACTCTGGAAGTCCCTGATCCTGATGAGGTAATTTCCGAGGAAATGAACACATACATAGAAGTTATTAAGTTTACATGCATATTTTTAGTCCAAATTAACCATGTTCTACTGTTCTACCAGGCTGTTGATTATCCCCAAAGGAGATATAGGATAGTCCTGAGAAGCACAATGGGCCCGGTAGATGTTTATCTTGTTAGGTATGTCTGCCCTTTGGGTAGTTTTGAGGTCATTTATGGCAGATTCATATTTGTTGGCAATCATATGGTCAGATGACTATGCCAGTGAAGGTAATAGATGTTTCTTGACCATTGAAAAATTCAATAAAAATGATATTTCTTATCCTACCTTCCATCGCTGCCATTGTAGTCAATTTGAAGAAAAGTTTGAGGAGATTAATGGTGTTGAAGCAGCACCGGCACCTGCACCCGCACCCGCACCCAATCTTCCTTCCACTCCAGAGTACGAGAAGCATCCAGCAACAATGGCTACGGAGGTAAGAGGGAAGAACATAGAAGAGCAGGGACAAGACAGTCATAGAGCTTATTCAGATCTTAGTGCCTCTCAGGACTTCGTGACTGGGATCATGAAGATTGTTCCTTCAGATGTTGATGTAAGTATGACTTTGGTTTGGGAGATAGTCGGAGATACTTTTTGTAAGCATATATTTCCTTTGTTGTATCCATGAAGTTTTTAGTGCTTTCTTTTATTGACAAATTAAAGTAAAATTCTTTGAGCTCATTTATGGCACTTCTTCCTTCACAGAGCGATGCTGATTACTGGCTTTTATCTGATGCTGATGTTAGCATTACAGACATGTGGACAACAGAACGTATCCTCTCTGCATATTTTTTCTTGTCTCTGTTACATTTTTATATACAACGAGGGGAGCGGCTTACGAGTTCTTTTTTACTGAAAGAAATCTATTATTACTTTTTTTTTTTTTCTTTTGTGTGTGAAAATTCCTTGATAAATCAACAGCTGGAGTTGAATGGAATGAATTGGACACAATTCATGAAGATTATAGCATGACGAATGTAAGCACGCCGCGAGCCCAAACTCCTCCTTCTAACGCAAGTGAAGTGCCTTCGGCAGCTAAAACCACTGGAGGTTGACGCTTCAAGATGGTACACTGTAAATCTAATCAAGGGCTAGTGGGGTTGTTTCTGTTTCTCGTTAAGAACCTATGACGTCCAGCCTTCTCCCTTTTGGTGTCCTATTCAACGCAGCAGGTTGGATTGAAGGTTCTATGAACATCCTTTCTCAATGTTTTGTTAAGGAGCCCGTCCAAGGAAAACTAGAATAGCTAATCAGGAAAGCCTGCTCATTGTACAGTTTCAGAAATAATTACCGTCTAGCATCTTTGCTAAATCCACCCTTGTATATTATTGTAATTCTTAGCCTAAGTGTACTTAGCTCCTTGTCTCTCCATCTCAGATATGTTAGGAAAAGCAATAAAGCACCCCGGCAACATATATTGAGCACATTTTTTTTTTTTTTTTAAATTGAATTAAGCTGTTTCATCTGAAGCTGTTTCTTTTCCCAGGCTAATTGTTTCCGTTCTGGTTTCTATTTTTTTTCCTCTTTCTGAAGCTGGCAAAAGTACAACCAGCTATCCACTAAGTCAATACACTCTAACGCCTCGTGTTAAGACGTGCAAATGAAATGATTGTTGGATTTGAAGTACAACCGTTAAGTACCATTTTGAGTTTTATTTTCATTCGCACTAACAAAGATGCCAAATGACTATTTTACTGCAAAAAAAAAAAAAAAAAAAACAATGTTCATCTGTTTTTCGTTTAAAATAATATATTATATTACAATGAGGCATAGTTCAGTGCTTGGAGGTACCATAGAGGTAGAGGCTATTTATTTTTGTCAACTTTCTTTCCGATCCAACCCGCCACAATTGGGGTAAGTGCTACAGTTGGAGGAAATCTGATGGGAGATGCAGCCTTATGCGCAGCATATGCCAATGCAAAGGTGCCCACTTTCTCCCCCGTTTCATTTGTTGAGATTCCAACCTGAAAATACAATAAAATGTTAAATCTTAATCCAGTACAAGTAGTGATTCAATTATCAAGGTTTGTTTCCACCTTGTCCAGCAAGGCTGCGACATCAACGCCGGCGCTAATTAGTGCATAACATAGAGTGAAAGAGATCAATGACAAAGTAATGGAAGTGGCCAGATAAGCTCCTCCATATTTTGCTAGCAACTCCTTGGCCTGGTCGCCCTTTGATTTCTTCTCAGAATCACCCTTTCCTTCTTCTTTTGAACTAAAAATCTGCAAAAACCGCACTCCATTACAAAGAGAAACAAACGCACTAGCAGGAAATCACAAGTCACACAACAGTTCCATTGGCTTAGCACGTGTAGGATTTCTAAATTTATTATTATATTATTCTGAATATCAACGAACGAAACAATCGCAACCCAATTTGACAAGAAATTCTCTAACTGATCTGTGTATGCATCCAAGGTTTCCTTTTTCTTTTCCATCCACCAGTTTCCTCAGTTACCAAATCATATGTTGACCCAATGCAAATTGTGTTTCTTTTTGGAACATTATTAATAGAAAACTAACAGAAACCCTCGCATACACGGCCATGGGTACAGGAGAAGGGAACAATAAATCATAAATATTAATGGAAGTGAAGTTTGAGGAGAGAAGGAACGGGCACCTTCCATAGACCAACTTCAAGGCCATACTTTTTAGTAACTTCTTCAGCTGAAGATTGCTGTGATGGATTTTTGACTTCCTCAGTTTTCTCTTTAACAGCTCTCACTGCGAAGCTCTTTACACGGGATTTATGGGATTGAAATGAATTAGAATTGAAAATTCTAGTTGCTCCCTGACTCAGAAGAGAAGCCGATGGGATTAGCAGAGTTGTCGCCATTTCTGGGCAATCAAAGAATTTTGCAGCTATGAAGAAGGCATATATGCATATGCTGGTCGGTAATCGAACTGGAACTCGAACTCGTAAGCAGAAATCTTGCACGATACAAGACAGAAAGAAAGAAGATAAGTGGTAATTGGAAGTCAGTGGTCAAAATATCAATTACTTCCTTCTTCCATTCTATGCACCATGAAGTGATGATGAGCCCAAGCCCAAGACGTTGAAGGAAGGAGGGTCACTTGAAATTTTTATGGTTACATAACGGACGTGTAGCAATACCACCACCACACTACAAAATTGCAGAGGACGAACAAAATTTTATTAATTTATGAAAATTTTTATATTTTAAGCACGATGATGTAGCGTGGTAAAAGGAGAACCCAACGTAATCGTGTCATCACCCCGTTTGCCTCCGATCTCTTCCTTTCCGAATATGCACTCTCTAGAAGGTTCACCCTAATTAACTTTTTCTGTGATCTCTCTTGTCTTTTTTAGAGACTTTTTGTTATTTATACATTATCAGCGGCTTGGTGGTCAATGTTCTTGGGCTTTTGGGTCCATTAGGCCATGGACATAATTTAATTAAAATTGTTGGTGCACATCATATGATAATTATAATTATTTGTGTTAATTATACATTTTATTATTTGGTATTTAACATCTGTTATTGAAAATTTTTTAATAACATAATTGAAAAAAAATATATATTTACGGATTGAAAACAAGATAATCTCTTCTTTTTTAATGGAGAAAACAAAATAATTTTAACATAGATATATTTAGGAAAAACCCTTGTCTGGTTTTGCCAAAATATTCGGGTATCCCACTACTAACATTAATAAAAATATTCATTTTATATAATTGTTTCAAAATTTATTTTTTCTTTGTTAATAAAAGTTTACCTACTTTTCATAAAAAATATTAATTTTTTTTTATATAAATCCTATTTTTAAAAATTGAAATATTTAAAAAATAAAATGACAAAATCTAAGTTATTTAATTTAAAATTATTGGATAATCAATACAAAAGTTGGTTTGGATTTAGTTCTATTTACAAGTGTTACAAAGGAATAAGTTGGTCGGTGATACTCCCACGCCAAGTTAAAATGAGATTTCCTTCTATGGTATTGCTCTGTCTTTAAGATCCTTTATTGTGCCAACGGAGAGGGGGCGTGGCTTTGATTTTGAGCCTCTAATCTTTTTGGGCCCAACTTTGTATCATATGGGCTATAACCTTGATAGGGCTGTTTCACATCAAAAATCAATATTTTAAATTAATCTAAAATCACATAATTTTCTGCCTCAAAGTCAGATAAGCATCTTCAACACAGACACCATAAATCACGATTCTAATTGATTACCAAGAGAAGTAAATTTGGCGTAAATATGCTTATGTTATCAGCTTCTTTTTAGGCATTATGGTCTCCAAAATTCTGGCTGGCTGCCTTGTATATTTATTTTTTTAAAGAAAATAAAAATAATGTTGTCATTTTGATGATAGGAAACCCGTAGAAAATAAAAGAAAATTTTTTTCTAATCAAATCAACTTAGGAAAGAATGAAATTGATAGCCATAATTAATATTACAATTTCCTTTTATGAATCAATTTCCCAATTAATTAAAATATATTTTGATTAATGGATTCAATCAAATCAACCTAATTCCCAACGGATTGAAATATATTTAATTAATACAATCAATCAAATATTTTTTGTAAATAATAGATTAAACACAAGCGCATATATATATGGCATTGAGCTTAACAATTATATGCCAAAAGCATAGCTAAAACTTGGGAAGTATGATGATCAGTAGCTGTCAAATCAAAAGCAGAAGCGTTGACGTCATGGCCCCTTCACTTCCTCTGAGATTAGGGATTCGAATGCATGATAAGGAGAAGCTGAATCACCCTTTATTTGCCTATAAATCGTTAATAGATTTGATGTCCCCTGCATCTCATGTAGAAGCTGCTTCTGTGTCAAGCGCTTTACTGGGGAAATCTGCTTCTGACATTCCATTGAAAAGCCCTCTCCTTCAGAAGGCTGCTTGGGCTTATATGCAGCCCATGCCTAGAGTCTCAAAATCAGAAAGGCGCCGTTCCTCGATTAAGCACTTTTTCGCCCGCATGTGGGATTTGTTTAGGTCTTTTTTTGCTTAATGCTTTCCCTTTTATTTCATCAACAGCCATGCATATTCTGTATATACTCCATGCAATTACCACCTTAGCTAGTCGACATTGTCAGTTAGACGTTTAGGTTTTTATAGTACTCTTTAGGTTTCTTATGGCTATTCTCACAATATATCTTTGCTTGGAATGAATGGATGTTTCATGTTTCGATTTACTGCAACTTAATCTTAGCAGAAATTTATAATTAATAATCTTTTTAATTGGTCAATGTCTTCAATTACTTATATTTACGTTTCTCCCCGAATTTCTGCCAAATTAATTCTTCTTCAAAGAATAAAAAAGAAACAGAAAAAGACGTAACTTGCGAGAAGTAGCACTTGTAAGTAGCAGTTTTTATGTAGCATCTCTTGCCATGACAAATTTGCAAGAATTGTTTCCTAATAGGAGACTAAACAAATAATTAATAATCGGGTTGATTTTTTTACTTTTTTCTGTAACCAAATGATCTGGTTAACTTTTGAATATGTCTGGTCGCCATGCCATAGCAAGGACAGTCCTTATCTCAAAGGATTGTGTGCCAAGTAGATGGAATAAGTTAGAGGGACAAGAGAAGAGAGGAGAGGTCGGCCAAGAGTGTCACATGTTCGACAATTGGCTTGTAATCTAATTTTTGTGTTTAAGTTACGTTAATTATTTTCTTGTTTAGATTAAAATAAGTTCTCATGGTGGAGAATTAAGAAAGAAATTAATAGTACCATTGAGAATATATTTTTGTTTATAAATAATGATGAGAATGTGCCTGCCATGATTAAGGTATTATATATACTAATACTCCTACGCCAAGACAAAACTAGCTTTCATAAAAAAGAAAGAAAAATTAAAACCTCTTCAGCAAACATCTCCTTCACTCTCTCAGCATTGCAAAACACTCGTACCAACAATTATTAACTTTCAGCATAACTACCATACCTTAGCGCAGCACCTCTCTTACTCTTAGTCCCATGTGAACACATTGAATTCACACGTGAGGAGAAACGTCAAGATTAATTTGGTTTTTAATTGAATTAACTGTTCAGCTTCAGTCTCGTCAGTGGACTGCGTGGGGCTCTTCTCTGTCATTCTGTGCAAGTAGTTAACCCTACCTTTCCTTTCTTTATAGGGTGTATATATATATATATATATGTCTTAATTTACAATCTTATTTCGGCATTTTAGTTTATGGCTGAAGGATTAGGTGAGGGAAAGAGGATTAAAAAAATTACACTTGTTTTTGAGATCACTATAGTTGAATTGAATTAATGCATAATTGTTTTTAATGGTAAATCAATAGTTAACTATTTACTTATCGACTTAGCTTTCAAATTGAATAGTTGGCTAGAGGAATTGAATAAATAAATAACGTCAAATGAAGTTCTTGGTTTTGGATATTGATTATTGACATTGAACAATAAATTTGTTTCTTCTACCGAGGTGAAGGGATTGTGTACGAGGTCAGCAAGTTTTAAGCTGCAAAATTGTACTGACACAAAGAAAATCTTAGTTGCATATTAAGTTTGGGTATTAATTAAGGCCATCCCCACTTTACTTAACACTATTTTTTTTTTCTTCTTTTTTTTTTTTTACTGTTATAACTCTAACGGTTTTCATTTCATTTTAGAGTGTCAAATAACTCTCTAAAATTATTTTACATTTTAAATAATTTTATACAATTATTTTGTACTCTAAATAGCCCTACAAAGTCATTTTACATTCCCTAATGTACACATGCACGTAATTTGAAAGAGGGCCTTAATTAATACCCATTAGGTTTTCATATATGGAATATTAATTACGTGCACGTGTACACTTGTAATTGCAGCTACGTTAAGGAAGTTCATATAGAAAGGAGTAGAAAAATTCATTCCTTTATTTGGTAAGTTAAAAAGAATACTGAAGGGATATAATAAAAGTATTTTTAAAAGATGATAATACCCTTTTCAATAAAAAAAAAAATAGCACTTAATAGTAAAGCTTAACATAATCCAAAATTGAAATGTGAATTCAAAATCATTAAAAAAAACAAAATCTGATAAAAAGAAATATACATGGTAAAACTTGAATCTCAATGGTGACAGCACCAATCAGTGAACGCAAACCTTCTGAGAGAATAGAGGGCTTCTATCACATTCATAGCTTGAGATTGACAAGTTCCATGGTCATGAACAACAATGGCGGAGCACCTCTCCTAATCTACTGTGGTCCATAGACGGAGCATATGGTTGTGCAGCAGAGACAACTAACGAGTCATGGCAGAGGTTCTCGTTCCTCTCTTGTCTCACCGGGGACACCCATGCCCATGAAATCAGCAACGGCGAAGGCAGGGACAGAAGGGTAGAAAGGGGAAAAAAAGCTTCTCTCCTTGTGGAATGGCTCATTCCTCTCATTTTTGGGAGGAAAGGTCCACTCAATTAAAAATTGGAAAAGAGCCATTGTAGGTATTTTTCCTTTCTCAAGTAAACAGTAATCAAAGACACTCTTAAAAGGGAGAGCTAAAAAGAAGAAAATTGCTAATATAACCCACAGCCGAAAATGTCCTATCCTGTATACGTTAAACGTGAAAAACAATGTATGTATTATTTGTGATTCTCAAATGTTTGTGCATGCATGTGAGGAAGAGTGTTATATGCCTACATATGAGTGTTGTGGCGGCTAGGCTAGCAAGTCCAAGCCGCCAAAACCAGCAAAAAATACTAGGTGCCTATGTTTGAAACTCATGTATATATCATCCTGATCACATAATTTGATTTGAGTCTACATCTCTTGCACCAGGGCTCACAGCAACACTTCCACTCTGAGTTTTCTATATAATATAAATCTCAGTGCATGCTTAAGTAAATCAATTAATCTCCCACCATTAATGTTGTGATTCCGATGAGGAACAGGTGGATCGAGGAGCCATGAGAAGAAGAGTCAACAAGGTATAAATTAAAGCAGCATAAACACGAATGAAAGCCTGCAGCCTCAATAATTAATTGTCATTTATATATGTCAATATTAATTCAACCTCAAGTAATATATATGTATATATAATTCAACTCCTCCAAATCTCCTGAACCCATAATCCAAAATCATTTCCTCCATTGTAGATTATATGGTTTCCATGTTCTGCGTCCTCTCTCTCTCAATTTCTGTGTCAAATGACTTAGACAGAATGCCAACAAGCAGGAGGCACGCTTGCTTGCTTCTTCAATTTCATGAATGCCATGCCAAAGGTGGAGTTGTTTATATACATTTACGTTGTTTAATTTGGTTGTTGATTAATAATACTGGAAATAATGCAGAGTACTTAGAAGCAGGCCAACCAAAAACTTCATAGTGGCCTTTAAAACACGGTGCATGAACTGAAGCGTGATATTGCTAATTCTGTTGTTGACCTTTAAACGAGGTACTATTATTTTCTTTTGGATCAATGGTTGGATAAGAGGGAAGAAAGGGAATAAACTAACAAATAATTAGTCAATATTGAATCTTAATATATTTGACAAATCAAATTATCAATTGAATCTTATTTTAATTTTTTCCCCTTCCCCTTATTAATTAACAGAAGATCTCTAATCCATACAATACACCGGCATGCTTTTCCGGTCCATCTTTTACAAAGTAAATATCCCTAATTTTTTGAAAGGCATGCCAGGTCAGCAAGCTGTCTGACCCGGCTTGGTGGCATTTTCCGACCGCTCGGTCTACGTTGAGTGTCCTAGCAACCCGGTCCAAGCCGCCATAGAGGCTGTTACAGAACCGCATCATATGCTTGACGTCATAGACATTGTCTCCGAAAAACACCCTCACAATCCTCAGGAATTCCTCCAACCCACTAGGCAAGCTCCGGCGGGTAAGGATCTTGATAAGGTACCCAAAATCATACGCGCTGTGAAACGTTACCCAACTCACCGAATCGTTACAGACGAGTCCCGACGACATCATCAGCTCGGCGAACCTGGCGGAGTCGATTCCATCCGCGGCGTTCCTCCGGAAATCAATTCCCTGGCGCCTGAGCAACTCGATGGAATCCGGGGCGTAAGCGTCACGCTCCACATCGAAATCCATGAAATTGAACTCCCAGATGAATCGGTTTTCAGATCCGAGATCTGGCAGGTTGCCGTCGGAGTCGGAGAGAGTGAGACCCACTTGGATGAGGTTCAAGGCGTCGACGTTTGACTTCAACAGGCGATAATGATCGGAGGGTCGAAGTTGACGGTGGTGGAAAGGCTTGGTGGGGTCGATGTGGGGGCGGTAGATGACACCGGGGAATTCGGTATCCATGGAAATAAAGGGGTAGCGGTCAATGACTTCCCTGATGAACTCGAATTCAGATTCTAGATTAGAAGCCCATACTTGACGGATCAGAACGGGTTTTGAATTTGGATTTTTACTCATCAACATGGTATAAAAGGTGGGTGTAGAACTGGAATCAATTTCTGTATCAGTCTTCTTCTTCTTCTTCTTCTTCTGGCTCTTGGTGATTTGGTTTGAGTTGTTGTGTTCACGAGAGAGTGTAGTCTTATAAGGATGACTAAGGAGTAGTGGGGGCGAAGATGTTGCTGGGAAACTGAGGGTAGAGGAAGGAAAGTGGGGGATTAGGAGAGAGAAAATATTTGGGAGTCAGTGCGTATACTCGAGGAGAGAGAGAGAGTGTGGGGTATAACTGTCTAACTTCCACGCGTATGAAACTTTGACTGAGAGGAGTAATTTGCTTAGTCAATCACAGACTAGACGAGGTCGTTTCCACCTTGGCTCCTTCAAATCATTATCTTTTATTATTATTATTATTATTATTGCAATGATTGACCATATAATACATAATTGATAATTTTAAAAACTTTTCAATTCTCTCTGAAAAAGATAAAAGACGCACATTGTTTTCATTTTTAAGCCATTAATTTGTGGATATGACACTTTTTTTGTATTCAGCAAAATTAATTTGTTCAAAACCAGAAATGTGAATAGGTGCATGCATCACATATTATTTGTTTTGGTTTCACCTGCATCTAAGTTGGCTGAAATTTGAACATTAATTCCAAATATTAATATTGATGTTCATTTTAATTAATTAATTGGTGACGTATGCAACTGCTCTGATCTTAAGTAATCGTACAAAATTGTGTTCATGCATATCTAAGTATCTCTGTGGCTTGGAAGCTTCTAAGGTACACTCGACTCTTCAATAGTTGTGTTGTTACCGTACTACACTAGCTGTAGATTAAAATTAATTACTATTGAGTAATAGAAGAGCCGTAAGTGGTTGTTCAAAAACTTAATCCTATATTTATTTATATAACTTTATCGGCATGAAAACCATATGCTTAAATTGGGTGGTCCCATCCCATATACGCATTGTATCGTTATTGCATTTCTTCCCAACACAAAATATTAAACAGAAAGGAATCAACATTTTATAATAATCTACTTGCAACAATATTGAATTAATAAGGAAGGCCAGCTTAGGCCACTTTTCTCGTCTCATTCTCATTCATGACTTTACCTTGGTTTGGCAGTTAAAGAACAGATAAAGGAATCAATTAAGCTTAATTTTTAATTAATGGGAAAAGCAAAATAAATAAATAAAATTCTCTTTTGACTGCCTTCCTCCCGCCTTCTTCGGCACTAAATTAGTTCTCAAGTCTCCTTCGACCCCGTCTCCGGTCATTGTGTCGTCTCTCTTGACTCTCTTAAGCCAAGAAGGTTTTACTATATATTTTATCCATATCTCATTAGGATATATATATATAGTAGGAATTGGGATACAAATTAAAGTTCCTCGAGTTGATAATTATATATATAACACATTTTGAGTGATTAAAAATATACTTAAATTCAGATTATAATTTATAAAAACCCACCTGGAAAAGACAATTAAAATGCAGAGGCCAGTTAAATTTGGCGAAAGCAGCATTTCATGTGAATTTGGGTCAATAATGTCAAACTATATATTAAATCTATACAAACACACATGGCCAAATTAAATATACGTTATGTTTCATTTTAACAGAAATGCATGCAAGTAATAGACAACGCACCATATACTCATATTTAGGGCATGGTCCGGCCATGCATATGACCTAGCTAGCTAGTTTGAGAACTTGACTGTTGTTCGATCCTTCCTTGATTAATTAGGGCATGGAGTGTCCTCCAGCTCGTCGAGGATGAGTAGTTCCATCCATTAATATTTTATATTAAATTTTCTCTGCGCCTGTGGGATCCAATCCTGGCGGCCTCGTACGTAAGATTTACAAGCAAGTCTTAGTCGGGCCATGCATGTATAAATACTATGTACGTCTCAGGATTAAATATCTTGCCCCTCTCCTCTTAGGTATTAGTGTTATCAGGACCAGCCAGCAATAAAAAAGGCCGAAACGTCTCAATGATTTCGTCTCCTGCCAAGCAAGCAATACCACAGGGACGATTCATGTTTCTATTAAGGTCGTGATATGACTTCTTTTATCTTTTTCTTTTTTTTTTACTACAATTTTAAATGTATTTCCCAAAGTGGTAAGAATGTTATCTTCAAGGAATTACACATGTTTGTCGTACTACTTCTAATACACAATCTTTTTTGCTTTCAACAATCATGTATCTTATTTAGCCTGCGTACACCAACAAACTATACTGCTTGAATTATTCGATTACCAAATTGGATTAAAGAACAATTAATAGAACTGATCGAAACATAATACAGCTGAAACAGTTGTCTTGCAGCTCCTTCCATCCTTTTATTTATTTAATTTTTTGATATAACCAAAGTATCCCGACGGATAATTGGATCATTTTACTTTACTGTAAAGCTGAATCAAGAAACAATTAATTGTTTAATTAAGAAAAATTTTATGCGAATCAAGTATAATACATCATTCTTTCGAAGTATCTCCATTACTATAATACCGAAAACTTAGTATTACTATTGTTTACAATTAGCTAATTAAGTAGACATTACATTTATCATACTCATTCTCTTTTCTCTTTTTTGTTTTATGACTGATTTTAATGACAATATACTCAAAATGTAAGTGATACAACATTGAAAATTTGTCCCTCCCCCCCCCCCCCCCCCATGACGATTTTTTTGCCTTAGAAGATATCCTTTCTCTTTGCTTACTTTTCTCTAAGTTTCTGTAGACATTAATGCTTGAAAAATCAGTTGTTAGCTCAACTACCATGGTAATAATAGATGAGCAATCGTTTGTGCTTTTCTCACACGCATGTTCATACTTGTTAATTTAGCTATGGCAGTACCGTAGATTTTGATTTAAAAAGAGATAGACAGAGAGAATGCAGAGAATGACATTAGGAATAAGAATAATATATAACCGATGAAGCCGATTTATTAACTAGTTGATGAGTGGGAGAGTTTTAGAGATGAGAGGGAAAGGCAAACTAAAACAAAGAAGAAAGGAAAAACTGAAAAGACATCTAAGGTATGTGTAGCTGGATTTAGTTTTTTTATTGGACTGAACTATATTTCAGCTATTCACTTAAAAAACTATCACCAACACACATTTGCTGACCTAATTTGAATCCTTCATCTACTGTCTTGCAGAGTGAACTCTGCTAGATCCATGTGTGGCTAGGCTAATGCTTCTTGGAGTTTTGTTGATTAAGGAAGTCAAGCAAGACAGTGTTGTTGCACTTGGGGCATTTGGGATCAGTATCTACCTCTGATAGCATAACGTACATGAGGCATCGCGGACAACCTACCAGATGCATCTCCCTTGTTACCATATTTGCATGCTCGTGCTCATTGTGATGCTGCTGCTGCAGCTCCAAATGATTCTCTTCCACCACTGACGACACGCTTGGAATTGATCCCTCAGTAGCTGTCGCCTCCGACGAGTAGGATAATATTGAAGATGTGGAAAACTGATCTGGCGACTGATCTGCTAATGATGATGAGTTGGCCTGCTCTCTAGTTGGTGCTGGGTGTGGGGACAAATTCAGCCTCAACTCCATCCTTGAACTGCCTCGCCCTCTTTTACTCATCTTTCTCTGGTTTCAACTCTTACACCAATCAAAAACTCCTTAACCCCTTTGTCTGTAACAAACCCAGGTGGTCAGTTTTTTAAAGGACGTTTCCTTTATAACCATAATATAAATTCAATTAAAAATGTTAAAGAACGCTTACCTTATAAAGGAAAACAAAATCTCATTGGATCAGAGCCAGCAAATAGAGATATATAGATTGAAGAGTTTAGCTAGGTTAAAGATAGAGAAGAGGAGTTTTTCTTTTCTTTTTGTGTTGTTGAAATTGAGGTAACAGCCAGCCCAGAAGGGGCATTATATAGTGGGTTTTTAGAGAGAGAAATAGATGAATATTGATTACCCTTTATTGTCATATTTAATAATGGCCATGTTTGGAGAGTAAGCCGTGAACTCAATTTGGAGAGAGGACATCTATCTGGAGGAAAAAAATGCTCAGAATTAGATAGGATGGTAACAATACATTATGCAGCTAGCTAGCTTTTCATTCATTGCTAATAGCATGGTCATCAAAACATATAGGTACTAGTCTTTTTTCCTTTTACAGGGAAACAATTTTCCTAATTTCTTTCTGTTAAATCCTTTTCAACAAGTTTATTGTTAATTTAACAGTGCCTAAAAGTCTCGTAGCTATATTTATTGAAATGATGCTGACCAATCGACTCGCATGCCCATTTGGTTATTGGTTATTTCAACTTGAATAACTCAACTCAAGCTTTCTCTTCTTTTCTCTACTTCTTGTTTATCAATGAGAGAGGAGACTATACAGCAGACCATAAATTATCCTCTTCTATATCCACAATGGAGTTATTAAACCTAATATCTTTGTCTCATTGAAGAAAATTTGCTAAAGTTTATTTTCGACCAAAATTATGAACTTCCTCCTCATATTTATATAAATTCCCTCTTCTTGGTATATATTTTGGTGCTCAAAGGAATGAAAACTAGTCAACCCATTATTCCAAATGGTCTCTACGCACCGCTAATTATACGAAAACTGACATTGATTTGGATCACAATGTAGACTTAATTATAACATGTTTATATTTGTTCTCTCTTATGGCGCAGAATATTCCATGCATCATATCTTTATATATTTCAAACGAGACTTCTTAATAAAATTATCCTTCAAAATGCAATTCTCTGCTTATAAATTTTTTATTCAATACTTAAATATTATATTAAATATCATCTAATTTAAAATTAAATTAAATAAAATCACAACTACACCCTACTTTACCATGGTTATACTAATTAATGTTGTATAACGAGGTTGTGCTTCTAGGCCACTCGTTTTCCAACAACCTTTTTCTCAGTCCGTGGGATGCAATTATCAGAATTCAGAAGGATAATAACTCATCAACCGCAACTGTCACTTCTCAATGATTCCAGTTTTAAAAGACAGAGTAGATCGTTCCCGCGAGTCTTTGTTTTATAACTTTTACATCAATTAATTTATATTTGAGTTAAATAAAATTATAAAAATAATATTTTTTTAAAAAAATAATTTAAAATATTTTTTTATTAGCCAATTTACACTCTTAATGGTACGAGTTCACCGTGGGTTTAAACCTCCTTATTCTTATTTATAACTATATATATATATATATATATATATATATATATTCATAAACATGCATCTCGTTTCAAATCTATAAATGTGTCATATATTAAATCTAAATTATTCTCTCCTTTTCTTTTTGAAAAGACATTAGATTTGTCTTGCTTATAATAGCACATATTTATTTCCTTTTTTTCCCCCCTTAAAGTTTGCTATAACTTACCGACAATTTTCTCTGCCAGAATTTAAGTGTTCCTTTTAAATAGATAGATATAAATTTTCTTCTGTGTTCCTCATCAAAATGTCTCAGAACTTAAATACAGTAAACAATATGATGGCCCAACCAAATTAAATGATTCAACCTCTAGGATGGGGTTTCAGACTTTCAGTTTCACCAAATAAAAAACACAAAAGCAATGAATATTTCCCATTTAAATTTTTTTTTTAAAAAACAAAATATGTTAAAACTCTTATCTTCTCAAAACCAACTTAGTCAAGAAAAATTGGTCTAATTAAAAAAGACAAAATTTATATTCTAAAGTGTCATCAATTTGAATCCTATTATCCATATTTTTAAAAGTTAACTTAAAATATTTTAAAATCTTAAATAGTTAAGTACACTTATTCAAACATAAAGTGCAGATGATTAGAGTTTTTAGTACAGGAGACTTTCTAAATTTCCGGTTAGATAAAAAGTGGTGACTCTGAAAGCATTCGTCTTGATCATAAACTAAAGAGAACTTCCAGCAATATTATATTGCTGGGATGTGGCTTTTGCCTTCTGACTAAGGGAGGCAACCAAGCAGATAATCTTACCACATTGATATTTCACCATTTGTCATTACTTGCTGCACACCTTCAGATTGTCACATTGCTTTTGAAGGTATTCCTTATACTTTTTTTCTCATAAATACTATGATGCACATTCAACCATAACTTCACATCTGAGATAATAAGCGGCATAAATAACCAAATATAATTGGCTATTGATGGGTTATACAAGACATTGAACACCCTGCAATTTCCATTTGAAAGATGTGACACTCGCATCAAAACAGAAGTCAAAATATACATACAGGGTGGGAAGCAAATCTTTTGCAAGCTTTTCTTTTAACGAATCAAGAAACAAATCTACAGAGTGAGCTTAAAATGAACATTTTTGACAAGCTTGCTTTCCCAGCCTAATCCTCTAGGATTTGCTCTCGCTCAAGCTCAAGAATGCGCTCAGCCAGAGAGCTTACAGTGCCATTTACCGTTCCGTTATTACCTCTACACTGATGCAGTTGTTCCTGGAGATGCCGTACAAGCTCATTAAGTCTCCGTATATTCTTTTCTTGCACCAAAATAATCTGCAATAACCAATATCAATCAGAAACAGCTACATTGAATTCTGACCAAAACAGCATGGCACCAAATCTACCAAAATTTTATGTTTCTCATTTTGGACTTCCAATTGTGGATCTTGATATATGAAGATATGGCTAATAATTAATATGTACATATATCACTACACCATTGTTTAATAATATTGAAGAACCACTGAGTTGTATACAATATACATAAGCGACCACTAAACTCAGACTATCACAATCTTTGGTATGGTACCACTGTCTTCTGCAAACATTAGCTGTGATTCCCAGACTTCAATGGCAAATTTCTTTTATTCTCTTACTTCGTTTACTTTACAATAGTTTTATCACATGATAATTGATCAACAGGAACATGTTGCATTCAGAAAATCACAAGTGAAGAGTTGTTTCAATCATTACCAATTCACTATACTTGTCAATGCTCCGAAGAATGTTGTGTTCTAGTCACCACTACTACTTTACTTAATCCCTTTACTGTCTGAGGAGACAGTCTATATTTAGTTGCTGTTCTCACAGTGAGATAGTTTTTTTGGTCGCATATAAAACATAAACTGTCACCAATGATGAAACTTGATATTTCTGAAATACTGAGATGCTAAAGCTATGTCATTAGGAGATTGATCTATGTAATCTCAATTAATTTGAATCATCACCAGTGAACAAAGTCATAATGATGCAGATTTTTAAGTTAGAATAGCAATATAACACAACCTTGATAGCCTAGCTCATAGCAGAGAAAGGTCTAAAAAGGACACGACTGCAAATTTAAACTCTCTTTTACACAAAGTTGACTTCGTTCTGAACCATATGATAGAAAAAAAGCTTTCGGGACAGAATTCCAAAACTCCAGATGAATTCAAAGAAAACAAAGATACTAATAAATTCTAATCATTTCCTAGGATAATGGAAAGAAGACTATGTGAAAGATCAAACTTCAATTCTGAACATTCCCATTTAAGAAAGTGATAGCTATAGACTATCATAAAAAAGTGTCTCACAAAAAAGAATTAGCTAATTGGAGATAAACACACATGCAGTTTCACTTTGAGAGAAAGTTTGCGAAGTTGTATATACTATATATATATATATTCTGAGATGTAAAACCATAGGAGGTAACTGCCAATAAAACTAATTGCCGAATTGAGGAATGGTGGAGTGGTTAGTTTTCATGACTCTTCAAATTTGAGCACAAAATTACGTAGTTATCTTTACTTTTAAGGAAAGTTAAATAACGTAGCCTGAGATTTTGGTAAAAACTAAAATTGCATACCAAATTGGGAATTATTTTCCCCATTTTTACAGATTAAATGTAACTTTATGCATGTTTCAGGTTGAAGTGAAGCTCTAATTAGGATTTTGAATAAGAAGGCAATCAGAAAAGGCACAATACATAAATGTCAAAGAATGGCTAATCTAAAGTCACCAATCGCATCAACAGAAGAATATATAAACGATGAACAAAATGGATTGGGGGGAAAAACTTAATACCTTCTCCTTTATAGTTTCTTCTCTCTTAGATATCTGGTGCTGCTTCTGAGATATGCCGGGATTTGAGTCAACATCAACCACAAGTTGTTGCCTCCACTCAAACTGAGAAGTGATTATAAGTATAAGAAGCAAAAAAACAAGTAACATAGGCCTCGACATCTTTCCCAATTACTGGTTAAAAACCTGTTCACGATTAACCAAAAAAAGATGCATTACAGAATAATAGTTGTCATGCACAGTTTGAATAAAAAAAAAAAAAGAATGCGCAATTTGAAGAACAAAGTCCTATGCTGTTCTATCCTTATCTTTTTCTTTCTTTTTAACAGTCAAAAGAAAAGTTGGTTTATCAAATCCAAAAAATAATGTAGGTTTGTAGCTGCAGATAACAGGAAAACTAAATAAATCACAGCTCAACAATGAAATTCAGGAAACCCCGGGTTGAAACAAACAAAAAGTAAACAATACTGAAGAAAAGGACACTGCATTATATCGTTGTGAATACAATATCCGCGAACCCACAACTCTTCTAAGGTCACTAAGGAGAAACAGTAGAACTTCTCAGTTGGTTAATCTGGAAAGACACTCATTGTGAACCAAGATGTTTAGATTCCGAACAAAGCTTATAAGAAGTAAACTTGTTAAATCAGGTCAAACTAAATCATGATCAACGAACAAATACTCTCAAAAGCATGTTTTTCCAAGTAGAGAAGAAAGAAATCAAATTGAAAGTGAATACTTACAGATCGAGGTCGAGAAGAAAATCATAATTTCATCATAAATCCCCTAGGGGATCCAGAAAATTCGAGCTCAGTTCCAGCCGATACCTGTGTTTCCAGAAAGTGTCTGGAATTCAATGAATTCTAAATCAAGACTAGAATAGAAATAAAATTTCCGAAGCTAAATATGGGGTTTTATATTTGTGCTTTGAATTCGCTGTCGTCGGAAGCCACCGTGAGCGCAACCGGATCACAAGAGTCTTACTCAGTTTAATTACAGTTTTTTTTTTTTTACTGTTTGAAGTTTCTTTGAAGTGTCAACCGTTTACGAACACGACAGTAACTCTTTGAAGACGAAGGAAAGGATCAGCTGCGGGTGGAAACATTGTCCATCCCCTAGGACGAACCAGAAACAGTCAATGCATTGCCACACGTGTAAATTTATAGCCCTTTTGGGCTGCAAAGAGAACATGAAAGAAACCGATTAATTTTTTTATTTTTTTTTTTTGTGCTCACGTTCTTTAATTAATTTTAATGCAATTTTGTGACATGATAATTATAAAATAGTAAATGCAAATTTTATTTCCCATTTTAAATCTTTCTTGACGCATATATAGTACGTTTCCAGATCTATCTTGGTACTAAATTTAGTAAAATTGTGCTAAAAAAAGAAAAGAAAAGGAATACACATATATACACACAAACGCACTAAGTTAGATCCACAGAAATCAGAAACATAATGAATTTCATGGGTGTTTGTAAGAAAGCAAGTTTTACAGAGATGGTCTTAATCTAGACATAGAAAACAAGAATTCACGGAAGAGAATCTTCCGGACTAGGAATTTTACCTTTTTAAGGTTGGATTCGTCACTCGTCAAGCTTAAGGAAACCTCTGGGCATTGGCGTAGGGAGATACACATCCAATGCCTTATGGCATCTCTTTCCAAAGACCCCTAATTAAACAGAGCTAAACATCGTTTACAAACATCCGCTACAAAAAAGATGCTCTTTCCCCTGTTTCTTTATTTATTTGGCGCAGAGGAGCGCCATTATAATTAATACTTTACATACAAAATTTCTAGGGTTAGCATTGCCTACACTTGCATTTGTCTAATTATAATTTACATTGGAAACCAAATATCCCATAACTTTTCACTTGTTTAAGACCTCCCAATAAAGACAAAAATAAAGCAACCAAGAACAACGCAAGCAAAACTAACATGGTAAAGTAGCTACTGCTTAATGAGTGCTTTGAGCATGGGAAACGAACTCGTGTAGCAGAATGGCTTGGTTTTTCAAATTTGATTACTCTTGCAGGAGAATGCCTTGGTTTATCGAGCTTCAATCTTATTCTTCGTTGTGCTGTGCCTTGGGAAGGATGTATCTGCGCTGGATCCTGTAATCTTGTGTTAGCCTCTTGCGTCAGTGAAGATTCGTCTAGCTTGATTATATCGTGTTTCAGTATCTCAGCAAAGAAATCCTCTTCATCCATCTCCTAGAGTTAGTGTCGTTCAAAACACAACGTATCAGAACTCTTGTATCGATCTAAAAGTGCATGAGTCTATGACAAAGAAGCTAAATAAATCTACCTTTTGGTGACTGGTAGATTCTGTAAAGTTAGGATCATTTGTTGGACTTGGTCTGAGATTGGATTCAGTGGTAGAATCAATTTGCTCCACTGAAAGGGAACCATAACTGCTGCTGCTCCGTTTGGAGCTACATGCAGCACCTTTATCTTGCTCAGAGACACCCAATTGATCAGTCCCAGTACAAGAGATAGCACAGTTACTTTCATGTGAAGTTCCTGCTTGCCTTTGACTTGAAGAGGCTCTATTTGGAGCATCATTCATACGGAACTCAGTGTTCCTCTTGAGGCGACAAACAACCAAAGAATCCTAAAACATGTTGTAGATTACAACTTGGAATCATCTAATCACTAAATTACTCTTATTGCCTCCATAGTAAAGAAACAACAGCAATATTTCATCAATGTGTGCATATTGTTAATCAAAAGAGAAAATAAATAAATAGTGTAGATGATAATTAAATAGCCACCTGAGCTTTGTCATTAATGCAGTACTCATGCATAATCCATTCGGTTCTTTCCCCTTTTGGTGCACGACCCAAGTGGAATACCAGAGTCCGCTTGGTACCTATGACATTAGAGCCTGACTTTACATTGCGCTCTTTTCCAGTGGCCTTCCAATAACCACATTCAGTTGCTCTCTTACTCTGTGAGCCATTTGGGTACTTTCTTCCACGAGGGGAGAAGAAGAACCACTCGTTTTCTGATTGAATGAATGATTTGGCTGTTTGCAATCAAACCATGCAATACACAGATTAATTTCTTTCAATTTGATTCTCTTCTTAGGGATGATCAAAGTGCACATATTAGGGAACGTGGATACTTAATATAACAGTACACGCTTAGGCCAAAGTTTAACTGAATTGGACCCACTAATAAATAATTACTAATCTGTTGAAGCACCAAAGTCACACATATATTGGACCCATAAATTGATTGTTGAATAAAGGATTTGACTTTAATAAAAAGGATGAGAGAAAGACAGTACTACGATATAAAAATGTAAAGAAGTGGGTGGAAGAATTGTGAGTAAAAATAGAAACCTGGTAAATCCCAAGGCTCATATCTACAAATTTCAACCTCGGGAATGACTTGCACACTCTCTTCGTGGCCATCTAACTTCTTGCTAAGGTAATAAGAAATCAACTCTTCGTCGGTGGGACAGAACCTGAAGCCAGGAAACATAGAAGAAGCCGCGATTGACATCTGCGCTTCCCTCGTAACCCTGTCCATCCTCTGAAACTGCGAACCCTCCTCTCTGCTTTCTTTGTTCATCTTAATAATTCTCCCATGAACATAATACTAATACTATTATTTAGGGTTTAATAAAGCTGCTATAAGAGGAAGAATAGAATAGAATCGACGAAAGCTACAAGGTAAAGGATTCAATTCGCGAGGGTTATTCCTTAATTTAGTATTAGTATTTGGCTGGCTTGCTCTGTGATTGTGCTTTGTTTTGGTTTGCAAAGTCGTTGGAGTCTTGTCTTGTAGACACAGATTCTGGATTTTCAGGAGAGAGTCGGCAGAGCTGAAAGACACGTAGGACCCATTATGCGGATCGAAAATATTACGTGGCTGGCTCGCGTGGTTCAGATCCCCGATACACCTTTTGTACTGTCTATCAATCGCCGTTTTTTTCATTTTTTTTTTCCCGTTATCTCTGACAGACAAACTGGGAAAACCCAAAACACTCGAGTCAATTTGTCGTTTATGACATCCCCTGCCTGCCACCCGCGCTCTCTCACACTCTGATTCTCACCCCCTTCCATGACTTCCTTACCATTTAAGAACTGATATTGATATAAATAACAACGAGAGAGGTTCTTTGGATCCTTTTCACAAGTGATTCTTTTGCAATTTCCTGTTGATATTCTGTATCCCTTCTCTGCTCCTTCCTTTTTCTGTAGAAGGACTAAGGTACAATAATGTTTTGTTCATTTCCAGTGTAAATAATCACAAAGAAGTGTTTTTTTTTTTTTTTTTAAATAAAAAATTTGCTTGACTTGTTCTTGTTTTCCCATGGCATGAATGAACCGTTTGATAGGATATTTATTGTTTTTGCTCAGTTTAATGAAGATTTTGAATGCTTTCATATCCTAACTTCCATTTAAGCAGGGATGAATTAGAGATTCGAGACTTGATGAATGTTTCACAATGATGCTTTATCGAATATTATAAGTGTTATAACAATCACAGTATTAAAATAAAAAATAATACGTATAGAGATTTATGTGATTCGATTAAGTTAATCTATAGAAAGAGAAATGTTTTATTTATGATTTACAATGACAGTTACACTATACAATCTTGAGTCCCTACAACAAATCTTAGTTCGGAGAAAGCAAATTTATATATGGCCCATATTACAAACCGGGTCAAACCAAATATATAACCGGAGAATACATGGCCCGGTCCATCCGTCTCCACCACAGACCTCCAAAAAATTTCCTTTCGGGTCAGGTCATCAATGGGTTGTGACAAAAATTACAAGTCACTTAACAATAAGTATAATTGAATTAGCTTAGGAAGTCTTTGATCCTATAATTGCTTTCTGCCTATACTCGTTTTCATCATTTATGGATAACGTAAAAGTCTTCATGGATTTTGCATCATTTGTGTCGCAGTTTGGTTTGGTTTAACAATTTATGAGAGACAAGTTGATTGAATTTATATGTGTTTCAACTAGAAAGCATCCAAACAGCACTTTAATCAGACACATTAATTACCTTTCCCTACCAAATCTTGGGCAGGATCCTTTGAATTTTAACATTTAGTAGTGATGTATCTAATGCTCTGTAATTTGATAATTTTCCGAAGATATCTTGGAGAAATATAGAGGGCAAATTTTATCTTGACTAGACACTACGAAATAGGCATGACCTGGAGTGTTTAGCTTGATTATCAGGGACCATCCAAAAAGAAAAAAACCAGCCACTCGTACATCAACATCGTTATAAGTTGCTGTCTGTCACAATTCACAAATGGTTTCTTGCTTTCAAGATCTTCCTGGACTTTCTGTGATAGCGCAGGGCAAGGGTTTGTTTTAGCGTCATGTCATGCGGTTGTTGTAATTACCAATCATGTGGTTGTTGGCAATGGGCAAGCATCTGATTCTCGCATTACCACACAGAGTCGATGCTTTGTTCTATTTGGCAGCGAAAATTCATCGAAATGTAACCTAAATAAGATTATGAAGGAGAAGGCGTCACCTAGCTATTTGTATTTATCGAGTCATTGCACCTTCTTCTTTCCATCATAGATAATGCTCTTTGTAAAATTTGAAAATATAAACTAGGTACGTAAAAACTCGACATAGAAAGCTAAAGGCTGGTCGGATATACTGAGTCATTGAACCTGCTTATGAGGATACAAACACAAAAACTACGGGTTTTTTTGAAAAAAAATAAAAATGTTTAAGAAAAACTACCGAATATATTTAATTATATATAGTTTTACATAATGATTTTGTATAGTAGATGATATACGGCTTAAATAATTGGCTTTACATGACAAAGGTCCCCGGTACTCATATTAAATTATTAATAATAGAAAGAGAAGGTCTTCAACACTTTGATTCTTTTTTTTTTTCGCCTGTTATAAAGAATTCACTATTTAGATAAAATTGTAATATTGTCTTTTTTGATCAATTATAATAAAGTTTTTAAAGTTATGTACAAAAATAATCATTTTTTTAAAAATGATTTATTTACTTTTTGTACAAGAAAGTACTAGTAGCAATGATTTATTAGTTTATGACGATTTTCATTGACATATCCAAATCTAGTTAATTGTCCACGCTCGCAGACGACTCTGGGGTGAGAAAAAAGAGACATGGCGCTTGTAACAACTCACAGCGTCGGCAATGGACCGCTGTTGGCCGAGGTTGATATGGGCTCTGATTACAACGCGCCCACTATCCGAGCCACGGTCGTTCAGGCTTCTTCTATCTTCTACGACACCCCCGCCACTTTGGGTAATTCCTTCAGATTTTCTGATTGAATTAGTAGGATTTTTGTTTTTCTTTACTTGCTGAGCTATTCATTTGCTCTATTTGATCCTACTTAAATTTTCTGTTTTTCGTGTTTATGTCCGACTTGCCATTTGCCTGCTTGGAATTCTTGGCATTGCTCTATTTCCATTTCGACCAAGTTGAGACCTTTGTTTTGCATGCTCTGGAAACTAAAAAGTCCTCTTCTCAGATGCAGTGAATTTTTTATTTTTTTTTTATCTCTTATTTTTTACATGCAGATAAGGCCGAGAGATTGATAGCTGAAGCCGCTAGCTATGGATCACAGTTGGTTGTATTCCCAGAAGCATTTATCGGGGGTTATCCACGAGGATCAACTTTCGGTGTTACTATTGGAAACCGCACAGCCAAGGGTAGAGAGGAGTTCCGAAAGTATCATTCTGCAGCCATTGATGTGCCTGGTAAGAGTTAGGACCCAACTTTAGTATTTGTGGGACACCTATCCTGGATTTCCAATTTCTCCCAGGGCAAATCTGCTGCGTTAGAGAATATAAATATACATTCAACATAATATAACAGAAGTATAGTAGGTTGCAAAAGCTACTGCTCCATGTTAAAGACAGCATTGGTAATAAAAGTGCATCCTCATTTCTAAACAAGACGAATTTAGTAAAATAAAATTTGCTGCGAATGTTAAGTTTTATTGTCCTGTTTTTGCCATTGGATTTTCATTCTGGTTATTGAGGTACTATAAGCTAGTTTTTTTATTTTTCCAACAAGGAAAGAAGTCTGTTGACATTACTCCAGGACGTATTACTACTCTAATGTATCCATGTTATAACCTTGTAAGTTGGGACTAATATATCTGATATGCTGTAGGTCCGGAAGTTGATAGATTGGCAGCAATGGCTGGAAAGTATAAAGTGTATTTGGTAATGGGTGTGATTGAGAGAGATGGTTACACACTTTATTGTTGTGTCCTCTTCTTCGATTCTCAGGGTCGTTACCTGGGAAAGCACAGGAAAATCATGCCGACAGCCTTGGAGCGCGTTATGTGGGGTTTTGGGGATGTATCTACAATTCCTGTTTTTGAAACTCCCATTGGAAAAATAGGTGCTGCCATTTGTGCTGAGAGCAGGATGCCACTTTATCGGACGACCCTGTATGCTAAAGGTTTCAAATTTGTTGAACTTTGATCCAACTTCCAATTGCACACTGTAATACAAAGCCAAAGCCACAAAATTGCATGTAAAACTACTTATGCTTGTCCAACAGCTAGACTGTTAAGAGCCTAGCTGATTATATGGGTCTTTGTTTCACAGGTATTGAGATATATTGTGCACCTACTGCTGATCCCAGGAATGTGTGGCAACCATCAATGATCCATATTGCAGTTGAAGGTGGATGCTTTGTTTTGTCAGCAAATCAGTTCTGTAGAAGGAAGGATTACCCACCCCCTCCAGAGTATGTATTTACAGGCTTAGAAGAGGACCTTACACCAGATTCTGTTGTTTGTGCTGGGGGTAGTGTCATCATATCGCCATCAGGGGCTGTTCTGGCAGGACCAAATTATGAGGGGGAGGCACTCCTCTTAGCAGAGCTAGGTTTGTTGTTCTTATAAGATACCCACACTCATTGAACTTGTTAGTATTGTTTATTTATTATTTTTCTGAATGATGTCTAGTAGGAATCATCCCAGGCAAGTATATTTTCACAGTGGGTTTTGAAAACCAATTATGTTTTCCCCTTCCCATCATTTATGGATTTCAAGTATGGTGTGAATTACTCCAGACGATTTTCACGGATTTTGCATCATATGTGGTCAGTTTGGTATGGTTTAACAATCAAGAGACAAGTCGATTCAGTTTGTTTTCCAACTTGAAAGCATCCAAACTGCAATTCAGACACATTAGGATTTTTCTTTAGTCACCATATTGATATACGGAATTGATTGGAATTGAACAAATACATTATAGCATTTAGTGGTGTGTCAGTGTCTAAGGTCTGGAATTCCATAATGCTGCGCAGATCTTGGAGAAATAGCAAGGGAAAAATTTGATTTTGATGCGGTTGGACACTACGCAAGACCTGAAGTGTTCAGCTTAATTGTGAGGGACCATCCAAGAAAACCAGTTACGTTTGCATCGACATTGACCGAAGTTGAAGACTATCGCAAGTAATTTCTTGTTTTGAAGATCAGCGTTTTCTCGTCGGTTCTGGACCATTTCCTGATAATGTAGGATATGGGTCCTAGTTTGAATGTCATGTCACGTGTGTGGTTGTTGTATGTTAACACTTGTCTCTTCTTTGGTTTGTTGAACTCAAAATTCTTGTAATTTGCAATATTTGGTTCTTGAGTCACTTTGGATTTTTCTTTATTTGTGTTTTGTTAATTTTGGCCGTAGTTACCAATCTCCCATTATGGCTTATACGTTTTAATTTCGTTATGGTTGAAATACCAAAGGACCCAACCTCAGCTGGAGCCGGCCATAGCTCAAAGAGGCAAATAAACGTAAACGTAAAAATTCTTGACATCTGGTAAAATATACCTGGGCTAATATGGTCTAAGCTAATTTTCTGAAAGAAAAGGCTAATATGCTTTTCTTTTTTTTGAATTTTAACACAAGCATGTAATAATTTATCCCTACCATTAATCTAATTGTTGAATTTCTTTCTTCAACTTGAGCGAAAAAGCGAAATGACGAGAAGGTGAGAGGGACAGTGCGGACATTATGATAAATCCTTCTAAAATTATAATTATAAAGTAGGATGCTTAATGATTTATATTCATTTCATTGACATTGAACAAGAAAGTTCTTTCCACCACATAAAATTAAAGAGATCATCTATAAATGGAGGGAGTGTAACTTCACCACACTGCAACTGCCGAGCAGCAGAAAATAGAGATCCCAACAAGACATGGTGCTTTTAACAACTCAAACAGTCAGCGATGCACCAGTGCCGGCCGAGGTTGATATGGGCTCTGATTACAACGCCCCCACCGTCCGAGCCACGGTTGTTCAGGCCTCTACTATCTTCAACGACACCCCCGCCACGTTAGGTACTTCTTCATTTTACTTTATTCCTTAAAATATTTGGCTATTTTTCTGTATTTGCTTGGCATGTTGCTCTGTTGGTCGTGCTTTTCTCTGTAAGTTTCCCTTCTTTCTCTGTTTCTGTTGCGAAAGACGCAATGAACTTGCTATACTCTCTGAGTCTTTGTTTTCCTTC
The DNA here is from genome assembly GCA_022379115.2 of Bauhinia variegata. Taxonomy (NCBI): domain Eukaryota; kingdom Viridiplantae; phylum Streptophyta; class Magnoliopsida; order Fabales; family Fabaceae; genus Bauhinia; species Bauhinia variegata. The sequence goes on from CM039432.1 coordinate 18,521,835, forward strand.
TGTTTGTCCTGTATAAGTCTACGGGTCTTGTTTGTTTTCATCCATGGCTAGCTACTTTGTTTAAATGATGTTGTTGTTTGATAGTGTTTCCAATTTCTGATGATTTTACGTATTCACAGATAAGGCTGAGAGATTGGTGGCTGAAGCAGCTAGCCATGGATCACAGCTGGTTGTATTTCCAGAAGCATTTGTAGGGGGCTACCCGCGTGGTTCAACTTTCGGTTACGGTCCTAGTATTGAAACGGGCACTGCTAAGGGTAAAGAGGATTTTCGCAAGTATCATGCTGCAGCCATTACTGTGCCTGGTAAAAACTTAGACTTTTTTGGGAGAACTATTCTGTATTTCCAATTGCTGGCAGCATAAATTTGATGGAATCATTTTGTTGAAAATACAAATGGATTTAATTCTTAATGCTACTTCTCCATGTAAGACCATAAATTTCTCTAAAATCCTTGGTAATAAGTTGCATGTTTGCTTCTAGAGAAGATGCTTTTAATAAAACTAATATTTGCCATTGGTATATCACATCAATTGCCACTAATTAACATGTCTTATATGTTGCAGGTCCTGAGGTTGATAGATTGGCAGCAATAGCTGGTAAATATAATGTGTTCATGGTAATGGGTGTGGTAGAAAAAGAGGGCTATACACTTTATTGCAGTGTCCTCTTTTTTGATTCTCAAGGTCGTTACCTGGGAAAGCACAGAAAACTCATGCCCACTGCATTGGAGCGCATTGTGTGGGGATTTGGGGATGGATCGACAATTCCTGTGTTTGAAACTCCAATTGGAAAAATAGGTGCTGCCATTTGTTGGGAGAACAGAATGCCACTTTTGAGGACAGCCATGTATGCTAAAGGTTACAACATTTTAGAATTCTCTTCCAACTTCCAATTACATGCTATAAGACTAACGCTACAAAAACTGCTTATTCTTGTTGTACTGCACCTAATTTCTTAAGCTTAAGCATCATCGTATTTTTTATGTTCAGCTGATTCTTCATTTCACAGGTGTTGAGATATATTGTGCACCTACAGCTGATGCCAGGGATGTGTGGCAGGCATCAATGACGCATATTGCACTTGAAGGTGGATGCTTTGTTTTGTCAGCAAACCAGTTCTGCAGAAGAAAAGATTACCCACCTCCCCCAGAGTATGAATTTGTAGGCACAGAGGAGAACATTAAACCAGATTCAGTTGTATGTGCCGGGGAAGTGTCATAATATCACCTTCAGGGGAAGTTCTGGCAGGACCAAATTATGAGGGAGAGGCACTCATCACAGCAGATCTAGGTTTGTTATGCGTGTCCTTGGCAAAATCCTTCTTTGAATTTCTTAATATGATGGAATACAATTCTTCCACATTGTTAAAAAAAAGGACATGATTCGAATTGGAAAACTATTATATAACATTTTGTGATGCATCTAAATGCTTTGAAATTTGAAAATGGTGTGCAGATCTTGGAGAAATAGCAGGGGAAAAGTTTGATTTTGATATGGTGGGACACTATGCGAGGCCAGAAGTGCTCAGCTTGATTGTCAGGGACCTTCCAACAAAGCCAGTTACTTTTACTTCAACGTCGACAAAAGCTGAAGAGTCTCACCAGTAATTTTTTGTTTTTGATATCATTGACTTTTCTCAGGTTCGGTTTGTTTTCCTGATAATATACGAATAAGGGATGGATTAGTTTCAGCGTCATCTATGGTTGTTGTTTAGTTATTTTTTGGAATAAAATGTCAATGCTCTTTATCTTACAGAGCTAGGCTTGTTATCCTAATAAAATACACACACTCATTGAACTTGTTACAATTTTTAGCTACAATATTAATTTTTTTTCTAAGTGATGTGTAGGAGGAATAGTTGGTATAATTCTTGGGCATTGCTCGATTACCCATGAAAATGGAGGGTTCCCCTGTGGCTCAACAGATTAATGCCTACTGTTTTGATAATGTCACATTATTTAATTTAATAATTTTTTACATTTTAGTCCTGCAAAATAAATTAAATTTAGATCTTAACTTCATTTTGAAAACATATTCAGTCAGTTTTCAAATCTAAAAAATATGGATTTAAATTTTAGATTTAACTTGTAAAATCTCCTCCCATGGCCCCGATCTTCTCACCAAACACTCAACCCCCAACACGACTGACGCCACCACAAGCACTAGCAGCTCCTCCGCCGCTGTCGCCACTACTGCTCGCTCCTCTGCCACTGCGGATACCACCAGAAGGAGGAGACAGAAACCAGTTCACAGCTCCGCAAAGAGGAAGCTTCAAATCGGAGGAAAACGACGCCAAATTAGGAGAAATACAACTCGATTGGAAGGAAATTCCCGTGGCTGAGATCGTCGCCGGATATAGACACGGAAAATTCAATAATAACTGCGCGTAATGCTCAAAGAATCAATACTTGAACGGACGAGATCAAATACGCAGAGGGCACTTCAAGGGATTAGATTCATTAGCAAAACCACCAGATCCACTGAGCAACGACGGAAAGGTTGAGGAGAGGTACACGTTACTCGATGGCCAGAGAAGACTTTGGTGACTGTTTTGCTGGGACAATGAGGAAATTAGTTAGGGAAGAATTGAATTCAATTGTTAAGTAGAACACTGCACAGTAACAGCAGGATTTTATTTTTTTTTATTTTATTTTGAAATTTTTGAATTATGATTTAATTTTGTTAATTAATATAAGTTATTTTATTTTTATATAGAAATTTACTGGGATTTATTACTTTAGCTGAAATTGTGATTCACTTGCTCAATTTAGTTTTCATTTTATTTCAATTGAATAGATTAAAAAGATTAATTTGCAACAACTAAAATGTAAATAAAAGGACTTATTATATAAATGTTTAATAATATGATATGACATGATTCATTTTATTGGTTAATTTTGTGAGGGAACACTCAAACCCTTCCATTTTCTAGCTATGAGAAATTTCCATAATTTTTGGTGTTATGTAAGAAATGATTTATCTTTCTTAGTAACTTTATAATTTTTCGGTTTGCTAAAATGTTAATTAACCAAATTTTTTCTCCTACTTGGTCCCTGAGGTAACCATTGCTGATTGAAATAAAGATTTGCAATAGCAATCAAGGTATACAGTGGAAGTGTCAAATTTACAGGACCAACCGACCAAGCAACGAGCAATGGTCAAAATATTAGAAAAATGATAAGTTGTGCATGGAATGTAAATATTTGATGTTGGGTTCATTTTCAACTTCTTTGTCATGTGATGATGATAAGAGTATCGAATCATTCAAAAAGAAATAATTCTTATATAAGTAAACTCTCATTCAAATTTTTTAAAATGTTATTATAAAATAAATTTATCATATTTTTTTCTGAATCAATTATTTATTGCAGTGTTATTTTATAACTAAATTTTTTCAAAGGTTATTTTATAATAAATTTTAAAAAGTTTTACTCTAAACACTAGACTAATCTATTAGAACAATAAATTATTATCGACTTTTACTTAGTAATCCAAATTCTTAAGTAGACATTATGCACCAGACTTTGGCAAAATTAGGAAGTTCTTCGAAAACAGGGTTTATATTCTTCTGCACGGCAGCCTTGTCATTTCTACACATGCATGCACGGAACTTTCCATCACGTGCATGCATATATGCAAACTTCGATTGGGAAAGCACATCCAAACCTTCAAGAGAAAAACAAAAGATTGAAGACAAAAGGATCAACTATGATGTGCAACTTTACCAAGTCTTTCATCAATAATTGATGATTTTATCTTCATTTCATTGTTTTGAACACGGAACCTCTTTCCACCACATATAGAGGATCAAGCTTCGAGTGTGAAAGCATCCAAACCGTACGGATAAAAATTAAAAATATGGATCAGCTATAGATGGAGGACGTGTAAGTGTAACTTCCCTACCCTGCAACTCCAGAATACAGCAGCATAGAATAGAGATCCCAAGAAGACATGGCGATTTTAACAACTCCAACAGTCAGCGATGGGCCACTGCCGGCCGAGGTTGATATGGGCTCCGATTCCAACGCCCCCACCGTCCGAGCCACCGTTGTTCAGGCCTCTAGTATCTTCAACAACACCCCCGCCACGTTGGGTACTTCCTCCTTCCCTTTGTTCCTTCAAATGTTTGCCTATTTTTCTGTATTTGCTCGGCTTGTTGCTCTGTTAGTCGTGCTTTCTCAGTAAGTTTACCTTCTTTCTCTGTTTCTGTTGGGAAAGACCATTTGGTTGCTTTGTTGAATCGATCTATATCCATTTAAGGCAATGAACTTGCTATACTCTCTGTTTCTTTGTTTCCTTCTGTTTGTCCTGTATAAGTCTACGGGCCTTGTTTGTTTTCATCCATGGCTAGCTATTTTGTTTGAATGATGTTGTTTTATGGTGTTTCCAATTTCTGATGATTTTACATATTCACAGATAAGGCTGAGAGATTGGTGGCTGAAGCCGCTAGCCGTGGATCACAGCTGGTTGTATTTCCAGAAGCATTTATATCGGGCTACCCGCGTGGTTCATCTTTCGGTTACGGTCCTGGTGTTGAAACGGGCACCGCTAAGGGTAAAGAGGATTTTCGCAAGTATCATGCTGCAGCCATTACTGTGCCTGGTAAAAACTTGGCACTTTTTTGGGAGAACTATTCTGTATTTCCAATTGCTGGCAGCATAAATTTGATGGAATCATCTTGTTGGAAATATAAATGGATATAATTCTTAATGCTATTCTTCCACGTTAGACCATAAATTTCTCTAAAAGCCTTGGTAATAAATTGCATGTTTGCTTCTACAGAAGATGCTTTCAATAAAACCCCTAATTAACATGTCTTATCTGTTGCAGGTCCTGAGGTTGATAGATTGGCAGAAATAGCTGGGAAATATAATGTGTTTATGGTAATGGGTGCGATGGAAAAAGAGGGCTATACACTTTATTGCAGTGTCCTCTTTTTTGATTCTCACGGTCATTACCTGGGAAAGCACAGGAAACTCATGCCGACGTCATTGGAGCGCATGGTGTGGGGATTTGGGGATGGATCGACAATGCCTGTGTTTGAAACTCCAATTGGAAAAATAGGTGCTGCCATTTGTTGGGAGAACAAAATGCCACTTCTGAGGACAGCCATGTATGCTAAAGGTTACAACTTTTTAGAATTCTCGTCCAACTTCCAATTACACGCTATAAGACAACGCTACAGAAACTGCTTATTCTTGTTGTACTGCACCTAATTTCTTAAGCTTAAGCATCATCGTATTTTTTATGTTCAGCTGTTTCTTCATTTCACAGGTGTTGAGATATATTGTGCGCCTACAACTGATGCCAGGGATGTGTGGCAGGCATCAATGACGCATGTTGCAATTGAGGGTGCATGCTTTGTTTTGTCAGCAAACCAGTTCTGCAGAAGAAAAGATTACCCACCTTTTCCAGAATATGAATTTGTAGGCACAGAGGAGAATCTTAAACCAGATTCAGTTGTATGTGCCGGGGGCAGTGTCATAGTGTCACCTGCAGGGGAAGTTCTGGCAGGACCAAATTATGAGGGAGAGGCACTCATCACAGCAGATCTAGGTTTGTTACGGGTGTCTTTGGCAACATTTTTTGAATTTTAACATTTTTGTGATGTATCTAAATGCTCTGAAATTTGAAAATGGTGTGCAGATCTTGGAGAAATAGCAGGGGAAAAGATGGATTTTGATATGGTGGGACACTATGCGAGGCCAGAAGTGCTCGGCTTGATTGTCAGGGACCTTCCAACAAAGCCAGTTACTTTTACTTCATCGTTGACAAAAGCTGAAGAGTGTCACCCGTAATTTATTTATTGTATTTGATATCAGTGATTTTTCCCAGGTTCAGTTTGTTTTCGTGATAATGTACGAATAAGGGATGGATCATAGTTTCAGCGTCATCTGTGGTTATTCTATGTTAAAAGTTGCATCTTAATCTTATAGAGGAAGGGTTTGTTCAACTCTCAATTTGTAACTGGTGACTTTGTTCCCGAGCCATCTGACGGCTGTAGTAATTTTATTTTTTTTGGAATAAAATGCCAATGCTCTTTATCTTACGGAGCTAGGCTTGTTATCTTAATCTATCTGCACAATAAATTATATTGACTTTTACTTAGTAATCCAAACTTATTCAACACAGATTTCTTTAATAGGCATTATGCACCCGACTTTGGCAAAATTGGGAAGTTCTTCGAACAGTGTTTGTATTCTTTTTGTTAGTAGTTCAACACAATAATTATGTCTGGGTCTCAGTTGAAGTTTCATATGTCGAAAAAAAAATAAGACTCTGATGCTCAAATTTAAAAAAATTAGAATAAGGATAGATTAGAGTTTCCAAGTGATTACTTTTTTTTTTTTATTAACTGATCCCAAATTTTTTTTTACTATTCTGATAAAAGTGTAAGTATAAGTTGAGAACCCGTACTAGGGCTGAGATCCGCGTGATGATGTGGTCCATATCACTTCTGTACCATTAAATATACAGACACCGCTCTGCGCTGCACCGTTGTCATTTTCCATCACGTGCATGCATATATCCAAGCTTCGATTGTGAAAGCATCCAAACATGAAGAAAAAAACAAAAGATAAGGATCAGCTTTCAACAAAGGACGTGTAACTTTAACACGCTACGACAAGTCTTTCATCAAGTATTGATGATTTTATCTCGATTTCATTGATTTGAACAGGGAACTTCCACACATGTAGCATCAAGCTTTGATTGTGAAAGCATCCAAACGTTACGGAAAAAGGAACAATAATTAAAGATAAGGATCACCTAAAAATGGACCCGGATCTACTGCGGTCGTGCGTCAGCACAGATTGAAAGGCCTGCAGCTGCAGCGATCCAAATCCCCCTAAAAATGGAGTACGTGTAAGTGTAACTTCACTAAACTGCAACTCCAGGATACAGCAGCAGAGAATAGAGAGATCCCAAGAAGACATGGCGATTTTAACAGTCAGCGATCGGGCACTGCCGGCCGAGGTTGATATGGGCTCCGATTACAACGCCCCCACCGTCCGAGCCACCGTTGTTCAGGCCTCAAGTATCTTCAATAACACCCCCGCCACGTTAGGTACTTTCTCCTTTTTCTCTCTTCCTTAATGTGTTTGGCTATCTTTCTGCATTTGCTTGACATGTTCCTTTGCTCTCTTTCTGTTGGGCTGCTTTTCTCTGTAAGTTTCCCTTGTTTCTCTCTTTCTGTTGCGAAAGACCATTTGGTCGCCTTGTTGAATTGATCTATATCCATTTAAGGCAATGAACTTGAGCTACACTCTCTGTTTTCCTTCTGTTTGTCCTGTGTAAGTCTACGAGTCATGTTTGCTTTCATCCTTGAGCTACGCTACTGCTTCTTTGTTTAAATGATGTTGTTTTGCACTGATTCCAATTTATGATGACTTTATATATACAGATAAGGCTGAGAGATTGGTGGCTGAAGCCGCTAGCCGTGGATCACAGTTGGTTGTATTTCCAGAAGCATTTGTAGGGGGCTACCCACGTGGTTCAACTTTCGGTTACGGTGTTAGTATTAGTACTGGCACCGCCAAGGGTAAACAAGACTTTCGCAAGTATTTTGCTGCAGCCATTAATGTGCCTGGTAAAATTTCAGTACACACTTTTAGACTTTAGTGTTTTTTTGGGACAAATGATCTGGATTTCCAATTGCTGACGGCATAAGTTTGATGGAATCATCTTGTTGAAAATATAAACGGATATAATTCTTAATGCTGCTTCTCAATGACAGACCCTAAATTTCTCTAAAAGCCTATGTAATAAATTGCATGTTTGCTTCTAAATAAGATGCTTTTAATAGAACTAATATTTGCCCGTTGCTATATCCTTATCAATTGACACCAATTAATATGTCTTATATGTTGTAGGTGCTGAGGTTGATAGATTGGCAGCAATGGCTAGGAGTTATAATGTGTTTTTGGTAGTGGGTGTGGTAGAAAGAGGTGGCTATACACTTTATAGCAGTGTCCTCTTTTTTGATTCTCAAGGTCGTTATCTGGGAAAGCGTAGGAAACTCATGCCAACGTCTTTGGAGCGCCTTGTGTGGGGGTTTGGGGATGGATCAACGATTCCGGTGTTTGAAACTCCAATCGGAAAAATAGGTGCTGCCATTGGTTATGAGAGCAGAATGCCATTTTTGAGGACAGCCATGTATGCTAAAGGTTACAACTTTATTGAGTTTTCATCCAACTTCCAACTACACATAATAAGACTAACGCTACAAATCAAAAACTGCATTTTAAAATGCGACAAATTTGTTAAACTTAAGCATCATAGTATTCTCTTAGTTCAGCTGGGTTTTCTTTTCACAGGTGTTGAGATATATTGTGCACCTACAACTGATGACAGAGATGTGTGGCAAGCATCAATGACGCATATTGCAGCTGAACGTGGATGCTTTATTTTGTCAGCAAACCAATTCTGTAGAAGGAAGGATTACCCACCTACTCCAGAGTATGTATTTAAAGGCATGGAGGAGAATCTTACACCAGATTCTGTTGTTTGTGCCGGCGGTAGTGTCATAATGTCACCTTCAGGGGATGTTCTGGCAGGACCAAATTATGACGGGGAGGCACTCCTCACAGCAGATCTAGGTCTGTTACGCGTGTCTTAGGCAAAATCCTTTGAATTTCAAAATATCAGATAACATTTTGTGATGTATCTAAATGCTCATAGTGGTGCGCAGATCTTGGAGAAATACCAGAGGAAAAGCTTGATATTGATATGGTGGGACACTATGCAAGGCCTGAAGTGCTCAACTTGATTGTCAGGGACCTTCCAGCAATACCAGTTACGTTTACTTCAGCGACGACAAAAGCTGAAGACTGCCACCAATAATTTATTGTCTTGAGATCAGCGATTTTCCCCAGTTACTGGGCGTTTTCCTGATAATGTAGAAACTGCAAATAAAGGATGGGCCCTAGTTTCAGCGTCGTCTGTAGTTGTTCTATGTTTGATGTCGGATCTTAATCTTATAGCCGAACCTTTTGTTGCACTCTTAATTGTTGTAATTTGTAACTGATGATTTTGTTCCCGGGCCATCCTCATCCGGCAGCTCTAAATGCTTTGAAAATAATGTTAATGCTCTGTAATTGCTATTTCTGGTCTGCTCACCTACCATGTTTTATTATTGGTTATTGTTAATTTGTCGCTGACTTGCATTCGGAATTGCAACTTGCCAGACTGAGTATCATATTATTGCAGCATACCTGTAAGAAATTAATAGTTCAAACTGAAAATTTAGCTATCTACATATCTTGTATGTACAATGGGATAAAAGTTCTGGCAAGATGGGTGAAAAACATAGAGCCGTTAAGTGTGTCAAAAGATATGAAACATATGGTCCTACACGACGTACTGAAATGGTTGATCCAAACAAAGGCGGCATAGAGGACAGTTTTCAAACGTTTGAATGCTTGGAAGTATCTAATAATGCCCTGTCAGACTGTCACGGCCAGCACCGTTTCATTTAAATCACAACCATACAGCAAAAATATGGTTTTTTGTTTGAAATCTGAATATCGTTTGGAATTAGCAGTAGAGTAGTTAATGGTCTTATCTTGCTTGCTAAAATCTGAGTATCCCTTCCAGCGATTATTAGCTAGCAATTTGTTTTTGGCTGAAACTGGCATACCAACTGCCCGGTAAAGCTTTCTTGAGGCTGCAATGGAAAAAAAAATATATATATATATATATAAAAGAAGAACCAAAGCTGTTGTATGCGATTCCATTTCAATATTAATATTTACAGATTGCTAGCTATGACATGAATACATGCAAAGATATACGCCAGTGATGTGCCTTGAAGATATTCATGAAAACACAAACGAAAGAAAGCACTAGCAACTTGGAATAAGAATATTATACTAACAAAACTCTTAACCGGATATTCTCCCCTCTTGTTTCAAATCATGTACCTCCAAGACCAGAGAATTTTCCCCAATTTCTCCACAAGTATCCTGTGGAGGAAAAGATTGAATAGGCATATGGTTCTCAGTTTCATCCTTATCTTGTATCAGAGCTCGTAACTGATCAGAAGTTTCTGGATTATTTTTGCCAAAATCCCTCTTCTTAAAACTTGCAGCTCCTTTGTTGAAGCAAATACTTCCCCACTGAATTTTCTCATAAGATTTCCTCCCTATGCTTTCTTTGTCAACTGAAACTCTTCTAACATCACCCGGAGCATCATTGTCACAGGCAAAACTCCACTTATAGCTTCTATTATCATTGTCCATGTTTAATTCAATGGATTGAAGATCACTGTCATTCGAGTCTTCTCCTTCATGTTCTACTACTCCATCTCCAACTTCTAAATCATCTTCTTCCCCTACCTTTTGAAATCCCCAGCAGGTTTTCTTTAAATTAGCCTCAAGTTGCTTGATTTTTTTGAACTCTGGAGATATATCACCGTTTTCTTCAACTTCTTTAGTTCTCAAAGAGGTCTCAAGCTCATTTCTCAGCTTTTCCAGAACAGCATTTTTCTCCTCAAATTGATATTTGGCCTCAGAAAGCTTCATCTGGACTCTCTCCTCACGCAAAACATCAGCTAATTGAAGCATTTCCCTCTCCTTTTCAACCTCTTCTCGAACTTTAGCTGACTCCCTTTTCAATTCTTCTACCTGCGCTCTGTCTTCCCCAATACCTCTTGCTAGTTCATCGCTTATTTGCTCAAGAATCTCTTTTGCTCGTTTTTCCCTTTCAAGTTCTCTGGAAACTTTTAAATGGGATGCCTTTATGTTAGCCATTTCTTTGGCAATCTTCTTATTAAACCTCTCGGTTTGCCTTCTTAGTTTCTTCTCTGCCTCAAGCTCTTCGGCTAAGTGTTTTATGGCATTACGAACATTTTCTCGTTCTCTTCTTTTCCAAGCAGCCTTTTCTTCTGCAAAACGCTTCATAAGGATCTCAACATCATTCTCGTTTGAAACCTGTTCTTGAATTACTTGATCAATCTGGTTGCGGACCCGATCAAGCTCACAGCCTAGGGCCAAGAGTAGGGGTATGCTTGATGAATTCTGTTCTTGAAGGCACATCTGATTTAGAACCTTTATAAGTTTCTTCGATGTAGATAGGCCATTTCTAGCTTCCTTCAGACAATTCTTAACTCCAGTTGCGCATTTACCACGAGTTTTGCTTCTTGGCTGATTTCCTACCTGCATTTCCACATTATTCAGTTTTACCCTTCTCCAATTCCCAATTGTTCATCTTAAATAAGTTCACAACTATAAGATTTGCAACAATAAGCAACCATCCCAAGCAATAGAATGACAAATGAAACAAATTCTTAACTAATCAATCAGAACCAGATTTTTTTTTTTTTTTTTTTTCAGTTACACAGCTAAATGTAAATTGCTGAGAGTGAAAATAACTGCTTAAAAAGTGCCAAGGCTGTAGTCATTGCAATGTGAATGATAACAAAAAAAGGCTACCTTACATGTTGACAAAATTTCATCATTATAAGATGGAGTCCCAGTAAGGAATTTAAAAATATCAAAGCCAACATGCGTCATGTGTCATTATTGAATATTGTTTCCTATCTTCCTTTCATGATTGGACCGATCATTACGAAAATAATAATAATAATAATAACCAGGCATTCGTTTGGATAATTTACTCTACCTCCATTAAACTGGCATCGCTCAGAGCATCCAAACTTCCGAAGTAATAATCATCTGCCAGCTGAAGTTTATGAGAGACCACTGACCCTCTTCTTTTGCAGCTATCACCTTCAAACCCTTTCATTCTCTGCTTTTTAAAAACAATTTGGAAGGTAGAAGGACCAGAATTTATGCTAGATCCTATGAAGCAATACCATAATAAATTAATAATGAAAATGTGATATGAAATTATGAAGTCACCTCTGACATAGGACTATAGGATGGGTCTGACATGTGTGACCGCAATAAGCCCGATCTCGATAAGCTCACAGCTTTCTGTCTAGTGCTTGTCTCCTTCTTGCTTCTCATTTGCTCTGCATCAAAATCCTTCTTGCTTCTCATTTGCTGTGCCTCAAAATCCTTCCTGACCCCCGATGGAGGCAAATCATCGATCTCCCATAATGTAGCAGCTAGTTTTCTTGCAGACAGAGACAGTTCCTTCTCTCTGGAGGCTACCCCAGAGAAAGGCAAAGCCTTCGCGAGCTGGGCATCCTGTTTTTGCATAGCCATAGAAGGGGACTTTGTCCTAGTCTTCCACATGGGTACAGGGGTGGTGGAACCTCCTTTCTTACCGACCAAGATGGCTCTTTTAAACCGGTATCTTCGTACCAAAGAAGACGAAGACGAGGAGGAACAACCTCGCTTCCTGATCTTGTTCTGCTTCTCGCTGAGGCCTTTCTCCAAATTGTGTGTGCGCCACGAGGACATGGTAGTGAATTTCAGGTACCCAGTTTGCCGATTTTGCGAAATCTACATGATTCGGACATTGAATGAGGTTAGTGCACAAAGTTCATGGGAGTAGAGTGCCAGTTGTAGTCACCATCATCATCTTTTTCAATATTTTGGTAAGCTGGAACTGTTAGCCTTGAATTTAGCGAAGGAAGAAGTGGGTCATGAAAGATCTTCTCCCCCTTCCTTCGTGTTTGAACGTCTAAAGAGATTTGCGGACCAAAAAAAGTGGTAACCTGTCAAAAAATGGAAAGATACGTTTGAGATAGAAAATGGAAGCTTTACTTGTTTTCGCTTCAGAAATCTCGAGAGGGAAAGAAAAAGTGAGAGAGAGAGAGAGAGCGAAAGGAAGAAATTAAAGAGCGAGAGGGAAGGAGGGAAGAGCAGGCACACACTGTTTACTGGTCATATGGTTTGTTAAAACCCACCCACTCTCCCTCTCCTTAAAAAGACGAGAAGAGACGACGTGGCAGGCACGTGAGAGGCAAGTGCACTCATTCAGGGACTTGCATGTGTTCAAATGAACGCCCTCAGTGGAGAGATGAGGGAGCATTTGACTATGTTCTCTGTATTGATTAATTTCTACTCAACTCCTATTTTATCCCTTTTCACAGCTCGAATGTTTCTCACATATATATCTGTTGTCCTCTTAACGTAATCCAAGACCATTTTCTGCCATTTGTTCGCTCAACTTGTATTCATTGAAGCAATCCCAACAACATTGATATGATTTCAAGAGGATTAAACGACACGCCGTTGATGCTCATTTGATCAAATCAAGATGGTTAAACTCACTCGATCAAATCACACATACCACTTGGATTTGTTGGTGCATTGAATACAGGATAACTGATTCATTAATGATTAAGATCAAATACAAACCGGGTTATGAAGATAGTCCCAATATTAGAGTCAAATAAAGGCAGAGTATATATTGACGTTTCGAAGAAAAGCAGATGAAATGATCCAAGAGAGGTGGAGGTGGAGACAAACAAGAACACACAAAATGGGTTGGACTTGGAAGCCAAAATATATAATTAATAGAAGTACGAAATAATAATAACCATAATTATTAGGGACTGTTAGTTTTCTAATGGATCTCCGATGCTGCTACTATTCTCATGTAAACTCTTAATCAATCATATCATATGATGTGAATCACTCACTCGCACAAGGACGCAAGTTTACAGAGGAGAACAGCACGAGGTGGTACCCCACAAACGGCTCAATGTTTGGGAAATCATCGCTGGATAATGAGCTTTAACAAATCCGATGGTCGTAAAGAGAGCACACAATGTCTGTTAACATGAGGCCCCACCACCAACCCTTTGGTTCTTTTGCCAATTCGGTCAGCTTCTTCTCCTCAACTTCAATGATTCTTCCTTTGGAAACGGAGTATATGATTTTATTTGGACACTGAATATCTGGTATCTCCGAAAGAGTAGGCAGGAGCTTACATGGCAATGGCATGTAGAGCGAGTTCATCTTCATCTTGTTTCATGGAACATGAAGCTTTTATCACTTAACACTATTATTGTTCAGCTTTTTTTTTTTTGGGTGGGGGGAGGGGTGTGGGAGGAAAATAGCCCAACTCCTCTATTATTGAGCATTTATTGTAGTTGTACTGGTAATAAAGCAAGCAATAAGATCGAGTTACCAAAACGGTGAAAAAAGGTGTAAACCATTGGTCGTTCTTTCGTCATTCACATGATAAGGTTGTGCAGAGAGGTCTTAATTTTAAACATTGCCAACAAGGCAAGCAACAATAAAAGAGCTTTGATTAAACTTTGGTCCCAGGAGGTTTTGCAGGACTAAAAAGAAACATGACTGGTTCCTTTTTGTAATACTTGGAACAAAGGGGTCAAGTACAATTAAATTATGACATACAACAACAGAGGGGACATCACACAAGATTTTCTAATTAATAAGAAGGAAAAAGTAGTGAAAGAAGTTATACATACAAGAGAGGCAACACAAAAGGGAAAAGGGAAATAAACCATACAAGTTATCATTTCAAAAAGTAGTCCTCGTTCCTTCCCTTGAATCCAATCTGCCCAAAAGTGAGGGTGATGAACAGCCCAAGATGCCATAAAACCAACCACAACCTGTTCAAAATAGTGTAACAATATTTAAGAACATCCAAGAAAATTTCATATTAGTAAGATCATTGCCAATTCTATTGAATATTTGAATTCCATGGCCTAGTGATCAAGGTTTTGGACTGTCCATCTATTAAATAACTGAGTTCTAACCTCGGTGAGACCTTCTTCTTTTTTCTTGTTTTCATCTCCATTATTTATTCGTACCTGGGCCGAAAACAAAAGAGGACCGGGGGGACTAATTTTCTTTTTCTTCTCATTAACATTCAAATCCAATTTAAATTAAAAACAGTTTTTTTCTTAAATTTATCCTTTTTTCAATTGATTTCCAAATGATAGATATAAATTAAAATTTTCAATACTCCAGAATATTTCACATAATTTTTGCGATGAGAATCATGATTTTTGGAAGACTAATTTTGAGATAATTTTTTAATGAAAAAAAAAATAGAAACATGGAATTTAAAAAGAGGAGTTAGTACTAACCAAAACTGGGAAGTGAGAGCGGGAGGGGTGGGGAAGTGAGCCAGCTCAGCTCCAATGCTCTCAAAGAAGAGCCCCGTCAGACTCTTACCATCGATAACTGGTATGCTAGATGGAGCTAACCAACCGATCAACCCAAACCCGATCACATTCAGATCCCTCCGCAGCCAATTCCTCTCGAAGCTTCTCAAAACAAAATCCAAATAATAGTATAGTAACTACTATGCTAACGATCGAAGGGGCAAAGTGAATATTAACTGTGATATATATAGAAACAGAATATCCTTAATTACCACGTAAACTTGCCTCCCGATGCGCCCGCTACCTTCAGAGGATTCCTTACACTCACCGCTGGTTTCACAAATCCTGAAAACTCACACAAATTTACACGAGTTGAAGATCCAGATTGGCATGTTTCTATTTCTTAATTAGCGTTACAGAAATTTAAAAGGAAAAAACCTGAAGTGAGGCCTCTGGTTTTGCCCAGTCCTATCACCGTCGATGCGGTTGCAAAAGTGGCTGCCATTTTGCTTCACACTATTTGGGAATGAATGCTAATGCCGAGCTGATATATTAATTCAATATATGAATCAGATGTGTTAAAACAAGAGGTGCTCCCTCTTCTTGGATTAGGGTCCTTTCGTCATTTGTTACACAATCCGTCCCTTTGTAGATTTAGATTGCATGGATTGGGTTCTTACTCAGTAACATTGCGCCACGTATCATTTCGCGGATAAAGTGGGGTCCCCGAATAAATCACAGATAAAAGGACTATCTTCATTCAAGCCCAACTTAGATTATTGGATCTCGACGAGTATTGTTGGGCCATGCAAAGCCCATAATTATCATAAGATTTACTAAGTTTCTGTACTAAAATTTGTTGTCTACAACTAGAATTCTTAATCAGAGATATGACCAAATAAGAATTTTATTTGAATCTTAAATCTAAGTTATTTTGATCATTCTTAGACTAATTGTGATGCTCATTTCATTATATGGCAATGCATATATGTGATATACATGATATAAGGCATAGTGATATACCTTGTAGAATCTCCTTTTTTTTACAAGACCGTTATCTACTTATATTGCCACACAAATAGTAAGATGGTGAAAGAAAAAGAAAGAATGTCACTGTCTCATCATGTTCAAATTTCAAAGCCAATTAAGACGACTGACTGTTTGAGTACTGACTCAAAATTGGAGTACCAGCATCTGGGAAAAGCGTGTTGTGGTTTTAATGCTAAAATGCAAAGTGTTTAATATTTTTTTTTTCCAAATAGTATGAGAAAAAATCCACCTTGATAAAGGCATGACATTTAGGTTGATGAAGAAGAATAAGTTGAACCAATCAATGTAGATCTATACCTTATCATATAGGGAATAATTAATACTCTGATCAATGGAACATAATGAGATGGGATTTCACGGAGAATTTTGTTCGTGATTTAGTTATTAAAACATTGTAACAAATTTTTTTTTTCTTATTAATATCATTACTATTGCATTTGCTAGGAAAAAAAAAAAATGAGACACAAAAGGAAACAAAGATAAGATCAACGGGAGGTTCCACTGCAATCAGCAAAATGATACCCCACTTGCTTTAATCTAATCCAAATTTTAAGGTCCAGAGTCCAACGAAGCCCACTTCCGACGAGGTGTTGTCGTTTTATTTGACTCCCATTTCCATTTAATTTTATCCTTCTACCAAGAGGAGTGCTTTTTTAACGGCAAGCTGAAACTGCAAGTCGTTCCACTTCCAAGTTTTAAATTTTTAATCCTTTTCTTTTAAGTGCAATAGTCGCAAGAAAGAATTTTATATAAGTATTGTAATTTTATTACACTTACAAAAAAAAAAAAAATGAACAAAAATACATTATTAATTCTATTTGTCTTGTGTGACTGATTACTGTGCATATACATTCCTATTTTCCACTTTTCGTATATTTGTTATCTCGTAGTTTTTGTTCTACATAACTGTTTAAACAAAGAGACAATTTCTTCTGTGTGTCAGGCAAACATAAACCAGCAGAAAAATATGAACATACTGATGGCAATGACAATAGAAGCCATGTCCATCGCTTTCTCAATCCTCTGTTTCATCTCTCTTTTCTCTTTCTTCATGGACGAGAATTTGTCAAAATTCACTTTCGTTTCCTCATCATTCACCTTCTTCCTCTTACCGTTTTCCATTGCACTTCGCAAAATTACCATACTCTCCTTTCCATTGACATGTCTTCCGTCCATATCCTCAACCATCAAGCTCACTTCGTTCACCTGCATGTCCCCACCAACCTTCCCGCTGCACGTGACCTTAATCTTGAATTGGACCAGCTCCGATGCCGCTCGATCACTCGCCATCACTACCGCGAACAGTACATCCAGGTCTCTCGTCATCCAGTGCCGCTGCACCAAAACCGGTCTCCAGCTAGAGAGATTCGCAGCACGTTTCTGCGTCGGGTCGATCGCGATCCAGCTCAAACTCAAATTATCCTCCAGGTGCTTCAGCAACTCCTCGTCTTTTCTTGTGTATTTAACCGGAGTCGGGACCGGGTCTTCCGGGTCGAGTAGGTCGATCCAAAAAGGCGAGCAGAGGAACCAACCGGCTTGGGTCTCGGTCCTGTGGACTTTGGAGAAGATAGGCTTGTCCTGGTAGTATATATCGACGGCTGAGATCAAATCTCCCGAGAGAAATGAACGGTCCGATTGCTTCATATCTGAAGAATAACCGAGGACGGAGAATGAATCAGCGAACAGAGAGCGTTGACCGCCGGAAAAGGTGGTGACAACATCCTGAACAAGTGGGTTCTCCGTGGACGGCCACTTGGAGATGCAAAGTTTCCGCCAGAGAGTTTCTTCGGTGCAGAGCCGGCGTAACTGAGAGGATGCGCATGCAGTGGAGGCAAGCGTTGGGCCGTCTAGTCTATTCAGGATGTGATTATGAATTATGTCTGGATGAACAGAGGAAATCGTCGGGCCGCTGTCTTCATAGACGGCTGTAGAATCTGTAGATTCTGCCGTTGGAGACGAAGTCGTCATTCTGAGAAATTGTACTGCTTCTTTTTTCTTGCTCTATGGCTCAAACCAGTAGTCTTGACTGTTTTTTTCCTTCATCAAATGGGCTTTTTATAGGGCGATTAGTCAAGTGGTATCCCGTGTAGACAATCGCCCTCGCAAGGTGAAAATCTTTCCAAAGAACGCGACCGCGTAGCAAATTTTTTTTTTTTTTGGCCCATTAAAAATAGATGGAGCAGGGAGTGTGTTACTATTTTACTGTTTTTTTTTTTTTCTCTTTAATAATTTTAATTTTTTGCCCGATAAATTATTTCTCATTTCTCACTCAGGATGTAAATTTTAACAAAAGTATTCTAATTTATTCTTATTTCTTTTTTGTAAGAATTTATTTCTTATTTCTATTAGTCAAATGGTGCACACACAATAATCTTAGCTTAAACAAGTATGACTTTTCAAATTTTGAATTTTAGACACATTTTCTTTGAGTTTAATATATTTTTTTATCATTAATCAAATATTATGTAATTTTTTATTATGTAAAAATTATTTAAAACTAAGATTTTTATTTTTAAGAAAAACTCTTTTATACAAAGCACTCTGTGGTAAAACCTTTTTCATTCAACTCATTTAGAAATTTTCATTTCTATTTCTTAAGTTTCCTAAGAACTTTTTTTTTTTTTTTTCACTTTTTATTGACGTACAATCAAAGATCCGTCCCAAGTGGGAACGAGTCTTTCTATTTTGCAAATTGCAGCGAGGATCGATTCAGAGCCACGAAGAGTCAACGCTGGCTGTGAGCGTCAGACTGAAGAGTATTCAAAATTTCAAACTTCTTTTCCCCTGTTTAACGACACCGATAGGGATGGGATATTACTTACAGACTTCATTTTTGGAAAATCTTGTTCCTTTATTTTACTTTTTTTCTAAAAAAAAATATCTTTGAACCGCCGAAAGAAACGTCAACGTTTGCAAAATAACGAGGGCAAAACAGATTATTTAACTATTGTCATATCATATAATGGACTAGATTTTTATAGAGTCGTTAAAGTTGCCTACAAGTTTTGGCTGACTGGTGTGCTTTTAGTCTTAACCGATTAGGCAGTTAAGTGGATTAAATTATGGGTATTTATTAAGGTCAATGTAAATTTAAAAAATATTTATAAAAAATACTTATAAATTACTTCTCAATAAAATCTCTTATTAATAATATAACTCAAGGGTGAATTTTGTTGTTATGAAGTAAACTAATCTTTGTATACAAGTGGTTCGCATTGTTAGAAAAATGAGGATAGGTGGAATTGAAATGCAGTCCTTATTAGTTTCTCTGAGTCATCATTTTGGCCGTGGCCTTTAACGGTATGCAATTTGTCCAGAATTAATTGCCAGTTGAGAAATTTCGGGACACACGTGGAATATTGTATTCCAGGGCGAGGCCGGTTGTCTGTTCAAGTTCAAAACAATTGGGTCGATATGAAGACAAGTTGAGTTGAGTCGGCCTAAATCTAATTGTATTTGCTAGTATTTATCTACAACTATACAGGTAAGCCGCCCACAACATTGCTGTGTTTCAAAAACAGTCCAGTCCTATCATTTTTTAACTCTGAAATATGCATATTATATATTATTATTTTTCTTTTTCTTGCTACGTATCCTTGAACTTAGGTCACAATAAAGGAAAGCAATTAGTGCAACTAATACAAAACTCTGAATTTTCTAATGCTGTTAGGCAAAAATTGTTGTGCGGCAGCGGCACGCATTTTTTGATCTTTGAGTTTTAAAAGTACACGTTTTAGAGAGATGAGGTAGGTGAACACTGCAGTGTATGGTCTCTTCATAATATATATATATAGCAGTATTCAGCGTATATGCATTATTAGTGTTAACTCTTTTTCATCTTACTAAATGGATAATATGAGACAACAAAAGTACACTTTTTCAAATAAATAATTTTATGTAGTGGTATAATTTTAAAAATAAGAATTGATATTTTTATATTTTAAAATTAAACTCATACTTAAATTAATATTAAAAAATTAATATATTTTTTAATTTTGATTTTTAATAAAAAATATTTGCAATAAAAGATAATTTCTTTTAGTAAGTAACTTTAAGAATATGTTTTTTTTTTCATAAAAAAAAAGAATATTTCTTTTTTCAATACAGCCGGAAAAAAGTAAGACAAGAATTATGTACAAATTGTAAATATGTAAACCGTACTAGTATTAAGTAACAGTATTTGTATTTGTATAATGATACGATACAAAAGTCACTGCTCAATTATATGTATGTAATTTAAGATATATTAACTCACCCAAACAAAAAAAATTAAAGTTGAATAGTGATTGTAATTAAAATAAAACAATTCAAATTGGATAAAAAATTATAAAACCAATTTATAATTAAAATACATTTCACTAAAATATATAATTATTTCTCAAATTCCGTTAATTAAAGCTTGTACATACCTAATTTAGACGCAATTTGCATGGTTGGTTGGCTGGTTGTAGCACTGCCAACCAATTATTTGCAAATTGTCTACGATGATCCGTGCTTATCTTGCCACGCCACGCTTACGCGACGAGGACTGCAGTGTTTACATGGCACCGGCCGCCGAAACCATTTGAGATATTTAGTTAAACTTAGGACAGAATTGTATATAATTCATTGTACTTATCATTTTCAAATAATTAATGCAAGATAAACTTAAAAACTAATCAGACAAAACACATCACGTGCCTAACCTCCTTAAATCTTACTCTTATATATCTAAAATTTAAGAATAATTATTGTTGTTGCTTCCTATTGTAGCATGTGTTTTTTTTCACATGTTTGAACTCTTGACATATGCTTCTCTAAGGTGATTTTGTTTGTTATTCGAAATCCTAAACAATACGTTGGTGTAAAAGCCATTTCCAAGCTAAATATGTTTGATCTTCCGTTGTTTATGAATGACACATATATGTTGTGCGTGAATAGATTAGATCATACAGTCGTTTTCTATATGAAAAATTCCAACTAGGTACGCGGCTTTGTTGACCATTCATTAAAGTTCTGGAAAGCAACATACTGACCCTCCATCTGTGAATGTGTCAATAGAATCTAAATTTCCTTCCACTTATAATCCCATAGCCGCCATAATGGAATAATAAGAGTAGCCAGCCAACATAATACGGCGATTATCATTGGTTGCTTTCTCGATTAACACACATTCATTCAGCTGCAAGATTAATATTAACTTTGATAAAACATCTGGCCACTAAGGACTACTTGACTTACCCAATTTGAAAGCGAATTGAATCCGTTATTCTCTTTTAGTATTCTTTTTCTCCAGCTGCGTGCTTCTGAGTCAAGATTAAACAAGCATACTATACTAAAAGTAAAAGAAGTAGAACTTAAGAAGGATCTGAATTTCTTGCAATCGATTGTCATCCGTGCTGACTGTGCAGTTTTAACAAATCGGACAACATGTAGTGACTGCAAGAAATTTAAATTTCAGAAGTATAAGGTTTGTTTAACACAGTGATAACGGCAAAATTATACGGTTTTTGCTATGTCATGTTTAATAACTGGACATGATAAAGTTTAGTGAGGAATGGAGACAGAAGACGAGCACATGAAATCAATCATAAAAAAATTAGTTTATGAGGATGTTAAGTGAAAATCTATTTTCATTCATGATAGTTTTCTTACTGACGTGGCAAAATATTTTTAAAATTAAAATATAGGATATAGAAAATTAATTATATATCTTCCTTATGAGGAATAAAGTACCAAAATATAACAGAAATCATCAAATAAAATAAAGCCACCCATATTGATTTTATGTACAGTTTCTTGAGTTATCAGTTTAAACCAACCTGTCTGGTCTAAGTTATAAACCAACGAATTAATTGTTTGTTTCCAATTCTTCTTACGCAACTGTCTATAAGTTTAAACAATTTGATCACAGGCTATGGCTATTCTTTGCTTAGCGTATGCAAGTTGGAATTTTTTTAAAAAGTTTTTTCATTATTTTTTACCAATAAAAATAAAATGTTTTACATTCAAACGTTCAACCCATCATCTTTCATTTTCCCACATTCACGGTTTCACCTCTTCCAAAAATGCATTTGATATACAACGCCCATAAAATGATTTAATTGTATCAAATCAAAAATCAAGAAAAGAATGCAATTGTTTCCGATATAATAGGGAACAAAATGCCATGCTAATAATACCTAGTTGCCATGTGTTGGGACTCAGTCGCCATTGCCAAAAAGGGAGAGAAAGAGAGCAGGGAAGCAAAAAGATGGGGAACTGTTTGGTCCTAGCTTTTCCTAGTTTGTCTTTTTCGTTTTCAACGCGCTGCTTCTTGGTGGTGGACTGAACCTCTTCTATCCTCGTCTTCTCCATTGCCACTCTCTTTACAGCTAGTAAGTTTTGCAGAAACTTCCAGTTGGATGCTGACACTATTTATGCCGAGAGTGAGAGAAGCGGCCTCCGCACTCCAAACACAAGAGCTTGGAACACTGAATTGCTTGCTAGAATAAGAAGACGCTGACAGAGCTACAGCCTACAGTACTATCGGTAAATGATGGTACTGGGAATGACCCGTACTCGTCGGTCCACGGGCCGACTCAAGCTCAAACCCGATAAACAGTAGTAAAAAAGCCCAGGCCCTAGGTTAAATAATTTTTTTAAAAAAAGAAAAACCCAAATTAACTTAGGGAGAAAAAAAAAAATCTTTAGCACGAGTTCTTTGGTCCGCGTCTATCCAGCGCCAGCGCCAATGCCATTCTATCTGGTAAAAACTGTCGAGAGATCAAAGATATTTTTCTGTCTTTTCCGATGAAATGAGCAATTAGATTAAAGAGGACAGGAGCTTGGTTGTTCCAACCATTTCATGGATACCCTTTCTAGGATTAGATGCCTTACCTGTTGTTGCAATGTTCAACTTCCAAGAATTTCTACATTATCTCATTTCCGTAGTGCTTTTCGCAGAAGATGCTCATCGGCTTCAGTATTAAGAGCTGGTCCTCCTTTAGGTTAGCGTCCTCTCATTTTCCCTTGTTGTTTGCATAGCAGTATTTGCTTGTTTGTACAGAGATTTTCTTCTCTAGAATACTGGCGTTGTTGAGAGAAACAAAATTTCCAGTTAGAATTCAAGTACCCTTTAGCAGAGAAATTAAATCCTAATACTTCATTCAACATAATATTCTAGCAGAGAAATCCTATCAGTTAATCTCACTCTATCTCTGTGATACATCATAGTTTTGGGCCTTTTGGCGAAGAGAGCATCGCACATTAAGTCGTACGTTGAGTATTCTCTTTGATTGTCTTGATTTTAAGAACGGAACAAGTTGTATCTTCTATATTTATTTGAGCACATGCTGTCATCATAACTAATGTCCTTTTGGCCTCAAAATAGTGATATTTAGTTACTGCTGGAATCCTCTTATGCCTGTCACTCC
Source organism: Bauhinia variegata (assembly GCA_022379115.2). Classification (NCBI taxonomy): domain Eukaryota; kingdom Viridiplantae; phylum Streptophyta; class Magnoliopsida; order Fabales; family Fabaceae; genus Bauhinia; species Bauhinia variegata. The sequence goes on from CM039432.1 coordinate 18,545,269, forward strand.
CTCGAACTTCTGAAAACTGATTGTTTGACACTCTCTTAATTTTTAGCGAGTGATGCAGATAAGGATATCTTGCAAATATTTTTTAAGGAGAGAGAATTAAATGGGGATTTTATATCAAGAGCTTCTGATTTATTGTGGCAGAGGAAGTTCAGATATTCTGTCGATTCTGATATTGGCGTGCGCACTAACACTTCTCAGCCAACAGAACAGGTGCCGGGGTGCAGCAGGCTTATTATGTTCAGTTTCTTTTCAGAAGTCGTAAAGCATTTTTCTTAAAGATGCTGATTGAGATTTTACATATTCTATATACTTTTTATTTGACTACGCGATATTATAAGTTTTATAGTACATTTGTTTCAATAATTGTTTGCCTTCTGTTGATCCAGCTGCAAATCCTGTTTTATATGTTTTCATTGACCAAGCATTTCAATGACATGTATCACTTCTAATATTCTTAGATCACGGAGAATAACGATGATGATGGTTTTTTGAAACTTTCAAAAACCCAAGAGTGGCTATTAGGTGACGATTCTGCACCAATAAATAAGAAAGTGACTACTAAGGTATGCTTGTAGTTGGTTCTTCTTAGATCTTCAGGACTTTCATTTGTATTTATGTCATCATCCCTTAACTGAAAGTGCGAAATTGGATGTGAAAATTAAATTGCAGTAGGGTTCTATTTTATTCATTGTTTTTAAGTTCGACCGTTCAATAATACTTGATGTCTTCTTGCTATATTAACACAGGTGTTGGAGGATGGCAGAGAAAGACGGAAGAAACTAAACATTCTCAAATATGAATCTGTATGATACTTTTCTTGAACTGAGTTGTTGTTTCAAGTCAGTGACATAAGTGTTTTCTTACCTCAAGACATGAAGGCTTTGATTAAAAATAGTTGTTCAACTGTTGGGCAACTTGCTGACTCTTTATTCTTTTTTGTTAGCTCAAGTCGGAACTGATGCTTCTATCTGTGGGTATTGGAATGGCCTGTAGTGGATATTGCTTGATAACTTTATCAGTACAGGTAAAATTTCTACATTAGATATGCTCTGTTTGAAAACACCATATTTCACCAACTTGCTATAAACACTGAGAACAATGCCAATCCAGTGCTTCTAAACTCAGTTCATCACAGAGAATCACTATATACGAACAGCAAGATCTTAATGGTTTGACCACTACAATGGTGGAAGTTGTAGACCGTTTCTTTCATCGGAAACATATGTTTTGAGCATGTCTGGATGACTTATATGTTTATCTGCCTCCAATTTGCAGGCTGCTGTAAGTTATGGGATTGGAGTCCTATTCAGGTTTGTTTTTGCATTTTATTAGGTTGATTTCTTTTTCCTCTGTGGTGTTGGATGAGTCAGAGTCGGATTTGTCAAAGTGAACTTTAAACATTACTTCCAAAACATTTTCTTTTCTTCTTGTCTGAAATTTTGAGTAATTCTGTCTTCCATCCTAAGTATTTGATAACCCCTTCAGTTTGGAGGAGAAAAGGAGAGGAGGAGATGACAAGGTTTCTGCTCAGCAACTGCTTTTGTTGTTTATTGTTGTGGAATGTAACAGTATTATTTCCAATGCAGTTGCTTGTACCTTCAACTCTTGTATCAACATGTAGACAACCTATCCAGAGAAGCTGTTCCTCAAATATTCATGAAAAAGAAAACAAAAAAGTACTACTCAAAACTTGTGTTTTGCTCTGATCATGGCGGCAGTATTTTCTGTCGTTCTTTCATCCCTTGTTTTGGTTAAGCACATTTATTTCTTGACCAGAATTGGTATAAGAAGTGAAGACCTTCAAGATTTTTTGGAGAGGACAATCAAGGGTTGCAGTATCTCACTTTCTTCTCCAAGGCTGGTGATCCCGGCAGCCATTTTTGGACTTTGGGTTCTGTCTCATCGGTACTTTACCAGCGACTTATTTGATTTTCAGGTAACCTATGAAGTGTTGTATCATTAGTATTTTTCTTTGTAGCTGCAAATTAGGGTGAAAATTTGCTGAATTGATATGAGCTAGGCCTAGCTCAAGCTCAAGCTCAAAGAAAAAGTATTGAGCTCAAGCTCAGCTCACTTAATAATGAGCTTGTTCTCTTTGCTCAAAGCTCGAATGAATTAACTTCAAACAACCAAAGCTCTACACAACAAGAGTTCTATCTACAACATTAGGGGAGCTACTAGATTTGGACTTGGGTCTCGGGTTGTGTACATTAGTGGGGCCAAACTATTAGGTTTGTGTTATCTGTTTGGTTATTTAGTTTTTATGGATTCTTACAATATAATATGAACCTTTGGTAGGAAAAATAAAATAAAATACAATATGCAGTTGAGCTAGCTCACTAGTGTATATGTCTAATATATCAAAGCTCAAGCTTTGTCATTTAATAGATGAGTCAAAATTTTTAGCTCAAGCTCAGCTCTTAATTAGCTTGTGAACCTGAGTAACTGAGCCATTATCAAACCAAGCATCAAGCTACTCGTGAGCTGGCTTGACTCACTTCCAGCCCTACGGTAAAGCCTTATATTCATCTCTAGTTAAACGCACTGATCATTTATGGTACTATTCCTTGTTCTATTCAGCTTGTGCCAGCCATGTTTGGGATGTTTGTCTACAAGGCCGCTGCTCTAGTGCAAGTATATAGAGACAATGAAGACTTGAGAATTGTGTTTCCAGAAAATGGAGATGGTTCAAGCGACTGAAAAGTTCCTTTAGGTTTTGCTCCATTGAGTACATTGCTGCTCAGTCTTGGATTTGCAAAAGGTCAAATTGCATCTATAGCATTTGTCTGTAAAGTTGAGTTGATAGATCAACGAAGAAGATACGAGTGACTATTCCGGCAATAAGTTGTCATTCTTAGCCATTTGACTTCGAAATTCTAGTGGATTTTTGTCATTCTAGTTGTAAATTAGCATAGATATTCAATTATTTTGCTTGATTGCTTTTATAATATAATCATCGGACCTTGAGAAGTCATCCAAATTTTGATTTTGCACAATTCTTTGTAAGGGTCGCCTACTTTCTATTTTTTATTTTTATAATTCAAAATTCATATCATTGTGTTTGTGTTTTTTTTATGAAATACCATTGTGTGTTTAGACGCCTTATTAGTTATTTTACACAACAGATTTTACTTTTGAATTTGCCTTTCTTTTACTTTTTCACGGAAAAAGTGCAAGAGTTTTTCATTAAATGCAAAATAAAAATATATTTTGATTATGAATAATTAACAGATAAAATATTTTGCATGAAAACAGATTATGATAACCATACGGCTTATTATATCAGCCAATGCCTATTTTTCATGCCTTGTTACGAGTTTGAAATCATGAAATTCATAAATTTACTTACTACTCGATCACCGACTGTTTGGATATACCCGAAGGGACATTGAAATCAATTTTGGGTTTTTGCCATGAAGTTATTAAACTCCAGCTCTAGATGATTATATGAGCCTGAAATAGATCATGGTGGCGGTTGCAGCCTACGTGAGAACAATGCAGCAAATCCCCGAACCGAACTCAAGTATCAAGTATACTACTAGACTAGGACTACTACTACTTACAGCCCAACTAAACTCCTCCTTTCCTCGTCTTTGCTTCTCTTCTCTTCTCCGAGCAATCTCTCTCCTCTCTATCCTTATATTTCTCTTGTACTAATTTGAGATCGTCATCTTCGTTTAATTCACATTGCAAACTCCGAAACCCTAGAGATCTCCATGTTTATGGCACCAAGGAAAGCTCGCGAGCGTGAAATGCTCGTAGAGTCCATGTACTCAGTCATTGCGCTCGTCTTGGTCCTCGTTGCGGGCGTAGAGCTCTGTGACGCCGCCAGCGTAGTCAACGTCTACCGGCTTATTCAGTACGATATGTCTGGAGTTCCGTTTGGATCTCGACTTGCTAGCCTCAATCACCATGCCAGTGCTCTACCTTTCTCTCCACAAGCTGATCTCTCGCGTACCGTGCTCATGATTCCACTTCGCGAATTAGACATGAACTTTGTCAAAGGTTTCTTCTATCTCTTCTTTTTCATGCTCGATCAATGTCACTTGAAGTATTCTGTAACTTATTTCAGAAATCGAGGTCAATCAGTCATTATTGCGCTAATGATGAGTAGTCTTAGTCAAAGAGCCAACATATCTTTGCTATATCTTGTTGCGGATATTGTCGATGTATTGTTATATTTTCTTACTTTGGTCTTTATGATTGCGATGGATTCACTAGTAAACTGAACTTATTTCACCGCTAACTAGCGTTAAGCTGAGGTTGGAGACTGTTTAGGCAGTTGACATATCAATAATGATCGTTGTACAGCAATTTTGCATGTTTCAGAGTGTTGTTTATGGTCATGTGACAGTAGTACCGATAATTCATTATGATTTTAATTCTTTCAATTAACGGATGAAGGAATGGATCCAGGATTAGGAGATCAAATGGTCCAATTAATATTCTTACAGAATAAATTTGTATTATACTAGTTTCAGCAAATAAAAGGGAAATATTAGAAAACTTAAATCTGACGAGCTATTTGGACTGGATATAATATATAAGTGTTGTAAGCAGAAGTGTTTCGTATATGCAGGACTTCCCGATAAACTGGCATACGTGTTGAAGGTTTCTGGTTTAATGTAGGTCTTACTCATTTACCGAGTAGCAGAAACATAATAGAGTTTATAAATTGACAAGTTAGGTTCTATGCTTGCCCTGACATTGTACATGCTCGTCACACTCCTAAAAAGTTAATCTTATCTGAAATTATATATTTGTCTATATTTTTATATTCGAATACATGTCATTTCTTGTTCCTGTCATTTATCAAGATCATTATTGTTTGGTGAGTATTATCTGATCTCATCCTGACAAATTCTACAAGATAGTAACTTATTTTGATTATAATATGGCAGAATATATTGCTGAAAGAAAGCCTCTGGGGGGTTTATTATTTTTGCTGCCCCAAATATTCAGTTTTGAAAATCAAGCTGGCAGAAATAATCATCGAGATAATGGTAAAGAGCTTCTTGAGAATGTGTTAGCTGAACTTGAACAGATACTGATACACACCAACTTACCTGTGAGTAAATTAAAGAAAGCTTTTTCTGTATCCACATTGTTGTAGTTTCTGTCTTTTCTTCAGAAATTTCACACAAAAATGAAATGTTTTCCCTGAGGGAGTGAGGTAGGAAAGTTAAACTGATTTAGTTAGTGCTCACAGATAGTTGCGAAATTGGAAATATTTCCTTTATTTTTATCCTTGGTTTTTTGTTCTCCTGTACTACAAGTCTGGCATATAGCTTGAACTATTGGCGAATCCCAGTGTTTTTTTTTCATTAATGGTGTTTAATATAAGGAAGGAATTTTTTTAAGTATATTTGCAAGACCTATTAAAGCTTGCTACTATTATAACCGTAAACTTCATGTGGTGCTCCATACGGACCCCTCTAGGACATTTAAATAAAAATGTCAATTTAGTGTATGTTACTTCCTTTTCATTTAATGCTGATAAAATTATTCATACGATTTTGTTATATATTTCTTCTTGTCATTTGGTCCATTTACCCCTTTCATTTTCTTTTCTCCATTATATTGCATATTGTTACAGTATCCCATATATTTTGCTTTTGAGGATGACAACGTTAATTCTGTCTTGACTGATATCAAGAAGAATGATGCTACTGGTCAGCCTGCTACTGCAACTACTGGCGGGTGAGTATATACAACGAGATATAGCTTTCTATGCTTCAACTGATTTTGCAAATTTTCAGGATGGTCAAATCAAGTGTCAAGTGAATTTATATAACTTGATTCATTGGCCTACATGCGGATTCACCCATCACATCATGCATTTTGGATATTAGATTTTGCATCATCTGCCCCATTTACCGATATTTTGTTTCAGTTATTGATTGATTTTACAGTCTTGTTTTTGTTTTTGGATTTGCTTTCTGTATTAAATTAGCCGACATTATTCTGCTTGTTCTGCCATTTTTTTTAAAAAAAAATTTCTTGGGAGATGTTGCAGGTACAAGTTTGTCGTTTCAGCTCCTGAACCAAAGAAAGTTGTATCTCCCACCATTACGAATATTCAGGTTTTTGTTCAGCCTTTTCAATATATAAGCAATAATTCAAATCGCTAAGAAACATAGGATAGTCTTGGGGGGCCAAATTCAGGCGTGAAATGTGATGGTTGGTAGTTTGAAATATATATATATATATATATATATATGAAAAATCCTTTGAGCTTCTTTGGACTCAAATAATATTTGAATTTCTTGACCTGACTTTATAGTGGAGATGTAACTCAACGTTTAATATCTCCTGGAGACTGTTCACTTCTATATAATACATTTTTGACTTTGTATGAAGATGCTAAACATATAATTTTTCTTTCTTCTGGCTTTTTCAGAATAATGTCTTTCTCAGCTCTTTTTTTTTTTTTTTTTTGAAAAAAGGATTCTGATGATTTCACTAAATTCATCTAACACTACCAACATGTATTCAAAGATCCCTTTCCTTATTTGAAGTTCAGCAGACTTGCTGTTTTGTGTATTATGAAATTAAAGGATACACTAATTTTAGCTTGGGACTATTGGAGTTAATCTTAAAAAAAAATTCCGATTTGGCCAATTGCTTTGAGTTCTCTCTATGTGTTCCATTGGGTTAATTGACATGGGAAAGTGGTTCCTAGGGTCCTTCTCTACACAGTAAAACATCATCTTTTTTAAAAGATTATAATTAATTCAAGTACTTTAAGCTCTGTCTAATTGGTTCATTATAGTCGGTTGACAGAGGAAAGAGTACCATCCCCTTATTTGTACTTGAAAAGATTTTGTGTAAAATTCATTTAAGAGTACATAATGGTCTAAGTCTTTCATTTAAGGGTTAATAATTATGCTTTACAACATTCTCCATGTACTCCCATCTTCAATTAGTTGCATCTTCTAAGTCTTAAAAACGTGTGGATATTGATTGCATCTTTTGAGTGGTTGCAGGGATGGTTGGCTGGACTGAAGACAGATGATGAGGCTAGTCAGTTACCAACCATCGCTATAGTGGCATCATATGACACTTTTGGGGCTGCTCCTGTATGTGATTGTATTAATCCCACCAATAAAACTAAATTTTATTAGATGTATGAATGTGTTAAAGTATCTGCATTTGTAGGCATTATCTGTGGGAAGTGATAGCAACGGAAGTGGTGTTGTGGCACTTCTTGAAGTAGCTAGGTTGTTCTCTCTTCTCTATTCTAATCCAAAGACCAGAGGACGATACAATCTACTTTTTGGGCTAACATCTGGTGGACCTTACAACTTTAATGGGACTCGTAAGGTGATAAATCTGTTCCATTATTTTGTTTGCTGATAAATCTTTTTTTTTAACGTTTAAATTTGTATTTCCTTCCCTATTTTGCTGTTATGGCTTGTGAATTTTAAGCCTCCTGCATCTTTCAGTGGCTTTGGAACTTCGATCAACGTTTGCGTGAGAGCATTGACTATGCTATTTGCTTAAATGGTATTGGCTCATGGGAAAATGATTTGTGGATTCACGTCTCTAAGCCCCCAGAAAATGCCTATATTAAACAAATATTGGAAGTAAGTGAATTGTCACAACGGAGCAGATGTTACTAAAATGCATTGACTTGCAGTTGTGTTCTAACGTCATCTTGGCGGATTTTGGTTTAGGATTTTTCTAGCGTGGCCGAAGAGTTGGGCTTTAAAGTGAATCCAAGGCACAAGAAAATAAATATTTCAAATCCCCGAGTAAGTGGTAAACCCTAATAATTTTGTTTTATTTGTATAGTTCATAAGCAAGCAGTTTGTCTTAAGTTTCTGTTGTATTTTATTTCGATATGATTGCAAAACACACACACACCCCCCCCCCCCCCCAAAAAAAAAAAAAAATTCTCCTACCTCGTTTTCTGTCATATGCTACTATTAAAGCTACTCACCTGCTGTAGGTAGCTTGGGAGCATGAACAGTTTTCAAGGCTGAGAATTACTGCTGCCACGCTCTCTGAACTCCATACTGCACCTGAATTGCTAGAAAGGACTGGTGGTTTGGTTGACAGCAGGTTCAGCTTTTAACCTTAATTCGAAAATTTTTCTTTTACAGCTGTTTGCTAAGAGCTTGTTCTGCAGGCATTTTGTCAATGACGAAGCAATCGTCAGAAGTGTGAAGTTAATTGCTGAGAGTCTTGGGGTAAGATTCATTACCTAAAAATTCATAGTAAATGGGAAAATGTGCAAGAGAAGGGTGGGATGTAACTTGCTATCATTTCAACATCTGTGTCAGACACCATGGTAGCAATTTATTCCCTTCCTCTTGCATTCATGTGTTACACATGATCTCCTTCAGGCCGAGAAATTTTCCTGATTCCTCTCTTTTTAAGCATACCATGGTATCTGACATGATTTGTTTGGGAATTGTGATATTATTGTAGTCATAGATAGGGTTTTAGTGCTTGAGATACAAAACTACTAAATTTTGGACGTGTCATATCATTGACATTCTGGGTATGATCATCTTTAATTCCATGCTGTTCCTATTTTTTGTTGGCTGTTGCAACATACTTTGAATTTCTATTATGCGTCAACAGTAGTATGATGGGGTAGAGACCACCAAAAAATTAGCCATTGCTTGGTCGTGTTACACTTGAGGTGTCAAAGCACATCTAATTTGTTTCCGTCCTTTAACTTGTACTGATATGAATCTGATATTTTTCTCGAATTTCTTTCTCTTTATGCTAATGATATATAACATAGTACTTTGTCTCCTTTAAGACATGTGGCATCAACTGTCTTTTCTTTATCTTTTAACGTAAAATTTAAATGTTTTCTGTGTTTATTACTGCAGAGACATATTTACGGACGTCAAGGAAAGAACATCCAGATCTTTGCGGATAACAGTAAATTGGCAGTAAATCCTTCTTATATTCGTTCATGGTTAGATGTTTTGTCACGAACACCTCGAGTAGCTCCTTTTCTCACAAAAGATGCTCCTTTTGTCATGGCACTTAAAAAGGTATTATGAGTTGATGGTTTTGTTGGGGTGTGTTCTCTGTTTTAGGTGATTTGTGAATTCGTCTGGTTAAGCACCACCCTAATGGAACAATCTGGCTTTTGTTGATTGGGGACTGGGGTTTGGATACCTGAATAAAAAAACTGATTTTGTAAAATGTTTGTGGAGTTAAACGCTACGTGTTTGTGTTTAAGCGATCTTTCTAATTTAATAAAATAAATTGTACTAGAGTGCTCAGCTTTGAGTGTCCTCGCTCCCCCCATAGTCATCAGTTTTATAATTTTTATTTTGGGTGTTGGGGCTATGAAACGATGTCTTTCTACTTATACCGGTGTTGTACTTCATTATAGGAATTAGAAGACCATACGGACGAGGTCAATTTGCAACGAGAAGTGTTGGACGGGATTTTCACTTTCTATGATTCAACTAGTGCTTTGCTAAATGTATATCAGGTATTTGTACTTTTGCTGCATGCAAATTTTAGCCATCTACATTTTTTCTCTCCTCTTTCTAGCGTAAGTCTATGTCTCCTGGTCCTGACTGAGACAAACTTAATAAATGGATCTTTGCTTTGAAGGTCATAGGGTTTCCAATTTACTGTGAGCGGATTTGTCTGGCGTTGTTTCATAAAAAATTTGTACTGCTGACAAAATGAAGTTTCTTCAAAACTTTACGTTGCTTAATCAAATCATATTCCATCCATTAGTTAATAGTTAGTAATTGATTAGTTTGCGTTTTGCAGGTCGCTAGCGTCACGTTTGACTTATTGTTACTTCTAGTATCGGGATCATATTTGATCGTGCTCTTCAGTTTTCTCGTCATCACAACTAGGGTATCAATTTGTTATCTTTCTAATATCAATGGACAGTGTATTCCCATATTTCTGTTCAGTGTGGACTTCGATGGTAATGATTTTATATATTTTCTTTAACAGGGTATTGATGATCTATTCAGTTTATTTCGGCGACATCCCTCTCGTAAAGTGAAGACCACATGATGACTTTGGTGCGTAACTTATTTTGCCACTAATTCTGCAGTCAATAGTTTATGAAAGTTATCATGAAAAGTATGGGAGAGGATTTCATTGATGATTAAGGGCGTTTGCAATTTAGTAATTGAAACTTAAGATGTCATTTTCTGTTGCGATAGGATGAGAACCAGGTTCACAAGAAAAATTTTGATAATTACTTTGCACGCATTCCATTTACTACATTTGGGGTATTTGATTTACAGCATCTCGTATTTACAAATTGTAAGGAATCTGATAGACATGAAAAATGGTCTGCAAACTGATCCCAAGGGCGACCTTGTCAAAAAGATCTAGCAGCCTGCATATAGTATCGCATGAATGCGTTTGAAATCGTTGTTAGTTTTCTATGGAAAATTGAATATGTAAATGGTTGATGTCAGGTTGATTACTAGGCAGCAGATTTAGATAGCGACACTGCACCAGCCTTTTTATCATATTTATATTATTGCGGCTATGTTTATAGAGTTTGGTGAGATGGGGATTGAGCCCTGTAAATGATCACGTTTTTCATTTTTTGAAGAAATTGAAATAAAACAAGATCACAGTATCTGAGGAAATGCAAAAGATTTAATTACGAGACTTTCTGAGGAGATCACTATCAGGTGTTGTAATTACAATCACTAAAATATATAATGACATACAAATGGTGAACCGATATCGCAATAAGTGCGAGGAAAATATATAGTTATTTTTTCTTTATAAGTGTGTATCTCGGCTGCATAATTCATCAAAAAATCAGAATGATTATATACTTTCAATTATGCAGCAAGGTATGTTTTCAGTAAAAACTAACTAATGGAGGTATGACATGACGAAACGACACAATAAAATAAAATACACATTAAACATGGCTCAATACCCACCTTACTAACCCTACAATTCGGACAAGATTCGTTTCGGTCGAACAACAAAATTCGTAAAATCGGCTCGGTATTGTTCTCACAATCGGCGTCTCACATTTCCTGGAATGTCAACCATCACCAGTACAGCTGACATGGCAGCTTATTTTCCTCTTTTTCACGTTATATTTTGAGGATATATAATATTTCATTCGAAGACGATCTGCCACATCAGTAATGTTAAATATATGGTGACTTCCAGAAAACTAGTGCAAGGACCCGACTGTGACAACCAATTTACAAATTGAGATCCTCGACTGAAACATTAAGAAGTTTAGGACATAACCAAAACCTGACCTTAGAAAAAAGGCAGTAATGCAGTTAAGCCCCAAAACAAATACTCCAGCGATCTGATCCTTCTGTAAGTCAAGATTGGTGAGCGATCAGCAGTGCTCGATAGACCATATCAATGAATTGATTATCCTAGCGATAGCCCCGGGGGGAGGGAAAGGACAACAGAAATTAGTATTTTATGCCGTAGAGCAGGGACTATTACATTGCAAGCCCATACATTTCAAACATTATCGAGCAGGTAAACTAACCTGAACAAGCACAAGAAGAGCACCCCGGACCTTTTCTCTGGTAATAACTGGGCCATAATTTGGAGTGGGAACAGAAGCAGGAGTGAGAGATGGCGGTGGGTTTGGCGGGGGAAACGGCTGAAGAAGTGGAGAACCATATGGGCGTTGTATGTTAACAGCAGGGTGAAGTGGAGGGGCAGTGGGCATGGATGAAGAAGAGACAGGTGGGGTTATCATTGCAGCAGAGGAAGGGGGAGGGGCAAAAAAGGAAGAAGGCTTCACAAGATTAGTGGCTCGGTTACTATTGCTGCTACATTCAGAAGCATCATGGTGGGGTATTAAAGGCGTAGATGCTGAGAGAGGAGAGAGTATCTGCAAGGGTGGCACAGTGGGAGTAGCAGCATTGGTTGGCAAAGAAGGCGAAGGATTTATAGCAGATGACTGGTAAGGTTGTCCAGTAATTGCAGCATTTGAAGTATTTCCAGTGGTCAAAGAAGCCTGTAACAGTGTAACAGAAAAACTTAACCTTGTTTGAGCTTAGTTCAAAATGTTCAACTAACAATTAGAATCAGTGTTTCACAAACATATATGAGGAAAGAAGTCAATGGGGGGTGAAAAAAGTTCCCAGCTCAAAAAACATAAGCTATTTCTGCATTCTAGCTAGCTATTAATAGCAAACATTTTGGGGAACATGTAAAACGATACACCTGCACAAATTCAAATGAAAAAGAAGTCTATGCCAAAAGCACATTTTGATTGGCTCTTAGGGCATGATGAACTACTACATGTTGCATACATGCATGTAAGCTTTGCATCAGTTGCTCTCTTCTCCAAAGGCAATTGCTAAGAAAGAATCCAATAGGACAAGGACAAGATTGTGTTCTTTAACTCCTACCGCAGGATAAAGGGGGTGGGGATAGAAAAGAAACACAAGGCCAAGTATGCGGAGGAAATAAAGAGCATCAGAGCAACGTGATTAATCTAAACATATGAGCAAGTCTTCATCACCATTCTGCTGGTATCACATAATATCAAATGTCAAAAAAGTTAAAATTAAATGAAAAAAAAAGAAGAAGAACAAACAGCTATAAGAAATTACAAAAGCAAACAAAACTGTTTACTGTGGGACATACACTGAAGAAGTTCACGAAGGATGGATCATCACCCACATCAGCTACATTGGAAGAAGTTGATGACGATGGCTCTAGAGGACCATCCATAACTGCCATAGTTGGTACTGCTTCTAGTTCCTCAAACTCACTGCAAGGAAATTTAAACAGAAGATCAAATTTCAAATTCAAGATGAGCAGACATAGATGTACTGCTGTTGACATAAAAAATTTACGCAGAAATGGAACATGAAGGGACAGAACAAAGGAGTTCATTTCATTTGGTCCAATAAAAAAAAGAATTAACCCACCTTCCATTTGAAAAAACAGTGATAATAATGCACACGTTTACTAGTTACCTAGTATATACTTTATAATCGGTAATGTCCCTCATAAATCCAGAATTTAATTCTATGGCAATTTACAATGCAGTCAGAAATAAACTTGCATGTGTTTTGCAGCACAGAAAAGGGAAGTAAATACAAGACTGCAAAGGGATTGGGAACAGGGGTAAGGAGGTAGAAAATCCGTAGGAAGTTACAATAATAATGATGATAATAGGAATGCACATTAGTGAAACCACCTCCACCATCCTTTTGAGAGGGTTGGGTGCTCTAAGAAATAGGAAAAACCATGGTGTCTTCACTCAAGCAAATAAGAAAAATAAATATTATTTCTACCAAAAAAAAAAAAAAACAAATATTATTACCTCTTTGTAGAAGATACCTTTGACTTTTGAGGAACTTTAGAATAGGCATTAAGGATCCTGAAAATCAGAAAAAAAAAAATACAATAGAATAATTACTCATGCTAAAATTATGCTCAACCTGTTAAGGCTTTATGCCTTGCAATAAACAGCCATACTATCTAAAACATTAAGATAAGAGATGGAATAAATTAAATAGTTAAATAGAACAAGAGCTAAGCATCGACAGGCTTTTTTGTCTACCATTGATAAATCATCAAACTCTTGTTAGTTTTCATGTAACTATGAAAAAACAAATTAAAATAAGGCCATACCAACAACACATTTTGGTTAAAGAACCTTGTTGAGTGCACGTGTTTGACTAACTGACTCTCAGAAAAAAAGAAGAAAAATAAAAAAAGGGAGAGGGAGCGCATTCCTGTTAGAAATAGCATGAGCACATTGCAGTGACCCTATTATGAGTGATTTATGTAGCAAAGATTAAGAAAATTTTCTCATAATGGTATAACCAATTGTTTATCTACACATCATACAAACAAAGCCTGCCAGACCTTAGGCCTTGGAAAAATTGCAATCATAATGTGAATAGTACCTGTTAAACAGATTTGCAACCTCTTCACATTCTCTCGCATTATAGAACCAGATACCATTCACTTCTTGAGCACCGTTTCTATAGAGTAGATATGGAACCTGAACTTCATACTCAAAATCTCCCAAGAGATTCTCCACCAAATTTTCTGCTTATGCCAACACAAAATCCCTCTTATGCAAATATAGACAGCATTTAAATGCTAGCGACATTTCAGGACACTAAGAAGTTCGCATAATATCTTTTTCATCCTTTAAACAAGATTTAAAAGGCATATTTGCAGTTCACGTATCTACTAATTTGCTATACTTACAACATTGAGTGCAAGAAGCCAGCCATGGAGTGTCAATAGCCAATATCTAAGCCCCAATCCTAAAATTTTTAGGCAAAAAGAACACCTAATAACTACAAAAATATTATACTTTACACAAGAAAATATAAAGCAACAAATAAGTACTTAATATAAGATGATAATCTGGTTAAACTATGATATTCAGAAAACTAATCTTCCAAAAACCATGGCAACAGTTTGAGTTTTCTTGTAAACAGGAGGCTATTGTATGACATTAAATATTAAACTAAAGCATGCTTAGGAGCAGGGATTAATGACTTGAGATAAAAAAGTGTGAGCACAGGTTACTTTGTAGACAGAACGCAGTTTACCTTGCATACTTGAGAGCAAAATGTATAGTTTAAATAACATTCAAAATTCGTAATGCCTTAATACTTAACTGAAAACACTATTAAGTGTGACAACAAACCTCAAAAGATATAGGATTCTCAAGCACATACAAATAAACCAATTGGCAACAGTAAACAGAGGCAGCAGGTCTCACTAACCAGTATTTCGACGGTTCATCACAATAAACTGAAATCGCGGTTGTGTATTCCTGAAATAAAACATAATCACAAAGGAATACATAATTAACATCAGTATATAAATGCAAATCTCAAACCATAACAAGCACCGTACAGTCCTAAGCTTCATAAACAAATTCCCGATCGAAACTCATTGATCCTTGAACTCATGAACAGTTGGATACAAGAGATAATAAAACCTCTTAACAACGAACAGAGATCCTTCGACGTCCTTGCGGCTCTGTAAACCAATCAAACACGAAAGCAGAGAGAACCGATTACGAACGGAATTAGATTAAGCATAAAAGGAAAATTCAGGAGCTACGGGCTAAAGGAGGCCAATTAGCTAACCCATTGACTGAGGTCGATGTTAAACTCGTAGAAGGTAACATGCGCTGCGGTGATGAGAATTTCCTCGACGAAGGGATCGATTCGTTGAAGAACAGTGAGGTTGAGAAGCTTGGTGCTCTGCTGATCCAGATTCGGCATCAGCTTCCCGTTCTGAGACATTATCGTTCGTCTCTGCAACACAAACCCTAGAATTTGTGTTCTATTAGAAACAGAGAACGAGAGAAATGCAGAACTAGTTTGAGTCTATCAGCTCAGCTTCTCGCCGAAGGAAAGTTTCACACAATGACGAAAACAACCTTAACAGTTTAATTTATTACTCCCTTAATTCTAATATTATCATCGTAAAATATTGGCGATTATTTTGGGCACTTATGATAATTTGAGATAATTGAGATTATTTTTAGATCAGATGCAGTTACTATATTATGATCTAACAAATGAAGACATCATTCTCATGAAAATTTGGCAATAATCTTCTTTTGATTATTAATACATTTCCCCCCCTTAAATTAGGTAAAAATAGAGGAATCATTTCGTATAGAACAAATAATCATTTTGGATGGAACAATTATTTATTTATTTATTTATTTTGGTTACGGATGGAACAATTATTAAAGACGACAGTTATCGTAAGGCAAGCGAGGGAGTATACGAATATCGCAAAAACACTAAGAACATTTCACTTCAATTCTCCCTTGGAGTGAAAGGGAAAATGAGAAATTAACTAAAACGCAACTATAGAACATTTTGAAATTTAAAAATCTTCCTTCTTGAGTATCACCTCGTCTTCATTTTTATTCCCTCATTTACGACATTCAAAAATAAAGGAGATTTTTTTTTTTTTTTTTTTTTTTTATGCACATACAAATGCTACGAAATTAAACTAGACGTGTGTAGAGTGGAGAGACCATAAATGATATTTTATTAGATTGGCAAAGATGACGTTTGAAATTAAAGTTGGCATGTCGTTCGTAGCAATGGTATTCTAAACAAAAGAGAAGAGAAGAGACGCCTCAATAGTTTGTGAATTCACTACAATAGTTGCATTGCATGCATTCATTCAGTGGCCTTGCCTTTTCGTCTGCTGCTACTGCCAGTTTCCAAAAGGTAACAAACCATAGAATCGACATCATCCCCGAATATGCTGTAGGCCTCGATTGCCTGAAGGTAGCTGAATCCCATGGATAGCACTATCCGCATGCTACTGCTAAGATCCAAATCACGCTCCTTCCCACCCTCCACCTTCCGATCACTACCAGATGATCCTGCTACACACATTTCATACAAATGATCTTCAACCTCATTCTTATGGAAACAATAGAGCAACTCGCATGAAAGCGCTAAAAGATACTCACTTGCCCCAGAAGATGAAGGTTCAGCATTTGAAGTTGAGGATTCTCTACGACCAAGCTGTTGTTTGAATGTACCATCAGCAAGATACTCAGCCCGAGAAACTTCCATCACCATACGTTCTATTTCCTTCTCAGTGAGCTCAAGATCGGAGTAAAAACGTCCCTCAGCTAAAAGTGCCTGAAGAACAAAAGAAGTAAAAATCATGTCAACAACAAAAGAAGCACGCTCTAGTTTGCATTGTACGACAATTAGGAATACTTGCATTATCAATCTGTTGGTCTTGTTGAGCTTTAATGGCAGCCTTCACTTGATCCTTGTCAACATTTGTCTGCATGGTAAATCACCAAATGTAAAATCAACCATGAGATTTTCTATAAAATTCAATGAAAAACATCAGAATTGTCAAGCAACAAATACAATAATCCGCACAATACATACTCCACGGAGAGAGCTAAACCCTAGTCCTGCACCAATTGTCAAGCGACGTGGATCAACAAGGGAGTTGTAATGATTTCCGTGATGATAACTCAGGCGTATTGGTGGCGTGTCAGTATTATAGCTTCCATGGAAGATATTGATAGGTTCTGTATTGACAATATATGTTAATGAAGAGTTCATAACTCACCAAAGACCATCACAAGTTATCAAATCTTTGTTTATCAGGCAGAAGCTATACCTGTGGAATAGGAGTATATATGAATAGGGCGATTATACATTTCACATAAGGCTTGAATCTCCACATTATTTCCGTAGACCTATCAATCAGGATGAACAAATATTTAACCCCACCCAAATTGGAAAGTTCGAGTAGCCATCAGCATTCAGCACATTTTCAGTCAAATAAATGGTGAAAATTTTAAATAGTAAAGAAGCAACTAACTAAAGCAAAAGATATAACAATAAAAAACTAGAAAAGGATATGGATCAGGAAAGACAACACAGGCGGCAAAGCATAAATATGTGATATAAGGAAAAATGGAAACATGCCAACAAAGTTCATAAACATTGCATTTTCAATTTCCCAAATTCAAATCAGTAAATGTTTATTAGTTCAGTATAATTTGCAGTTTAGACATTGTCATTTATAAACGATACGTTTGAACTACTTGACACACAACCATCAGCGTATGCCATAAAAGCATGAAACAGTAGCAACCCATACTACACTTGGACATACCTTATTTCTTCTCTTCCTCTTACAATATGAGGTGAAACCTTCTGTTATAAATTGAGAGAAGTGATCTCTCTCACGCTCCTGAAAATATAAATTGCAGTAATACTTTGTTAATAAAATCTACGTATCTAAGCAAGTAACATCCGAGAATTGGCGTTCATGCAAATACTACACTTGAAGCACAGGAAAGAAAAGTAATGATAAATCATATAAAGATTTACATAGTTGATATGTAACTTTTTGCAAAAGAGAAAAAAAGAACCATTATAAGAAACTAATAAAAAAAACAACCAATACTCCTTAAAACCTCCAACCATCCATGAGTAGGCCCCTCCTAAGACCTGACACTAGATACTACCCAAGCCCCCTCACCACTACATTCCTCACTACATATCTGGAATCAAAGCTATCGTAAAATACAGAGCTGGCAGGTTTCCTCACTCTGTGGTAAGTGAATAATTTCATTGAGAACTGTAGATACTGAAGTAAAATATTATCTTTCAGGATCAATTCATCTTGGTATGTTAAGACCATAAAAACTCACACAGCATTTCATAACATGACTACTCAACCATTTAAGCACCTACAGATGATGAAGATTTAAAAAAAATAAAAAATAAAAATAAAAGAACAACAACAACAAAAGAAAAGAAAAAACATAAAAGTCATCATACCATATAATCTATACACATCTGTCTGACCACATCGTACAATTCAGAATCCCCATACACCTGATCTGCCACTGCCCGGAAAAGACAATTTCCATCCTCCATCATCCTTTTAACTTCATAACCTTTCGCCCTTCTAATATCAATTTCAAACTGGCGCTCTCTTTCCTGTTATAGATGGAAACATCATTTTAATACAGGATTCTACATCTTAGTAAAGGACGTTGACTAACAAAATTGAAGACCTTGTTGACAACTATAACATCATGATGCAACTAACCATGTCTCTACAAATGGGAAGAAATGATGAAGGTATAATAGTTAGTCCTACGACAAATGAGAGAATGGGCAAATTTATCAATCTTATTATTAACTAGTTTGTTTGGAATTATCCCACAGTTAAATATCATGTTCTCAAAACTTCTAATAATTATCTACGTGTTTTTCTTATAGTACTTTTGACTAGGGCTCTAAGTTCAAACTTGGAAGACAAAGCCCAAGTGAGGACTTTAGTATCACTTCGCCAAAGGCTATTTGGTATATTGCATCATCTAATTACCTGTTCATTTAAATCAGGGTAAAAAACCATGAAATGAATTCCAAACGCGCAGACAACATTAGTTTATTTATTAAGAGTAGAATAATCATGAACTTACTAAATCATCATAAGAGGAAACAAAGCATGGATTCTGTTCATCGGCGCTATTGTATCCCTCACTTTCATTATGAGACCTGGGAGAAGAAGGCCGAGACCCGGCAGGTGAAGACCTAGCTGAAACAACAGGCCACGCAGATGCTCTTCTAGATGATCCTATATGAATGGAATTTGAATTTCCATACACATTTCTCCTGGAATTGAAATTAGCAGCAGAAGGTTTTGGGGGTGGGACAGGAGGAGGTGGTGGATGTGAACTACCACTTGCACTCAGCGAAGAATCTCCAATTGAGACCTCATTTTCTGACGAAATTCTCAGTCCACTCAACCCTTTCACTAATTCTCGTGAACCCGCAACCTCCTCTCTAACAGCTTTCTCAACATCAGCTGTTTCGTCATTTGAGGTGTCATTCTGCTCATAATGAAGTGTTTCCGTCAAAAGGTCATCACTTTTGGGCTTACTGTCACTACTCCCAGAATACTCCAAAAGCTCGTCACCTACAACTGATTCTACTACCTCCTCTCCACTCTCCTCGTCTTTCTCAGCTGAATGAACCGGAGGAACTATAACCTGTGGCTCCGCACGAGCTGATGAAGACCCAGGTAAAGAAGAACGGCTGGGATTTGAAGAACTTCCCGCGGAACCCCGCGGAACCACAATGCGAGTCATTGAATTAGATCTTTCTTGTCCTCAACTAACTCCAACCCCAACCCCAATCTCCCCTACCGAATTTAGAGACCCAAAACCCTACTCATCGGTTTGTCGCGTGTTCTTGCCTTAGGTGCAGTGATGCCAATCCCTTGGCTAAATGATTTCTTACAACCCAGTGCCTTCAGCTCCTCGCAAAACGATCTCTGCATTCCCCTAACAATTCTCATGAGACCCAGACCTCGAACTTTAAACAAGAAAACCTTCTTTAAGTAGTCTAATTTACCCAAAAAAAAAAATTGCCGCCAAAGAAAATTCACCTTCAAAAGCGTAATCTGCATAAACATCATAAATTTCGCAGGAAATCAAAATAAAAGTTTACAATGTTCTGCCAAAACCGACATAAATTATTTGACTCTCAATAATCACAGGAAGTCGATGTAAAAAGAGAGAGAAATTCTGTAAAAACACCGAGGCCAGAAAGGAGAAAAAGATACGCTTTCTATTCCCAGAAAGTAACCAAATAAATACTGACCCGACACAAGAGTTGGGAGAGAAGAAGACCCAATAAAAAACAAACTCAGACAATCGATCAAAAGATTAAAAATAAGAGAGAAAGAAAAACACACAATTGAAGAAAAAGAAATCGAAATCAGCTTGAACCCTACGGTTGACTCCGCATGGTGTAGACGACTCACCAGAGAGGGGGGTAACCAAGAAAGCCAGAAATGCGTTAATAAGATCTGGAAAAGCGCGGTGGAGACGTTTGTAAGGTAAGTTCTAGCAAGATACGAATAAAAAGTGGGATTAATTAGGGTTTTTAAAGAAGCGAGCACCAGACAAGAAATGAGAAAACTTGAAGGGTAAGGATAGAATTTGAGAGACAAGAGAGAGAAAACAGAACGGGAGGTTGCATTTTAACGGTGAGAGGGGAGGGAGCGGCCACGTGACGTGGAGTTCAACGCAATGGCCCGTCGAATACACGAACGAGTTTACATGTGGCAAATTCAAGATGGTTGCTCGCACGTGCTAGTTAATTAAATGGATGAACAATATCAAAGTCTAACTACTTTTATTTTTTTTTCCTCTCTAGTTTCTACTTGCAGAATTGGCAGAGGCGGAAGGTTTTCACATGGGGATTGGGCGTGGATGGCCATGTGCGTCTAATGACCTTTTGCATAAGGAGTGCCTTGTCAGAGAACAAAACAAAAAGTATTCTCCTTTACTTTTCACATCTTTCTTTCTTTCTTTTATTAGATTCTGATTTTCTGTCAGACCAGTATTTTGACATAGAAAATCCCAATTCAATCACTAAAATTATTTGAGATTTTTCTGAAAATTTTAATAGGATAACTTAAAGTTGAGTAGTGTAGTAGTAGATTCATTTAAACTTAGCATTTTTATCTTTTTCATACATTTTGTTAACTAATACTTCTTAAAAAAATCAAATTGGATGGAATCAGAGACGCAACCATGTAATGGGATCCCATGATCTCATTCTATTTCTCAATCCTTATGTAAAGGGAAGAGTGAAACTAATCGGAGAACATTCACAGAATTAAGTAGCTAGCTGGAGTATAAGAAAAGAAAAAGTAAAAGTAAAAGAAAAGCAGTAGTACAAGTTTTCACACGGCGTAAGTATAACGTGGATCTGAGTACACGTCACATCACCCATTTTTTTCAACCAAACCTGAGAGAAGATGACGAGCAAATAGAAATTCAATTGACACGTACTATACCACATGCACAATCATGATCCAACGAAGTCTATTCTCTGTTCCTTTTGAGAGCCAAAGTTGACAAGAAGATCAAGCACGTAAGGAAAGTTGCTGCAAGGAAAGAAGTGACCACAGCCTGGCTTGCATTCGAGCAGAACTGAGTGTATTGCTGACAGATAGCCATCCAATTTGCATCTTGGCTTCCATTATGAGCTAAGTACACAATGGCTGCAGAAGATGCAGCAGCAGCTGTGACCAGGGCCATCATCACCTACACATATGTATATATATTGCATTACTATTTATTAATGTCTTTGTTAGCTTGCCAGTCTGTTAGATGCGAACTGTTAATTTAATTACCATGTCTAAGGTCACAAGTAGAAACCTTGGCGCTACTGCTTGGGGTCGAAAAATGCACACAAGTGAGAAGGGCAAGGAAAGGACAACGTAACCACTTACTACCCCATTTGCAACCACAAAAAACCTGCATTTAAATAATAACCAATATTAGTGAATTAATTCTTTCAATATATATTAAACTAAATAGAAGAACTTGTTATCTAAGACACAGCTTGCCCACGAGACTTGATTGGTGTTAATTTCCTGAAATGCGTGCGTATTATTGGATACCCTCTCTCTCACCCCCACCATCTATGGAACAGAATACATTACATACTGGAACATGGGAAATACATTCCACTGAGCATGGAACTGAAGGAACTGCGTGAAGAATGGAAGCTGCTCTTCATTGGTTCCCATGTTAGCTGCGCTTCCCATAGCAGCTCCAATAGCACCGAGCCTCAGTACGAAATCTGCGATTGCAACTCCTTTTTTCCATCTTTGTCCTGGGAGTGGGACCGGCGTAGCTTTTGTGAAAACTACAGGAGGATCAGCCCAGTCGACAGCCTTCCCTTTGTCTTTGCCCTTCGATTCTGGCATTCTAGCTGCCTTTGCCTCACTGTTTTTCTCGGTGTCCATCGAAGAATTCTTTTCAACTTTGAATGATATATATGCGGATGTGGAGGAAACTTGTTTGAGCATGCAATTTCAAGCTTCTACTTATAGAGAGACAAACATTCAAGTAATGGGTTAGTTAATTTGTTGCTCTATGATGTGTAAAATCGTGCAACTCAGTTGAAAGGAGGTTCTGGTACGAGAGTTTATATATACTTACTCCATCTTAAATGGAAATATTTATTTATTGGTTTAATGAAAAATATTTTTTATTAGCTTCTCGGTACAAAAAATCTACAATCTTACATTGGGGAGATCACATTCGAAGAAGAAGCAAGAATACAAATGACGACATTGTTTTTCAGCACAAAATCATTTTTTTTTTTTTTTATTCACCTCATTATCCAGTGCATAAATGCTAAAAACATGTCAGCTTCTCTTCCCATTTTACAAGCCGCAATTGTAGACCTATCCTTATATTACATTCCTTACAAGCTATGGTGGAAAGAATTACAAACAAAATGTATACTTCCTATTCGTGTCATCAAGGAAATATGGTATTCTGACAATACCTTATAAATAAAGAATGCATGTACCCTTTGGAAAAAAAAGTTTCAAAAATTGAGTATTACATCAAACTTCAAAACGTATTTTATGCCTTCAATTTCCATCCTCGATCAGCAAGCGCTTTATGAACCCGTCTAGCAGCATCAGCAGTATCGTTAAGGGGTGGATAGCTCCAACTTTCTGATAACTGATAATTTACGGAAACATTTACCCATTAAAACTCATGAGCATCTTCGAAAACACAGTATAATTCCCAAAATACAATCCTCGTAATAAGTAATTCATAAACAAGTACCAAGAATTATACTTACATTCTCGGACCCTGTAAATGGCCGAACCACTCCCCGCTCTCTCAAAGATTTGTGAAATTCTGTGAATTTCCATCTGCAACGCTCAGCCCCCATCACATAGACAGGTTTCCTGAGGGAACGCAATGGACGTATTGATAAAAAAATACTTTAAGTAAATAAACTATTCGTAAGTTGCGCATTACAGGGACATTTCTTCAAAAGCATACCCCGTGCTGCAAGCCTCACTAATCATACTGACTGAATCTGCTGTGACAACGAATGCATCAGCCCAAGCTAGATCACCCATACGTGGGTTTGGATCTGAAAATTATTACAGTCAATGTCAGGGTATAACCACTTACTCTCTGAAAAAATATTTTTAAATCTTCGAATAAATTACCTTGACCATCCCAAATATAAACTTTTGGATTATTTCCAAGTTCTTTCATTATAACATTCGACACCTGTTTATGAATGCATGATAGAGGGGAGAAAGTGTCAGAGACAAGGACATTGTCAATGCTACTTTTGTCTAGGTATGACTATACCTTTCGTGGAGTCCTCTCCGAAAAGGATATCTTCACACTCCCAGAAGAAGCAAGAACACTCAGTAAAGAGGCTGCTAACTGCTTTGCTAAATCCGCACCATACTTGCAGTTTCCTATCAATAGTACAAATTACTCAACAGTATCAAACAATTAACTCATTTTTCCGGAAAATTTGCCCTAGTGGCATAAGCATTTATCCTGAATAAGAAATATATATAGTTTTAGCCAGACACAGACTGTAATAACATAATTAAAAGGACACATGAGCTGGATACATGTAAAATAGACAAAGTATTTAGAAATTACTTGTTGGGCCTCCAACGTTGACAACAAGCAAGGGCCTGGGCAGATGTACAAACTCATCATGCCATGCACTTGCAGCAGTACGAAGAGTAGAAAAATCAACTTGATGCAGGGCTCCCAAAGTGAGAACCTGATTTTAAATTACCAGAAAATACAAACCCTTTGAAATAGACAGTAAAACATCAAAATAATATCAGAAATCTCTTATAAAAGTAAAATCTAACTACGGCCATATGCATACACACCACATGATCATCAGGAGGCTCAAGTGGAGTTATCCACCTTTGAAGAAAGCGAGGGACCTGCTTCTGTGCCTCTGGAGTTAAAGGATAATAATCGTGACGAGGTGTAATCACCATGTCAAACCTATTCAAAAGTGACCTTGGATGTTGTATCTGCCAATGAATAAAAAAAAATATTAAAAAAAAAAAAAAACTAAAGAAAACAGCAATCAAACCTCATCTTTTCCATATAACAATGCTCATCACAGAAAAATAAATGTAGAACAAAGTATTCTTACGACAATGCAAAGTTAAAGCAATTACTGAAAAATCCAACATTCATTTAGAAAGAGCATATATGTATAATAAGCATAGAAGGGAAAGCAAAAGAAAGAAGTGCTTTAGACTCGACAAAACCTTCTGACATATATAACTTGCTCATTGAAATATCAGAGTAAAGCTAAATAGAAAATATGTGTTGACTATAAGGCGTCTTAATAATAAGGTTTGCGGACCTGAACAACAAAAACATTTTCAGCTGCCAAACGTTTTATGGAATTTGCAACAGAAATGGTATCTCTTCCAGATGCAACCACCAACAAAGGTCCCTCCCTGGATAAAATATCAATGATATCATTTTGATTACAAGTATCCAAACAACAATTGAAGCAAAATTAGACAATGAAGAAGATTATAAACTGCACAAAGGAGATACAAGTACAGGAATGATGACTGAAATCAGAATAATAACGTGAAGATAATTGGATTTTATTTTGCAAATCAAATTAACGAGTAAAGAACTTTTTGTATTCAAAATAGGTCCACATGACATGGATACACTGAAAATCATGAGCAAGTTCTAGTATCTAGATGTTTTCCATAAAGAGAAAGATAAAACATAAATTCCAAACTTTAAGTTGAAGTAGTATAAATAAATGATACAGATCACTTTTCATGCAATGTATTTCTGCTTCGTATAATTTTTGAATTTTTAAATAAAGCAATTAACGTCAACAATTAATACTGCTATTGTCGAAAGGAAGTTTGTCATCTAAAATTAGTGAGATTATTGACGGCAAAACCACATTGGTTTAGTATCACTGTATCAGTCTTCATCATGAAATGAACCAACCAAAATAAAACAAAAAATGGAGTTTATCCAAGTTATAAAAGAGTGAAAAGAGATTGTACTTCTCGTAAGTTTCACGAGCCAAATTTACTATCTGCTTTACATCAGCTTCTAAAACAGCTGCCAACCCTATGCCGCCACCATTTTCTGAAGGTAAAGGCATAAACTTCTTTTCTTGGGATGCTGATAGAAATCGTGAGTAACCACAGAGATACCTTATAATATAAACTATCTTTTTATGAAGAGAGACTGGAAGCCAGTGAAGCCACCCATTAATCCCATCTTTTGGCCTGGTAACCCGCTGCAATTAGTCAGTCTAAATTAGCAAATTCATTCAGCTACTAAAAGATACTTTCAAATTCTATAAGTTGAAATTAACGTTGTTAAAAAGAGGAAGATGCTCAGATCAGAAACTGATAAGTGCTAGAGTAAACAATGAATATGTAAACAGCATAAAAGAGAATGTGATGGTTGCATCAAGAACCCTATGCCAAAGCATGATTGCCAACAAAGACCCAACAAGCTAGAAGCACCCCACTTTTTCCGCTCTCCATCCCTTTCTGATATCCACGACTTAACCCAAATAGTTATTCTAGAGAATCTAATGGGCTCAGAGTAGAAATATGGATGAGTAAACTCGAAGTTCAGAACTAATTACTAATTCACCCATATATACTGACGATTTCCAGTAAAGACCAAATTCTATGCGCTCCTATGAAATCCTCGTTGGCAGGAAGCATAAATAGAAAGTCAGAATTCAGAGCTTACGTATAGGACATGCTTATCTGAGAAGCCAAGCGCGCGAACCAATCCGATGCTCTGATTCTCGGAACTGGGAGAACCGTTTCCGATCACGACAGCGCGTCTGATGATTGTGTGAACCCCAGATTCGAAGATGTCGGGAGTAACCCTCGTAGCGGTAGGGCTGGGCGGCTCAGGAAGCTGAATCGGCCTCATCGATTTCAACGCATACACAAAGTGCACATAAAAATGAGCTTGAGTTCAGATTCAATTTTCTGGGTTGACGGAGAAGTATAAAGAAAAAGATTGAATCGAGGAGGACAGAATAGACACGGCGGTGGCAGTTTAGTCGTAGCCAGAAAGCAAACTAGCGCTGGTAAAAGAAAAATTCCCGGCAAAATGAAACGGAACGGATAAGTTGATAAATGAAGCAAGGCCCATGAACTCTTGTTTTACTCTTATATTAGAAAGGCCCATGGAAGCGCGTTTCTTTTGGGCTCAGATTCACGGAGTTCGACGAAATGTTGTGTCGTTTATCCGAACCGTCAAACCACCGTTTCCATTGCTCTGATTTTACCGGTCAGCATACTCTTTCTTTCTTCTTCCTATTCCTTAAAAATATCCCAATTTAGGTACATTGTTTTCTTGAAGTTGAGTGCTCGTCCCGATGAAAAACTGTTGCACTGGAACTTGATATATCAAAAACCGTTTTTTGAGAGAGGAAAGTAACACTTGTATATAGCAACAAGAGAAAAGTGGATGAGAAGTGCAGCAGAGAAATCCACATTGCACAGACTTTGTTTTGACACATATAGTGTGTAACTAACTGCCATGCAAGAAACCTCTTTTAGCTCCATAAATTCAGTCAAAAAAGTGTTGGAAGACAGATATCACCTGCAGTTGCACCCATTTAGCTGTATCTTAATTTGACATCTCTCTCCTCCTGCATGCAAAGGCATGGTTTGCATTTACAAATGGCTTTCCCTTTCCTATATGTTAAAAATTGAATTGAATGGTTATGGCATCAGAGGAGGCAGCGGCACCATGTTTTCCCCTGCAACAGATTATAGTTCTTCTACGGCATCTCCGCCGGTCTCACTGGTTAATTCACCTACGCCGCCACCATCCACATCCTCACTGCCGCCAACATGTAGATCGCTTGTTTCGTCTCATAGATCAACTTCAAGATTATATTCGCCGTCACAGGCTCCTGCCTGCTAGGGGAGCTCGCCCTGCTCACAACCGTTACCATCATCGTCTCCACCTTCACCATGATTATGTGGAACTCCGGCTAACCCACCAACACCAGCTTCGCGAGTCACTCACCCGAATCCACCACTGCATAAGGCCTCTCCGACAATATTTCCACTCCCATCAACCCGACCAGCTCACTCGCTTCCACCAAACCATGAACATCCTTGAAATTTTCACCACCCAGTTATAAACCCATCTTGTCCATGCATCACATCACTCCCAATGTCCCCACATGCAACAGCTTAATTCATAGCCTTCCGTTTCTTTCCCCACCCATTCAGATCACTGGCCGCCGCGACCTCCAATTCCATTTACCAGTATTTGAAGGACCTTCATTTCGAACACCTCCAGTATTTTCATGCACATACTGTATTATAGTATATACTGTCATTAAGCCTGCACTACAGAAATAGAGTATGTGTTTTGATTACTATCACCTCAGCATACGCTGGATGTCTTATTCTCTATCATTGCAACGTTCTGTCTCTCGTCGGTATGTTACTATGTGTACCATTCCATATCTGTGGCATTATTTGAAATACCTCGACCAAAAATTAGATTACATGGTGTTTATTTTGGGACAATAAATTTTGCAGTGTTTGAAACTCTGAACCGATGAAAAATGGGACAGGTTGCTCAGAAATAAAAGAATCAGGCTATTCGTCAAAGATGTTGGTTGTGTAAATCACTTTCAACTGATATAGATTATTACTCTAAATAAAATACAAGCTCAGCTACATGGAAAATCAATTGCACATGCAGTTGACTAGCTACAATTATCCAATGGATTCCAAAGCTAGATTGCCCATCATTTGGGCCAAAGGTGCGGGACATTTTGTGATAATATCAAACCTGGAGGGATTTGAAGCATGTCCAAATAGAGATAAGCTTAGCCGAGCAAGCTCCATTGGGGACAACCTTGAGGAGAGGAAGCCTTGCCAGTAATAAGGTTCCAAGTGAAAAAATGCATCAAAGAAATTCCTGGTTCCCTTCAAATCAAGCTTCAACAGGGTCTCCATTCCAAAACAATAGAATTCCCTGGTAAATCTCCTCTCGGTTGGCCACAGACTATTCCATACTTTAGCATAAAGCTGTTTGCCCCTGATCATTCTGCTGGAGCCTAAACACTCAGCAATGGCAGCAGCTACAAAAGGGGCTAGAGCCATCGTTCGAGCCACCATATACCCAGTTGAAGGGTGGACAACCCCAGAAGTTCCACCAATGGCCATCACACTTTGGGGTATCCGAGGGAGAGGCCCTCCCATTGGAATCAAGCACTTCTCGTGCTCCCATACCCTGTTTACCCTAATACCCAAGTGCCTTAACCTTGCAACCATCCTTCTCTTTACCTCATTGTAAGGCAACGCAGGCCTACTAACTAGGGAAGTTTCTTCAAGGAATATCAAGTTAGAATTAAATGGCATTGCATACAGGAAAGTTGGAAATTTGGAATTGCTAACTCGTAGATAGGGCTCATTGCCCAGATGTGAATCTCTCCAATCCATCAGAAGCATCTTATCTAAATCAAAAGGGTGACCATTCACTTCAGCTAAAATCCCATGAGCAATCTGATAGCCGTAGTTTCTGGATTTATCATACTCTATGAAAGTACTTGCAAACCCACTTGCATCAACAGTTAAACTTCCTTTGAGTTCATTTCCATCATCACACAAAATTGAAGACTCAAATTCCCTGTGCTCAATTTTCCATACCTTTGCCCTATAGAATCTAACTCCATTAGAGACACACCCTTCAATTAATTTATTTTTCAGTTTCTTCCTACAAACCCGACCATAAGGACGGTTCAAAAACTTTATCTTGCTATCGTTAATATAAACACTAGCCACGGGCCATGTTCTATCCAAGCAATTCTCGAGCCCCAAACTCTCAAACTCATCAACCCAGATACCGTAGTTATTAGGCCACATAGAAAGCGGATTGGGATCAACGCAACAAACCTTGATTCCATAACTGGACACTTGCTCTGCGAGACGGAGACCCGCTGGTCCAGTACCTATTATAATGACGTCAAAACGACAACGATCATGCGGTTGGAACCATGGAAGGTCATCGAAATCCAAAAATTCTGGGCTCTGCTCTGGCTTCAAATCAAGGAAATTGCCAAATTTTCTGGTGCTGCTGCTGTGTATCCTACCTGGGATCTTTCTTCTGCAATGGGTTTTTGAGAAGGGGAAAAAAGGTGTGGCAGAGTGGAAGATTTGGTTAGTTTGAGTTGGAGGCGGTGGAGAGAATAACATAAATCTGGTTCCCATATTTTTGAAAGTGAGCAAGTGATGGGAGGAGCTAAACAGGAAGGAGGAAGTGGATCTGCAATAAATAGTTAGAGAAGTATGGCAGAGACAGAGACATAAGAGGAATCATAAAGTAACCTCCAATATGATACCCTCCCACCTGTTTTTGGCGCAAGTTTTTTGGCTTTTTGAACTTTTGCCCAATAAATTCATAAATAGCGTTAGCATAAACGGGATGGAATTCAAATTTAAGAATCATCTGATTTATTTGGCTATTTTTCAGAAATCAACATATTAATCTTAAAATTATAAATAATATTATAAATATTATTATGTCAGTGAGAATAAATTTTTTGACTAACGAGGATGAAGTGGGAAAAAAATAAGACAAAATATATAATTTCCAATAAGGACTGGTTACCTACCCCTCCGCATTTTAACTCTTTACGCACTACTTATTAGATAGGGACTTCATGTGGGATGAGTTGTTATTATAGATTTAGGGGTGTTATGCCAATTTTTGGATGAGATAAAATTTATATGTTTAATTTTTATACAATTTTGACTTTATATTGTATCAAATTGATTTTAAGTTCCATTAATTTAATATAGTTAAAATAATATAATATAAATTTTACTAAATATTTGAGTTGCATAAAGTTAAGTGATTTTAGCAAAACCTAATTATATGATTCATACCAAACTTATGTAATATATAATCAAAATGGTGTAACAAAATTAAAATAAATGTATCTCTTGTAGCACCCACTTTTATTATATTCATTCTGTTTCTAGCAACAATGTTGCTTTCGATTAGGCAATGCATTGCATGTTACACCAATAGAGGTGTGAATAATGGCTTTATATTTCCAACAAAGATGAAAAATTTCTAGTCTACAGAAAGCGAAAAGAGGTTTTACGTCCCCATAGATGTAAGGATGAGCTGAGAGGATCCGAGTTGCTGCTGCGACAAGTTATATATTGAAATCTATCATGCATGGTAGAGATTCATGGAGTAACAATAACAATAACTATAAATATAACTCTTTAACGGTATTTAATTTACCTAGTAACTTAAAAATGAAAGAAAAAAAAAAAAAAAAACGAGTATGATAAAAGATTGGTTTCTCCTTCAGTAACTCAATTTATTTTTTAAAAAATAAATTTTACTCTATTAACTTTCCTAATCCTAGCAAACGTATCCTAATTCTTTAATAAGCACAAAAAAAAAAAAAAAACTGGGGAAAGAAGAATTTTCCATACGTAATACTTTACATGAATAAAAAAGAAAATGCATTAAAATCTAGATAATGAAACTTCCCAAGAATCCAGACATTTACAGATGGATGCCCCTCGATCATAAAACAGTACCTTGAGACCTTATAAGGCTCTCGCATGCCACATATAATACAGAACCAAGAACGTCAAAAGCAAAGAAGATTATTTAAAATTATTTATAGACCCGATATATGCAGACCTATATATCACTACATCATATTTTCTCTCGCTGTATTCATGCATTTGAAGCTAGAATGACGAAATCCCCTTCAACATAAATAGATATCATCTTTATAATTGCATACCTCGGCAGAAACTTAAACTAGCACGAGTTCCAATCAGGATCTGCAGGAAGGCAGAGTGATGCCTCCGCAACAAGCAGCAATTATAAAGTAAAGAAAGAGAACAATCAAGCACGTCAATAGAGCCCTGTCAATTAACACCCAAAAAGAAATAAAAAGTAAGGATAAGGCAACAATATCAGTAGAAAAGCCATTAGGCTATATTCCCAGCTAACAATTTCAGGCATTCCATGATCTAAGTTTTGACAGATGTATGTGTTCGTAAGAATTGAAGTTCAAAGAAGCATATAAAAGTAAAAACTACTTACAAGAGTCTAAAATTTTTCATCCAAAGAGCTCTTCTGAGGCGTTTAGACTGTTTCCTAAAGTGAAAGGCACTGTCTTGCATGGTTGCTGTTTTATCAACAAGAAGCTCAATCCGGTCACCCCTCTCCAATATTTTCTCAATATTTTCCACCATGATAGTCCGTATCTGTATCACAGGTTAAAAGTTCTAATGACCACTAAATAAGAGCAACGGGAATTCAACAGTCATTGCAAAAGATTGAGAAACATGTTTAGAAAGCATATGAATAATGATTTCTAGGAAGAATGCTCAAGTAGTTAGCGTACTAAGAATTATGCTCCTTAATAAGCCCGGGAAGCATTTAAGCCGTGAAGTATGCCACCTCTACTTAGCCTATGATGGTTCTATTGAAGAAAAAAATCCTGTATAAACTCATACAGTGCTCTTCTGGCCAAAGTAAAAACTGAGGAACAAAATCAAAGATATTGGAGCCGATTTTAATGTTAAAATTTAAATTATCTGTCTATTGCAGCCAAGACTTCAAAAAAGAGGGGAGGAGAGAGGAACTTAGTGACAGAAAATAGTGATTACACAGTAAATAAACTGGAAAACAAGTTCACTGTGATATCATGCAACTTGATTAGCTTGTTAGAACACATTCTGTATTTGTACCACATAAAGAATATGGTGAAGATCGATGGGAAAGACAAGAGAAAGGGGTCGGGGAAAAAAGCTTGGCTTGAAATGTACTTGCCTCAACAACTTCACCCCTCACACGACTGAGGGTATCAGCGCTAGGATTACTAGAAAAAAATTCCATTTGCTGATGCAAAACTCTTGAAAACTCATCATTCATTGCATAAGCTGGTGCATAATTGGCCACTCTGCTATAGTTCTTCATAAACCTCATTTGAATGTCTTCCAAGTAAGAAAAAGGAATTCTCCCTGGATCAAGCAAAAATAGTATAGTATTAACACTAGCAAAGATTAAAACAGAACAACAACTGCTTTGGAATGAATGTACAACCCAAATTCATTGTAAGATCTGAAGAAAATTAGTTAAAATAATTCATAGAATTGCATGCAATGTTGAACGCCATGAACCATAAGCATGTAATCAAAGGGCAGCTAAACATTTTCCTAAAGCTACTACAGACCAGAGAAAGAAGCAAGTAGAAGATGTAATAAAAAGAAATTTATTCAACAGAATTTGATTGAAACGAAGTTTCTATATCTCCAATCATGTGTAACAAATATATAATAATCTTCAAACGAGTTACCAAGCTATTTTACACGCATAACTTGTATTGATGGAATTGCTTGAGCTGAGACCATTAATCATTTGTACTTCCAAAAAATGCTTGAGCCATCAGATTTCAGATGCTGAAAATGCTTTGGTGATTAATCTGAACAATTCTTTTAGTCTCTGAAGGAAAAAAGTACTGTTTTCAAAACCATTATAAATAGAATCTAAATAAGAGTTTTTGAGGCAAAGGCAAAGGCAAAACGCAAAAGTGACATGACTTTTCAACTTGGAAATACAAAAACCGCCTTCTCTTATAGGACAATGAAACTCATTAGAGGTCGAGTCCTACAAAATGTAGATCGAACCAGAATATTTGTCAAATTTAAGGCAGGAGAGGCATAAGGCTTTGTAAGAGATTTCTGGTTACAGAAAATACGAAGATAAATTTACTCATTCTTAATTCTTTATGTCATTTTTCTACAGTCCTTAATTCGTGAAAAAATGAAAAAGAAAATTCATCATTGGTAGTGCTAGTGAATACTAAATTAAGCCAGCCATTGTGATGATATTCTCTTCGTCATTTACTTAGCACTAAGAACAGTTTAAATAGTGCGTACAGGTTTCTTGGGGTCATACTAATAGTCTGCGGTGCGTTTCAGCATGTTAAGCAAGTAGAGGTAATCTGTCTGGAGGTCAGGAACCTCATAAGAAGTAAGAACTAATACGTTTTTGAAGTTTTGCATGGTTTCTAACTTTCTGTAGTTAAACTTGATTGACGGTTTTCTGAAGAAATATCTCTCAGCAGCAATGAGGTAGATAAATGAGAATCTATTACAGCAAATCTCAAATAATATTGATTGGAAAAAAGCTATAATAGCTATGAAAGAATATGTTAGGACCACACTAAATTCCTGCGTAAGTCGCTGAGGCCTCTAAAGAACATATATATACTGTAACGAAATTTCGTAGCTCGTGAATTGAAATAGCATCGTTCCTTTTAACTTGTGAATTTTATTTTTTTCTTTACCCAAACTAAGGGAATTCTGGAATACAGGAGATTCCATATAAGTGTATGAAGCAAGCCCTATTTCGTTTATGTATATCACAAGTTTCACATCCAAGTAAGATGGAATGTGACTGATACTTGATTCAGTAGACCCTGTAATCCAAAGCTTAACTTCTACCAAAATTCTCACTACCTCATACTTCTAGTTATATTGATAGTGAATATGATTATATAAAAAGGAATTATAACCATACTCGAATTCAAATATAACCTTTTGCACTGTCAACGAATTAGAATACGCTGAATAAACAGAAACAGAAACTGGAAACGGAATAGAGAGAGTCAACCATCATTACTAGGAGGAATTGAACTAACTCACTTCCAAAGGTGTCGTTGGCCATACAGAGGTAGGTGAGGCCATCCGATCGGAGTATGTGGAAGATATAACGATCTTGAGAAAAGCAAAGCCTGGAGTCGGCCTCCGCCGGTATCTTCTCCAGCAACCGCCGAGCCACGGCCCCTGTATTGCCAGTCACAGCGCTGAACTCCGCCAGAACCACCGTACCTCTCGCCACCAGAGCGTAGAGAATCGCCATCGGGAATTGGTGGTTCCACGAGACCTTTCTAGCTAGATCTTCGAGTTCTCATTGAAGGAAGAATTTTGCTGGAAAATTGAAATGGGAGCTCTTATTATATATATATATATATTTGTATGTATGTATATTCAAATCATAATCATATTACAGTTTGCTTCAACAGTGCAGTTAAATTAAAGGTGAAATCAAAACGGTCAAACTGCAAATCACGGGAGAAGGAGAAGAAAAATTACAGATTTCAGTCGCACCGGTGAGTCCACGGTGCATTTTGCAGGGCCCTGATAAGATTCCAGGGACGATACTGAACGCACGGAGCTACTGTCGATTGTATCGTGGATTCGCTGGTTGCTGCGTCAGTAGTAAACTACGGTTCTGAAGTCTCAAACGTCAACTAATTCTCACCCAAAACAAAATAAAGTAAAAAAGCTTTTTAGTAGTGATATTCTTCTATAGAAAAATAAATAAATTATGTTACAAGATAATTTTGTTAGAAGGTTTTCACTTTAGTGCAGTTGGTATAGAACAAACCCACATGCGGGCCTTGTCCTTCACTTGCTCTGATCAACTTTTTTGAGACTTCACTTTGTTAAGTATTTTGTATATATATATATACCTAAAAATTTAAAAAAAATAAGAATAGAGCTACAACAAAATTTAATTAAAAAAACTTTATCATTTTATAGTTTTATTTTATTTCAATATAGATTATGATCTCAAATACTGAATAATTTATTTTTTTAAAATAGGTTATTTAGTTTGTAGAATAACTTTAATTTAGTTCCTTTTATTTCATATGAATTGTTCAACATACATGTAATTATAAATCAATACTACGTGTTTGTTCCATTTTAGTTTACATTCAACTATTATCACACTTTTCAGGTAACAAATGTGATTTTAATATTTCAAATTTATTTTTTTTGAAATTTTTAAGACTCAATTAGTTAAAATATTACTATTGATTCAACATCTTATTAGTTTTAATTTATTATTATCATTTAACACTATATAATCATGTATATAATTATATATTTGTTTAAAAGTAAATAAAATAAATAAATACCATTAAATAGTATTTTTTATATTTATTGTTAGTATCTATATTGTAAACAAAATAATCTTTTAACTAACTTATAAAATATACAATAACGTCCTCAAATATAAACATCCGTTTAATATTTTATTCTGTTCAAAAGGGTCAATAAACAGAGGAAAGAAAATTATTTTACCATGAAATTGAATGCAAAGAACTGTTATCTACAAGTCATATTCCAAACTCTCTTAGCTAAATGACAATGAACCGTGAAAAGAAGAGTGTCTTTCTTGTTTTACGATGACCTTTTAGACTTTAGTTCTACCTACTTATTTTCTTGGAACAAAATTCTAAACAACTAAGATATGTTACATTGTCATTATCCCTATTAATTTCATTACAATAACAAAGAAAAAGCATTGGAACTGTTCTCTCTTTCAATTAACTACGTATACACCTAAAATTAAGCTGAAGCAATTTTAAATGCGGTCACTGGAAACGTCTAAAAGGTCTAACACCCGTGGCTTGACTTAGAGAAAATTTATTTGTTCCCATTCCCATAATGGGTCTCCTACACCTTCATTTAGATTCCAATTCGTACTGGATGATTCCCCAGCTTGTGCGAGATCATTGTTCCCGTCCCCTCCTCCTGAGTGGGAAGTTTCTGATGAGCTTGATCTTTCCGCCGCCGCTTCCTGCTGAGAATTAATTGCAGCTGCACCGCCACCTCTCTCCCCACGAAATGGCCGTCGATCAAATGCTCGAGAGCTTCCCGATATCACGTAAACCCTGCACAAGCTGAATTCGTGCCTCAACTACACACAAAAACACATATTTGCCAAATTATCATCATGGGCCATCATGAAAAATGTAAAAGAAAAAAAAAAGAAGCTTTGTGCTCGTTGTATGTATGTAACTATGTATACCTCGGGAACGTTGTTGGATTGGTTAGAGACCTGAATAGCTCTGTACTCGTTCATCTTCCATTTGGTTTTCCTCCCAGTTGGAGCTTTCCCTTTGTAAAACACCATGGTTTTCTTCACCCCAATGACCCTGTTGTCAGAAGAGTAGACGTAGCCAGGTGAACCCGTGGCTTTCCAATACCCACTAGCTGTGGTTCTGTTGGGTCTCCCTCCCCTGGCTTCTCTCTCTTGTCTTGGTGAAAAGAAAAACCATTGCTCTGTGTCCCCCCGGCACAGCTCTCCTGCAAGTGCTGCTAAAGAGAAATAAACCATTAATATAGCAAACGGCATAAAAATGATGATCAAAATCATATATATGAGTTGGAAAAGAGAGAGTGTACTTGGAAGGTCCCAGGGTTCTACTTGATAGATATCAATTACTGGGATGACTCTGTTCATGTCATCTCTTTGGCCTTGGAGTTTGTGATGAAGATAGAAGCAAACTAGCTCTTCTTCAGTTGGGTAGAATCTAAAACCGGGCGGGAGCTCTTCCATTAATTAGTTTCTGCTGTTGATACTATTTATGGTTTATGTGTTTCGTGTCTAGTTACCGTTTTGCATGTTTGGAATGAGGGTGTTTATATATAAATGAACGGCACTGAGGTAGAGAGAAGAGGGGTGCACGGTGGGGCAGAGGCACAGTGTTTGCCGAGTGAAATGAGAAAAGTTTGGCTTGTCTGGGATTGGTGGAAACTTCCACGCGGTTGTAGCAAGAAAGCGTCATAAGTGCCTCAGCCAGGTTTTGTTCTTACAACTTAGTCCTTCTAAAATATATGCAATAAAACATTGAATCAGTCATCATTATGTCGTGGCAATAAATTATTTTGCATTAGTCCCTGCCTGCTCAATAAATATAGGTTATATTTATTATTAATTTTTAAAAAAATTAAGTGATTTGAATATTAACATGTTTCAAAACTCAAATAGTAACATTTAAAGAAATTTTTATATATCGCTTATGAATAAACTGAGATATAAATTTTGTTTTCTCACTAAACTTTGGTGGCAAATACGTCATATTTATAACCTTGTCTAACTTATAAATTTATGCCATACATCTTTAGTCAACTTGTAGTGCATTAGATCATTTTTACGCCATCATTATTTCATTAATGTTTGATTATTAATTATATATTTTAGGTGAGGGGTTTCACATTTATTATGTTTTACTAATTTTTCATGAGAAACGGAGTTGACTTTTAGCTTATTGAGAAGATTGATAAGAAGTTATACTAATCTACTTTTTATTTTTGTTTAAAAAAAAAAAGCAGAATACTGCAATTTTATTAATTGATAATCATATAAAACTTAGTCATTGAAGTATTAATTAAGTTAATCACTAACTCCCAACAAAGTTGTTTGAAATTATATTGTAATTATTTTAAGTTGAAATTTGTATATTTATCTTTTTTCTTCTTAATTATAGCAATATATATATATATAAAAACTTAGATTTTAATTTTTAATAAATTATCTAAATCCCTATTGGTATTTTAATTTGTATCTGAAATATACATAATCTATAAATCTCAAATATTGACTTTTTTTATTAAAACTCCAGCTGTTTAGGAAAAAAAAATTGTTAAAATTTAATATATATTTTAGATGTTACATTTAATATATGATATTGGTAACATTCAAATACAAAGATAATGATAATAAAAAGAATAACACTATTCTTTGGGGTTTAATCACACAATTGCCCATTGCCATTGGTTGATTTTCGCAAGTGATCGAAGTCATAAATCAGATGGAGTGTTCATGTCATCCACTTAATTATTGTAAGGTTGGAAATATGTCAGTGAAGGAACTGGTCATGCTTCGGCGCTTTTGCCAATTGATTTAACACAGGCATCAGTCAAATCATGTAGCATATGTTCATCGCCTACCTAATGTCAAGAAGGAAAACTTTACTTCGTTTTTTTCTTTTCTCTCTCTTTTTCCCCAACTTCGGGGACATGAATAACAATCTAGATTTTTTTTAAAAAAAAACTAAAATTACCCCTATTCAAGAAAACGAAAATTAAATTAAATATAACTCACGTTAAAAAAAGAAAATGAGATATATATCATAACAAAATGCTGCACCAATTTATAATAATAATATATAAAATATAAAATTTTAAGATAAGAGGAGAATCTAAAGGTTTGAAAGCTCAATTGATAATGGCTAAAAAATGCGTGAGTTCTATTGACATAATAATAATATTATGTTAATTTTTTATATAGGTGTATTATTTTAAATTATTTAATAACACTTACAATATATCTATTAATTAATTTCTCAACTAATAAAAAATGGCACTTCGGTGTTTGTCCTCGACATATAGAGAGAATCCATTGTAGAATTTTTCTTTTTATTTCTTTTCCAAGTTGAAGGAGAAGATATAAGATATTCATTTGGGGCAGCTATCAAAACAGAAATATAATTAAAGTTTATTTTCAAAACAAAAACAAAAAAATAATAATAATTGCAAAAACTGAACTGACAATAATTAGTACACACATATATATATATATATATGGGATAGAAAACTGCATATGAAATTTTTAATTTAATAAATACTCATACTTGCATGCAATAAACCACAGACTATTTCAACATTTTTTTGTAAGTGACAAATTTATTTAATTTTATTTTAAAAATTCAGATGCGCTTTTATTTTAATAATTCTTCTTATTAATTTCCCATGTAAAATGGAAGTCTTTTAAGTTTTAACACTTTTTTTTTTTTTTTTGGGGCTAAAATTGTAGATCGTGACTATTACATAATTAAGAAATAGGATGTGTCAGTCTACCTAAATTAAATCTTTCAACTTCATTGTAACCAAAATTTAATCCAAAAAGTGTCATATATAAGCGTCATTACGTCATCAATTAGCAGCAGACCAAGTCTTTCAAAAAACTACTGAAGGGGTGAGATAGTGATATCACTAAAGATTATTTGTAAGAAGAGAAGACAGCACAGGGGTAAACTTTATTTTATAATTGGTTAAAAAATTATTGATTTTCTTAAATTAAAAATTTATTAATTACAAGATAGAATTTAACACACAATGTAAAATAAGGAAAAAAAAAAAAATTACCCTTGTTCCTTAGCATGAGAGAATAGAAAGACGGGAAGGGTCTTGACAGCCTGTATTATATTACGTTCTTGGCATCTGTCCCTGGGAATTTGTCGACTCCGCACCCTTCCCTTTCACATGCCTCTTCTTTCCGCGTCGAGGCTAACGGGGTATCTGAGCTGGGGTAGGGTACCAAGTGCCTGGCCCAAGCGAGATCTTGATGAAATCTTTGTTATGACTTGGTAATAAGTATTGGATCATGGGTTCACAAAAAATAACAAGCATGGAACTTGGACCTTTCATTTTTGTAGATATATAAGTAAAAAGTAAAATCAACACTGACTAAATCAAGAGGGTTACCCTTTAGCTTGGGTTTGGGAGACGACTGTATATTGACTTTCAAGTCACGAGTCATCATGGTAGATGAAGGGATAACTAGGAGGAGCTTATCAGCTGTCGGTCTCTTTCCTTGTAAGACTCGTCTTTACTCCGTTGTCTCCTTGAAACGTCACATCTGGTGTTAAATTTAATTATGCTTGCTTGCGTAAAATTAATATTTTTTATCTAAAGTTACACGAGACCTCTTGATTGAATGCCAGGTGCCAAAACCAATTTACAAACTTTCGTCACCGATAATATCATCATTTTGCTCTAGAACATCCATTTGTCATATTATTTCATTTCAAAATAAATATCTTTTTAAAAAAAATTTCCATCATCGCTGTGAAAGTCAAATCATGTGATTTCGTTTTTCTTTTAAGACGAGTTATGATTTTAATGCCTCACGCACAAGCTAAATGTGATAGGGTAGGATGATGCATAGCAGTAAGTTACATAAGGTGTTCGCAACTGGATGTAGGAATCAACTGTTCTTCTATTAATCGAATTAAAAACTGACAACAGTTCCAACATATTTGGTACGCATCACATGCCTTTTGATAATAACACTAATCCAGAAAATCACAATCATATGTGAAAGTATTACTAAGAATCAGGAGATCCAGGACAACATTGTTCATATTTCAATTACATCTATTGCTCAAGTACACCTGAGGATCTGGATATCCATAGGAAAACAAATAATTTAGGAGTGTGTGATCTTACAGGAAGACGGGAACGGAAATACTGAATTCCTAGTCAACAACCATTGCTTCCGAACATCCACTTGCATCCTCCATCCCAATCTTATGCTCCTCACTTGCAATTCTCATCTCCTCAACAAGACTCTTTTGCTCTTCCTCTATGGTATTCTGCAACTCATCCACCTACGAGAAAGGCCAAGTAGTAGAAAAAAATATCAACAGCAGTAGTTTTCACATTAACTAGGGGGTTTCCAGGGTTTGCAATTACTAAGTTTCGGAAGATGGCTATTAAGTAAATGGAGCAGAAATTAAACCAGAAGCGCAAGTGCGTACAAACAAGAACACTGAAAGACAAAAACGCCTAAATACATAACATACAAATCTTCATGCCACAGAAAACAACCAAAAAAAAAAAAAAAATGCAACAAAGATAATCAAATAACTCTGAAACAGTCTGAAACAATGTGTATTTTATTTATTTATTTTTTATTGACATGTTGATATTACCACTACCATATTGGTGGAATCTTCTCAGCCTAATACAATAAGGCCACAATAGTCAAGGTGAAACAAGTTTAATCCATTGGAAGAGCTGCCAATTGTAATCCTCAAATTTTCAAGGTTTTCTATGAACTGCACCAGGACATGAAGCAATAGAACTGTTGCTAGTTTTAGCTTACAGAATCTATATTTCATATAGTTTAAACTGCCAACGAGATCAGGAAGGAAAATAAGCAAAAACGGTTACATAAACAAGATAGCTTTTCCATATGTATAAAAGAAACTCTAACTCATTCTTCAACAAACAGCTCAAGTACATATCTGAACCAAAAAAGAAAAAAGAACATTCAAATCACATGAGTGACAACATAAGCAGACTAGCACATACCACATGCAATAGAAGAGCAAATTGTTTCTTCCGAAGTTCCAACAATCTTGAGGCTGCCGTATTCTCTGCTTCTAATGCTGTAATTTCTTTCTCTAACTCTGTAATAAGCTTCTGCGTCTCTGATCTAGGTGGCTGCAAAGCAATCAATTTCCTAATTGCCTCACACTCCTCTTTATGCCGCCTCTCAATCTTACTTTCTTCAAGTTGCTTCTTGAAATCTTCAATGTCAGCTTGTGATTGCAAGATCTGCCTGTTGATTTCATCTTTTAACTCATTGAAATTCTCCTTCTCTCTTATATTGGCCTCAACAATAGCTTTGCTCTTTAAAAGTGGTATCTCAAATGTGGCCAATTCCTGTAAGAAAGCTTTGGCGAATTTCTCACAGTCATTGTAGTTATCTTCTCCTTTGTTGACTTCAGAGACAAAAGAGGTGAACTTCTTCTGAAGCTTCTTCAATGGAGGTTCACCCCTTGTGGTTGTTGTACGGGTGAGAAGTCTGTGTTTTATAATGATATCATCTTCAGCTGGGCCAAAGGCATAATTCGCTGCAACTGCTTCTCCACGCCCTGCAACCTTCCTTCCTTTCCCCAGCATCTGAATTTCCTAAATATGGACAGTGAGAAAATTGAGGCTAACAGTTAGACCCCGTCTTAGTTTTCTCTAGAAAGACACACATGAATTCTCTCCCATCTTGATTCTACATTTTGTTTGGTTATTTTTTTTTAAGAAAAAAAAAAAAATCATTACATGTTTAGTAGTTGAGTCATTACATACTAACACATCTTTTTGAATTCACTTTATCTTTCCAGGAGTCATGAAATGCATTGAAATGCCTTCAACATATAAGAAAGCATGAGGAATTTATACTCGTTGTTATGGGTTGTATCATATAAAACCATACATCGTCATTAGGTTTCCCTCAAGACTCTTAAATGCCAACAGTTACAACCATTTACAAAATATAAGAGTCACCGTGATTTTTTATTGAACCTAACATGCTGTCATTCTTCATTCAGTTAGACTCTAATATATCAACAATCACAAGCATGTAACCTAACTTGCTGTCATTATTCAATCAATTAGGTTTCAGTCAAAGGATGCAAGAGTCACCATGATTTATTCCTTAAGAGAATTACCAATTGTAAGAGGGAAAAGCCTCATTCTAGCAGACCAAAGAATGAGTTACATCAAGCAATTATATAGTGCGCATGATTAACACCGCCTAGGCAGCAAGATGAAATAGTAATAATAATAAGCATATGAAGTGGTATAAAATGTTCTTTCAAATTGGAAAAAGGATCCTGAGCAATGGCGGGTCTATGTCATGAAAGGCTATAGCACCCAAAATTTTCCAACAATGGGAGAGCAAATCGGGACCCCTGAGGGAAAGCAACGGGCGAGAAATAAAAGCATGTTATGCAGAGATTTTCTTGTTTGCCCTAACTTAGCACAGATTCATAAAGGAGACAGAGGATACCCAGAAGTAAACTGATTCTGAAATTTGAATTCCTCTTTATCGATCAGCTCCCTTTCTCCCTGCTTAGGTCTCTGTTTCTGTTCCTCTTTTCTTCCTCTCTATCGTTCAGCTTCCCTGACACCCTCCGTTGTCTCTCTATCGTATTCGTTCTGTACTTCTATTGATTGTCGTAGTAGGTTTTTTTCCCTCTCTTTTCCCTTGCTTCCCTAGCAGTAGTAGAGCTGGTGTTAAAACTGATCTGGACCGTTGAACACCGGAAAACGTGATATTTTTTTATTTAATTAACACACCTTATTTTTAATTAACATAAAATTCTATTGTTAAAATATCTTTTAGAAAACCGTTAAATAAAAAAAAATTAAATGAAGTAAATTCTTTTTTTTCAAGAATATTTTAAAAATGAAGTGTGTGTTAGTAAAAAAAATGAGAATGTGTTAATTGATTCTCTAATTACTTGGGTAATATACTATAAAATCTCACAAATTAGAAGAAATTGTGCCAAAAAAGTATACTCCTCCGCTTTTTTTTTTTTGGGTATATTGTACCTTTATTTATATATATATATAGATTAAATTATTTATTTTTAGAATCATAATAAATATAAGAGTTAAAAAATAAATCATACGTGGCCAAAAATAAGAACAGCACTTTATACATCCATTCAGAATCTCTACAATGATATGAGGATTTCATAATTTATAAGAACTTTGTAAATTTTTTCTTAATTTTAGTGAATTTCTTGTACTAAATTCAATTATTTTTCTATAAGAATAGCACCTTACACCAAAATAAAATAAGAATAACATATCTCTCACCTTATAATATTTTCCCTCACTCTAATCAAAGGAGTCTGAGTCTCAAATTTGTTTGGCATCTGAAGGGCAAGTGATGTTTAATATGTGATGGTCCTCCCTCTAAAGCTGCAAGAAATTGGGGATCTATATCGTTTATTTGCTACTGCTGTTTACATTGACTTTTTGCATAATTTAAAAACGACATGAATGAAGGGGTGGATCCTTTTGGCTTTGATTACATATACTGCGTAATAATCATGTGCATTTTGCACTGCATGAACCTTCATATCCGCAGAAAGTAATCAGTATCTCGTTACTACGGAGAAGTAGTTCCTATTTAGGCTAACACCTCCCCAAGACCACCTAGGAATGTCCGATTAAAAAGTAGCTGCATGCCTTGGAAATACTAAATGAACCACGGATTTTGTACTTTTTCTTTCCTATATTTTGGGGTCCGGTGATGGGGATATGCAGACAGAGAAGGAGAAAAATCAAATTCTGAAACAAGCATTTCATGATTTAGTACTACCATTACACATGGACACAAACACACAACATAAAATAATATGTCTGTTCTTGGGCTGAGTTACTTGTTTACAAACTAGCATAAATCTGTACTCAGCAGAGAACACATAT
Organism: Bauhinia variegata; assembly: GCA_022379115.2. Taxonomy (NCBI): domain Eukaryota; kingdom Viridiplantae; phylum Streptophyta; class Magnoliopsida; order Fabales; family Fabaceae; genus Bauhinia; species Bauhinia variegata. The sequence continues at coordinate 18,589,471 of CM039432.1, forward strand.
ACAGTAATATACCACCACAGCTATGTCGTTCTTTGTTTCTTCACACATATAAGTCCATTTTCGTCCCTGACAAAGATTATTACAGAAGCAATTAATTATACATCACCGCAACACATAATCAAGGTATGCCAATGATGGGGATGAAAGGTGTATAATAGCTGGTTGGTGCCAAGCCCCACTCTCTAGGCAGAGGAAGATCAACGGTCTTGGAGGAACCCACGTCATTTGTAGCCTTACATTTTGTGTTGAGTGGGCATGATGTGAAGAAACTAAGAGGAGTTGAGATGGTGAAGCTGTTGAGCTCTTGCTCTTTATCAACTTGGCTCACCATTCTCTTCCTATAGGCATAAAGCTGAGTTGGACCGCCAAGAATTGTTGCCAGGCAGTTCACAGGAGAAACAGAACTTGTACCATCTGAGGGAAGGTCAACCTTGAAGGAGCCATCGTCTTCTGCAGCTGCCACACCCAGTTTTCTGATGTTATCACACTTCACTGAAAGCTTGATCCCTGCAATGGTCAATAAAGAGCCAGAGTCAGGTAATAGCATAGCCCAAAGTTAATACAAAAATAACAATAATCCTTAAGTGAGGACTCTATTAAAAACTATGTTTTTAGAAGCTCAAAGCTAGTAAATGAAGGAAAAATGAGCACAAACCAGAGAAGTCATAATCGCGAGTGCAGTCTAGGCAGGATATTTTGCCCTTCACTGCTTCACATGTACAGGGGTCAATTCTGGCTAGAGCTAGTGCCAAAAGAAATGCTGCGATAACCTGAGCAAACGCCATGAGCTGAGAAAGCAAGCAACAGCTGACAGAAAATTACTGCTAGAGAGCTTTGAAGAAAGGAAGAGAAGATACTGAAGTTTATAAATATTGGGAGTAAGAGGATGTACATATTATTAAATAAAGGGGCCTTGAGCTGACAATTGTAGTTGGGAATCAACTGCTTGAAGTAAAGTTTACTTTCTTCCAGTTTATCATCAGCACAGAGTGAAAAGTCATTTTCTGCACCAATCCAAAATTTCAAAAAATAGCACATATATAGAGCGGTTTTATGAATGTACCAAGATTTAATCACAAGTGAAAAAAGACTAGAAAGAAATTAAGAGAATGCATCACTAATTAAAAGGACTTTCACTTTCTGCTATATATATTAAATAACCAGCACATGGATTCTGAAGCTGGCTGGCCACCACCTTATATGATTATTGTTACAACCTAGGAGACATGCAAATTCTATTCCAAAACTCAAATATGGTAACCTTAATTATGTTTACAACCTTGTGTTCGTTTCTGTCTTTTTTAATTTTCCATGGATATAAACAATTATCTGGTTACTTTCTCTTTTATTTTCGTTTGTGTTGCCTTTCCTTTCCTCCAAATTCTGAAACAAAGCCTTAGCCTAATTTTACTAACCTTATAGAGGGAGAAAGAAATCAGGACATGATCGTTGTCAAGTAGATCTCACAGAGACTCTTATGAAGAAGCAATTCATCTGGTCCAGTGAAAAAACCAAATTAAAGTTTCTTTGGACTTTTCACAGTATAGCCCTGCACAACATCCAACTGCTGACGGCAACTATTTCAGAACATTAATGAATGGTCCCTGAATGGTAGGTCATACAAATACGTACGCTCTCTACGAACTTAACTATCCCAACACGGATATCAAAAGTATTAACAAAAAAATAAAAAGAGCTCATGTAATGACAGCCCCTGCAGGACGTTAAGAAGTTTCATTATTAATTTTCAACTTCTGTTATTCTTTTATAGAAAAATTAGTTATGTTTTTCTTTAAACCAAACACAGCATAATTGTGGTTTGATGGAAGATCCAACTAGTCAAGCTTCAAACCACAAAGGGAGGAATGCAGTACAGCTATGGAAAAGTCTAGGTGGTCCATGTGAGGCAAGCCATCCCCTTGGGTGTTCAGCTTTTGGAGACATACATATATATGCTGTTTTTCTCCCATTCCTGATGCCAATCAATTCACTTTAATGCGGCATTAATCTTGAAGGGACAAGCATCAGTATTCAGCTCACTCATTGAAATTGCACTTAAGGCAACAAGAATCGCTACATTGTTTAAAATCAACTGCATGCGGTTTTTCAATTGAAAAACAGAGAGTTTTATTGCTTTAATTAATAGTTTTGTTCCATGATTTCTGAAATTTAAGTGCAAAGCATCGATGACTACATCTTCTCCTTTCCTTGCACCCCTTTACTTTTGCAGGAACAAGGAAAGTGATTTCTCAAGTTAATTATTTAATGACAATTTCTGATGCCTCTGGTTAAGTGCCCCTACAATTAAAAACTATAATCACAAGTTGGCTAAATTTTCCTTGGCTTGCAAGGAATTGTTTCCAATATTTATTTTTTTATTTTTTCTAAATGAAGAACAGTGCTTCGCTAGATGCGAATTCACGTTGACGATTGAAAAGAGCATCTTGTGAATAGACACCAAACTTTGTGAGCGGCATTGAAAATATTTCTGTTCTCTTCACCCAAACACTTGAAGCTTTTTTAGCACATTTACCAGCTGGTGATTATTATTCTGCGAAAAAGAAACGCCAACAACCATTAAAGTAAGGGATGGAGTGACGAAAAGAAAGATCATTAAGTCATCAAGGCAGCAGGCTTAAATAGTAGTAGCTACTCAGCGCAAAAGTACTCATGAAGCCTGAATTTTAGAGGAAGCATCTTAAGGGAAGCGTTATTTTCTTGTTGCAGCCCAACTTTCATTCAAGTAAAGCATTAACAGATGATCAGGGGCCGTTATATTGTTTTGTATTCTAGTTCTACTTCTAGAGATGAATTGCCATCATATCATTATCATCCCCATACGAAGCCGGTGGACCATTAAATGGCAAGATTTCGAGTGGATATCTCCGGTGAAGAGTATTATTCGGGCTAAAATCTGTGATACGTTTCGGTTAAGTGCACACTTGTGATGCAAAACGGGGCCTTCACTGTGAATTCTAATTTCAAACTTCAGTAGTTCAATTCAAGAAGTTGATTATTGTCATAGAAGGATAAAATCATCATCTTTTTCTGCTCTTGCCCTTGTGCTTTGTGACGGCTAAAGAAGAAGAAATACCTTTATTGATGGATGAAAAGTCGAATTTTACTATAAATGACAACTAATTCAGAAGGAAGATATGGGTAGGGCAAAATATGAAAGCTCCATGATCACCTGATCAACACATCCCAAGTCAAAACTTTCCCCATCACATATCACTATATTCTGTATAGCCAATTCCGTGAATGTTCGGAACTTCGGAGCATTTCTAACAATTTTTTGAAGAATTTGAAAACAAATTTTGAATGCTGTCACAAGGGCTGGGAGGAGTTCCATTATGAGTTTATGAACACATCCATTTCTTTTCCAAATTATCCACACACGAGTGGAAGGAGAATCAGTAGATAAATCAGATAGGTGTGTTTATAACAGAATAAAATTTTGTACAAACAAAACGAGAACATACATGATTGAAAAGTCAGGGACAGGAGAGAACCAATTACACTCTTACCGGACATATTATTAAATATGCCTCCCATTTAACTGAAGCAACATAGATGATATCTTCATCTTCCAATCCATAATCAAACTAACAAAAACAGGTAATAAAGCCTAAAGGGCCGAATGCTGGGTAAAACAACAAACCACGCAAAAAATTTCATACACAAGCAGGTAGCATATGATCTGCTTAATCAGCAATATAGAGGAATCGGATTCCAAAAGAGAAAGCAGCAGATATACAAGCAAGCAGAAAGGTAGGAATTTCATAGAATATCTTTGACACTGGATATGACTGAAAAGACAGACGAAAGCAAGACTCTTCTCTGACTCCAAACCCTTCTTTGCACCGTCATTGCAGTGGTGAAAGTGAGTAAATAAAGAAGAAAAAGTACGCAAAACGTAACAAGCAACCATGACATAGCATCTATCAAGATCTATAATCCATTTTTCCTCATTGTTTTCCTTTCCTTTTTTTCCCACTCCTAACAAGCGCACGCAAAATCCCCAAGGGCTAAGGTCCTTTCTACTTTCTGCCCTCCCAATAAAAGCAAGATTGGCTTCATTCAAACATTTTTAGCCTGTAGGATTAGAAGAGATAAACTTACTAAACTTTATATGCAACCGACGGGGCTTCCAACCTCAAATGATTCGGAGAGAAAAATAAACCCTTATCAAGAATTGGCTTCATCCCCTAAACCCTTACCAACAAGTTTTATTAAGTGATCAAACAGTTCAATTATATTCTAACTGAACTACTTATAGAGCAAATACTACTACTGTCCATCCGAGAGCACATCCTGCAGTTTCAATTGGGAGATACATTATAAAAATAAGTTCTTGTCAAACAAATGAACACAGCCAATATATGTGTCAAACGATCGCGACAAAGGCACCCTCTCCCATATATCAGGGAAATCCAATGTTGATTAGCCAATTAAATGAAGACTTTTGTCTCTATACTGCTATAGGCATAGTTCTTCAAAAGCACATTTTAACGTAGCACCTAAGACCTTCAATATCACTTCGTTTTCTATCTGTCTCAAATGTTTGCGTCCTCTCACTCAAAGAAAGAAAAGCTAAGATCAGAATTTGTGTCATGCTAATGAATAGAGATAGGCTAGTGGCCACTAAAATCCAAACGTTGATAACAATTGACCGTGACAGTCTTAAATTTAGTCAATTGAACAACAATCAAATAAGAAAAAGAAAAGTAAATGAAATCTTCGGAATTACAATGAATGTCTAAGTCTTCAATCAAGAAAACCTGTTTGGCGCCACACAGCATTTCGAACCTGGCGCAAGTCCCTCCCTTTCAACGTCCTCCCGGCTCCTTCCAGAACCGAGCAAGCAAGCATAGGCGACTTTGCGGAATTTCTGGCCACAATCTCATGTGGAGGCAACATCTCTTCTTCCTCGTAATCTTCATCGCCATTGTCTTCATCGAATTCGTGGGGTTTCTTCCTCATCTTCGTCATGGCCTCAGACAAAACCGGAACATTCACCGGAGCTGACTGGCGGTACTTTACAGACGAGGCGGAAGTGTGTAACTGAATTCGGTCCTGCGGTGGCTTGGGAATTGCGGGAATAAAACGCGAAGACGAGGAAGAAGACGAAGAACTCGAAGATACCGATGCCTTATGGAAGAAATGCGAAACGTTTTGGACACTGGTTGATGCTTCGTTCTCTGGAAGGGCGGCGAGGATACCGAACGAATCAGGGGGACCGAAACCTTTGTAGTTGTGGTGATTGAGGAAATGGTGAAGGTGGTGGCGAAGGGTGGGTGAGGTGGAAGAAGAAGAAGGGGTAGAGGTCTGGTTGGGTTCAGAATAGTCGCCGGTAAAGAAAACGACGTCGTCCTCGTTGAGCTCGTCGCCACCGTTGGTGCTGCTGGAGGAGCTAGGGTTTTCGGGAAGGCCAAGGAAGCGCTCGGTGTAGGTTGGTTTACGGTGGGAGAACCGGTGTGGATCGTAGAGATCCATTTCCGGTTCGGAATCGAAGTCTTGTGTAGGTGAAGAATTATATACCGTACAAAGATGATATATCTTGGGAATCTGAGAGAACGGTGGAGAGTGTACAAGTTAGAATACACACGCACAGGGCTAAGTCCACTCGAAGTGATGGGGATTTTCTTTTTCAAAAAAGGCCAAAAAAAAAAAGCTTCTGTTTTGGGAAATATATTGTTAATAAAATATATTAATGTTGGTCGATCTTGACCGGGAATCATCGGTTGCGGTCAGTCATTATGTCAGACCAGCGTAGAACGTAGACGGTTGTTTTTCTATTTTCCTATTTCTACTGATTTTCGACCGTTTTGATTAATGCATTTAGATAAATATCACTAAAATTTACGGTTAGGATTTATCTCCAGTTGTTATGAAATGGAAAGGAACAAAATGTAAGCGGAAAGTTGGTTGGAACTTGGAAGGAAAGGGGGAATAAGAAAATTACAAGGGATGGTACTTAAAAAATCATAACAATGGCTGTCAAAAACATTTTTAGTGATTGAGTATTATACATTATAAAGATTTTATATTTAAATGTTATTAAAATTAAATTGGATAAAATTTTAAAAGAAGACAGAATAGAGTGTTGCATGATCACTTCCTTAAAAAGAATGACATAACTTCACATAAAAAAAAAAAAAAAAAAATTGCTTGAAGAGATGATAAAAGTATATGTACCTTGATAGAATACCTGCTTCGACTAAAGCATAAATAGCAGATTGAAGGGAGGTTCCTTTAATTTGTGCTCCTTCAATTGAAGGTAGAAAGATCGATGGGGTGCGATAAGCACGTTATATACAGTAGTATTTTGCTTCTGGCCCTGTTGTTTCCTCATTATCCTACAGCGAGTCCCAAACTTCTCCAAAGCCATTCAACTCCAGGTAATTTAAGTTTTCTGTCTATTTCTGTGAATATTTCAGATTTCCACACCCCATATGATATTATTAAACCATAAATAAATATAAGTACCAAATTTGGGGTTTATAGAAAGTGAAGGAGATAAAATTCATGAACGAATCAGTTTATAGCTTACAAGTTCCCTTTCCTGTTATCGAATTGGTTTCAGTCAGTGTACTGAAACTTCTAAAATGACAATAAACTTAGTCATGGCCAGAAGGAATTAAAAACCGAAGAATCTTCTTAGAATGTATATTCTTATTAACTCAATTTGTTAATCATATGATTTTCATTATTTGAAATGGAAACATTTACACATTCTTCACTTGTGGAAGCAGCATACAAATAGAAGTGCATGTTCTGTATCCTTGCCTTACCAGCAAGTAAAACTTTCATCTTTTTAACCTTTTGTTTTTTTCACATAAGAAGCTAACTTGAGCTCCAAGCCTTGTATATTCTAAACTATTTTACTTTTCCATATGTTCAGATAAAGCAAGACCACTACCAAGTCCTCCAGAAGTTGTAGTATCGATTAATAGGCGTGGGGGCGCCGGCAGCCATGGGGGTGGCCACGCTGCCCACGCAGGTGGTGGGCACGGTGGCAGCACGGGAATGCATGGGAGTATTGACGGTGACGGCAATCACGTTCCGTACGCATTTGGAGGCGCATATATCCATCGTAATTACCACCATCACGGCACTAGTAACGCCATCCAAAATCACAATATTCAAAACTATCAACTGTTTTTGGTTATTTTAGTAGCTCTATTCTAATGTAATGGCTATGGGAATAGGATCGGGCCAGACAGGCTAAACTTGGGTAAAAATTTCTAAAAAAAATCTAGCTCGTAATCCGTGTAGGGCTGGTTTGGGATAAGAAATAGCCAGCCCAAATAAAACGGGCCAACTTGGCCCAGCGCCTTTTTAACAATGATATTTAACAACCGAACAACGTCCACGACCAGGCACACCTTATCGACGCGTCTCAATCATAGTAGCCAATCATCCACTTTCAGGGATAAACACGCGAGTACTCAATATCTTGAATTAAACACGTGCCGCATGTGGTGTTATTTCGTCAGTCTATGATTTGACCTTTGCGTTTCAACTTAAAGACGAACTTTGCGACCGTAATTTCAAAAGAGCCGAGGGTATTATCGTCATCATGCGTCCAACTCCGTTCCTACATCTCTCCCCAAATTACAGTCATTCGCCAAACTGAAAACGGCGGCAGTCCAGCACTGACCAGCCAATCGACTCTGCGAGTACAACGAATAGAAACTTCCAACTTGCAAGTAAATTTCTTTGAAGATCATGAGCAAGAAGGTAAAATGGAGCTGGAGCTCGGCGATAATCGGAGCAGCATCGGCTGTAGCAGCGACGGCTATCATATCTGCAAAGCCCAAGGACCCAACCTTCCATTTGATATCAATCAACTTCACTTCATTCAAGGCCAACCTTCCAGTACTCGACGCTGAGCTCATCCTCACGGTGCATGTCACCAACCCAAACATCGCCCCAATCCACTACTCCTCCACCACCATGGCCATCTACTACGAAGGCTCTATGATGGGTTCCGCTCAGGTGCAAGCCGGGTCGCAGCCGCCCCGGTCCTGCCAACTTCTACGCCTCCCGGCTCGGTTGCGCGGATTGGAGCTGGCTCACCACGCCGCTAAATTTGTGGCCGACGTTGCCAAGCGCGAGATGGTACTCGATGCGGCTGTGGATATTGGTGGCACGGCTAAGGTCCTCTGGTGGGACCACAAGTTTAAGGTCCACGTGGATAGCCGTGTGACCGTTGATCCAGTGTTTCTCGATGTCATTGATCAAGATAACAAGTCCGAGTTGGATCTGTTCGCATAGGATTGTGGCATTTCTGTTTTCTGATTGCAATTGACAGGCTAAGCGCCTAGACTTTTTCTTTTTCTTTTTTTTTTTTTTTCTTTAAATTGTCCTTCATTTCCAACAATTGGAATTATTGGAATTTAAAAACAGTCTCGTGCTCGCGCCAAATTCCAAGATTATAGAGAGATGAACTCAAATATATGAAAATCCAAACAAATTTGTCAAATCCGCGTTCAAGAAATGAAATAACCGTTGAATGTTACATGATTAGGTAGGATATTATCCATGTGGTTGGGAAAGAGGATCATACGAATTCTCACCGCTATATCCATATTCATTAAGTAGGAATTTTATTTTTTGATGGCACATTAACTGGGAAATTGAACAACAAACGTCTTTGAAAAATTTGATGGCAGGACATAAGCTGTAATCATCAAAATCAAGCCTAATCTTTAAAGGTTTAAAAAAAAAAAATCAGTAAAATACCATCTTCTTAAAGAAAGTTGAAACAATGGAGTTTTCTAACACACAGAAATAGGCTATCGCTATGTGAAAGAAAGGAATGTCTCCATGTCTAGGTGTTAGTAGCCCTGGTGTAAATCTGTTGGCTAGCATGAGCAGATATCAGCCTAATTGAACCTCTTGCCATCAGGTCTCTGATTGCACGACGTGCCAAAGATCCATTAATCTGAAAATGGTGGAGGACAATAAGAATTGGTTAGTGATCATCAAAATATCAGTTTTACTTATTCTTGCAATGATAAACTATGCCCAACTATGATACTAAAACGGCATACAGATCTTATAAGCAACTTGATATATAATTATCCAAACAAGAAGCTTCGTTGTGCGATTAATTCGTATAGGTAATTGACTAGGTAATCATGCACTGCCCTGGACAATATTACAGCAGGTGGCTACTGGCTAGATTAACAGAGTTAAATGAACCAGTAGATGAGACCGTTCCGCTACTAGTGTAATCTAGGAAGCACGGGTACTGTGTAATTCCACATGTGCTTGCCAGAAGCATGGATTACAATATAAATTTAAGAACCCGGATTCTATAACACAACAAGAACTGAAAAGGATGAAAAATGAATGGTGTATAATACCTCAGGAGTATAAAGCAGGTCACTGTTTGATATCTACATATCCCATCCATACTACTTTCACACAATTTTGCTATGCTCTAGTATTTAGGTCCATGTATAAGAAGAAAATAAAACAATAGGTTGCTTCTAATTCTAAAATCTCTCCCTGTCTCAGAGATAATGCATTTATAACACTCGTCAAAATATATAAGAGAGTGTGCTAGCTACAGGTAAAGTGGTTCAGTTACGTCAAAAAAAAAATGTTAGTATGAAGAAAAAATATTGCTTCCGAATACTTTCAATAATCTCCATCTATGTGATAGATCATTTCTAGGCATACACAAGAAATGGCTATTCTCTGGCAGATAGCCCACAAAACAACTGTCAATTTCCAAGCAATTATACCTTTACATACAGATTCTATGTTGAGACCTACTTCGTTAGTTAAAAGACAAAATTATCATTATCAAAGGTGACACGCAATGACAAACAACTAGAATTCTAGAGTTCAGATCAAGGAATACCACTTAGTAATAATCCCATCAATGAATGCATAATCACATGAAAACAAAGAGGATTATACGGGAAAGTTTTCCAAGTTCAGAATGTACCCTCAATCTGTCAGATAAGATGGATGGAGTAATCAGTTTGTACTTTGGAACTTCTGAGAGCAGTTTGTCATAGGTTCCTTTATCAAACAAAACCATATTGTTCACCTTCTCCTTTTGCTTTCCCTTGCTCCATTTCTACACAAGCATAACATCCGTATATTCAAATCCAATTAGCTTCAACTAGTTCAGATCAAAATAGAAAATCTCACCAATTCCAGTCTTAAAACAACATCGCTGAATCCCAAATCAAAATCCTTACCTTCTTCTTTTGTTTGCCTCCACCAGACTTGGCGGGCTTCGAGGATGGAGGGGGAGCCTTGTCCTTCTTCGGTGCCTGTAAGTAAAATAAAGCATAAAAAGAGCCAAAATCTTTAGATATCAACACTGTGAGAGCAGACTTAATACAATTTGAGTTGCAGAGCGTTTATCTACCATTAGAGTTGAGAACTTGAGCCTAACGACGATGGAGCTGGGGCAGCTGTGAAGAGAAGACGGGGACGTACTACGAAGAGAAACCTGAATAGGCTGCCTCGCCGGGGTTTTATGAGTGGCCGTGCTTGGAAGCAGCAGGAGCTAATTCCTATCGCCGTTTCTAACTGAATCTCAGTCCGAGCCATGATTTTTGGGACGAATTCGGAAAAATGGTTCGGATATGGGCCATATGTGGCCTTGACTGATTAGGGCCGACATGTTATTAACCCAAGTTCAACCACCTGTAAAATTAGGATAAACAAAAAAAATATTCGTGAAATTTTTTTAATAAATACATCTATAATGTTTACAAAATATTAAGTGCGGGATGAAGATATCAATCATGAATTAAATCTTTAATTACTAGTATAATATTTACAAAATATTAAGTGTGGGATGAAAAATATTAATAAGGAATTATATTTTTAATTACTAATATAAAATTTTTATACAATATTATAAAATTTAAAATTAACAATTTCTTATTTTTTTCACAAAACATTAAAACAAATAATTGACAGTGTTTTTTATGAATTTAATGGAGATAGTTTTAGGTTTAGCCTTACGAGATTATTAGAAGAGATCTTAAATGATATTTTACCTTGTCAAACAAGCAAGACACATAATAGCTACATTCAAACTAACCCAAATATTCCTTATTCAACATGCAACAAAATAATTATAATGCAAAGTTTTTCTAACAATTGTTTTCGTTATACCTTTATGCCAATCAAATAATTCAAAAAAAATTATGGAATGTAGTTTTAAATTCACGAATAATAAAATCTAAAATTTCCACTAAAATCCTTTTTCATAGCCACTCGAGCTAAGTCAGAGTTGGCAAGATCAAAACTATAACAGTCAAAGTTATGCTCTTCCCAATACTGTGAGGGGAATTTTTAACAAGATTGTCTAATTAAACCATTTTGAAAAGGGCTATCAAGATTCAAAACTACGAAGAACTCCATACTTAATGAGCAAATTACATATTGATCAACCTTACAATAATGATGCCTTGGAGAAATTTTAAATGTCTATTTTGCAAAGTTTATGTATATTTGATTAGAGAAACTTGAGATAATAGCTATTTGAACATTTTTCAACCACATTTTAGCAATACATTCAAAGTTCATTTAATATACCTAAATCAATTCAATTTTCTATGAAGTTTCTTTTAGAAGAAATAACTCTTATATTATAAGATCATGTATTAGACGCGAGAGTTAAAAAAAACGAAAAAAAAAAAACCTTTAATGAGTTAAGATAAATAACATTGGAATCAATTTCTAAGCATGGTCACTTAGTCAATTTAGTTTTATGTAGGAGCAAATCATGAGTATTAGTGAGAAACAGCACATTAGAAAATTGAGTTAATCTCACTAAAAGTATAAATTATACTATGAATAATATTGAGATAGGTTGATTAAATGCCTTATCATTTTGAATCATGTAGAAAAATAGATTGATTTATTATTTATAAATTAAAAACTTTAGAGTTACCGGAAGATTTATTGTTTTATTTTTGTTTTATCTATGAATTAGTGTCTTTATATTATATTTAAGATGATACTAATGAAATTATACCTTAGTAGCGAAATTTAATGTTTATTGCACTCTATCCCTAATGGTTTAGCTTGAGTCCAAAAAGAAAAATAAAAAAAGTTTAAAGTACGTAAAAAAATGCATTACCTTTTTTTTAAAAAAAAAAAAAAATTCGGACGGCGAATAACTTCGTACGTTCTGGACTCTTGAAACAGCATCCATCGCATTTATATTCCTCGACCTCAAGTGCCTCTGCTGCAATACATCTCCCGCATTGTTTCGTTCCGTATTTTCTGAAGCTCTCGGTGGAGCGAATCTGGTGAGTATTTTTCTCCTTTCTTTTATTTTATACCTTTTGGATATATTTCACTCTTTCACTGACGCAGTTTCTCTATGCTTGATATCTATTGTTAAAACCATTTCATGAGTTGCAATCTCTTCATTCCTGTGTGGAATTTCTATAAATGTTCAAGCTGGATTGCTGTTCTGATTTATTCGATTGATTTCTATGCTTTCGGTGTTTATTTCTTGTAGAGATAATTGAGTTGGAATTATATCAATAGTTTCCATTTGCAGTTTGTTCCAGATTTTGCTAAGCAGCACATTTTCATTTAACTGGCCAGAATTTGAGAATTTCACCTCGTTGTATTAATTTGATGATAGGATACCGATCGTAATTATCTGGTTGCGTTAATTTCTACACATATAAGTTGCTATATGGAATAGTTTTTAGTTCAAATCATTGTTACATACACATCTAGAAAAATTGGATAACTATTTTGGTGCATATTTGAACTGATTATTGGTGCTAATCTTTTATAGATCTCGTGTAAAGTCTCGATCATTGAGGTTTTATACAAAATATTTATGAAGCAATTGAAATATATAATACTTTTAACTCTAATCGAATTATTAGTAAAGTCCAATATGGTGGAAATATGACGAGATATGTACAGATGCTAGCTTAGCTTTCGCCCTGTTGTTTTTTGGGTCATGGGAGATGTTATGTACATAATATGAGAATGTTGAGATCGTCATTATTGAATCCTACATGATACTCATTTTTACTGAATAGATGGACATTTTAGAAAGTAAAGCATCTTTGTAGTTCAGGTCTTCTTATTGGTGGGGTTTCCAGCAACACATGGTATAGAAGAATGATGTCTTACCTTACTAAATTTATGCATAGGGTTGATCTGAATTACAAGTTGCTGAATTCTGTGTTGAGTCTGGTGATACAACTAATTTTACCAATTATTGTCTCATCTGCAGAATAGGAATCTTCCCACAATGGCAGCAAGGTCAGTTTCAAGATATGCATCTAGAAGGCTTTTCAGCAGCGGTAGTGGCAGAGTACTTAGCGAGGAGGAAAAAGCTGCGGAAAATGTTTACATTAAGGTAACCTCAAAAGTTCCTGCTAGCCCTTTCTCCAGGAATTTTGGTTTTATTCCTGCCAGAAATCTTGTGTTGTATTTCTCGTCTAGAAAATGGCATGGTGTCATGACCTATACGTATTGTGTTGGTACAAATATTAAAATCGAAATATATATCCATATATTTAGCTTATCCATTCAATTATTATAAAAAAGGAGCACGCCTCAACCAGCAGATTTCGCCCATTTGTTATGTACATTTGTAAGGCTGTTTCTTGTCCATTGCAACTATATCATGTATTTACTAATTTGTAATATTTCAGAAAACTGAGCAAGAGAAGTTGGAGAAGCTTGCTCGGAAGGTATGTCCTTTCATTTTGTCTTTTTCTTCTTAGAGCCCATTTGGATTGGCTTTTAAAAAAGGAGAAGCCAAAAGAAGTAAAAGTAAAAGTTAGAAGGAGAAGGAGAAGTTATTTTGTGTTTGGATTGGCTAATAAAAGGTCTTTTTTCATTAGAAAAGGTGTTTGGATGCATAAATGTAGAAGTGCTTTTAATATATTAAAATGACAAAAATTAGGAGTATTATTATAATTTGAAATTGGTCAAAATGGCTTCTTCTTCTCCTTTTTCCAGAAGCATCCCCTCACCTCCTTCTAAAAAAAGAAGATTTTTGGCTTCTACATGTACTTCTTCTGCATAGAAGCCAATCCAAACACTGACAAATTGAATAGAAGTGCTTCCTTTTCAAATTAAAAGGAGAAGCATCTTCCTAAAGCCAATCCAAACGAGCTCTTAATGTTTTGATATTCCAATGTATTACATAATCCAGTTTAGAAGTTCAATGCTGCTTAACTCGATCTTTACTGATCTTATCATTCGTGGGTCATCGACTCATTATTCTACTTTTGGTTTTCTGATTTCTCTGTATTGAGGTTTTAAATGGTCTTTCGTCTCCCCAAAGCATAGTTACAGACAATTCAAATGTGGGTTTTGGAAGTTTATTAATAGTTGCGGTGCCAAAGTGTGATATTGTTCTTTGTGGCTATTGCTAAGTTATTTGTTTGCTTTACAAACAATGTCCCGTGTGACCTGGCACTGTTCTAGTCCATTGGTGATGCTAGGTGAGATGGAGTGAAAAATTAAGAAAAGTGCGTGGAGGTAAGATGAGGTTAAGGAAATATTGTGTATTTGTTTCTTATTAATGCTTGGTAAATTAGAAACTCGAAAAAGATGGATTTATTGATGATGAACTCATATGTCAGAACATAACAGTTGAAATTAATAAGGAACTTCCATTAGTTCCTATAAGCGCTATCAATATATTAGTTCTTGAAGTTCCACCTTGCATGGTTTATCACCTAATCTTCGTAATAAATACTTCAAAAAATGGATGAGTCCCATTTGAATCCTTCTATTGCACTGTCCTAGTGAAAGGTAAACACCTCCATTAGATTGAATCATTGATGTCATTCTGCTATTCATTCCTATAGAATTCACTTCTTCCTTGAGGAGAAGAGATTGTTCTTCGTTCTTTATGAATGTTTTTGAATATTATACTCCGTATTTATGGTCAATATTTTGTTATACTTTAGGGCCCTCAACCCGAACAAAAGCCAGCCACAGGCTCAGGGGTTTCAGCGACTGATGCTAAATCTAGTGCTTCGAGTGCCACAGGAACATCTACTGAGAAAGTATCGACTGACAAGTACCGGAACTATGCGGTTATAGCTGGTACCATAACTGCTTTCGGTGCTCTGGGATGGTACCTTAAAGGCACTGCAAAGAAGCCAGATGCGAGGGATTGAGGTTGATGTGCTCCTCTATCCAAGCTGAAGATTCGATTCGTGTAGCTTGGTTTTGGTAGTAGCAGCGCACAAAAATAAATAACCACACACCGACTCTGATTTTGTTCGATCATACTATGTGACTATGATTTACTTCTTTCATGTTGCACATGACCTATTTCGATATGCTACCATGTTTTCGTTAGAGGCATTGAAATTCAAAAAAATTATTTTGGTTCATTGTTATAATGGCATGTGATTAGTCAACTCATTTACGTTGGCCCTTGCTTGCATGGTGAGACGGTTATGAAAAATTATTTGGATGATGGGATATCGTGGACTTCCTTGAAGTTGCTGAGGCGAGGAGGATGGGAGCACGGTCCCTCTGTGGAGAAGCTGAATGAAGTTTTCAAATAAATGTGGCCAAAAAGAGCAGGGACACAACATGATATCAATGACAAGTATATTTAGAAATGATCAAGGTTCTCCTTGTTTCATAATCTTTGATAGCCATTCACTTTTAGCTGAATCAAGCCCATGTGGTTCATATGGTAAAAAGTTAAACCAGCATGGTTATAGGGCTTCTGCAAAAATCAAAATTGCAACAAATGTTCCAGTATTTCTGTTTTCCCAACAAGATAGAGATACTCTTCCATCAACGGCTAATGGTGCAAAACTTATCAATTTATGTTTGATTTTTCTTTTCTCTAGTTGTAATAATGATGAAGTCTTATTATTATCACCATTAAGTTATTCTAATTAACTTTGATCAAAATATAAATGTAATTTTTTGATGATATGATACAATTTCTATACGACGAAAAAGGAGATTGAAAGGAAAAGTTATTCTTAGCTCTGAATGAGACTGAGCTTACTGTACTAATAAAGCATTAGTTGTGCAAAGCGGAAGTTTATTGACAAACAAATCTATATTTAAGTTCAGTATTAAAATACTCAAATGTGTTTTATTTTCTTTTTTATCAAATACTATAATGTGTTATAATCTTAGATTTAAAATTCAGATGCCCATTTTAAATTGATAAAATAGAGAACTCAAACCCCAAAAGAGGGTCTTATTATTATTATTTTTAAAGTAAATATCTATTATTGGAACTCTTATTAATTTGGTTCCTCACACTTTAAATTTATTAATTTGGTCCCTTATATTTAAAACTCTAATTAATTTCGTCCCTCACATTTCAAATTTATTAATTTAGTCTTTTACACTTTAATTTTTTTTTATCAATTTCGTTCGTTAAATTTTTTGAAGTGTGAGGGATTAAATTGTTAAGTTTTATAAGTTTAAGAGATTAAATTGATTAAGATTTTAAGTGTAATAGACTGAATTGATTAAGATTTTAAGAATAAAAGATTAAATTGATAAACTTAAAATGTAAAAAATTAAATTAATAAACTTAAAAATGTGAGGAGCAAATTAATAAAAATTTTAAGTGTATTTATTTATTTTTATTTTTTTTCCTTATAATGCTAGAATAGTGTCATTTTAAGTCTTTGCTATTTACAAGTACACTCTGCAAACAAAAGCACCCCTCGCTCCCGAGTAGCTTCGTTGCATTGCGGGTTCGGTCTCAGTAACGAAAATGGAGAAGGGAAGAACGGTGGTGGTGTCAGCGCTGCAGTTTGCTTGCACCGACGATGTCTCAACTAACGTTGCCACCGCGGAAAGGTGTTTCTACCTTGTTATTCTATATCTTATGAGTTTGTTAGCAGTGTGTTTAAGCGAAGAACTTAGGACTGTAATAGCTCAAGCAAGACTCGTAGCTCAGGTTCATCTAAGGCTAAATTCGATCAACTGGAATTATGTGAAGAATCACCTTTGCACTTTTTTTTTTTAATAACTTCTATCAAAATTTCTCCTTTTTTCAGCCGTAGAGTATGTCGCCCTGAGGCGCCTGAGCACCCTTGTCATCCTACTCTTCGTATTTTTTGGTCAATTCTAATCAGCAATTAACTTTCTTCAGCGATTGCCCATGCTCAGGATTCATTTCCTCCTTCATCTTGACTACCCTAAACCGAACTTTAAAGCTTGAAATTGATGACTGATGTTCTATCTTGGAGATTTTTTAGCTCCTCGAACTTTAGAAGATTACATTTTTCGCTTGCATCATCTGAAAATAGATAATATTTGAAACTTTTAAAAAATTATTAGAAACGTTGAATAAGTTAATTCCGTTGCTTTCTGCAATGCCTACAGCCATGTTTCTTGTCTTCCGTGGAATTGCATGTGGCTATTTTCTTTAGAGAACTTTGACTTCGGTAGAGTTAAAGGAATAAAAAAATAGTTTTCTGATTTCTTAATTATATTTTAAGGTGTATATGTTCATAGTGTAATGTGTTTCGCTCATTTATGCAGGCTAGTTAGAGCTGCTCATAAACAGGGTGCAAACATCATTCTTATTCAGGTGCGCGTGTATAAAATCTGGGGTATCTAGCCCTTGCAGCACTTCCTAATATCCCACTTTTGTTATGAGTTCTAATACTCAAAGGCATCTTTCCTAGACTTCATTATAAGGTTAAGGTTTATAATTCATAATTAGACGCTCCATGGGAATTGTCTTTTCTATATATTCCGAACGCATCACAGATTCCTCGTTGAGGATTTTTTCAAATGATGTATAATGCTTATTGAACCACGAGGAAAGGAAGTATCATTTGAGGGCTTTGGAGTTTGTAAATCTCACAAACACTGTAGCAATGGGTCATCTTGGGCTTGAATAGTGATAGAATCCTGAAGTAGGCGTCTTTGATAGATTATTGCGGAGAAATGAAAGCTTATGTTAGAGATTGGTCTCCAAGAGTTGGTCGTCTTTGCTGAGTTGTTGCTGTTTCTAGATAGTAGAATATGTACGAAGCAGAAAGAATGCAATTTCTATTCTCCATTTCATGGGTTACAGAATTATGATATTTTCTTGAATTTTGGTCTGGTAAGTACTCATTAACCTGTGCACACCTGTTTATGATTTCTTCAAATTATAATGATTCTCAACAACCAAATATAACATCATACAGATGTTCGTGCTGAATTTTTAAAAAATTTTGGTTGTTAATTTAAAAATATGGTGACCTGCCTGATATAATGGATTTGCATGATCTTCTGATGTTAGATACACACACAAACTTCTACTTGATGTCAAAGTATTGCAGAGATAGTAAAGTGCTCTTGGCATGTAGTTACTTCTAAATAAACTTCCAAGGGATATGTGATTAGTTCATCTTCATGACTGATTTCAGGAACTCTTTGAAGGTTATTACTTTTGTCAGGCACAAAGAGAGGATTTTTTTCAAAGAGCTAAGCCTTATAAGGGCCACCCAACAATCCTAAGGTAAAAAGAACAGAAAAGTAGCTTCCATTATGTGTTTGTTGTGCGTCATGTTAAAGGATAGAGGAACAATTTTTTTTTTTACTTCACTTCTATGTGAATTGATTTTGCAGTTATTTATGTATTTATTTATTTCTGGTTTAATTTGTATGCTGCAGAATGCAGAAACTAGCAAAAGAGTTGGGTGTAGTCATACCAGTTAGCTTCTTTGAGGAGGCAAACAATGCGCATTATAATTCAATAGCCATAGTTGATGCTGATGGTACTGATCTAGGAATTTATAGAAAGTCCCATATACCAGATGGACCTGGTATGCAATTTTCAGGGTAATTGTGTAACATTTAGTATCTATCCAGTTGCTCTAAGTTTGAAACAGATAATCTCTCCTACAGGTTACCAGGAAAAGTTCTACTTTAATCCCGGTGACACTGGCTTTAAGGTGGGTGCTTCAGATAACTTAATAATATTTACTGCTTTCAAACTGGATTTTTTTTTTGGCCACTTGGTGGTATCATGTAACTCTGAGGTTTTCCGCAAACAGGTTTTCCAGACTAAATTTGCAAAGATTGGAGTCGGTAAGATCTTACATTTAATTCTTTAGATATGTACTCCAAGAAATAAATGTCAAGAACTTATTTGGTATTTTTATATCAAGACATCTAGCCTCCCCCCTTCTTCCCGTGCCCCTTTTCTTTCTCTCATTTTTGATATGAGCTTTGTTGTGTAATTTCTTTAGCAGGAAAGAACATTAAAGAGTTCAATTTTTCACCTTTCTGCCAGAAAGGAACTTACAGAGGATAGTGACGACTGAAGCTGATAATGCTTTTTTTTTTTTTTTTCCTCCTTTTGAATTATTTTCATGGCAGCTATTTGTTGGGATCAGTGGTTTCCAGAGGCAGCCCGAGCTATGGTGCTTCAAGGTGCCGAGATTTTGCTTTATCCTACTGCTATTGGTTCCGAACCTCAAGATGAAGTGCTTGATTCCTGTGACCACTGGAAGCGAGTAATGCAAGGACATGCAGGAGCCAATGTGGTATGTATCGAAAAATAGTAAATGCAGCCTACATCTATTATTTGTGCGCCTATGAGGTGCTTGTGCTCCCTTATTCTATAGATTCATGGTAGAAGTCTTAATCTCAAATTCCTTTATCTATATTTGTCTGACATGTGATTCGCAGAAGAATTTGTTGAACTGTCAGAAAAAGGAATTTCATTTTATTACTACCATCTTATTGATTAAGCTGCCTAGGTCCTAAGCACACCTGGTTAAGCTTTCCAACATATAGCATCTCATATAAAATTGCTGATTCAGGTGGATCATATTAATTTTGGGAAATACAGGTACCTCTTGTAGCCTCAAATCGAATAGGAAAGGAGATCATTGAGACTGAACATGGAAAGAGTGAGATAACATTCTATGGAAACTCCTTCATCGCAGGTAACTCTTCTGCACTGCTTTTGATTTTGCGTGTCACCACACTTAACACAGACGACAGAGACAAAGCTCGTTACTGTAAAGTAGATAGGCTATGTTAACATTTTCAACTCATCTTCTCTTGCAGTGTATTTCCCCTTTCCCTTTGTTGTTAATGATATTTTAATTGGTTTACCTTGTCTCTTCAAATACAGGACCTACAGGAGAAATTGTTTCAGCTGCTGGAGATAAAGAGGAAGCTGTTCTTATTGCTCAATTTGAGCTTGACAAGATCAAATCCAAGAGACGTAGCTGGGGGGTATTCCGTGATCGGCGTCCAGATCTGTATAAGGTGCTCCTGACATTGGATGGCAGTACTCCTGTCCTGTGATGAATAAACCTTTTTAATTTGTAACTTCTGGACTAATGCATAGGATGCTTTAATAAGGCGAGAACAAGAGCATTGTCTATCAATCCTATGTAATGTAATGAATACGTGGGATCAAATATTCAATGAGCAAATTGTTTTGATATGCTATTTCCTGCTCCACGTGGTTTTTTAAGAGGATGTTTTTATATTTAACAGTCATTTGTTAGCTTCTCAAGTTTCCGGATAGGTGATTCCTGTTTTTATTTATTTATTTTTTTTAACTGTGCCTATTGGGAAGCAATGATGCAGAGAACTGGTATTCCTTTTTAAGTTTTTTCTAGTCCTCCGAAGATCTAGGACATGCGTCTTGTCCACATGCGATCTTTAGTGCGCACATAGGATATTTAAACAGAAGATATGACATAACGATAAATACTAAATGGAATAGAAGAAGTGCAAGAGCTTTCTAATATTCCCATGTCCTTGTTTGTGTTAAAAAAAAAAAAAAAAACTTAGATTCTATTTTTCCTCCTCTTTCTTTTACAATAAAAAGATGATATCTCTGCTCCAAGAACTAATTCTATTTTTCAATACTTGAGTAATTATACCGTTTTTTAATTTGACTTGGTTCTTAAAAAAATAACACTATAAGAAGGGAGCTCTGTCGTCTCCCTCTTCACTTGCAACAGGACTTAAGGTGCTGATTATTGTTTTGACATAACAAATGAAATAAACCATCCGAGAAGTCCTCATATCATATGATTGAGTTTCAGTCCCACGCTTGAGCAAGTTTGTGGTTTTTAAGGTCTACGTAAGATGTAAGTTAACCTGCAGAATTAGGACCACCGCACTCGGAATGTACAGAAAATAATTTTGCCAGATAAAAAATCTTAAAGTCGGTGGTAAGTGCTCTTATAATAGTGTCCCTTTCATAATCTTATCGCATCACGGTGGCTCTGAGGAGCTCTCATTCATTTCTAAATCAACCCAGTTTTCCTGTATTCGAGGAACGATTATTTCCCAGTTGCTTGATTCAGTGTATACTATAAAGTAGTCCAGTAGCGTGGCATTATATGATTTGATTGGCAATGAATGTTCTTCGGATTTATGTATACAAATTGTTACAAAGGATGTAAACAACAGAGATAAAAGATTCCAATTTTTTCTTTGTCCACTAAAAAACAGGACACAACGAAGATTTCAAAAAGATAAACTAAAGGGTATACTGCATGCAACAGTATTGATCATTTTTCACAGATTTGTAAGAAGGAAACTACTTCAACTTTGAGAATTCCTGAAACTTTAATGAAGTAGCTTGTACAAGAATCTCATTTTCTTCATTTACTTTATTCCATTACACAATCATCGTTTCCATTTTCTACGTTTTCTTCTCCCTCATCTATACAATCTAGTTCATCATCATCTTCTTCTTCTTCCTCGTCCTCTTCTTCAGGAAACTCATCATCAGGGTGAACGAAGTGTAGTTTTAACCTTCCATCCTCTCTACAAGCATGCAGGAACTCCTGGGTTGGTATCCTTATCTCTTTGAGGACAAATCTTCCATCTTGCCTATAAGACCTGAAACAAACCCCTGGTTTCCCATTCCTGCCTATGCATGAAATCGGAGGAGGGTACTCTCCTCCACTTACCCTTGACCTTTTGCATTCCCCAGACGAAAATTGTGAAGATAAGTGATTTTTAACGGAGACTTTCTCACCTTGCATTTGCCAACAATCATTGCTTTCGCTTTTCATGTCTTCAACGTCATCAGAGCTCTCGAAACCAAGACCCTCTGTGCAAAGCTGCAAACTTTCTAAATTCAAAGATGAAAAACTATCACTACTTCTGTGACTCCTGGTGTGCCTAGTTGAAACAGAGTCCGAAAATGGGGCTTGGTTGAATTCGGAAGATAACCCAGAAGCTTCATTCAAGGTAAGATTGTTATTTTGGGTTTGTGGGATTAAATCTATTGTTGATGATGAAGATGGCAATGAAGAAAGATTCACGTGGGAAGACGAAGCAGAGGATGAAGATTCAGTACTCTCCTTGAAATGGAGTTCACCGAATATCTCAGCGAAGGACGACTGGTCAATGGTTTTTACGGGTTTAATTTGGTTCCATGAGAGGGATTCGAGGAGCGTTGCTTTTTCTGGTAATGGCTTTTCGAATATGTGTTGCAGGCTTCCACAAGCTGCCATGGCTGAATTCTCTGCTACGGTGCTTTGAAAGAGACTGAATAGGGAGAAGTGAAGGAGTTGAAAATTTTTGGTGGTCGAGACTTAAGAGCACCAGAAAGAAAAATAAAAAAGGCACGAGAGTAGCATGAACTGAAAAGAAAAATCAAGCTATTAAAGTAGGAGGTTATGAATTTTGTGTTTGTATGGAATAACAACGGGTGGTTCCAGAGTATGGTCTGGTTTTGGTGGTCAAAAACGAGTATGTATTGATGAGGCACAACTATCTATAGGATATCTATATACACCCACATATATATTAATGATTTTGATGAAGGCTTAGATTCTCTATTATAAAGTCTAGCTCAAGTACCTTTCCTTATAGGGGCACCCTATCTCATAAATCACTTTTATTTAAGCAACTAATGTATTCATGATTTCACATGACTTTTTAAGCACCTAATTTAGGCAATCAACTTGAACTTTTTTATATTCATCTTTAATTGATATGAAGAAATGTGAATCCAGGAATGATATAAATAGTAAATTATTATTTCGAGGTGTAATATACAAATTACACGAGACACAAAAGAGTTTAAACCTTCCTTAATTCTAACCGCGTAAAGGGATAATAATCTTTTGGCAGTAAAGATGGCCATACAATTTACCATGCCCTTTACTTTAGGGTAGGAAAAAAGAGGAAGGACCACTTCTTTCTGCTATGCGAAGGGCGAATTTCGGGCAATGTCTGGATCATGTTGTGTTGCATTCCAGAGCATCCTTATGTGAACCGCAACACTCTCATCTATCACAAAAAGGAAAGCCATACCCTTTACATTATGATCATACGCTCAACCACTTGGTTGCCCAAGTGGCTTTGTGCCATTAAATATTGTAGGCAACGTGGCATGATTCTCTGCACTTTTTGTCTGATACAATGCTTACCACGGACATAAGGACATAGAGAAAGACCCTTTGCGCTGAAAAAAGTTGCCTTCCAATTTTGAGTCTTTATTTACATACACAGATATTCGTATCTCAGCTAACATATTCTTCGTGAAACTTCAGAGGGATATTAATATAGCTCTGTAGAGGTGTATATGCAAGTAACGTGTCACTATCAGTATCATTGCTCTCTAAAGTGAGTGAGTTAAGAGTTAGTTCCCTACCCTTCTCTTTTTCTCACTAAAACAGAGGAGGTGAATCTATCCTATACTCCCTTTTCAGGGTAAATTGGTAAGGGATGGCTTCTAAGTCTAACTACATGACTTTTCACGCAGGGAAGAGATTATGCATGCCTTCTGCCACCTGTAATTGCAATTACTGGAAAGAACAAGAGGAATATTCTCGGTTTGATCCTTTATACTTGCCCACTCCTTAGAAGGAAAATGCTTGGTTGTCAACCCTCGCTTTCACTGGCTTACCTAATATACATACAGCAAGACATTGATGCATTTTGCTGGAAAATGGATTGCAATGAGAGTTTCATTTTCATGTGGTTTTCTTTTCCTCGAGATGTTTATTTACCACCTCTCTTAAACGTCATCCAATTTGTCTGTATTTTCTGGCCTTGGTGTTTCGCAATCATACAAGTATGCTACTTACATAAATATTTATAGTAAGATTTTGGCTACGAGTTTAGGTAGCATGATATCTTAGCAGTGGAAGGTTATGGCGTAGCACCCATGCTATTGGAGAGGAGCGATCTAGAATGTATCAATGAAAGATGAATAAATATGGCAACACAAGTGAACACACAGGAAATGAGTTTTCATTACAATGTTAGTGGGATCATAGGCAAGTGCTATTCTTGAAATAAATCAAAGTTAAGAACTCAAGATAAAGGAAATATAATCCTGCATAAACCACTTTACTTTACAAACAGGCAAACTTACACTGTTATGATGTCGTTGAATCAATTACATTCCATCATAGTGGTGCTTCTTTTAACCCCAGGCTTCTATCTGCTCGGATCTTGAATCTACTTGGCTCAGATTGCTATTTCCCCTGGCTTTCTCAGCTTGTGGCTTGCTGGCCTTTGGCTTTTCTGCCTCCCTTTACTTGATTGGCCAGTCTTAGTCTTATTCTTCCCAACATTTCCTTTAGGCGGAAACTCACAATACAACTCGCAATCACAAGCTGGACTCTCAGAAGGGGTAACCAAACTGCCAGATTCTCCTGAGTCTCGGAGAGAGTCAGGGAAACTTTCTAAGAGAGTTTTCTCCAGGACAAACTTTTCCTGAGTATCTTCATTTTCTTGCGTAGTATCCTCCTGGCAAGACTTCAAGGTACTATCCTGCCCGTTCTCATAGAAAGGCTCTAGATAAAATCCAGGGGAGGATTCTATCACAGAATCTTTTCTCTCCCTTAGCGTCCTTAATATAAGCATCTTCAAGAAGTTCATCACTTGAACAGCATACATCAATGCAGTCAAAGGGTCTGCCATCTGCAATGAGAAAGTCAAAATGCTGTGATCAACTCATTGCACCAACCATAAGATAGATCATACATCTTCTTTACATTGACTAATATGGCATGCCTTTTCTCCCCTGAAACTCCTTAAGAATTAAATTGAACCGCAACTCACTTGAGTCATATTTGGTGCAAAAATCATGGCGATGTTTCGTGCATTCATCTTGTTAATATGTTCATGTTGAACAACATCAGCCATAAGATTGATGGCCCAGTCCAAGAGGGCAGCTTCAGTGGGAGGAAGACGCCTCGCCAGTTCAGCGCACTCCTCTTCAGTTTGGCACTGCATTACCTGTTCAGGCGAAAAAGAATCCAGAACGCCCGTAGGCAGTTCCCTAAACCAAGCCTTGAAACCCACAAGAATATCAAATCGAATAGTCAGATATAGTTATGAACACTTTTAGCTTCTCTTCTGCAATATGCAAATAGTTATAAAAATCTAAGTTCTAAGAAGACTTATTTCCTCTATTTTCATATCATACAACTTTTATTTCAATATGATAGTTTAGATCAATTTGACACTTCTAACCTTGATGACCAAGCAAA
Source organism: Bauhinia variegata (assembly GCA_022379115.2). Taxonomy (NCBI): domain Eukaryota; kingdom Viridiplantae; phylum Streptophyta; class Magnoliopsida; order Fabales; family Fabaceae; genus Bauhinia; species Bauhinia variegata. Next base: position 18,614,922 of record CM039432.1, read on the forward strand.
TGATAAACAATAGGATACCTTGATAAGTCCTGCTAAACAATGTACATCAATGTCTTCCGGGACCAATCCCCTGTTTAACTGTTCCCTAACATATTCCTCTTGACTATTTTCTCCATTAATTCTGAAAATCCCCTCCGCCTGCATTTGCAAAATTGAACAGTTTAACAAAGCATGACATATAGCTATAGCCTATAGCTAGTTAAATATAAAAAGCGTAAGTCCAAGAATATTTAAGCAGACCAGACATTTTCAGGTTGCTCAGTTAAGGTGTGTGTCTAGTAGTTAACTAAAATCAGCTTCAAGTGAAAATAACACAGAGAAGAGAAAGATGAAGATGATCAACCTGCAAGCCTCGTTGAGCATACAAACGGCTTTGCATCAGTAACAGAATTGTTGGCACACTGTTCCCTCTAGTGTCGTATGATAACTGCATGGATTCCGTTGAAACTCCAAAAACAGTTGCGCTACATGTAAAAATCCAAAGCAAAAGGATACATTAAAAGGCATACATCAAATAGTGAGAAAGGATCATGTGAAATTATGATAAGTGCAATTGATTGTAATATTGTGAGAATTTGAAATTTCTTCAATAGTCTTGATGACTGATCAGAAATCAACAACCAGCGAGCTGAACTATCTGTACATCAAGTTAGAAGCTTTTACAACAGACAATGAGATATAAGAAATGAAGATCAACAATTTCACATTTCCAATACAGGAGAAATGCACCTAGCACTGGGAGGCCTTCTGGGAACTTCAGGTTCGAACTCAGCAGGTAAACCCAAGAAACCATTGAACTTATCATACGTGACATGCGCAACATGACGCACATTACTGGGCCACCCGATATCCATGGCACAAAGCTCCCTCCTGTCACTCTTACAAGCAGCCGAGGATTTCCTGAAAAGGGTAACGAGAAGCGCCAAAAGAGAAAGTTGTTCAGTCCTGTGCTTTTCCCTGTCCTTGAGCTCCTCTGTGTCACAGTTGGCCGCCGTAGAGCAACAGTCCTCGGCTTGAGAAGAAGAGGGTATCAGAGATTCATGGTCGCTAATAAGGAGAATGTCATCACCAGACAGGGGTGCGCACGATAATGAAGAAGAAGAGGAAGAGCTTGTCCTTGGAGACGAAGAAAAATGGGAAGGGGAGTGGAGGACCTCGGTCATGGCTGGCAATGAAAAGGGCCTTTCCTTGAAATATAAAAAACGAAACCCAAAAACATTCTCGGATTTTTCTGTATTAAATAAACCCAATAATGCTGAAGATTTGCTCGCTCGGCAATTGGAGTTTCCATCGAAAGAAATATAAAGAGAAAAATTTGCGTTGGAGTTGGATTGAAGAAAAGGGTGGGTGGAGTTCGAAGAATGTGGGACGTGAGAATCATTAACTGATACTTTTTTATTTCTTGCGTGTTGGGGAGCGTTGAACAAGCAATGGAGGATGAGTGTGAGAGAGAAAGAGACGCGCACTCACAGAGAGACGCAACAAGAGATAGAAGACGTAGTCACTAAAACAGTGAGAGTTCAGTTTAATGATACTTTATTTGAATATGATAACTTTATATTGATCAATATTAAAAAAAATTAAAAAATAAAATCAAGAATATTCACTTGCAAGTAAAGTTAGCAAAAATCAAGAGATATTAGTGAGCAAAACATATTCTGTAAATCTAATTGAGAAAGAACTTCCCACGTGGTATTGTGTTCTTCGTTTTAAGCATGTTAGACGTCCAAATCATTGTATTTTTGACGCGTGATATAAAAACTTGGTAATTATTTTATTTTATTTCTTGCCAACAATCATTATGATTATGATTATGATTATGCCTAAGATATGGTATCCTTATATATATCTATTTCATTTTGTTCTATTTTATATCTGTGCTATTGACTCTTACTTTGCTTTGCTGCCAAAATTGATGTTATGTATCGAAGAGGGTGATCATAATAAGTAGAGCCTAATGATTTTCTAGCTAAGTTGGGCTTGCATTTGCTTTTTTAGTTCAGGCTTCCTTATTTTATCTCTTTACTTTGAATTTCTAAACTTTTTTAATGCATATTCTCAAATTGAAGTTTTTTTTTTTTTTTGGTTAGTTACAATACGAAATTGATAATAATTTTAATTTACATATTTTAGATTTCGCACACTGCATTTAATAGTTTTTTTTATGAGTGCATTTAAATACTTTTATTTTAGGTAAAGATTTCATTTTATTATTCTAACCTAACCTATCGCAGGGGAGATAAAACTAGTATTTTACATATATTTTTGCTTTTTTTGTCTTTTTTACAGTTTGTGGGCCACACTTGTTACCGTACCTATAAGCGATACCAAAACCAAACTCAAGCTCGACGTAGGTCTATTGATCATCAACAATATAAAAACATGTCTTGGGTCCACTCACCGTTTCGAGGTCTATTTGGTATGACCACTTGCTTGGATATAAAGCAGAAACATAAGTATATGTTACAAGCCCAACTACCATTTTTTTTAGGAGCAGTGTCGTGCGGTTAGGTGTGCTTTTTAATAAAATTGACAAATTGTAAATGAAATCATTTGAATATTGGTGGTATGGTTTGGTTCAGACTTGTAAATTAGTTGTTAAGAAAAAAAAAAAAACTAAATTATGCTTCAATTGAGTTATTTGTGATATGATTTGCTGGTTTAATGGTCTAATAAAGAAAAGTTATAATAAGATGTTTTGACAAAATTAACATTATCTAAACAAAATACTAAATATAGCAAGAATTAATCAAAATCACAAAACATCGACTTAGAATCTTAGGTATGTTAGGATTTTATATAGTATTTGTTGATTTAGTGTTTAGAGCAGTGCGTACTCGTAATATTAACTTGAAAATAGCTTGAACTTCCTTAAATCACATAATATTGTTTCCTTTATTAGAAAAAGAATATTGCTTAGTCTTGTGTGTTTTTTGTTGTTAATGTATCGTTTATATCAGTATAAGTATACATTAATACACCGTATGTACGAAAATTAATATATACATTTATGCACAAAAATTGTTATTTAATTCGGTTGTATCAATTTTTAGGTATTCAGATCACAAATGAATCCAAAGTGTGTGACTTGTAAAATTTTTTGTTCATTCCAATCCAAAACTAAACCAAACATCATATGTATATGATTGGTTTAGATTTTTTTTTTTTTTTTTGGTTTGATTCAAATGATTTGATCTGTATTCTGCTCAGTTGTTTTAATATGATATAATTGTAGGAATTTAGATTTAGTTATTTTGTGGTGTGATATTAATTTCAAGTTGTCTTATCTATGTGACATGTATTTGTTTTTAAAAAAAATTAGAAAATTAAAATTTATATATTAGGTTTATCTCTAAAGTTATGTGATTTTAAAAAAAAAAAAGTTATTGAATCTGAATCTATTATTAACAAAAAAAAATTTAATGATTTTAAAAGTCTACGAGTTAAAAAAATTAAAATAAGAATAAATTTTAGAGGAAAAAAAGATTTTTTCTCTAAAATATGTTTTATTTTTCTGCAAAGTTATTAACTTCCAAACTAATCCTGGTTCAACTGTAGAGAGGATACGTCAGCTTATTATATTCTGACGTGGTATCATACCACTGGTTTTTGCTCAGGTGGACTTTGCATTGCTCTTTCCTTCCCGTTTGGGCGTTAGGAGTCTCGCCAGGCGAACTGAGTCACTCTGGACACTCATAATTCTGTTACGCAGTGTATAGTGTCGCTCCTTTTCTGTGGAAGCCATGGCGGTTCGGGCGACAGTCTCGAGCTTCCCAAGAGACTCAGAAGCCTAGGAGGGCTCGGGTCTGCCATGGGGAGTCATGGTGACTCCATTTGCGGCCAAGGACGAGAACGGTCAAGCTCCATTATATGGATCTGACGGCCATCTCTTGCCTCGCTGCGAGAATTGCTGGGCCTACTTCAACAATTACTGCGAGCTCGAACAGTGGTCATGGAGTTGCTCCCTCTGTGGAGCCCTCAATGGCCTTTTTCCCAGGCTATTGCTCGCTACTCTCATCCACAGCCTCGTCCCGAGATGATGTCCTCCTTCATAGATCTTGAATTACCTGGTCAGTAACTACACGGTGATTTTTTTTTTTCCTTGGCTGGAAAATTTAGGAAAAGCTATTGAAATGAGCGGAAATTCTCAACGTCGTATGCAATGAATACACATGTTGCAGGTCAATCGGTTGTTGGAAGCACATTTTGACGACTTATACAGCTGATTCTGCTGGCCTGTTTTTTTTTTTTTTTGCAGAATCATCAGAGGATGCAGCATTGCCATCCCGTCCTGTCTATGTTGCTGCTGTTGATTTGTCCTGTAAGATTTCGTTGGTAAAATAGTATCATAATTTTCTTACTTCTTGCATTACAGCTGAGACAGCATTTCTAGAATTTTATTTTTCTTGTGTTTTTTTTTCTATGTAGACTTAATTTCATATCCTTAAATAATTAAATTCCCTTTCTGGACGTTTCTATGATTGTGAATTTGTGACTTAGAGAAATATTCTGGTTTCAACCGCAGCTTCAGAGGAGTTTCTTGAACTCACAAAAAGTGCAGTGCTAGCAGCTTTGGAAGGTTAATATCTGGTTTAAACTATATATACTTGTTTCCCGCATAAGTTAGAACTTCCTAAGGTTGATCGGAAATCCTAACTTCAATTTTTCTGTTGCAGCTCTTGCTCCTGGTTCACTTTTTGGGCTTGCTACCTTCAGCCACAAACTGGGGTTGTATGACGTCCAAGGTCCAATAGCAGTTATAAAAAATGTTTTCATCCCTCCCGATGTAGAGGAACTTTACCTGTTGAGCTTGACGATGTGACGCCCTTGCTACAGTTTTTGGCTCCTGTATGCTAATCATGTGGAATGTTCTTTTATGAGAATTTAAAGCACAAATATTGCATTAAATCTATTGATAAAATTGATTCTCCCCTAAAATCCATTATCTTATTTCAGGTGGAAACCTGTAAGGACCGTATTGCATCTGCACTGGAAACACTTAGACCAACAACTTCATGGGAGAGAACTACAGCGGCAGGTCATGGACTAGATAGTGATCTAATGGGTGGAAGGGGTTTTGGGGTGGCAATGGAAGCCCTTCTCAATTATCTTGGATCTGAATATGGAAATACCTTTGCTGTAGGTTTGTCTCATTAAATTCCAAGATCATCGTTAATACATTTCTTTTGTTCTTTACAGCATACTTTTAAGGCTTAAAGTAGGTTTTATTTCTGTTGGAGCACTGCTACAGCTAGAGTCTTTGCCTTCTTGTCTGGTCCTCCTGATCATGAAGCTGGACAATTGGACACAAGACGATATGGTGAGCAATATGCCAGCAAAGGACAGGATGCTGACCGTGCTTTACTTCCTGAGCAGACTCCATTCTATAAAGATCTGGTATTTGACATGTGTTTATTATTATTTTGTATGTTGTCTTTCTAAGAAGTGGAAGAATTGACAAGTATGTTACAGGCTGCTGTCGCTGTTCAAGCAGGTGTCTGTGCGGACATATTTGCTGTAACAAATGAGTACACTGACTTGGCATCCCTAAAGTTCTTGAGTATTGAAAGTGGGGGCTCTTTATTTTTGTATACCAGTACTGAGGATTCAACTTTGAATCAGGACATGTCAGTCTCACCCAATCTATTCTTTAATAGTAATTATTGCAATTGCTTGATATAGATAAAAAGTGGAGATAATTATTTCCATTATGTGCTAATTTTATTGAGAGCTAACTCGTGTGGTAGTCCATATTTTAGAACATATATCATGTTGGGTGACTATATTGCTAATCTCTATGTAGGTATCGAATGCTGAGTCGACCATATGCTTTTAATTGTGTACTGCGATTGAGAACATCAACTGAATATAAACTCGGCAATTCTGTAAGTGTATCTTATTAGATGAATTTGTAATTTTCACTTTTTAATGCTTATAGAATAACCTAATAGTATGTTGCAGTATGGTCATTTCTTCCCGGATCCTCAGTATGAAAATGTTCAGCACATAATCTGTTGTGATTCCTATGCTACATATGTTTATGACTTCGAGTTTGACAACAATATTGGATTTTCAAGGTATAAATTGCCTCTACAGGACCACTGTGGCATTACAGTTAGTGGCCTGAATGGTTATATGTTCGCAAATGTATACATCTCTGAGCGAGATGCATTAATAAGTGGAATAATATCATATCGAGCCTTAGAATCTTTTTTATATATATACACATAGATTTTTCAATATGCCATGCTAAAATCCAACTACTTATCAGGTTCTTCATCAGTTATAGGGAATGTTGTTCCTATTGAGCTGGGTTGACATGATATTATTAAACATGGCGTTTTTTCATAGTTTGTGAATCTAGACCTTATCTATTATTTTAATTTCTGTAAGGTTTTTTTTTCCCTACTGAATTCGTAAAATAAGTTTGACGCTCTAATTTAAGCAGTGAAAGCAGCATTATACTAACAAACACTTCCTTCAATGGACAACTATATCAGTGCTTACTTGAAATGCAAACAACTAGTGATTGCGAGTCGGAGTTTTGAACAGTATAAAATGCTTATCCTATTGGTGTTTCGTAGAATGTACTAAATCCATGACTCTGAATTTTCTTGAATGAGTAAGGAAATGTTAAACTTTGCTGGACATGAAACAGTCAAGAAGAGGAATAAAGTTCATCTGACTAGCAATTTCCTTCCCAAATTCAAGATGGGATTTCCAAAATTCTATAAAAGCTTTCTTCTACCCACAAAAACTATGCTTTCTCTTTGGTCGTGTGTTGGACAATATCAATAATCCCTGTTTTCGTGTAATTGAAAGAGAAAACACATATAACTTAAAGGAAAACTAAATGCATTTCTGTAATTGATAACAATCTTTATTTCATAATGGATATCAATTCCAGCGTGCTACCGTTCATTGTCACAATAATCATCACTTAGTCAAATTGCTTGTTCAGTTCATTGGATAGCTATACTGCTGCAGACATAATTTTCTTGCCTGATCCATGTTTTGTTCTTATTAAGGTCTTCTGTTACATTTTGACAGGCATTCGTCAGAAGTGCCTATGCTTCAAATTGCATTTCAGTACACAGTTGTAATTCCTCCCGAGGAACTTCCTAGTTCAGGAGTGGTTTCTACAAGTAGGTATGGCACCGCCAGAGAACAGCTACTATTTGATTGTTGAAATGTATCTTTTCCTGTGTAAACAAACTAGATGCTTTCTGCACTATCTGTTGTAGATGCAGCCTAATTGGATATTCAGCCAACTTCGTTTTAACAACTCAATTTTTATTAAGTTGAGTTATTTTTGTGACTAAGAACTTCATTTAAGACAGATAATTGATGGGTATTTTGCCAATTTTGCTGCCATTTTTTAAGGAGAACAATATCTACTAATTGAAGATGGGATGTGCTAACGGTCACGAAATATTCTATTAATGCTTTTGGTCTATGAATTTCTCATCTTCTGTGAACCTCTATAAAGAAGGCGGCTTATTGGCTTAGCTTGATGTGTTGACTATTGATGCAACCAAGCATTCCCTTAAACGTCAACTAAGGATTCGAACTATGCAGTTTCTCACTGCTCAGAACATTCGTGAACTCTATGACTGTGTTGAACCCGAAGTGGTGTTATGCTTGCTTGTTCACAAGGTAAAGTTTTTGAGTCTTTTGACTTATCCAACTTTCCTACCCTTTGTATCAATTTTCCACCCACCCCCAACCGGGAGAAAAAAATGATTCATGAGAAGTTAACTTTGTGTGTTGTAATTTCCAAACTTGTATTCTTATGCACCAAATACCAAGATGAGATCATTCTCTTGTCTTCCCGAACTTAATTTTCTAATTAATTTTACTCAAACATATTGCATCCTGCAGGTTATGTTAGCCTCTCTGAAGGAAGGAGTTCGGGAGGGCAGGGTGCTGCTTCATGATTGGCTAGTGATCCTCGTTGCCCAGTACAATGATGATTATAAACTTGTTCCGTACAGCAGCGGTAGTTCCATAAGTTCTCAGATTGATGTTACATTCTCTCAGTCCCCTCAAATGCAGCCTCTACCGCGCTTAGTTTTTGCTCTCCTTCGAAATCCTCTTCTCCGTTGTCACGAAGGTGTTCACCCAGACTATCGCATCTTCCTGCAATGCCTTTTCAGGTAATGGACCCTCAGAAATCACAATGGGTGTAAATCAGGGAGCTGTTCATGATATCAAATTCATCCTCAATCTAACATGAGTAAATTACAATTTATTTCCTCCAGAATATGACTGGAAGCTGACAGAGTTGAGTTTATATATTTTTGGCCATTTACTAGAGGCTTTTATATTCAAACATTGACTGTGCAATTCAATTTCATGTTTGTGTTGTAGTGCGCTGGAACCGAGTTCCCTTCACCGAGCCGTGTATCCGATGATGACCTCGTATTCTACTCCGGATAAACAAGCATATCCACGTCATTCGTTGAGTCTTGCTGCCCTTATGACCAATGACAGTCCAATATTTTTGCTTGATGCATTCACCACTCTGATTGTATTTTACGCATCCACTGCCGACCCATCACAGTTTCCTCCACCCATCATTGTAAGTCTTCTCTAACTTTGGTTCTCGCTTCTATAGACAGCTTAAGCTGGTTGGATGTGACTCTGGCTAATTTTTAATAATAAACTCTTGCTCAGGTTTATTAAGGATGCCTCAATTTTTGAAAACTTTCTAATCGAGGAACAAGATGTTGATGGAAATGGTCTAACCAGTGTCAGGGGTTTTGTTTCCTTCCTTGATGATATTTTGCAAAGTGTGTTGGAATACATCAAATAGAGATCCTTTCTGAATAAAATTGCCGATCACTACTATATATAATACAGGAGAGATTACCTCCTACCACACACACTATATGCTTCCCATTTTGGAAGAGTGGGCGAAGCTTCATTAAGCATCAAGTCAAGATGGCGTTTTTTTATAGTCATACATAAGATGGGAAGTAGGGCTTTCTAATACCAAGCATGGAGTCAATATGGCGTTAACCTTTTTTCATACCTGTTTCTATTAATTGGAAGCCTCTTTTAATAATAGTTCAAGAGCTGTCATGTCAATCAATGTACATTACAGTAGATTTTTATTTTATTTTTTTTCAACACCCACTTTTTTGGCATCTAAGAGCTGCATTTTTTGGCACTGAAACACTTGGCCCAAAAAAACATTTTGAAGATGTTGCAATTTATTTTCTAATAAACTACAAATTTTGATTTTTCCTGAAATAATTCAAACAGATAATTACTTCGGCCAAATAATTCCCTATGATTAGTCTACAGATATCCTTTTATTTTTTTTGTGTGCATCTGACCACCTTTTCCAACAAAAGAGAAATGCTAATTTAATCCAAAATATCTTTATAAGATTATTATTATTTGTATTTGTGAAACTTTCTTTATTTCAATCAATCATTGAGAAGTATTTATTCAATATTAATTGAGTCAGGGCTACGTTACCCCCACTTCTGTATTCCCAAAAAAAAAAAAAAAAAAACCAAAGAAGCTAGAGATAGAGAAGTAACATAGCCATCTCCTACACTTCGTTGTCGCTCAACGACGCCAAAGCCATTTCCACACAGTTAAGGTCTAAATATCTTTTGGCTCCTTTTACCTTAATACCCTCCCGCGGAGACTTTGTGACCCAGCCTCTGGTTTGTTCGGAGACAGTGAAAAGGAAAGTCAACAAGACAGTTTGTCCCATATGGTAGATTAATGCTTTGTTTGGTTGGGAATAGAAAATGAGGGAAAAGAAAATAGAGGAAATAAGCGTGGTTTTCTCTTCTCTCCCTAGAAAATGAAAAAAAGAAGAAGAGATAAAATATTATTTTTGTTCGGTTTAAAAGGATTATTTTTGAGTGAGACCTACTCCATTTTTCTTCACTTTCTGTTTTCTTTTGTCTTCACTTGACAAGTACACAAGAATCACCTTTCATCTCATCCAAATACGACAGAAAGTTATCTGTGCATTTCTTGTTATATAAATTTAATTAATTAATTGATTTTATATTTAAATAAAATCATTTATCTATCTATAAAAGACTAAATAAAACATGAATAGGGGATGTTATCATAGCTGTTTTTTCGGCAATTCCCGCTTTTACCTTTACCGCGGCATCAAATTTTGTGAGGATCTCTGGATCCGGGTCTAGGGTTTGTAAAAACATATGACAGATTTTACTTAACTGTTTCGTAGTCCGTACCCAACCAGATTTTTTCGATCGATAATCCTCTCAGTTCGAGCCTCGACCTGTTCGCTCTCATTTCAGCTTTTCGCACTGCTCAGCTAGAATTCTCCCTTCTCTCGCGGAGAGAAACTTGAGGTACTGTTCCCTATCTCGTGCACACACCTTCTCTCACGAGTTTTTGCTCCGACTTGCATGCTGTTTCCAAAATGCATGATAACCAGCTTGTTCAAGTAAAATCTATAACGAAATTGGTGTTTCCAGTGCCGGAGAATAATGCGACCGTCTTTTATGGGACTTAGGGCTGTCCAGAATGTTTTCTTTTTGTAGAGGCTTTATTTGTTAGAATTGTTAGTGGCAATTCTCGATTTTAATGGATTTTAACTCGGTCCTGCTCAATGAATAAACTGTAATTATTCAATCTTGTGGTTGTGTGATTTAAGTTCGGGATTACTACATATTTTCTGTTGTTCTGTATATAAACATCAATTTCTTCTATGTTCAAAATTTTCACGGGCGAAATCCTTCGAGTATATTTTAGGAAAAATAAATGAAACTGATAGGCCATTTATATGTTCAAACACCGTCTGTTCTAGAACGTTGTTTGGTTAGCAGGAAAGGAGTGCATGCGGGAGTCATAACTTCTGTGTGCTCAATTCGTTTCTAGCTTTTACCGAGTCACGGTGATAACTTATTATATAGTAGCCCTAAAACTCGCTTAAAATTGATTGGTATTTTGCATAAAATAAGGAGTTGGCTCTTCTTAGAGTACATAACAGGTCGGGTTTTTGTATTGTCCCATTTCTGAATAAATTAACATTTGAAGCCTTAGACAGATTTTTACTCCTTTATACCGTGCAGATGCTTTTTTTACCTGCGCTTTATTTGTGCTTGATTAATATTTCCTTGATGATAGAATCTTCTTCCATATTTTGAGCTAAAGATTTTGATCCAATTTATATGTATGTTGCGTTCCAGAGTGTTGTTTTAGCATACTATCTTAATCAACGGATCTATCTTCAATCTTTGACAGATTATTTTATAACCTTATCTTAATTTTATATGAACCAGAATGTTCTCCCGCTTGTTGTTTATGGTCAAGGAATATTTGCAGATTTACTTTAATCTAAAGATATTTTCCGAACTTTTGATGTACTAGTTAAGCATGCCTTAGTGACTAGCCAGTATACCCCTATCTCAGTCCTTATCTGTAATTTAATTGCAGGAAGGTGCCCAGATTGGTACGTTTAGTTTGGAACTGCTATTATTTTTTGAGATTGGACACTTGTGTGGCTTGATGATTCCCCTTTTTGTTTCTGCAATCTCATTCCTTTAACGTCTGAAAAGCTCTAAACTCTTAGTGTAACTTTGTTTATTCACCTTGCATTTGAGTGGCATAAATTATGTCTCCATATATTAGTTCTGGTTTCATATTGACACGTGATGCTCCAGCAATTCTTAATTTTCTTGAGGGGAACTGCGCTTGTTGACTTTATGATAGTTAAAGGCTTGAAGTCCCCAACATTATTTTTAAACACGAATCCCTTTCGGATTACAAGAGATTCATCTCTATGCACCGCCTTCACAATCTCTCTTGCGAATCTCTTTTACTTTCCTATCGATGTTGCTAATACTGTTATCATTATCCCTTATTCTCTTTAAAAAAATGTCTTTCACATTCCAACCCATTAAGTCATATTTCATTGCACAAATTCCTTTGAAATTCATTCGCTGCAACTCCTTTTTTTAGCCTTTCTTTTTGTTTCCTCCTTTCGATATGTGTATACTTCTTCCCAGGAATTCGTCTGGCCTCTGTGCCTTATTCACAGTTGCCTTGCAAGCTTGTTTACTTAGTTTCATAAGATGCCCCGGGGAAAGGAAAATTCTTCATCAGTCGCTAAGCCAAATGAACCTGAAAAGCCAACTGAATCAGATGAGAAGATTGATCTTGATGAAACAAATGATCCTGAGGAAGCAATGGACGAAGAAATTGAATATGAAGAAGTAGAGGAGGAAGAGGAAGTGGAAGAGATAGAAGAAGAGGTGGAAGAGGAGGAGGATCCAGAGGAAGAAGAGGAGGATCCAGAAGATGAAGAGGTGGAGGAAGTGGAAGAAGATGATGCTAGTCATGCCATGCAAAACATGAGCAATGATGAGGGTACAAAGGTGGAAGATGATGAGCAGAAGAAACATGCTGAACTTCTTTCTCTTCCTCCTCATGGCTCTGAAGTATACGTTGGTGGCATTCCTCACGATGCATCAACAGAAGACTTGAGGGCATTTTGTGAGCCTATTGGGGAAGTTGTAGAGGTAAGTTTCTTATCCCCGTATTATAATTTTACATAAAACTTGAAAATATTAGCCGTTAACATAAAGCTGATGACTACAGGTTCGAGTTATGAAAGGAAAAGACTCTGGTGAGAACAAGGGCTTTGGTTTTGTGGCTTTTAGAAATGTGGAATTGGCTTCTAAAGCTATTGATGAACTGAATAATAAAGAATTTAAGGTAATAGAACAGTTCTAGTCATTATTTTTAATTGAAGTTTTTATAAATGCATTTTGGCTTATATGTTCAATGTCTATTGACTGTATCAATTATCTCTTAGGGTAAAAAAGTAAAATGTTCAACTTCTCAAGCAAAACACCGTCTTTTCATTGGTAATGTTCCTAGAAGTTGGGGTGAGGAAGATCTGCGGAAGGTTGTAACTGAAATTGGGCCTGGAATTACTGCTGTAGAACTAGTCAAGGTATGAAATATGTATTTCCTGGCTTCTTTGTTTCATATGAAAAAAGGAAAAAGAAACTGAAAACTGGGAATTATATTTTGCAGTCATACCAAATTGACAGAGGTTGTCTATTACAATTATTCTTAAATTGCTTTTATAAGCGTTTACATGCTTACCTGCAGAAACATATAGCAAGTATTTTAGTTTCTAATTTCTATGCACTTGTATTTATTTAAGCTTAATTATCTCAGGATATGAAGAACACAAACAATAACCGTGGTTTTGCTTTCATTGATTATTACAATCATGCATGTGCCGAGTATTCAAGGCAAAAGATGATGAACCCAAAATTTAAGCTAGGTGACAATGCTCCAACAGTGAGCTGGGCTGACCCAAAAAATGCTGATTCCTCTGCTGCATCACAGGTTTTACTTCTTGTTCCTTACTTTTTAGAGCCCAGTTGATGATTGGTCATCATGGTTTATCTGAAGATAAAAATGACAACATGATAGTAAAGTCTAAAATTAATATGGAGGAGTCAATGGCTGCCTAGATATACAAGCGCTGTTTGCTATATAATGTAATTTCTGCTTTATCATTAAAGAAGATGAAAGCATATTGGTTGGTGCCCTAGAAAACGTGACCAGGAGACTCTTTAATTCTTCAAAATGACTTCTTAACCTTTTCGTCTTCCCTTTCTTTTCTGTATTTTGTGAAGTTTAAACTGATTAATGGTTAGTGGAAAATAACCTCTCAGCGCTGAAAACAGAGTTTCTGTCAAAAATACTGAAAGCCTCAGCAAGTGTAGCTAGTATTAATCTGCTTGCTGTTAGTTGTTATTGGTCGTTGCTGAATGCTTATATCTTCATCTGCACACCAAACGGCATGCTATTGTTTGAAATTATCATTTGCTCAGATTTTTTTTTTTTTTTTGAAAAAAATAAAGGTCATCTCCTACCTCCTTGTTATTCTTTCGTGAAAAACAATGGTCTTACACACTGAATCTGCAGTTAACCCGTGGCCGTAATAATAGATCTCATCCAGTCATGAACTTGAAAGGTGTCGTTGTTGATTATGGACACTGTCCTATTTATGTTTTGTGGTGATTAATTCTCACTTATTACTTGTTAGAAAGTTGTTCCTATAGTATTTATCTCTACACATTGAATCTAGTAAGTATTGGAGCATGTATGAGCAGGTGAAGGCAGTATACGTGAAGAACTTACCTAAGAATATAACTCAAGACCAGTTAAAGAAGCTTTTTGAACACCACGGGAAGATCACAAAGGTGGTTCTGCCACCAGCAAAGTCTGGACAGGAAAGGAACAGGATTGGTTTTGTACATTTTGCAGAGAGATCGAGTGCTATGAAAGCACTAAAAAATACCGAAAGATATGAATTAGAAGGTAGTCTTTCAATATATATATATATTTTCCACTGTTTGCATATCTATGAATATAATCAGATTGATCAATATGATTAGGTTTATTGTGAACTTTAGGTCAAGTTTTGGAATGCTCTCTAGCAAAACCACAGGCTGATCAGAAGTCTGCAGGATCAAATACACAGAAACCAGGATTGCTTCCAAGCTATCCTCCACGTGTTGGTTATGGTATGGTGGCAGGTGCCTATGGTGCTGGATACGGTGCTGCAGGTCTTGCACAGGTGACTTATACGTGCATTATTTTGTACTTGAAATATCCTTCTCCCTATAACCCTTGGCCTTTTGGCTAAGATCATGAGAGAGATTGTTCTCCTTGTTTCGAGGTGTGAGGATACTCTTTTATTGTCTTCAATTGGTGTTATCAACTTACAATTTGATATCAATATTATTTAAGATAACATGAATCTTCATGAAGTGAATATTATTTGCAAGGTGGTATATGTATTATATGCCATTTGGTTTATTGTCAGTTGGTTACATTCATAATCTATTAATCAAGGCGGTGTATGTATCCTTTGCAGCCCTTAATATATGGAAGGGGTCCAACTCCTGCCGGGATGGCCATGATGCCCATGCTTCTGCCTGACGGACGGATTGGCTATGTCCTGTAAGTAAATTTTAAATTTTACTTTATACGTGTAATAATATGGCAAGTTGTATCATACAAATGGTTGTTTGTTAAATATTTTGTAATTGAATCAATACGTTATGAAGTATTTTCTGATGCAGTATATAAGGACAGAAAGGAAATACCATCTGTTACTAAGTAGTATCTTTAATTGTGTCCGAGCCTCTCTTTGTGCTGGGAGTAATTTTCTGTACGCATTCGCTAAGACTATTACATGAGCTAGGCTGAACCTTGACATGGAGTACTAATGGCTTTCTGTGACATCCTAAATCCTGAGTTATATTTTTGCAGGCAACAACCAGGAGTCCAGCCGCAAACCCCACCTTCACACCAGAGAGGCGGTAGGAATAGTGGTGGGGGTGGTTCCAAGAATGTTGGCAGTTCAAGCAAGGGAAGACATGGCAATGATGGTGGCCAAGGGCGCAGATACCGCCCGTATTAGCTGTGGTCCTTTTGTATATGAGGCTTTAGCATTCCCTTCTAATACCATCATTTAATTTATTTAAGTGTGTTATAGAATTGGTTTGTATTTAAAACTATTTTTGTTAGTTTTAGTTTTTGATTACATGTTATTTAAGATGTTAATGTACATGTAATCTGAGTTCTTACCACTTACTTTTGTTGATAACTATGCCCTAAATCCCATGATTGAGACTCCTGCTATATCGATGACCTGTTTTCCCGGGGTAGAACATACAAGCTAATTGTTCAATAATGTAAGAAGATGTACTTGGCTAATTGGTATATATAAACAAGATGGCCATTTTGGAATCGCTGGAAATTAGTTTTGAAATTTGCTAATCAGAACTGTAATTATGCAAGGTGGCATTGGTGAAAAAACAATGCATCAAACCTTAGTTATAATGGAAAATATGGTCCGACACCTGCCGAAAACATAGATGGCAGATCTCCACTATGTCGACTATCAAACATTACCAAACTCGGCCCTTCAATTCAATTACTAAAAATTTACCGAATTAGTGCTGGTTCTTCAACTGAATTTCCTTGCAACAGAACTGCTTGGCACAGAGAACTAAATTCAATTGTTCTAATTAGCCTGGTACTAAACTACAGCTATGTAAAGTTGCAGCATAGCTGGGCAATTGTATTCTATGTTCTCTATTCGCTTATCGTTTAAAATCATATAGAAATAGCTGTTACAGCACAAGTTTGGTATTTTGAAAATCAAGCGAAAGAAAGCCAGTAACATTGATGCTCTTAACTTTTTCCCCAAATCATAAAGTTTGCAGGCAAAATTTTCTCCGATCTTTACCCTCCCATCCCCCACCCTATTTATTGGATGTAGTTTTCTTGCTTTTATTTTTACTAGATTAAGAATGGGCAAGAGCACAACCACTGGTGTCAGTGTGCAAAGTAACAAGGTGTATTGCCACAACACACACACACACACACATATATTATATCATATGAAAAATCACCTTGGCTCAGGAATGACTACGGCCGCTGCCTTCATCCCCTTCCGTTCAACTCATTGGCTGTCAGCATCCTCGCCTTCCAATTTTCTCTTCTTCTTTTTTTTTAAAAAAAAATTCTTTAGCCTTAGATGCTCCTGTTTTTTTTTTTTTTTTTTCCAGCATTCTTACTCCCAAACTCTGGAGGGCAATGAAGGAAGTTACAGAGACTGTCAACAGTAAACGAATTCATCCAAAATAACTCTGCCAAATGATTGCAAACATAGGTCAAAGATTCGCATATAATTTCTTAAACTGGTTAGCAATGGACAACATTACATAGTTCGCGTATTTCAATACACCCTCTTCTACTATTTGTATGTACATGTT
The DNA here is from genome assembly GCA_022379115.2 of Bauhinia variegata. NCBI lineage: Eukaryota > Viridiplantae > Streptophyta > Magnoliopsida > Fabales > Fabaceae > Bauhinia > Bauhinia variegata. Next base: position 18,631,733 of record CM039432.1, read on the forward strand.
TGCATTTGCTAATAGATCCTCGAATTCCTCTTCAAATTGATTTCATAGTCTTGATCAAACCAATTGCATCGAATAATTAATCGTGCTCATTTTGCATAACACTGACGAAGAAAGCTATTAACAAGATTGTAAATTGTCTCATGCTAGAGTATACTTAAAACACATAAATGACCTCAACAGGAACCAAAGAACTTCACAGTGACTTCCCTGATGTAAGAAGAAACCATTTCAACAAACGCAAGAGATTTGAATAAAGAAAAATCCTGCTAAATCTCATACTTCTCTAGATACTTGGTTTCAAAGCACATGTAAAACACTAGCACAATCAAATATAATGTAGAATCAAATACCAAAGAGGACAAGTATATCAAATAAGTTCGTCCCATATTTCGATTAACACAACCATGGATAGGAAATCAAATAAACTAACTGACCTTCAAGAGATGCTTTCAGAGGCCGAACAAACTCTTGGAACTCAGTTTCTTCAAGACTTCAAATATCATCACCGTTCAAAATCTGTCTCTTTGACTCCTTGCATATGTCATTAGCCCTTCACATTATATTATTTCATATCAGAATAAAAAAGAAATCCAAATCAGAATATAAGTTCCATCAAGGAAAACAAGACTATCACTGTTTATATCATGACTCATGAGTGGTGCGCTCGCCAAATGTTTGTGATTTTTTTTTTTTTTTTCCGTTTTTTAGATAATAATATGTGAATTATTCAAGCAATATCAATGTTTCTGCAGTTATTATTGAACATCAAATTCACTGAAAATAATTTCCTGTTTATGGAGACAGTTGAGTCCAAACTAGTCTAATCTAATGTTCTAATTTTGCGCTATGAGCCGTCTTACTTTATCGCAAATTTCTTCCACAGCTGGTTCTAGTATTATTTTTCTACTTTCACTAATCAACCAAAGGAGACAAAAGGCTCATGAAGTACATGATGGTAAGAGTGCGAGTAAAAATTTCAGCCGAAAACCCTATGGAACCACTATAAGAGAAATCAAACGAAAGAAATTCATGATACTGTGTTCTATCGTAAAAAATAACGAAGTCACAGAAGATAAAAAGTTAGGGAGTAAGGTTGAATGCTCACATTGCCGAGATGTAGTGAACGAAGATCCGTGCGCTTTCGGCGAAAGCAAGGAGAGCATCTTTGTGAACTGAAATGTCTTCATCTTTTGAGCAACGAGAGTCGAGACAACTTATCCTTCACTACACGGCGCGCGATAGTCCTCGGGAGCTCCTCCGTCTCCGGCACCGCCTTCTCCGTGTCGCCCAAACACTGAGAACAATGGTTTGATGGCAACACAACTCGATCTCGTCGCTCCCTCCTTGATTCCTATGTCACTTCACTTTCCCGCCCCTAGCGGTTACTATTTTATTGATTAAATTTTTCGGGCTTAAAACTCTGGGCTGGGCTTCTAAAGGTCCAGTATGGTTTGTAAGGAGTTTTATCATTTATTTAGGCTAAAAAATAAAATATTAAAATACTGTAGCGTTTTTTAGTAAATTATTGATTATTAATAATCAATCAAGTTACTTAAAGAAATAAGTGCTAGTCCTGTTTTAGTCGATTTAGTCACGGAACTTGTATTTGATTTCATAATTGCTTGACATTATGTTTGAAATTTTCTGCACTGTAAATCAAAATTTTTGTATATATATATATATATATATATATATATATATATATATATATATATATATATATATATATCTTTTTTTTAATTATAATAAAAATAAATAAATAAGATAACTACTCATCAACTATAAGATCTTTAATGAGAAACGTACGACGAATATTTGCAGCCATGTCCATTCAAAAATATTGTTCAGTTGATTTAAAAACAGTATTTATTTTTTATCAGGAAAGAAATATTTCAAATATTAATAAAAAATGCTACTCACTTAATTTTATTTAGCAGTATTTATTCAGTTTTTTTGTATAATATTATGTAAATTATAAAGTAAAATATTTTTTTTTTGGGCAAACCATATATTTAACATTACGACTAATTGGATTTGTGATAGGTAAAATTACAAACTAAACTCTCCCCCACTAAATTAATCACTCGTTAATTGATACACGCTCAGTGGAATAAACAAAAAGGATTTGAAAATGGAATGGATGAAGTAGAGGAAATTTAACGAGTAAATACCTATTTTGATTTCTCATACTTAAAATTTTTATTAATTTAATTTTTTTTTTATTAATTTTATCACTTAAATTTATTAATATTTTTAAAATATAAAAGATTAAATTAATAAATTTTATAAATTTAAAAAATTAAATTAATTAAATTTTTAAATATAAAAGATCATCAAATTAATAATTTTAAAAATAGAAGTTACCAGGTATTTACCTTTAGCAAAGTGGAATCTGTATAATTTAACCTTTCTTTTAATGATACACCTGCAGGTCAAAAAAAAGAAACCGTATATTCAGGCAACAAGCCGGTGTTTTCTAAGAATTGTCGTCTTCTTATTGTTCACAGACAGCAGCCGAAGAGGTAAGAGCATCCCAGGATATCGATAACTGGTACACGCGGATATTGACCACCGCTCTTCCTTTCTCTTAAGTGTTTGCGCGTTCCCATAGTTTACTTCTTTCTGAAACTCTCTTCAATTCAATCAAAGATCTCAGGACCTGGATACGATTCTCAATCCTTGCGTGATTTTCTGATTATAATTTTTTATTCACCCAACAATCATTTTACTTTTGCAATTTTGATCCAACAGCTTCGTCAATGGCTTCTTATGGTAGATATAACTCTGATTCATTCGGAAACAGAAGAAACGACTCTCAATACTACGCTCCATCTGCGCCTACCTTGCCTGCTGAGGATCCGTATAGCACTTCAACCAGCTCTGCGCCTTCAAGTTACCAACATTTAAGTAGCTATGGACAGAGTTCAATCAACGGTGCACCTTCAAGTTATCACCATGGGAATACTTATGGACAAAGTTCAGCTTATGCCTCCCCTTCAAATTACCACCACGGGAGCGGCTACGGAAGAATTTCAGATAACACTGCTCCTTCGAGTTATCATCATGGGAGTGGTTACGGACAAAGTTCATCCAGCCCTGTGCCTCCAAGTTACCAGCATGGGAGTGGTTATGGGCAAGAATCATCATATGGGTACCCTTCTTTTCCACCCGGGACGCACGCAGATGTAATTAGGAGCTTTCAGGCGGTGGATAGGGATCGAAGTGGGTTCATTGATGAGAACGAATTACAGCAAGCTATTTCGTCTGGGTTTCAGAGGTTTAATCTTGGGACTATTCGGCTGCTCATGTTTCTCTTCAAGAATCCCAGTGATCCTCTAAGAATTGGTAAATTTCGCGAATTTCTTTTTCTCTTAATTTTGCTAGTTTTGGGGTTTCCAATGCTTGAACCTCGGATATTAGATCTCGTTCCTCTTTTTTTTTTTCATTCTGACTGTGGACACCATTCTTTCTTATTTTCGATCCCCACAAGAAGTCAGCTCTTACTTTGTTGCCTTCACCGATCATGCTTCTTCCTTATAAGCCCTTGACTTTTTTTCTTTTTTTTTTTAACAGAAATAAAGTAATTGTTTCAATTTATTGATATCAACTTCTTGCGCTGTTACAGGACCTAAAGAATTTGCAGCACTCTGGAGTTGCCTTGGTGAATGGCGGGTGAGTTTATGTTTTACATTCGTCACTTGTTTCCTTCAGATTAATCATGCTGACACACTCTTTTTAGCACAATTAGACCATTCGATTTTATTAAGCTCTCAAACAAGGAAAAAGAAGAATAGAAAATAAAGTGTGATGCTAAGACAACTTTTATTTTCTTAGCATTTGTTCGCATATTAGTCCTGTCCTTCCTAGTTAGTTCTTATCCTACATAGTACTGAATCTGATAGGGACTCAGAAAACATTATTCCCTGGTGATGCATGGATCTCATTGTTAAAATATGTTGTCGAAATTCTCATTTTAGCTCATATACTGTGATCATCTTCAGTCTAAAAACAGCCGAGTGTTTATTTATGTGCTTTTGTTTCAAAACTCTAACATGCTTGATGCTACATCAGTCGTGCAGCTAATGATAGTGGTTTGCATTTTGTCACTCAGATTTATGTTTTTGTCCTATTTGATTCAAAGTACATACTTATGATCCAATCTCATCCTTGTTGTGTAACTGGTTACTGGCTCATCTTACCAGAATTACCGCTAAGTGATGAATTAGACAGGAAGATTAGAGTTTATGTTATGACCTAACTTCAATCCATATGATTTTTACTGTTGCTGTTTCTGCATATGCAGCGCATATTTGAGAGGTATGATAGAGATAGGAGTGGGAAGATTGACCAATTAGAACTAAGGGATGCTCTGTACGGTATTGGCTATACAATACCAGCTTCAGTTCTCCAGATTCTGATTTCCAGATATGGTGATGGAAGTGGTAGGAAGGCTGAACTCGGTTTTGATAGTTTTGTCGAGTGAGTCCCTCTGTCCAGATCTTTCAAATGCTTTTTCTAGCACTTTTTTCCTGCATAGTTTTTGAATGATCATATACACATATCTCATTTTGTCTTGCTGGATGTGCAGGTGTGGAGTGATCATTAAGGTAGAACTTGTCAAACCTTTGAACTTCCTCTCCTCTCTATCTCTTCATCTGTGTTTCTTTATTGCATCTTTCAATTTTGCTTCTGATTTTTCTTTTTTCAAAATCTGGTTGGAATTTATTTGCGCCATTTGTCTTGGCCGATAATTTTAGTGTTGTAATTCATTAAGAGATATCGACCAGGTTGCCTGCTTCATGTTTTTGCATAATTTCATAACCCAATTTTTACATTTCGCAACTCTTATCATCCTCCAAATCATTCTGAAAGAGCTCAACATTGCTTTTTTGGGAATTTCAGGGTCTGACAGACAAATTCAAGGAGAAGGATACTCGTTATGCTGGTTCTGCTACACTATCATACGAGACATTCATGTCTATGATCATTCCATTCCTTGTACAATATGATTGAGCATCTTTTGGAACCTTCCGTTGTGAAGATTTTCGTTTTTGATGCATCATTCAATTGATTGATTTATCAGTTTGATTCAGTTGAGACGATTTCTTGTGTACATTTTTGTTAAATTTACTCTGAAGCCTACACACCAGGGGAGCATGTTGCTTTTTGATTTTCGTTTTTTTTTTTTATTTCTTTTCCCAGTTTGACTCTCAGATAAGAGATCTGAGATTGGATGTCTTGACAAATTGAGCCAGCAAGAAACCATATTATAAAACTCCTTTTATATTAATAATAATAATTAGTAGCATTTGAATTGGTACATTGATCATCTATCAACGATTTAGATTTCTAAATTAAAATCTAGTAGCGGTTGAGACAGATAGATTTGAAGGGAGAAGATTCTAAATTATTTATTAGAAGATAACTTAATTTTTAAAATCAAATTATTAGATTTACACCTATTATCAATTAGGAACAAGTAACATATTTAAATTATTCATTACTTATTATTATTATATTTTATATAATAATTGAATTTTTTTTATTTAATCTAAATTATTCATCTCTAAGTATATTTTTACTGTTTGATCCATGTTCTCATATGAGATTTGTCACTTGTCAGAACCACGCTTCTCCCTCTCTAGAATACTAACTTATTTTGAGTTGTTTATCATTTGGCCACCTCCTTACAATGTGAACACAGTGATGATATTTAGGAATGTCTGCACCCAAAATTGAAAAACAAACAAACAAACCCTTAATAGAAAAAATAATAGTACTATGGAATGACACTTTTCACTTTCTATAACGGTTGCTTGCACGACATTATCAACTACTTTGTGCATATATATTTAACAAACAAGAGTCTTTTCTTTTTCCTTACGCATCTAATTATTTATTGATCCTATGTTATAATAACTGACATTAGACAGCCGAAAGGACCATTTTTCTTTTAAATATTTTTCCATCTATAATATACTTATTGTTACTTATAAGTAACGCAAGCTACTTTCTATTAGTAACTTGATGAAATTAGTAGCATGATTTAGAATTCATTGCGATGGAAGTCATTAACTATGATAACTACTTTCTCATAAAGTCATAAATACACAAGTTTAAAAACAAGGGAAGAAAAACCAAGTCTATGGAGAATGCTACGTAGAAAAGTGCACCTATTTTAGCAAACTGAAAAATACTTTACTGCAACAAAAAAAAAAAAAAAAAAATTATAGAAAAAAAGTATAATCGAAAAAGGCTAACAAGTGAACTAAAATTTTTTCCAGACAAAATAATAATTCAAAAACGTTTTTAATTACATAAAAAAAAAAAATCAAATCTCAAGCATTCTTCTTAAATATTACTAAAACTTTTATTATTAGACTATATCTAATGATTTAATAATTTAAAATTTAAAATTATATTTGTTAAAAAAATTATTTATTATTTCTTATTCAGAGTGAAGATTAATTTATACCAAAAAAAAAAAAAAAACTGTGAAGATATCTTTTAAAAAAATAAGCCATCATCGTATTCGTGCACAACTGTATAACCGCGAATTAAATCAACAACTTGATGGGAGGAAAATGAAACAGAAAACATTATCTTATTCATAAAACAAGTTGCGTTTCGGATAGTCAACATGTTACAGCTACATTTTATTTTTTATTTTTTGGTTGAATTTTCTGTTGGGGTTGAAGAGTTACTCTATAATATTATTAAAATTCTGTCAAAGAATCACTGTACTTATTACACATCTCTCTTAGTCATTGTGAACAACGAGTCTATGAATGATTTCACTTTTCTCAAATTGCAGTTATATAATAATATGAACAAAAAACGCCGATATATTAATATTAGCATTATGGTTGCCGTGGCTGATTACGCAACGCAAAGTGCAGCATTTGCCAAGTAATAAAAGTTGTGCCACTTTTCTCTTCCTACAAAGATGGCCAAATAAGACCTTAGGTCAATTCAACAATAAGGCACAGAGTAACAATAGACCCCACAGCACGCCGCCATTTTCATTAATATCCATATATCTGTCAATCCTTTTCTAATCGCTGGCGGACCAGGTTGTATTTCATTATTCATGTGTTGGCACATGAAATTTTAATCCTAATTTGCTTTTTGTTCCCAGCTCTATGTAAAATTGCTTACCAACTCTTGAGACGGATCCATGTTTAAAACATGGCAGTGGTGTGGCAATAGAGTCGGCCAAATCAGAAGGGGGGGAAAAGTTAGGACCCTTTACGTTTTTTGCACTTAAAGGTCACGTGGAATGGAAGGAGCTAGCGAAAAGGGTAGCATCAAAAATCAACATTCGAGACGAATGAAGGAAATATAATTCTAGTTGCTACTTGCGTTTGAGCTGTCAGCCATATCCTTAATTGGACCATGCTGATGTAACATGGGCTGGCCCATCATGCCTAATGCCACCGCGGCCCACTTTTTCTGACTCTCAAATTCCAATCCTACCCCTTGACATGTTTATAACCAGAATCTTCAACGTCATTTCTTTTTCCAAACAAAGAATTATCAATTAGATATAAAGTTTGAACGGTTTGGCAATTTAGATGCTCACATTCACAGTGATAGTACTGCCACCAGCTACTATGAGCTGGTCTAAGCTGGATGTGATACGCAAGTACATGTACAACGTTGTTGTTGTTGTTGTTATTTCTTTTCTATAGGTAAGAGGAAAATTTCATAAATTTCAAGCGAAGGAGGAGGATGCAAATTTAAATTTAGGTGTATTTGCGAGTCTCAAATAATATATATATAAAAAAAACCACATAAGTTTAGATTTTTTTTTAGAATATTAAAATTTAAAAGAAGATTTTATTGGATTTTTTTTATAATTTTCTAAAATTTTCTTAGAACTGATTTTATAATTCCTAAAACAGAAAGTTTCAAACCAAGAAGAGGATAAACATCCCCCTCTCTTTTCTCCTTTTCTTTCATCTAAACTGGCAAACATAACCTAATAAATAATAATAATAAAAAAATCATAGATACAGAGGCTTCTTTTTTATCTTCCCTTGATTGCTAGCCGATTTGGACTTTTGTATAGCTGAAGACAAGAAGAATTTTGTTCAAAGGAAGATTCATTAAGCATGATTGCAAGTGGGGAGATAAGGAAGATGGAGACCCATTACCTCACCTTTCATAAAAATAAAAATAATCATAAAAGGGAGTCTTTATTCAGAATCTGGGGTTGGTTGGTTATATTACACAAGTGTTCATCTGGTGCATGCATGAAATGGACAGCATTTGACAACTTTCACTGTGATAGATGCCATTTAGGCCACAGCCCTTCCAGAGTATGGTCCCAAAACATTCCCCGTCACATGATTTTTTTTAGATTGTTCTAATCGGTGTCGTACTATTAAAAAGTTTAAGGGAAAAAAAAAAATGATGCCGTAGAAAATTCTCTCTTTTAGGCCTTTACGCAAAACTTTTTTTTTTTTCTTTTTCATAATCTCCTATCCTTGATTTCTATGGTTATTATTATAAAATGGTACAAATGTGGATCTAACAATGAAAGGAGGAAAATTTCTCACCTTCTCTAACTTACTCTTTAAAGAATGAATCAGAAGAATTCCTCTTTTTCCCTCAATCTATTAATCACACTCTTGAAATCGCCCAAGCACAAAATAACGATAAAACAACATAGACGAGAAAACTGATAGACAGTGCCTGCAAAACAAGAGAAATCGGGTCATTAGATACTCGTTCAAATGACAACATCGGAAGTAAACTTAAGTGTCTCTGATAATGTGAATACTTACGTTAGACTTGGATTCTATGAACAAATCTGGGAGATAACCTTGTAATCCAACGTTATAAACTGGAGAACCATCTGGATAGTAGAGGCCATAGTTTCTCTCTGAATCCGGACCAGGTTTCAAGTTCTCATTGAAAAGAGCAAAGACATAAATGTCTATTGGAACTGATGGTTTTGCTGGAGTCCCTTGCTTCTGCTCTATTCTCTTCAGCAAATTGCCATTATATAATTCTGCATTCTCTGGCGAAGCTCCAATTTCATCAGGGTCACCCTTAGATGGCCAGCCAGTCTCTGAAATTCTAACTTCGATATCAGTACGTCCAAGCTGTTTGATGGCAGCATAAACAGCATCAATTTGAGCATACAACATATTATCATAGTGCAAATTTGTATTCGGGTCATTCATCCCTGAATTTGGCTGGAAAAGTACATAGTTCAACGAAACATCATTTGGGCTATTCTTGTATGCAAAAAATGGATATGCATTAATGAGAAATGGCGAATTGATTTGAGCATGGAAATTCAAAAGGGGTTGGATATATTGAACCAGATCTTGCCTAAAATACCCAGATGAAGGAGGGTAGGAATTGCCTAAAATGTTGAAAGAATGAGCACTAGTAACGGTAACTTGTTGATTTAGACCAAGATTAACAAGGGCATTATAAACAGTCTTCATTGCCGGGAGAAGGTTTTGCATTAGCTGGGTATCATTGCTATTGAAAACTTCATTTCCAACAGTGATGCTGGTGATTTTAGTTTGTGAGATGTAAGGTTGAATTCGCTGTTGAATCCAACTCTGAGCCTTAACTTGGTCTGTCATGTTCTGCATATACTCATTTCCAAGCCCTATAACAAATTCGACGTTGGAATTGGAGAAAGCAGCTAGAACATTGGGATCAGCATCGTATAGCTTAATTCTGCTCACATTAAGAGATTTTAAAAGAACAGCCACACGAGAAGGAGAAGGCAGATTATTAGCTATCTGCCCATAGTTAATTCCAACCTCAAGGCCACGGATTTGAACAAACGAATCTGAAAACAGAGTAAAAGAAAAAAAAAAATTAACAATTCAAGCAATTCACTGTGAATTAAAACGAATTTCTTCTGCAGAAAAGTTTACTATGCATTAGAAAGCACATGCATGAAGAATTGTATAAATTAATAGTCATAACCAACATCTAATAAAAGCAAGCTTTGAAGATGACAGAAGGAGATTTAAAAGGGTGAAAACAAGGAAACTAGCATCAGATCAGATACAAGGAGAATAGATACTCAATCCAATTGACACATTGTGGTCTCCATTTCTGAGAAGGTAAGAAATTTTTTTTTTCTCTGATCGCAACTCTATAGAACTAGGAATGTTCCGTTTACATGAAAGAGAAAACAAATAGAAAAAGAAAATTCTAGTACTAGGAGAGTTAAAGCTGTTTCTTTTATCCTAAATCATCCACTTTTTCCCAGGAATCAAACAGAATCGCGATGAAGTAGACAAGTAGTTAAACGAACCGGAAAGGGTGAGAAGCAGCAAAATCGCTCTGAAGAAGAAGGAAGAGCTTGACATAGCTGCTATGATGTTGACGATGAGCGCCAACCAAGACCAAACCACCACCCTTAAAGGCTGGGAAACCGATACCTGTAATTGGCCAATGGCCACCAAACGGAGCTGCTCGTAATATATATTGAATGAAAGAGCAGAGCAACTATGTTTCCAAGTATCTTTGCCCTGTTTTAACATTAGCAGGGCTAACTATTTTTCTTTGTTTTCTAGTGGAGTAGTATTACTTTGGAATTAAATTTAATTTACATAAATATTAATAAAATCTGTCATGGTCCCACTGAATACCTTGCGCGTATCAAACTCTTTCCAAGGTATCACTTTCTGGTTTTTTTTCCAATTTACCTACATTAAAATGATTCTTTTTGTCTAAATTGACCTTGCAGGTTGTTCATATTTACTTAGAATTCCAGGAATCGCGCTCTTTAGGCGAAAGGTACCAAAAAGATTATTACTTGTAAAAGTAAGGGTAAAGAAGTCTTAAAATTCTGTTCATAAGAAAAAAAAAATCTGAATGACGCGAGCCCCAACTTAGGATGAAGCAGATAATCAGTAATTGATGAATTAATTTTGATGAATCGGAAGTAAAATAGTGATAGTATGGTAAATTTAAATTCCGTATGCACGCACGAATCTCAGTAGAGCTCACGTGTTGAGCACTGCCTTTAGGGATCGGCACGTGTTTAGTGTTTTTCTCGGTCCGCGGGGTTGCGGGTATTTCCTCTGTAAATGGGCATGGATTCGGATTTACTTATATACAAATATAACCTCCACTCCACAGGTTCTATTTGAAATTTCTAAGTGAAAATAAAATTAAAAAAAACCCTCTTTAATAAATTTTAATATAATTAACTTAAAAACATGTAAAGAAGAAAACTATTTGTTCTTCTTCCCTGAAAGATTGGATTTTGCTCGTACAATATGCTTCTCAGAGAATTCAAGAGATGGAAAAAAAAAAATACTCTGATGAATATAGACCCAATATCATCTATTAAATCCATATGGTTTTGCAACATGTGACAAACAAATAACGAACTTCCGAACTATAATAGACTTTTATTTTATTCATTTGAATCCATTTTTGCAGTGGCAATCGATTTCTTTCACAATTGTATCTATTTTTGTTTTTCTTAGTGTTATGGACAAAGTTAGCAAGGTCCAAGTAAGTTCACAAAGTTCATAACTTAAGTTTTATAAAGGAACATATAAGACTTGGCAAGGGAGCTCTCTCTCAGATTCGGATTTTCTCTTCATAACGGCTAACCCCCAAGCAAGCCCCGTAAAGCTTATACCTCAAACTCTATAAAAAAAAAACATAAAACTTAGTAGAGGGCTCTCTCTCTTAGATTCGGATCCTCCTCTCACAATGGCTAACCCTCGCAACACTTAGGAATAATAATGGGAGATAAGGATGCCATTTCACTTTATCCGCAAAATTGCGTTTACCATCAAACTGAACGTTGTCTGGTTATTGGGTATTTGACGCGGGAAGTCGTTGAGTCGTCCACTCGCTCACTGTCTCCTAAACCCATATCGTTAGTGCCTCCACGGGACGGAACCCATTCCCAGATACATACGTTTTCTGGAAAAGAAAGTCCACAAAAGAGATGAGATTGAAGGGATCGGGAATGGATTGGAGATACAGCAATTATGATTCGATTCCTTTGATTATAAATTTCCAAATTAAAAAATAAAATAATAATAATAATGTTACGTTTTGATTGAATTTGGCTTCCGCAGAAAGCAAAGCAAAAAGGCAACCTCCTTTCCTGTTAAGTGCCGCCCCTTGTCAAATCATGGTCCATAATCAACATTCAATTATGTGCTTATTGACAAAAAGGTCCAATTAATAATGCTGGGAGAATATTTACCGAAACGAAACATCTTCACAAAATACAACTAGTATATTCAAACTGAAGGCGTCAGATTTTAATCATTTACTATTTATTAAAATTAATGGTCTACTCAAAACCTTAGGCTAGCAATCCTGTGTTATTCAAATAATTCTATGTTTTATACATCATTCGTTATCTATGTCTACATACGGCATAAAAGAAACCAAAGGCAACCTTCGGTGCAAATTTTCAACGTGAACGTCCGCTAGGTGTGTCTGGTCTTGAGAAGTTCAACGAAGAACACAAAAATATCCACGTCAGCTACTCACTTTTGATTTGGCAAAAAAAAAATATCCACATCATCCCAGCAATGTAGAGGCCATCTCATTCTCATTTCTCACCATTGGTTTTAGTGATACTGAATTAGTGATTGCAAGAGAAAGAAGTGAGAAGGGGTCGTGTATGATGTATGAGTGACACGCGATGACGCCACACAGATAACTAATTAAATTTGTATTGTATTTGGAACTAGTGGATTGATTTATTATACAGGCTATATTTTAATGCAATTGATTATTTATGAAATTATGTATCTATCTATTTCATATGGATGAGAATAAATAATAACTCAGTCGAGCCTAAATAGTAGATTTAAGACAAATTTATGAAAAAAATTATGTTCTTGAATGAGTATAAGTTATGTTATTATTAAATGAGATAAGTAATATAACATATTTTTTAAGAATCTTACTCAATTGAATGTACTAACTTAGATGTTAGAGGTGTTACACATAATCCAACGCTTTTTTTATTTGTAAAAATACTTAAAATTTGAATTCATTTGTGATTTGACTCGATTTAGAGATCCAAGTTGTCCCATATTTAACCAAACTTTAAGAACTTGCCAATAAAATTTATTATTTTAAAATTAAAAACTAAATGTGAAGGTAATCAACAAATGAATCGAAACCTCCCTTGTTCTTAACCATTCCACTTGGAACAGCATTTTTCTTCTCTTATTATTTTGTTAGGGTCTAGGATTGGGCCTTGTTTCATTCCATTATTGTTGGTCCCATGGTCAGTCTTTACAAAGTTTTGCATCACAACAAACTAAAATAACTCAATTCCATTTTATTATAGTCTGTCCCCAAGTTCAGCTAATAATGGTCCGTCTCTACAAATTTGTGCGTCACAACAAACCATTCTGTGTGGAAATCAATCAGTTTTATAGGGAAAAAAAAAAACGTATTACGTAGTTCGCGAAAGATTTATGCATTGCCGTGACACTTGCACTAATAGCATTATGGATACACACATGCCCAGACGAGGGTTACAGGCACCGATCTTAGAACACAAACATGACGACGAGGGTTATGAAAGAGACAACGCTCGACTATTTAAATGCCTATGGAAGGCTTATCTTCAAATTTCAAAAAGATTCCTGACAAACAGAAACTCAGTATCCTAATCACAGGTAATTCCAAAACCCAATCCATAATAATAGAAACATACTAAAACCTACTCAATGTGCCAAGGATAAACAACGATAAGCAATTTGAAAAGCCAAACAAGCCAAGTTGGCCTGCAATGTCTTTTGAAATCCCTTGTTTTCCATCAGGTAAGACTAGCTTGAGGACCCTAGCAAAGTAATAGTGTGGCCAGTACATCTCAATAGAGATCAGATTCCTTGTGAGTTTCAATTACACAGTCTGAAGTTGGGTAGGACACACAGGTCAGCAAATACCCATCCTTCATTTGATTGTCGTCTAGGAATGAACCATCAGACTGATCCACCGAGCCAGAAACTATCTTCCCAGCACAGGTAGAGCATGCTCCAGCCCTGCACGAATAAGGGAGCTCAACTCCAGCGCTCTCTGCTGAATCTAGGATGTAAGAGTCATCAGGGGCCTCAAACTCATGCTCTTGTCCCTCTGGACCAATTAGCTTAATCTTGTATGTAGCCATGGCAGTCACTCTAAACATGGAGGATGATTTCAAGCCAAAAGACCTGGAAACACTCTTTGCAGATCCAAGAGAGGAAGGGAACTTAATCATGGCACTGGTATATCGATTTTGGTTTGTTGTTTGAAACATGCAAAGGGGGGAAACTTTCACAGTCGACATGGTTGACATGGTTATCCTGAAAATGAATCCATATCACAAAAATTCATCATTTTAAGAGCCAACTAGAGGGCTAGAACTAAGGGCCACGAGAATTAAAATTGGTCAAATACAATGAGTAAAAGTCAAGACTGGAAATTGAAGTCATATTCAGATAAGTTATAAAAGAATGTCATTGCCAGATATAGACAAAGACATTTCATTGCGACATTTGTCATTGCAAATATTTAGATGAACTGTACTGTTGATGCTTTCTTGTGCTTTGTCCATCTCAACCAATGCATAATATAAAATATTCCCCTTTCCTAAAAACCTTCAAGAAAAGGACTTCCACGAGGTCAAAACCAACCAGGTGAAGATTAATTCCGTTAAAATCCAAATTTAGTCTACATGAGAGGCATATACTAGAAAGGAAATTCTACAAAGCTAATATGATCATTGATGAAAATAGTAGAGCTTTTAAAGTTCACAAATAGCCCAGACAGAGAAGGAGACCACCACAATCCTCATAGGCCTATAGCAATAGATATGTAAAAGGGTATAATCCAAAAGCAAATCAAGAACTGTTCTCACACCGTGATGGTATTTGAATTTACGCCCTTATAGTTTACGAAGAATGGAATTATTTTCCTTCCTGTTCTATTCTATCAGGCAATTGATTTATGGAGCGCTATGAGAAGAGGCAAAATAATGCTTCTGCTCTTCACTCGAGGCTCCAAATTTATGACCCCGTGAAACTAACAACCTTGGGCTGTTCTCATCAGTGCCTATGTAGTAAAGAACCGCTTGAAGTAGAACAAAGTCAATATTTTAAAAAAACAAAAACTTTTCCAAAAGGAAATCTTAAAGGCAGAGTCTGCAACTCTAGAGATGCATTGTAGTAACAGCAAATAAATAAGGAAATTGAGTATGCATAATGCATTACAAGTAGGACGGCTTTCGACAAGGCCATACTTATACATACAGGTAATCTGGACAACTCCAGAAATGACACAAGTCACATAACTAAACAAGGAGCAATCAACCGCTGAGGCCTTCAGGTGTTGTAAACAAGCTCAGCAATCTTTAACTATATCAAAAGAACCGCTTTCAACTCAATTTCACTGTAACAGGTGAAAACACACATCACCCTGCTTAATTTATTACTAAGAGAGAAAGAATTTAACAGAATGGAAATGATAAGTAAAAGCTGAAGAACGAAAATCCAAAGGAGAAAATGCTTTGTATCGCTATTTTCAGTGGATTTGCAGCCCTTGTTGTTAAGCTAGCCAAGCGATAACCCTAATGTAAACAGCAAAGTAATCAGAAGATTCATTCACAACGGATAAAAGAAGCGAAATGCAGAGTCATACTATATCCGTCTGCAACTTAAGAGCAACGTAAATCATATCGTAACATCATAAAACTTCGAACATTAGCACGAATTTTAAATACATGAAGATCTAATGAAACCCAATCACAGATATGAACAACAGATAGACATACACAAAAAAAAAAAAAAAAAAAAGGACAGAGATTTGAAGCGCTTACAGATATGAAGAGGGCAAAGAAGTAAAGGGCAAACGGGAGATTCAATTAAGGTCCTGCTGGGGAGCGGAGAATCCTAAGCGAACAGAGCTACTAGTGAATCCCTTGCGGTCTTGCCGTTTATATAGTCGGAGAAAAATCCAAGGGGAGAGACAGAGACTTATGATAGAGGCCGAGAGATAGCGACGGTATCTATTGGAAGGCAAGTTGAAATGTGACCGAAAGATCCCTATTAACCTTTACTGGAGCCACACCAGAGTGACCAAACGCACTAGCTTGTTTTTCCTTCTTTTTTTTTTTTTTTTTCAGTTCCCATATGACTCAAATTTTCCTTTTTCTCCCTCTACTGTTTATTAAGAAAATTTAAATTTGGATGATTAAATTGAACCCAGCCCAAACTTGAAATCAGTTGTTTATTTTTAAAAATATTAAATTTAAAAACCACATAATTTGTTTTCTTCCATCAAGCAAATTTATACTAAATTAATTACACCTATCAAATAAATAAATGCAGTAATCGAAAAAAATAAAGTCTCCGAATATCCTCTGAATTGACGGTTAATATTCTACACCACTTTTATTTCAATTTTCTTTTGTAAACAAGGAACAAACAAAAGAAGAGTGGTATGGTGCTTGCATGGCAAAAAAGGTTTTAAAAGGGATCCCTTTTACAGCCATAGGGCCCTAATAAGCGTTATTGTTGGAGCTTCTAAATAGGGAGTGGACCGTCCTTGAATCTAACCTACAGAAAACCTAACGTATGCATAGGCAAATTGGTTACAGTTCTGATGTAACCTAAACTTCCCTAGGGTTATATTCTTTATTTCTTCTTTTTCTTATATACCAAAAACAATAAAGAGACATGAGCAAAAGATAACGTGATCGAAATCACTTCTCTTTACTTCACTCAAAATAGTGACGAATATTGCCCCAACATACGTTAAATGACTTACCACGCACGACAAACGATTGAAAGAATTGCCGAAAGCATCTTCAGAGCAAACATTCGAATCCAATATATCATTACGACAAAAGGATACTCAAATATACTAAACGCACACCGTTCTCAACATCCTACTGCTCCATTCCAACCCCATATATATCGACCCATGGTCCCATGCGCACATTAAACTAGAATGCATTTCAGAGCAGCATAGGTGGCTAGGGAGCAAAGCAATTGGAACAATAGTGAAAATGGGCACAACAAAAATAACACGCCTAATATTCTCATTGTTGCTAAACATTTAAAGTAACACAAGGAAAAACAAAACTGACTAAAATTTTTTATCAAAACTGTAAAAAAATACTTGTCCAACTATTGGCTGAAACTAGACAATCAATATATGATGTCGAATTGGAACTTGGAAAAGACAGGACGGCCGCTCAAAAGACTCGGTATGACTTCCCCATGGTACTCTTCAGATACAGGCAGCGAACCTGAAATGGACAGCATTCAATTCATTAGATAACTGATTCAAGCATATTATCTACTATTAAGCTCTAGTTATAGGACTGCAGGCCAGTCACATAACAGCTGCCTCAGTGATTATGCAGATTAACTGCACATTGAAGATATAAAAAATCAGAAAATGCAATTCCAGTACGGTAGTACCAAAACATGTTTATTCTCAACTTAAAACCGAAGCAAATCCAATAAATTTGAATGATGCTGCAAGCAAACTATCAATAGGCAGCCAATAATCCCCGAGGCCATAGGTTCAGTTGAATGGAGTAGAGGGTTTAACTTCCTATCAATGTAACCCATAAATGGGATTCGGAAACAAACTGATGGAGTGTACATGCTCAGAAAAATAGGAGGAGCAACGGGAGATGCAAGGGGGGTAGGACATCACCCAGATTCAGTTGCCCCACATCAAGGATATCATTCACAATATAACCTTAGCACATGGGAGAGTACATGCAAATGAATCTATTGCACACTTTTTGACAAATAGGTCAATGCTTGATTAAACTAACTACTGGAAAACTTCCACGCATGATAGAAAGCAAACAGATCAAACGATGACAGTAATATAAAAGTGATCAAAGTTCATCCACATGGGGAGTGTGGACTACACAGTACTCACATTCTGCCAATTCTTTTTCAGCAGAGAAACAAGGAAGTTGACACTCATTTGTACGTTTTGGAAGATCTGCTTTTCCTCCATACTAACATTCCCCACAGCAACTCCCATGCAGAGCACCTTTTTAAGCTGAAACTTTACCGTAGCCTTGGTCTCGTTAACCTTTGACTCTAGAGATTCTTGGTGAGTAACAAGAGTGGGAAACTTTCCTACAATCAAGTGAAACTGCAATAATTGGGGTGACCAATCACAAAATCCAAAACACATTGCACTTCTTTTCAGACATCTATACTATATGGGATAAAAGTAACAACAGGATACAAGATATGCAGCATGTCTATGTTCAAATGCATTATAAAAACAGAACATGGATGACAATATGCAGCATGTCTATGTTAAATATTTTAAAAATATAGGAACTCCTTCTCCTGGCTAACATAAAACACTTGCCTGCCTTGTTAAGACCAGGACCCAAAAGACGAGGAATCTGTTTAATGACTGATTCAGAAGCTAAAAAGGCATGGTACTTTTTAGCAAGTTTCTTAACCAGTTTCTTATTTTTGTTAAGCTTCTTCAATGCTTCCACATCCATATAGTCCAGGCCTACCTTCTCTGCCTGCAAATTACAGAAAAATGCAAAAAGAATGAAACAAATTACAAAAAGAAAGGAGAGTAAATATAGGAGGGGCTTTATGCAAGCGTGAGAGAGATAGCTCGACTGTATGAAACTCGACAAAAACTTCCACAATAACAAGAATACTTCGTACAAGCATACAAAAGTAAAAACTCTAAAAGTCATTTACAGTTGGAACCAACATCTAACCAAATATCATCAATTTTTTTGAGGGAAAAAATATTATAAAGCGGAGGATTAAATAATAGCTCAAATAAATTAACTCCTCATTATTGGTTCCACAGTCCTTTCATTACAAGAAATAATACCTCTTCAACGTGCAGAGCATCTCCAAGCATGCATATCTTCATCTTGGGGCGAGGGATGTGTTGAAGTCTCACAGAGCCACTGAAACGCTTATCCTTCTGGGGATCATAGTTTTTCAGCCCAATCTGGAGTTCAATGGTCTCCACAAAGTTTCTCTTTTTCTCCTTGGAATCAGCCATGATTCCGGAGATAGCTTCTCTGAGGGCATCACTCTGAAGCTTACTGTAAAGTTATAAATAAAACCGGTCAACCACCACATATATCTTTCCCTAGAGCTGAAATACAGTCTTTAATCCGTCAATGTCACTTTTAATAATCCTCAATATTAAAAGGCTCGGACAGAGAACAATAAAACCAAGTCCAATCATATGACCAATAAAGGAGTTCACAATAATAGTTATAGAAATTAGATGGGAACCAAAAGCATAAAAAATTAAAAACCAGCAACAACAGGCATGGCATTCACTAAACAGAAGCCTCCGGAATATTTCTTAGGATATCAACAAAATGTGGGTATTATCAATACAGTCAAGTGATATTGCCACCAGATACGCATTAAAATCCACCTCAGTTTTTCAATAAAAGTAATTTGTGGTATCTCTAATACAAAAAAGTAATGCCTCAGGAATAAGAAATACACGAAACGACCAGACAACTAGAAGATAGGAATAAACATCTGGAAATGAGATTCTCAATACCTCATCTTTGAAGCTTCGACTTTTTGATACAGTGGCTAGAGATCTTCCTGCTAAGAAAATTGCATTGAGTTAGATATGAAAAGCAAATATCCATAGTGTATGCAGGTTCTACCAAAAAATAAATCACAGCAAATTCCAACAAATGAGAGGAGAGAAAACTACGACAGAAAATTCAATAAATCAGTGCGTGTGCTTGTGTAGTTTCTCAACCACAGCATCTGTGTAGACGGGGGCAGAGAAGTACCTGAGTTGGATGAAGAAGAAAACCCCAGCTAGGGTTTCAAGGGGCAAGGGAACCATATATAAAATGGGAAGACCAGGGTAATTATGGGCCGATCCTGTCCAGGTCCGGAACTGGAATTGTAATGCCTCTATGGGCTAGTACTGGATCCTACCCAAACCCAATTTTGGATGAGAAATAAGGCCCAAGTTAGGATCTTTCCAACTTTGCCAATTTGTAATTTTAGATATCAAAGTTTGAGGGAAAAAAAAAAAAAAGCAAATATTTTTATTGCAAAATATATGTTTTGTTGATGGCATACCATAAAGAAATTGACTAATAGAAAAATCCAGAAATGCTAAGCATATCAAATAAGCTCTACTGCATGCAGTCCTGATAAAAATGATCATAAAGAGATAATCCTAATAAAAAACATTATAAATAGGCAATCCTGATTCTAGAAAATAGTAGTGATAAGTAAAGCTAATCGTAAATTTAACTTGACAAGACTGTTAGGTTAATTTTTTTTTTAATTGAATGTACGAATAAAAATCCACCGAAACAATTTACGAATAGAAAATGTCACAAGTTGATCAAAAGTTATCGGAGAATTAAACTACTTTCCTACCAATATGTATCTGAGGGGAACTCAAATAAATACAATAGGAAACAGGACTTATACACCAATATTTTTATTTCACTTTTACTATGGGTAGACCAGTCACAAGTAAATAATTTACGATAACTAGCGCGGTAAATAGTAAGACTTATTTGTTTATTATTAAAAGTAGAGTTAATCGTTAATTTACGTTTGGAGAATGTTTTCTTTTTACGAGTTTAAACTTTTAATATAAAAAAGGCTTACTAACCGTTAAATTTAATTCACTCGTCAGTTCAACCATACCATATTAGTAGAGTGATAAGGATTTTCGGACATTTCAAATAAATATATTAATTATATCTAAATTTATTTTTCAAGGTTCTTTTTCTTATATTTTGCATTCCTATCTAGATAGCTTGCTCATTTGATTTTTAGAGGACGCGTCTATAAATCCCAGTCTTCTGTATATAAACAGGAAAAATTTCAAAGCAACAGTACAGTGCTAAATTCAACACTACAAAGTGGTCAATGAAAAAGAAAATACACGGTGGTGGGGAGAGACGAGAAGGATAATACACACAACTCCACTTAGGATCATTGAAAGTCTATTCCGGCGTAGAAATCCAGAGAATCGCAATCCAAGTTTAAACCCCTCATTAAACTCCACAATTGAATTAATCAATCTTGCTTCAGGAGAAGAATATAATTAATGAAGCTAAGTTTTGCTAAACCCTACCATTATTGAATGGATACGATTTAATTAATTTGCTCTTGAACTCCACCTCACCAGACCATCCATGTTAAAATGATTTGGACCAGTTTCTTCAGATCTTACTTTGGACACCAAATTAAGAACGAACGTGTTCTCCCTATATATCTTGTGGTTTAACGATTTTCTCTCTCTTATATATATCACGCAAACAATAAAAAACCACATGGAAAGGAATTAATCAAGACAGGAAAATGATAATAACCTCGTTTATAATAATATAATAACGTGGGAATCAAAGAGGGATCTGAAAAGAAATCTATATATTTGTTCGTTCTTATTTTCCCTTTGTTTTGGCATAACCACAGAAAGAAACCCATAAGATGAAGTCAATAATAAGGGTTATTGGGAAAAGAAAATAAGACAAGGAACTAATATAGTAAAAGATTAGCAACTGGTGTGAATCCTGAGTCTCTGAGACCTTGCTTTACGTGCATCTTCAATGAGAGCATCGCGAGCAGACACAATCAACCTATGACTATGAGGAGAAAACAACGCATCAAACGTAGCATAATCGATCCAGTCCTTGTGCAACTGCTCCTGTCCCCACTTATCCGGTATCGCCACCCGCCCTGCCACCTCGTCCCGGTGCCTCTTCAGCCTCTCACGGCCAGCTTCCGACGACTCAACCTTACCGCTGTTGTGATTAGTTCGCACTTCTTCTTCAGAAGCCAACGAAGGATCTTTCTCCTTCATACCATCTTTATTGTCATTGTTGGCCTTGTTTGGTTCAAAGGAAAATGACGAAGGAATCTGGGGAGTGGGGTTTCTTGAATCCCAACTAGACACGCTGTGGGTCAAGCTTTTCTTTTCTTCCATGGATTGGTCGGTGATGAATTAGAAAGAGTGCTGCTATAATGGATTCAAGCTTTGTTTTTGCGAGAAATATAAGAAGAGAATGAGTGGGGGGTTTATAGCACACGTCACGAGTGAAGTTTTGTATGGCGTGTACTTGTCTACGTCTCTTGATTAAGGCTTGAGAGAAATTATTTGTGATGTGTGGCTTGGTTGATTCATAAGGAAGATTTTAGAAGAGTTTATCGTTATTATTACCTTAGGGTTTTTGTGAGGTGGGCGTACGACTACCAAGCATGTGAAGTTTTAACTTTCTAAATTTTACATGAGAATTGTCATGTCTGTCCATTTACTGGTTGATGGTTTTAATGGCAGACCTGGAAGCATTTTCCTGAAATTTGATATATTGATTTCTCATCAATGGGAAATTAAAGATGTGGACAGACATTTATGAGAGCAGCCCAGTCGTTCGGATATTTTTCGTTTTTCTACGGTAAACTTGGCATAAAGTCAACCTCAGAATTTGTTGGTGAGGTACTTTTCCAAAACGCTTTGTCGTTCTCTTCATTCACACCAATCTCCCATTCGTTTCAAAATGACTTGTTAACACTCTTGATATATATATATATAATAAGCACATGGGCACCCAGTGATCCGGATTGAAACTAAACAAGATCTCGGGATTTGAATTTGAGACTCACAGATGAGTTACATTAATATCCATGCTAACAAATTTATAAAATTGATGATAAGACTTGTATTTTTTTTCTATATTCTAATATTCGTTCTGATATTATCTTCTAGTCATTGTTCGATGGATGTATATGTGAAAGTAATTCCCTTAATTGGATTGGCAATAAAAATAAAGAAATTTTCTTCTATGCCTATATTTTATTTTTTCTTTTTGGTTTAATATATTTTCCCTTATCTTTTTGCTCCTATCAAGCACACCCACGATTTAATATATTATTAAAATGATATGAAATAGCATTATCTAATATCCATTTTATTTGTTACAATTTCGCTCTATCAAACACAAATTCTGACATGGATATTAGATACACAAATATGGACACGAGACATTGATTGTGTAAAGATATAAGACATTGGCACACCCCCCTCTCTCTATATATATTAATTAAGATTCAATATTTATATATTTAAATTTTCAACATAACTTGTTAAAATTTTTTATTTTTTCTATGATAATAGTGTCATAAAAAAAATTGAGAGATATCACTTTATATTGCAATAATTTTGTCACCTTGTGAAACCAACCAAAAAATGTTTTTTTTAATTAGACTCCCCTCCATACATGTCCTATTATTAGTGTTGTGTTGGTGTTGCATTGGAAATATATCCCACAACACCTCGCCGTGTTTCCTAGATTTTGCTGAATGTTTTATCGTGCAGTCAAGAGTTTTGTCCATAAAAAAAGTTTTAAGACCAAGAACTCCATCTCAATAGTAGTTTTTTCCAGTCTTGCTATATACTTGTCTAGTGTTTGCAAGATGAAGGTAGTGAATTTGGCAAAAACAGTTGAAACTCTTGATTTTCATTAAACAGTGGCCTTAAATGTTGTTTGGCTGAGGCTGTAGAATTCTTCTGGAGTCTCCTTCATGGATAATTTGGCCATTATATACCCGTGGCTCCAATAGAACGTGCCTATCTTCCAAACCCAGAAGCAATGCTGCTAATTACAATTTCATTGCGAGCCTTGACCAACTTAGTTTGAGATGGGGCTGCCCGAAATTGATCACCTCGTCCCCTTCCCCATTCAGTTAATCTGTTATTTATGGTGGTAGATGTGAAAATTTGTCATGGTTCTTGTTAGTGTCATTTCCAGATCATGTTGTGGCATGGAGGCTAAGTGTATGTAAATTATCCTGCTTGAATTGCATGCCGTGAACTTTGAATAAGCTTGCATAAAATTGAAAATTTCTGGAGGTATTCTCCATTATAATGAGTAATTTCCAATTGGTCATTGTTTTTTTGCTGGTGCAACTTATTTCGTTCTGCTAAGAATAACTCGTATCAGCCCACATGGGCTGTAAGAAAGAGCAGCTAATATTGTTAAAATACATTGTACTCGGTCCCTGCTATCCTCTGCTTATGCAGAATCAAAACTTTGATTTTTGCATTTCGTTGTCTTCTCTCCACTCTGTCAAGTGTAACACCTCTCAGCTCCAACTGAATCCATTCAAGTCCAGTTGTTTACAATTTGTTGCAGCATCATTTTCTTCCCGGGTATTTAGGTCCAGTCTTGACGATGCAAAGTAAGGCAATCTATAATCTTGAGAAATTTTTCCATCCACTGATTTCATTGATTCTGCCTTCCGGGAGTTTCCATCTCGGAATTCACCATCTGCCTCCCTCCCCAAGATTATTCTTTCAGAATACATGTTGCTGCCATTCTCTGTTTCTACTTCAAGTCCAATGCTCATAGACAAGTTGCTGGGACTTCTATCTACAGCATAATTTCTTCTTTCTGCATTATTGCCTAAAGGGGTAAGGAAGGTGTTCCTTTTCAATTCATCACGCCACTTGAGTTCAGAATTCCGAAGGATTGGTGCTTCGATGGCTTCCTTTCGTCCCATGAATGTGTGACCTTTGAATGGTCTTAAGCCCATTCCCCCAGTTTGTATCTCTTGCTCCTTTTGAGCTCCCTCGCATGATGTGAGGCAACTGTCCATTGAGCAGTCAGTTGGCTGGTTCGCTTGTGTTTGCTGGAGGCAGAATGCTGGTAGTTCCTTCAGCTCTGAAAATGAAGAATTCAGGCACTGAGAGGATACTTTGGACACGAGCTCTGAAAGTTGAACTTTAGCAGCTTCAAGTCCTACTACACCCAAATTCTGTCCACCAAGTGTCTCCTGAGCTTTCTCTAGCACCGCCTGTAGGTATTTTCCTTGAGCCTCAATGCGGAGTTGCAGGTGTCTCTGTACCTGAATGTGTTCAGAATGGTTTGTCAGGTTTTTCCTAGTTTTAGAGAACTCCAGAGATGAAATCAAGGAGGGAACATGAAATCAACAAGCAAGATGCTATTTGTTAATCTGGATGTCAGTGGCTATATGGATGAAAAAGTGCATGCAAGGTAACACACACCTCAAGTTGTTCATTTAGCCTTCTCTGCACCTCAATCTGCATTTGCAGTGCCTCGCCTATATGTATATCTCTGGGATAGGAGCATTGAATGTTAGCATTAAATCCGAAGTGATAGATTCTGTAAACAAATTAACAAGCATGAAAGAAGGGTATTTTTTTTTTTTCTTACTTGTTAGACTGTGGCCCAAGGCTTAGATTGTTCATATGAGTTGCATTTGTTTCAGAAAGTCTTTCTCCTGTTGTTGTGCCTGTATTTATTGCTGATAAGATTAGCTTGCTCTTTATAAACAAAGCTTGGTTGTTCATAAATTGCTTGCGAATAGATTTAAAAGAAATGAGACAGATTGTTCTCTTACTGATTTTGGGGGTCACATTATTACTTTGTCCAAGCAGATTCTTGCTCAATCTGTACTTCTGGTGATGAAAAAGGGAAGGATCAGTAATTGCTACAAGTAAATTATGCAATACAAATTACAATGAAAGAATGATTCTGTCTGTGAAGATTATATATGAAAATTTGGTTCTTTATGTAACAATTTAGCCAAACCGTAGAGGATATTCCATGTTCAATGCCAGGAAACCAGAAGACAAGAAATTTCATGATGATGATGCAGTAATTTTTCGCATATGACAGATTATGTTGAAGAAGAACTAGGTCACGTCTTGTACAATTTATATTCCTTTCTATCAAACTTCTGACATAGCTGCAATAACGTCTAAATTATTTATGAATTAATACGTTGATATTTGCTTGCAAAATACAAGTATAGGAAAACTTTTACACCAGTGGAACCAAAATTCGACGAAGAGGAGGAAAGAAAAAGAAATTCAACGCAAAACCTCCTTACTATGTAGACCTTCTGATTCATATGATTGGAAGTCATGGAATCAATCTTTTCCAATAATATTGACAGGGAAAAAAAGAAAAAACAGGTAGAGCTTTTGATCACCAAAAAACTCCTGATTAGTTGTGATAATATCACTCTCTTCAACTTGAGAGAACAAGGCGGAGATACAAGTGGCTTGTAACGACTAGGCAAGTGATGTATTTACTGAAAATGGCACATGAAATGAATGGTGTTATAACACAAGTCACTATCTATTTTTACCTGAAGATGACTCTTGAGGTGATATAAGGTAAGCCCTGGAATCCCCATGAGTTTCATTACAGTTTTTGGAGTTGCCTCTGCAGTGAAAGTTTGTATGATGCATTAGTGAGTTGAAAACCTATCTTATTTAGTATTTGATGATCTAGAAGTGATTGTGTATACTCACTGTCAGCTCCTCCTAACTGATGGACTGCTTCTATAAACCTTGCATGAAGATCTGGTGTCCATTTCAGCCTAGGCTTAGCATCAGTTGAGAGTACGAGTCCTGAGTCACCGGATCCATTGCTGGCTTGAAGGAACATATGCCTCTCAGATGGGATTGGCATTCTGGAAGAAGAATGGATGTTCTTTCCTTGATGTTGGTGATGATGATACATCCCACCTGCAAAGGCCAAAGGCAAATTATAAGCACCCTTACGTTTAAGCACTAACATCCTAGTTCCTTGTGCCCAAGGGCAGTGGTGTTTTACCTGATGGATTCTTTTCTCTGGATCACTTTGCTACCTGTGATAAGGTAAAACTTGATGATGCTCTATTTTCAAGTGCTAAGACTCGCCCTTGATATTAATAAGCTAAACTTCTGACCCCTTGCCGTGTTTCTCCTCTACACAATCCTCTTTAACAGAAAGTGTGCGGAAATTAGTATTTATATCAGAAGATTGAAGGGGACTAGTAACGCATAGAATCTTGGATAGAACCAATGGAAAATTAAACCTAATCCTTTAATTTGTGCGCGGTGACGTGAAAAATAGATATTGTTCCTTCCTACTTTTGCTTATTTGTGGGCCATGTTTTCTAGTTCCATTTTCCGTTCTCAGACAGTGCTGCCCATTTCAGTTCATTTGCAATACAACTTTCTTAAACACGATAGACCCTGCATTAGGTTCCAGAATTGATCCTTCAAATTTTAACCCAATGTGCATTCTTATTCGTTTGCCCGGTAAAAGTAGGAATCATATTCCCATATTTGAAATAGGATTTTTCTTTTCCTGACTTGGTTCTGGGGAATCTGATATCCCTCTCGACTTGGAACCACCAAAGCCCATCCTTTATCTTTGTTCTAATGGAAGATTCTTAGAACTCGGAACCCAAAATCTTTTGTTCCTCAGCTTGATCTTGGGGTCATTTTATCAGTCCTCAACGTACATAATTCTATAATATTATGATGGATGGGATTAGTTTAGTTGGATGTTATCTATGGTAAAGGATGCAGACAAAGACATGAAAGCACGTCTTAATTGGTTGTATATGGAGAACTTAGAAGAAAGATTCCATTGACTAGAGCACCTGCAAAATCTGCAGCAACCCATACAAAAATATGGTTAAAATATTGCGGGAAGACACTTCCCTTGGGACTGTTGGGAGGTAAGGAATAGAATAAGCATGCGTTCTGTTTTGTCTCCTTCAATAAGTTTGGTACTTATTCAGCCCTCACCGTATAAAATAGAAGGAAGATGGACCCTGAACTTCTCATTCTTTGTTTGGCACAAAAAGCAGGCCCCATCTTTGGAATCCTAAGGAGGCGGGACCAACTAAAAAGGGAAAGCGAAAGTGTACTTGTCTCTATGCTTGCATTTGATTAATTGCATTACTATTTCTACACCAGAAAACAACTTACATATTGCCCTTGACTTGTACGTTGGTTTACGTAGCACGGTAGCAGATTTTCAGGTATGAATCTATACATTTTCCTTCTGTGATCAGTTTTCATTTTATGCCCACTTGTTCTTATCCATGTAGAACTTTCACTAGATTAAATGCATCCCTCTTAATGGTAGAATCATGCATTTAGACCTAAATGGTTTATAATCAAGTTGTTCAAACAGTATATGATTGATTGTTAGCCAATAAAGGGATTAGCCTATATGATAGATCTGTTTATATAGGAACTGTAGCTGATGGCATAAACCATTACCGAAAATTAAAAAAAAAAAAAGAAGTATTAGAATCTGATTCAGTTTTAGGACAAATGCATTCCACAAGCAATGCATGTGTCAACTGCATGTAAATCTAAATTATTCAATTGGAAAGATGTACTAGTACATTAGCTGGAAGTGGTGTGGTACTAGCTGATTGAAATTCCAAAACATCGTTTAAATGATCAACAGCTAATGCAGAATATATTTCAGCATACATAAGTTATAGAAGACTAAAGCTCCTGTCACTAGATACAAATAGAAGTTGTAGGTTGTTTAAGATTATCATTTTAAAGACATCTTATAAGCCATAAAAGTAAACAGCAAAGATTCCTTGAACAGTATCTTCACATCACTTCTCTTTGTTCTTGTTCTTGATTCTGATTTTTGAGAATATTTAATGCAGCCAGGAGAATCTAAGGGCCTTTGGGTAAAGCTAAAGATGAGTTCCTGAGTAGTTATCTGGCATGTGGATTGGAATAATTTTGGGGAAGAAGTTTGATAAGGTGCTTTTCTGTCCCACTAAGTATTAAATTTGCTCCCTTAGATGAACTTAATACAACCACTTGGAAAATTCCCATATCAAGATATATATGGAAACTTTATCATGACAGCTAAAAGGATTTAAGTTTTTGACATTTGGTTGTATGAGAAATTCCATTCTAGTGACTAGCGTCAAGTAATAGTTCATATAGAAAAATATGTGATATATTTTGGAATTTCAAGATGTCACGCTGAGGGTAGACAATCGTGAACCTGATAAAGGCCATAATATATAGAAGCAATATGGAAACTTTGTGAAAGCATACTAGCACTCGCCGAAACATATTTTGAAGCCCTTCAAGATTTTATTAGTCATGCACCAAGAAACATTTATCTTCTTATTATGCATGTAAGCTCAAGAGGGCTAAATATTTAAGACTTTGCTCTAGGTGACAATGGATAAGACAAGAAAGACAAGAGAGGGTGGAATTAGAAGAGATCAATAAAGAGAGATAACTTTTACGTGTACTTTTCCTTAATACTCCTATATATACCAATAGGTGAAGTCCTAGTTTTGCAATTGTTGACCACCTAAATTTTTATTATTCTTCTGTTTGGCGGTATATATCAATTGACTGAATGTTTTCAATCGAATCACAATTAACCATACGTGGGAAAAATTTGCTGCTTCAACTTTCTTGTCACGCTTTAAGAACAAAAAGCCTTGGTGCTTCTGGAAGATGTAAATAATCACCTAAGCTCGTAAAGCTGGCATAGCCAAACCATTTTTGGAATAAATCTGTTCCTGCAGCTTTCATATCATGTTTCTAAGGGACCATCTTTCCCATAATGGTAGTCATCTTTACATGATGCTGCCAAACTGCCCTTGCTCCTTTATGTGTACGTCTTTGTATGCAACAGTAGCTTACTTAACTTTTGCTAACGGGTATCTAATTGCCTTTACCTTCCAATACGGTGGCTGTCCCACCTGCGACAGGGGACATATATTATTATTCTTCCTTGCACTTAAATTTCATATTTTTACGGAAGTTATATTAACATATAGATAGATTCACTTTTGAGTGCAGGAAGAAACTTTAAACGAGAAGCACAGGACATATATGAGAATCAGGCAATAGCATAGCGGTCAATCATGAGCAAAACCATTTGTTGGGATGGTTACAGGTTGTGATTTTGTTGAGCACATACGATGGCATTGGCTGAAGTGCAAAGCGAGAAATGACCACGGAATGCTATTCCTCACGGGGAAAAGGAAAAAATAAATAAATAAAAGTAAGGAAAAGGAAAGTTTCAAAGATTCTCTGGAATGAGAATAGAGAATCTTAACTCAGACTAAAGTCCATAGGTCATATTCTCAAGAAAGGAATTTGTTTATTCTTCTACTCCTAAAGCCACAAAAAATGGATTCGCACTTCCCCACCCATCTTTTTGTTTAATGTAATCAGATGCCTTTCAGCATGCAATATGATTGTCATGTCCTTAATAGTATCTATCTTTTCTGAAAATTGCCATGTTTAGAGATTGTTTTAGTTTTAATAAGATATGTTGTTTCCTTCAATTTTTTACCCATCATTCTTTGAGAGAGTGACTCTATTGACATCTGCACTGGTCTATTAGCTGATTGGTGTTTGGTTGTCTCTTTACTTGGATAATTCCATTGCCTTTTCCACTTGTTTCTCCCCACTTTATCTTTCTCATGGTTGGGATCAGGGTCCAACTCTCCCCAACAAGTTAAGACAGTGTTAGATTAAACAATGATTTAATCGGCAATGTTAAAAATTTGAAGATATACAAAATAAAGAAGAATGTGATTCCATAGAAAAGGAAATATATCAGCTAAGAGTCGCAGCCACTAGCTACCTTATAAGTCAAGCTAGGCTGCTAATTCCTCTTAGCTGCCCTGGAGAGGCTAACATGAACACAATGACAGCAAAGAGGAAGTAGAATGTGAAAGCATCAATTTTAAGAGTTGTGGAGCTAACTTTATCAGGAGTGTTGGGATAGATGTTCCAAGGAGAGGTTTATGAAAGAGATTCAGAGAATAAATGAAAAGAAAAGATAGAGCTTCTTGCATACCAGAATGAAAATGGAATATATAGAGTTTCATGGCTATTTTCCTCATAAGTCACGTGATATTGTCAATGCCAATATTCCCAAGGCTGCCTGCCTGGCTGTCTCTGAATTACTCTTGTACTAGCTGGTACTGTAATTCATGCATGTACGTTTGGTGTGATCAGATATCTGATCAATTGCTTATGCCTAAAAAGGAAACAAAACAAAAAGAGACTCAACCAATTTTCTATTTTTCTTCTTTAGGTTGGCGAGTCTAGATACTTTAATCTTGTTGCATTTCTCTATTTTTTCTCCTCCTTTTCGGTGCAAGTAAAGCACTTGCATGGATGGAATTTCGTATAGAGTAAATACTTATTTTGATCCATCACACTTAAAATTCTTATTAATTTAGTCCTTCACACTTAAAACCCTAATCAATTTAGTTCTTTAAACTTGTAAAACTTATAAATTTAATCCTCACACTTCAAAAATATTGATAAATTTAAAGGATGAAATTGATAAAAAAATTTAAAGTATAAAGGACTAAATTGATAAATTTGAAATGTGAAGGACAAAATTGATTAGGATTTTAAATGTTATGGACGAATTTGATTAGGGTTTCAAATGTAAGGGACCAAATTGATAAATTTAAAATATGAGGAACCAAATTAATAAGAGTTTTAGGTGTGAAAGGACCAAAGTATTTACTCATTTTATATATTGCTAATGGAGCTGGTAAAATTACTAAAATAGGCTCGGTCTCAAAAGTTAAAACCATACAACTTATGTTTAAGGCTAATTAGGCTTTTTAATTGTCGGCCTAAAAGAATTAGGCCTATATAACCGTGGCCCAGTTTTCTAGAGTTAATCAGGCTCGACCCCATATGACCCAATTTTAAACAGATAGGCCCAAATTATTTTAGCTTTTTCAAAAAAAAAATTCAGCCCACCATCTTACTAATCAGTCACAGTCCAATTTCATCCGATTTCCAATTGAGCCGCGTATCTCAGACCGGCACTGGCGCACCAGCGGCAGCGGGGTCGATTCCAATAAGGACTTCTGATGATAGCATTTGATTTTGAAATTATTTGCTGTTTCAATTTTAATTTCGAAACTATACGAGCTTTATAGGTCGTTTGTGAAGGCTGGATAATTAATGAGTCAAGCTCGAGCTAATCATTGGATAGAGAAGCCAATTTGGTATATCTAATTTGCAGAAGAGACGAGCATGGCAGATTCTAACCTCGGTAGACGTGGCTCCACTGGCAGCAGCGCTAGTACGTTTAAAGATTTACGATGTCATCACTGCTCAGGACCACTTTCCAAGGAGATGGTATTTCTCAATTTTCTCTACATATTATAGTTGCTTTCTATTTCTTTAATAGTTACTTTGCTGTTCCTTTTTACGAACTTTCTCTTTGAATTTTTGGCAGGAAACTAGTCATTGGACGGTTGCACCTCTTATTAGGGACAGCTTTTCTATGGTAGATTCTTCTCACCGCGCAATTGTTTGTCATTTTGGTTCTTTCGTCCGAAAAATTTCATAAATTTAGTGATTGACAATCTATTTTTTTGATATTTTATGCGGTGTATTAAATTTTGGATATCCTTTGCGGTGTTCGAATGTTTTGCAGATTGGTTCTGCTGTTGGTGGCACTGCAAGTGCATTTTATGGATTCAACCACGGTATGTATTTTTTGTGTATTACTATTGTAAAAGGTTTAATTTGATAAATACATGTACAAGTACTTCAGCTTGATATGGTGGCCCATTATATTTTAGAGCACTCTGTTACTTGCTATTATTTGGAAATTAGAAGAACAGGCGTTCTTATACTTGACTCTCGCCACTTCTAATAATATTTATATAGGATGGAGTTCTTTTGTTTCTCTTTCTTGTTCCATCGTGTATGTACATACCTGGATATTGACGCTTCTGTTCTAAAACTTAAATAGCACATCAACTTAAAAATTAATTGATACACATGCACTGCATCCAAACTTTAATGGGAGAACATTTGGATTCTAGTATCAAGATGGACAAGAATGTATGAATTCAATTTATTGGTAAATTGCAATCGTAGGAAACTACTTAAGAAGTCAAGGTGAATGAATGTGGCTTAGAATTTGATATTAACGACCAAGACAATGGTTTTCGAGCAAGAAAACTTTGTAAGATAGAATTTTGTTTATTTTCCAAGGTCATTGCACTTAGCCTTCCATTATATGTTTGTCATAGACAACCTCATGCCCATGAAGCTTAAAGATTGTTTTTGTATATGGAATGTGAATAGCCTTCTCAGAAAGTTGACTGTATTTTTCTAATGCAGTGATGCCAATTGTCCGGAGATCAGTAAAAGGACCCATGTGGTTGCACTTTTTCATTGGTGTAAGTGTCTCATTCTTTTTGTAGGAACTATTTGCTTGAGTTTTGTGCGTGATTCATACCATAGGTTGCCAATTCTTATGGTTATATTCTGAAGTATAACATGGACTGCCATCTCGTATTCGCCTTGTCCTTATTGTTGTGTTCGGGGCTGTTTTTTTCTTTCTAGACTTAAGTTCATATGCATCGAAGCATGGTTGTGGTTTTACATGTATGTTACATGATAGAAATACTCACAATTCATATGATTGTGGTCTGTGCCCACCTTATTTTGATGAGATATTGTCATTCTTACTGATAAATACCTTTTGCAATACAGGCGCCGCCAGTGATAGTATTCTCTTCAGCCTGCGCAGGACTTGCAGGTGATTTTCTGGACGTGTCACTTGCTTGACTTATATATTTCATGTGATGTATTAAGTTTTAGTTTGAGCTTGAGCATTCATGAAGTGGATTGATAATTTTCATTGATACCCGTGGCCCATCTTTGTTGGAAAATTTAGAATTTTTTCTAAAAAAAAATCTAAGGAAGCTTTTGATAAACTCATTTACTATTTATTTAGCGAGGATTTTCTAATATTCACGGGCAAAGTTTTTGGCCAAGTTTACCCATCTGTGTGATATTTATTTATTTTGAACTTCTTGACTTTCTGTGGGCAAGTGGCTGGAGGATTTCGAACTGGGAATTTTCAAGTTTATTTGTTGCAATGAACTGAAAAAACATATTTCTATACGTCATGCTGCTTTTTCGCATGTGTGTTCCAAGTGTTCATAATATGAAGACAAGGTTGATGTTTGATTAGTTCTTGTGATCTGGTTTTATCGTGTACCTAGATTTTTTCCCCCTCGTGCGCAGAGTTGATTACATCGCCATTAAAATCTGCAGGTGGAGCAGTTCCAGCTTTTGCTCAACTTCTTTCCTCGTCTTATCATGCAGCGGTGTCATCTCATTCCTTACCTCCTCAGACTTCAAAGGATGACAAGATTCGCAAGTCTAGAACTTCCTCCACTTTATGATATTTAATGGCTTTCTTACTTCGGTGTTCATGCTGCATTGCTGCATCACTTTTTTTTTTTTGTTTATCTTGTGTAGTTTTTATGCTCAGCTGTGTAATTTTGGCTCTCGTGAAGAGGTCGTTGAGATGATAGAGGTACTAGATCTGTGATTTATAAATTTTGTATACTTGTTATAATGTGAATCAATAAGAAATTTGTTTTGCTAGAAGAGTTCAATTTGCAATGTTCCCACGAGTGATTTCTGCACCTTGTTTGTTGCTACTATCCATTCCTTTTTTTGGTTTTATATAGTTTTCATGGGCCAATTTTCGACAACAACTTCAACGTATTATTAACATACTGTAATTTTAAAATATATTTAACATTCCCAAATCTATCTATCTCTCTCTCTCTCTCTGTCGATATCCCAATATTTCACTGCATATTTTGCCTCATCCGATATTTTTGTATTAAATTCTTTCCGTGTGGCAAAATTTTTTCTCTTTAATTTTGTCAAAGAAAACGTTACGCGAGGAGACGCTTTAAGCCTGTCACCGCATGCTTTCCACTCTTCTTTCAAGTATAAACCGCCGGTTTCTAATAATAACATTTTAGAAAGGAAACGGCAGGTGTAGCGTCGATTTCAAATCTGAAAACGTACAAGGTTAGGGTCATTGCAAGTTTTATGGGTATTTTGGGAATTCAAAAAAATACCGACGACGGAATCGTTTGTTCCTATAAATTCAACACAAAACCCCAGAGGCAACGACTACTTGATCTTATCTGAGCAGTGAAGACCGGCTGGGTCGATGCCTTTCCAAAGCTTTCTTTCTTTCCTTTCACTCTCTGAAGCGTTGGTGATGGCCGAGTTACCTTCTCCCTTCCTTTAGGGGTTGTAGGCAGCTCTGCCTCCAAACCGAAGTGAGAGATAGAGATTTTGGGTTCAAAGGTGATAGGCTTTTTGCCGTCTGAACCTGCGATGAAGACTGCCCGCGGTCAGAGCCCTCCCTTATCGATTGGGCTGTGATGGTCTTGCGGGCTAACCAAATATCTAAATGCAAATCATGTATTCCTTTATTTATTATTATTTTTTTCATGAAAGTGCTAGTGCATATTTGCGAGAATTGAATTGATTTGTTATGTTTTCATGTTCATTCTGATTCATTCTTTTTTGCTCGAAGTTCTGAGCTTTTTCTCTATTTTGGGAAGCACTTTTTATGCAAATTTTTGTACAGACAACGTTTTTCTTTTTAAACAGTCTGGGGAGTTGTTTGTTCTCCAGGAATTTAGCTAATTCACTATGTCTACCCATGTCAATGTCGTATTTTACCTTGTACGATTTTACTTAGTTGCATCAATTTGCTATTTAATAGGATTTGCCTGTATCTGTGTAGAAACTATCTTCAGCATTTTATCCAAGATAAAATCAAAAGAGTGACTGCTTACAGCAATTGAGACTGGCAGTAGAATGGTGTTGTGATTTGTGAAGCTGGTTCAAGTCGGGTGCAGTTAAGCTGCTTCATTAGCTACAGACTAATTCTATGTCCAACTTATGTCTGGATGCCATTTTTAACGACTGCTGGTGGTCGAATGCATTAAACAGGTCCAGTTGAAGAACATGAAGGGGAGGCAAATCAGATAGCAGACTCCTTTGGCTTGTAGAACAGCAACCTTGCTATTTAACCTGCATTTGCATGTATTGGATAATGTACCTTTTTTTCTTGCTCATGTTAGTAATTCTTGTAAAAGATGTAATGTACCTAGACTGTCTGACTCTGATTTGGGCATTTGATAGGAGTCTTGCCTAAAAGAAAGCTTATAACTCCCAATAAATCCTTCTGAGATTTTTAATCTAGATTAATTGTTGGTCTACTAATTTATGGAAAACTTGTCATTGAAACCTATAGCTAGCCTGAAATTGGCCTCAGGTGCAATTTGGCTTAAAGGCTAAAAGCTTTTAATGACACCCGTGAATTTGTCACGCCCCTGTAACATAACAAAATTTCCGTTTAGTTTTCTTTTTGGAGATAAATTGTATTTAGCATCATTGTCTAGAAATTTGTCGAGGTTGGTGCGGATGGAACGGGTACTTGGTTGAGGCATGTATGTATAATACCAATTCGCACTGCTGAAACTGAAACAGCAATCTTACCTGAACATAATCTTAGCAGGTCAAACTACATGCAAATTTAACAATCAGTAGATTCAGTACTGCCAAAGAAAAACAATCATTCCCTCTAGATTCATTGCCACGAGGAAGCCTGCACGTGGGATCTGATGCAGTTTCGTGATCGTAATTTGTAAAATATCCACTAGAGAAATCTGTATGGATATATACACGTGCGAAAATGCAGAGGTTTTTTTTTTTTTTTCTGTTGGAAGAATTCAATGACGGAACATTATAAGGCTTTCATAGACTCGACTTTCTGAATTGCAGAGTTTACAGATGTTGTCATCATAGCTACTTTTGTTTTGCTTTCTGTGAGAGCTGGTGCATAACATTTTCACTCTCTCTTAACAGCATGGTATATATGGCGAACAAACAGCAATGAAGCTCGGAAACTGATAGCACCAAATATTAGGAAGAGTGCATAACACATGCATGCATTGTAGCCAATAAAGAAGGACAGCTGCATGAAGCCACTCATATTTGATCTGACGTAGAAGTAGATACAATAGCCAAACATAAAAATGGCTGTTGAGCCCCCACACAGCACAGATCTGCATCAATCGGATTAAAAATTTGTCAAATATCCACCTCAGAAAAAGAACGCACTTAAGCTTAATCAGTAATACTATTAATGACATGATCATGAGCTCGCAATGATGGGTGAAGAATCTTGTCTATGAATTTCTACTATTTTAGTTTTTCAAAAATGCATCAGACAAACAATCATAGATGCCAAAGATCCAAAATTTCCCAAGGCACTAGAAGAATGAAAAGGGGGGTAGGGGAGAGGCAAAACAATAAATGGAGGAAGCATTGATCTCTGCCACATACCTCCACCACCATTCATGGTCTTCCACAGATAGTTGAATGTATGTCAAACCAATACTGACAATTGCAATGACTACGATGGCGACGATGAATGAGATAAAAAGAATGCCAGGAAGAGCGTATATCTTGAAGCCCCACATACTTGCATACACCTGGTGTAATTGAAGAACAATTGCACTAAAAGGTACAAAACCCGCAATAAACATTTGACAAGGTGTTCTCCTATACCAAGCAAACCGTTGAACCTCTCGAGGATATCTCTTTGTAGCAGAGGGGACTTGAAATTCAGATCTCAAACGGTATCCAATAACTCCACCAAATGCAAGCAATGGGATGACAAGAAATATAAATATAATAATAATCACAATGATGGAGCCTAGTGGTAGTGCATTCGTGGCCCCATAAGATATTGCAATTATGTTAAGGATAGAGGCAGTAACAAACAGTGGTCCACTGAATAGAATCCCCGCTAGAATAACACTCCTTTCCTACAATAACAGTCAAGTCACAAATAATCACAGAAAATTGAAAATTATAAAAAAATATTTTGACATTACTTGAAAAAAATTACCCATCCACTGTCAGCAAACTGGCCATGGAAAGATGCTGCGGAGTAACCAGCAATAACAGATGAAAGAGTATATAACATAATTAGACAATTGAGTAGTCCTCCACGACTGTATGGAATGAGAGTGCCAATAAATGCTAGAAAGAACAAGGCGCAAACCCTGATGGAAAAGAGAAATTTAATCTATTGCCAAAAATTTGGAATAAAGTTATAAGTGAATGTGTTTAGTTGTAAGTTACTAATTTTGTTTTGTCACTTTACATAAACGAAAAGTGAAGATGGCATACTTGTAATGTTAAAGCATATATATCCTCCACTTTGGCCGCATGATGCAGGAACTAATTTCAACATGTACGAGGGTAGAGTATTTGTCAAAACAATCCAAATTCATAAGAGAAATTTTTTCTTTAG
Organism: Bauhinia variegata; assembly: GCA_022379115.2. Classification (NCBI taxonomy): domain Eukaryota; kingdom Viridiplantae; phylum Streptophyta; class Magnoliopsida; order Fabales; family Fabaceae; genus Bauhinia; species Bauhinia variegata. The sequence continues at coordinate 18,669,705 of CM039432.1, forward strand.
ATAGAATCATAATGCAGCATTCTTAAATAGGAAAGAATGGAGAAGGTGTATTTGAATGGAATATAAGGTGCCCAAATGAGGACAGACCACCCTATCAAAGGCTACATAAAGAAAGATCCCTGCTAATTTTTACAGGTCCAAGTAAATGACTTTGTAATAAGATAAAGAATCAAAATCAACCTTCACTTCAGCTTAATATTAATGTGAAGGGGCAGTCAATATGACAGAAAGACTAATGAACTTTTGAGGTCAGTTTACTATTATTATTATTTTCTATTACTAGAATGCCCGGGTTCAGATCACCATAGGACTTGATTAGAAGCCTAGGCTAGTTGATCGCAGCAAAGATAATAAGAACACACGCACTTTATATATCGTATCCATGATAATGTAATGTTATAACTGGAGGCCGAAGAATATGAAGCTTTTCTGAAAGCAGTTGAGGAATATGCATCTTGGATACCAAAGTAACTTACATGATTAACAGTTGGGTACCCGTTCCTATGACAGCAAAAAATAACGATGAATTTGGAGGATGTCTAAATACATCACCATGAATGCATTTCCAGCCAACCTCCTTATCTTCTTCTTCATCCGCATTAGAATACCTAAGTTGTGGATGAAAAGCGTTATGCCAACAACTAAAGTCTGATTCTATAGAAAGAATTATGAGAGAAGAGAGACTTACTTTTTCAAATCACTCTTCAGATGCCGCATATAAAGCAGGGTAACCAAACCCATCAAGAGCAAAATGATGACAACTGAGTTGATGAATGAGAACCAATGAACTTGACGATACATAGGCAGCAATGAAGTTCTTGAGTATCTTCTCATCCTGTTTGCATAAACTGTTGAAGTTGCATTCCAGGTAACAGAATAAGTGAACTTAACTTCGATACCAACATCTTCGGTTATATCTACAGCTTGATTTGGATCACCAAATGCATGCACTTCTATGACTCGGTTTCCATTGTAAAGAACATCAAATTGAACATGTTTAAAAAGGTAGTACTTTGGCCCCTTCCCTGCAAGAGTCCAGCTTTCCTCTTCGGCTTTCCCAATGAATCCCCAGAGTGGGAGATCATCAAAGTACATCTGGAAGTAAAAGTCATCGATTATTGCCTGCTTGAACTTTGCAACTTCATCAATTGTAATCTTCTTCTGGCACAAGGTCTCTCCAACTTTGTCCTCCCGGAATTTTAACTCATATAAAGCATTGCATAAACGATCACCGTTCAGGATTTCCCCAAGGGATTCTTTCTTTCTAGTAATTGGGTCTGTTAACAACGAAAGTTAGATTCTATTATTTTGTTCTAAGTTGCTCAAACACTGTGTAAAATTTAATCAAATTATGGCTTGAAAAGTAATCATACTTAAGACTGACCTGGGCGGCAAAATGGCAATTCATAGTATTCGTAAGTCTCACTGCAAGAGAGCAATTACTGTACAGTCACAACTCACGGGAAAGATAAATCCAAATAAAGAAATAATCTTGAACATAGTGAACAGCAGCAGCAACGGCAACAGTTGCAAAAGCCAGGAAATTTGTGGTGCAAATGAAGGCATAAGCAATGAGAAATTGGATTTGAGCGCTGGGTTCTGAGGAGGTTACCTAGGATTGTTGAGGGGTCCTACTTTGTTGACAAAAAAGGGCACCTGATCTCCTACATTGTACCGGTGATCCGCCGGCGACGCTGCGACTGACGGAGCTGATAATTGTAGGGCCGTCCAGAGCAGAAAGAGGGCAAAGGCTTGAAAGGCTTTAGTCATAGATGCCGAAGCTGGAGGAAGGAACAGTGAGAAAGAAGCCCAGATCCCCAGTCCGAAGTCAGCTCACTACTTCGCAGTTTGCATAAAAGTGCAAGTTGCAACCTTTTTATCTAGCAGCCAAAACGGCATACGACATGTGACGAAAGAAACGACTAACTTGGCTGCCATTGCAAAAAGTCATGCCATGCCATGCCATCTGATTCTGATATAGGCCTTCTGTTGAAGGGTGAACTTGTAACCAGAAGATAGTGTGCCTTTGATCAATGGGCAAGACATGCCCCAAATAGAAATAAGGTGTATTGGAATACATCGAAAGATTTTTTTTTTCTTTTTATCAGTGAAAAAAATAAATTTGGAAATAACCAATTTTATTTGAAATTAACTTCAAAATAATTAAATTTTGTTTGAGTTATGTCAAGAAATTTGCTTTTGAATGGTCCAAAATCCAAACACCCCGTGATCAAATTAATTTTCAAACGATTTATTCTTAAGCATAAATTGAACTCTTTTACGAGTCATGACTGAATGAATTTATTGAACAATTGTACCAAAAACGGATTTATTGAACAATTTTTATGTTTTTTTTTTTTTGCCATAAAAAACTTTAATAATGAGAAAAGTTATTCTCAATATTAATCTAGAGTTTATTTATATTATAAAATGTTAATATTAATGTGTTATCTTAAACAATAGCGGAATAGCCTTAACTAAACACATAACCAAAAAAAAAAAAAAATGAAACGCAGACCGTACTTTGATGGATGGAACCGAGTTTAATCAAATTCATAAACGGCAGTTTGGTTTCTGCACTGTGATTCTCTATCTTCTACAAAAAGGTATCGGATCTCTCTCCCATTACGCCAGCGATCAAGCTCTGTTGACTCTCTCTTTCTTCAACAAATCACCGTATCATACTCCTTTTCTTCTTCTACTTCTGCTAGCATTACTGTCTCTTATTGTACGATTCCTGGAAAAAGATATTTGATTTTCCTTCTGGGTATTCAGGTATCCGCTTGATGTTTATCGTATCTAAATTTTCGTTACCGATTCTGGGTCATTGGTGATTTGCTCTATTAGAATCTCGGATTTGTTTTTGATTTTTCCGGAATCGTGTGCACATTCTCGATGTTAGTTAGTTGACAGCTATTGTTTTTAATTTAACTACTAAGTATTGCTCTGCAGAAGTTCCCAGTTTCAGGTGCTTATTTTTCTCATATAGCTGTTTGATGATATGCCTCACAGAATTGCAGCAATTCGTAATCTTAAGTTGACCCAGAAGTTGGCCTTGAATTATGATGGTTTATTTTCATCTGGTGGAAAATTAATAGAGTATTAAGCATTGTATCTCTTGATGTAATATTTGTATTGATGATTTAATTTTTGGAAATCCATTCAACAGGTTTTGGCTTTCTAGGTTGGACCAATTTATATTATTATCACTAGCACAGGCTGTATAGTTCTTGTTATATTGAACCTCTTCAGCATAATTAGTTCTTAGTGAGAGAGACGCCTAAGTGGTGAGCTTGGGGATTTGGGATATACTTCTTTCCTATTTTATGGAGAATCTTCCTGTTGAAGTCATTGGGAACATACTGTCCCACCTCAGAGCTGCACGAGACGTAGTCATAGCTTCTGCAACCTGTCGGAAATGGCGAGAAGCAAGCTGCAAGCATCTGCACACGCTCTCCTTCAATTCCAATGATTGGTCCATTTACCGTGATTTGACGACTAATCGACTGGAAATTTTAATAACCCAAACGATCTTTCAAACAACAGGATTGCTAGCCCTAACAATTTTGATGGAAGATGTTGATGAATTCTCTGCTTCTACAGTTATTGCTTGGCTTATGTATACTAGGGATACCTTGCGCCAATTGGTTTATAATGTGCGGACAACTCCTAATGTTAGCATCCTTGAAGTATGTGGGAGACAGAAACTGGAAATACTAAAACTAGCTCATAATTCAATCGCTGGGGTTGAACCTAATTATCAGAGATTCCCTTGTTTGAAATCCCTTTCCTTGAGTTATTTAAGTATATCAGCATTGGATCTGAGTCTCTTGGTATCTGCTTGTCCAAAGATTGAGTTTCTGGAACTTGTCAATCCAGAGATTGCAATGTCTGATGCACAGGTGACAGTTGAACTAAGTAGTTCAACATTGAAAAGTATTTATGTAGAAGCTATCAGTTTGGACAAGTTCATATTAGAGGCCGATGGCATTGAATGTTTGCATTTGAAAGATTGTGCACTTGAGTTTTTTGAACTGATCGGGAAGGGGACCTTGAAGCATTTCAAGATTGATGACGTAAGTGTTATACATCTTGATATTGGTGAGACAGAGAATCTTGAGATTTTGGATATCAGCAACTTCACAATTATATGGCCGAAATTCTATCAGATGATTTCAAGATCATCACATTTAAGGAGGCTTCGGCTTTGGGATGTGATGTTTGATGATGAGGAAGAAATTGTGGATTTAGAAACAATTGCGACTTGCTTTCCACGCCTGAGCCATTTATCTTTGAGCTATGATGTGAGAGATGGAGTACTTCACTATGGCTTGCAAGGGTCTTCCTGCATGGAGAATGTTATTGTCTTGGAGCTTGGCTGGACTGTGATCAATGATCTCTTCTCGGTCTGGGTTGAAGATCTGCTTAAGCGGTGCTGTAACCTCAGGAAACTGATCATTCATGGAATTGTTTCGGAGACCAAGTCTGAGGAAGAATGCCAGATGTTAGCCAATTTCACCTCATCCATGATTGAGCTGATGAGGAGATATAAACATGTAGATCCACATTTTGAGTATGAATAGCATTCTGCTAGACACATTTGTTATGACTCAAGTTTTTTTTGTTGAAGTCTAATTATATAGAAACATTTGAAGGTAATTTACAGACACGACAACATTCTATGAGATTCATAATTAGTTTCTTTGCCCTCATTTTTCTTTCCTTGTGTGGTTACAAGTAGGTTTGTCTGGACTTAACTTCACTTTATTATTATTATTATTATTATTATGTCTATTTGCTATAACCTGGTAGAAAAGCCAGAGAATGAATATATTTGCCTTGTTTGGTGTTAAAAGGTTACGGAAGAGGATAGTTCTCTAATTGGGCAAAATGTGGCTGGCTAGTCTTTGACATGTTTCGTTCTGTTTGTTTCATCAACAACGATGGAAGTTTTAATAGTTAGCTTATGAAAATCCTATTGGTTTGTATATGAGACAATTCCCTACTCTGTACAGTAGTGATTGAGAATTTTTTAAGCTGCATAGCTCATTGCTTCTAATAACCAATAATCACTCTGATGATTATTAAACTCAACAGGTGAATATGGACAATGACTTAACGAGCAAAATTTTAATAGTACGCAACAAGTGTGTAATTGCTTGTGAGAAATTTTCCTGGGCACTTCTAGTTTCATACATGCAAACGAGCCTATTACCAGCGATTATCAAGAATGAGGCCCACTACAAATTAAACTTTAATTTCTTTTTTTGTTTTCCTAAAAAAAAGGGAAAAAAAAAAATAGAACTGCATTTCATAAATTTCTCCTGCTTATAATTCTTACTCTAGGAGCAAGTTAATTTTAAATGTTTGTTATGAATAGATGATCATGAAAGAAATTGAGCTTGTACGGAGAGCACATGCTCACCTCTAGCTTGTTCGCTGCTTAGTAAAACGTAGGTTTTGGGAAAAATGGGGTTTTTTTGTTAGGAGACAGCCACCATAATGATTAACGTCCTAGGAATGAGAGAGCGAGTGATTTGGCATGGCATTTTTCCAACAAAGGGAATCTTTTTTGATGAATCAAAACTTCTAGTTGTCTCCTCTGGGGTCCATTGGCAGTTGGCAACCATGATTTTTCTGAATGGAGAGAATTGTCAGTTCACTGCTATGAGTATGATCCATTTCGAGAGGCTGTTAAATCCTACCCATGGCATATCACCCCTCGATCTGCAAATGGTCATTCACCCATAACATAAACTACTCAACGCCAATATTTATGCAAATTTAGAATATGATGTGAGTTGGTCTAACCAAACCATCTAGAAAAAAAAATAAGTTTTTAGTTACTTGCTTAGACGACAAGTAATAACTTAACACAGTTGAACATAATCTTCAAATGAATAATTAATTGTAGGATCTGATCCAGACCAATCACCTTTCCACAGACATCGTAGCAGGTGAACTTGAAAGATTTACGGCTTAAGGGAATGCCAGATTCGTGGAATCTTCTGTTTAGTTATCTAAAACTCAAAACATTTTCCTATACATGAAGAACATGCTGTAAGGTATATGCTTAAAATACATGTTGACCTAATCCGTGAGAGTGTTTTTCATTGAAAGAATTAGCCCACTTTTTGAACACCAATCATTGGCATCATAAAGGAATAATTGGTAGGAGGCATATTATTATTACCTGAAAAAGGTATTAGATGAGCACTAGATTTAATATTTGCATTTACCCTCTTTATGCAGATAGATCATGGGTCCATTACCTAAAAGTCTCCCTCATCTCTCCTGTCTCTTCTTTATCTGCAAAGTTATGGTATCGCTAAAAAATGTGTATGTTCAATAATGTTGGCCCTAGACTAATATATATATGATCCACCTAGAAGTTGTTTGGATATATAATACTCATTCTCTGTGCTTATTCTTTCTGTGTATGTACCTTATTTTATGTCTGCGGTCTATATTACACCCTTCTCTCTCTAGGACAGTTTGAAGATTAGCTGCTAACAATACCCTGAGGAAACTATATATATTTGAGAGACAGACAACAAATAAACTACACATGATGATTGGATTTAGGATATTGATCAGAACCTTAAATGAAACCAAGTATATGATTATCCCGAGTACCATCACCTTGTTGCTCTGCAAAGCCATTTCTATAAGGAGAAAAGAATCTTAACATGGCATGATTGTAGACGATGATAGATGTTGACCCATCAACAAATGGGAAAATACCAAACAAATCCATCTGAGAACCGGGGATAAAATACACAAAGTGGATTTGCTTATGGAATATTATTATAATGTTTTGGTTGAAATGGTACGAGCATAAGTTTATAATATGATGTGTAAAAATGAACTTTCTTCTTACAGAGTCTCTTAGTTGTAAAAAGTGAAATACATATATTGAAGTCAACTTTAGACCTTTATCTTTTCGTCCTCTTTTGCTATCTTTAATGAAAAAGAAGAAAGAAAAACTTGTCTCATGTCATATTGAATTTATTTTGTTCTCACATAAATAAAAATGGATGACTGTTACCTGTTAAGTACATGCAGAGCCCCATGAAAGAAACAATAAGAAAACACAGGCGGTTAGAGGAGAGAGAGAGAGAGCAGTGCTTCTAGTGGGTTCCTGCAGAAGGCCCCACCCCTTTAATTTTTATCAATTTCTGCATTTTTTTTAAATTTTGTTTGTGTCCCTCTTGAAACCCCACAAATCCAGAGGGAGCTGGGACAAGAGTTTGGGTGCCATTGAATGAGTTTCTCAATTCGGAAAATATTTACAACTGGGGACATTGATAAAGCGAGCCAAACAGACTAATCAATGAGGTTTCTTCATAGAGAAGGAGCAAAGAAAGAGATAGAGACACCCAATGAAAGATAAAAAGTTGCGAAGAGAGACATCTCTGAGAAAAAGACCCAACCTTCGTGTTTGTGGCAACTTGGATATATTACCTTGACAAGAAAGCTTTGATCTTTCCCTGCTTTCTGACCTTCTCCAAATAGAATTTCTATTTATCCTTAGAATTTCCAAAGGAAACAGAGGTAAACAGACATCACTTCCTGATATGGTTCTGAAATTCTTACCAGAGCAAAAATTTTTGCTCTTGTGAATTAAATTTCCACCGCATGCATTCATTTCAGTTTCGCCTTCAGCAAATATGAGAATGGTCTGAAAGAGCCTTGCATGGCGACCCATCACAGATTAGGAGAAACTGGTTTATCTGAGTCTGGGCCTTCAAGTCACCATGTACCTTATGCAGTTCTTCACGGGATAAATACTCCTACTTCAAGTTTAATGTACTTTTCAATAATTTCTCTTCATCTTACTTAAAAATTTCTGTTAGACATAGCTAAAGTCTTCATTTTTCTTCTACAAATCTTCGTTTCTAGTTAATTATGCGTATCTGACATGGGTTCTGATTGTTTTTGGTTGCTTAGCAATCAAGGATCTGCTTTTGCTTTTGGTGAGCTCGAAGAGGCAATTGTTCTGCAAGGAGTTAAGATCAGAAATGATGAATCGAAAGCACGTATGGTTTCCCTTTCTGTGTTTTATCCTTTTCTGACGTTATGTAAGCATAGCCAACTTCTGAAGAAGTGTGAAAAAGGGGGTGAGTTTTGAATATGTCTAATAAAGAATGCGCTGTGAGAGGAGTTACCATATCCAATACCATAATAATACTGAGGCAACGGGCTTGGATGGCGTGGGGTTGCAATCTTAGAAACCTGTTTTCCCCTGCATGATTTACTGACTCTAACTGCTGAAAAGGGGATTAGGTTCCTCCACTTTTTGATATAATTGAAAATGAAAATCCTCAGAGTCTTTATTTTGGTGATCCTCTGAGATTTTGCTTTTGTGATTCTTGCAGCTTTATACACAGGAAGGCCTGCAGCTACACTGGAAATGTTCCCTTCATGGCCAATGAGAAACCAGCCCACCTCAAGAGTAGTAGTCTCTTGACTTTCCTTCTTTGACCATCTTGTTTACCAGTTATAGAAAATCTCAATTTTCTTTCTTTGCGACAGCCTATAAGATGATTTTTGACAACCCAGCTGTGAAAATGAGTTTCGTTTGGGGTACTTGTGAATTATTCTTGGGTATTTTAATCAAAGTTTTTGGTGGGTTTTTGAATACAGGGAGGTTCTAAGTCAGGAGGGGAGAGCACTGATTCAGGATCAGCTGTTAACACTCTTTCAAGCAAAACTGAGGCCCAGTTTGAACAAGAATCTCCAATAAGTAAAAAACCATCTTCTTCAGATCATCAGGCTTTTGATCAGCAGTATCTGCAACTACAACAACAGCAACTGCAACAGGAGATGGCAAGTGATACCCCAAGAACAGGCCCATCACAGAATCCATCAGCTGCCAAATCACCTCAGGAAAAGGTTCTTAAACTACTGTTTTCAACTGTTAATCTCTCAGTTCTCTCTTTCCATATCCCCAAAACGCAGGAAAAGTTAGCTTCTCTGATTCAATTATTACTGTTCCGATCTTTCTCCCTTCTCTCTCTCATCTCTTCTGTGCTATCTTCACAAAAGAACAGCACAGATCCCAACAGCTTTCAGAAGATCAAAGGAACACAGAGTTTTCCTGATTCCTGAACGATTTTCTGATGAATGTCTGACATGAAGTACGAGAGAGAGAGAGAGAGATGTTTACATATAAAAAAAAAAAAAAAAACAAAGTGAGAATCTTTTCAGTACTTATCGACATTTCTCATTATAATAATCCACTTCACTCCATCCAGTAACTTTGAAAACTTGTGATTCCGTTCCTTCGCCAAGCCATTTTGATGCTAGAAACCTAAACCAGAATATACATTATCAAAACAATGGCAGATAATGATGCTTTTTGCTACCCATATCATATTGATGATTGCATGCCTCAAGAGAAATGGCTCAACCACCATCTGCAATCTGAAATGTTTTCCAGAAATTCTGTGAGCTCCCACCCTCATCACTGTATCTAGATTCTCCTCTAGATTGAGATCAGTATAGTTACTTTGCACTAATTTCACCGAGCTCAAAGCTTGGATGAAGTTTATCCACTCACGTGCTATATTTTCTGGTCTGTTTTACTCGCTAGGATTATATTAAGCTGAACAATTTAGTGGCTTTTGGGTAGATTACTTTTCTTCCATTCTATCTATACTCTGGATTTCTTAGAAAATGTAAATTCTTTTTGGGATTTTTAACTGGTGTTTCTGTTGCAGAGGAAGGGTGCCGGTTCTACATCAGAGAAACAGCTTGATACGAAGGTTTTAAAATATGAATTATTATTATGTCCTCTGTTTGTTTTTTTTTTTTTTTTTCTCTCTCTCTCTCTCTCTCCAAAAAAGCCATGTTGTTTTATTTTTAGGATTCAACGATTTTTTTAATTTTTTTTTAATTTGTTTCAGACACTAAGACGTCTAGCTCAAAACAGAGAAGCTGCTAGGAAAAGCCGCCTGAGGAAAAAGGTACGTTCCATTACCGTACAATTAGTTGGTGAAAAAACAGCTCTGAAAACTCAGAGAAAGTGTTTAATTTTCCTGCATTTTTCTTTCTCTCCATCCAAACAGGCTTATGTGCAGCAGCTAGAGTCAAGTAGAATAAAGCTTACTCAGCTTGAACAAGACCTTCAAAGAGCGCGTTCTCAGGTTTCCAAATCATGCATTCATACATAAAATAATTAATTAAATAAACTTTATGATAGAGATTAACTTAAATAATTATTATTTGGACTGTTGTTTTAATAGGGACTGTTCTTGGGCTGTGGTGGTGCTGGTGGCAATATAAGCCCCGGTGAGTTTAGCTCTTCCTTTATTGATTTTTTAAATGCAATGTCATTTTCTAAATCCAAATGTCTGCAAATAAAATAGGGTAAAGTGCCATTTTCTGCTAAATATATTATCAAATCACTATGAAATAGGTAATTATTAAGCTAAGGAAATATTTAGGATAATCAATACCTGGACGATTTTCTGTCAGCCTGTTTATACTTTATGCTTAGAAAATGAAATATGAAACGAAGAAATCAGATAGCTATTGTTTGCACGTAACTATTGTTGATCAAGTATAAATTCATCTTTTAATAAAAGTCAAATTTTGAAAAACCCCATTTCAAAATTTAGAAACACATCGAGAAGTATCTGAATTTGACCAAAATCTTGGCTAAATGGCAATATATATATATAGACGGAAATAAAATAGACCATGTTAGTTTATATCAAAATATCCTTTCACACCACACATAAATCAACTAATTAATTAAAAGTATTTTAATAATATTTAAAGAGTATTTTACTAATATGTTTAAGTTTCATCAAAGTTGTACCACCTTTTCTAGTTTGTTTAGCTTCAACTTTAGAGCCAATTTATTCATGTTACTGCTCTTTTCATGAAATAATAAACTTTAAGGAAAAAGCCTACATGATATGAAAAAAGGTGAGGTTAGGAACAAATAATAGCATGCACTTAGAAAATGTACTTTATCATATGAAAAGGAAAAGCATTATTAATCCATTTATTTATTCATTATTAAGAACTGAAATGGTGGTGGGTCAATTTCTTTTGGGCCACATTGCTCAGATTGCCAATCAACTAACATTTAATATCAATTTTGGAATAAAATATTAAGGGAAATGGAAAATTGATAATTAAGAACATTAATTGCGTTTTTGTTGTAGGAGCTGCAATTTTTGACATGGAATACGCAAGATGGTTAGAAGATGACCACCGACACATGGCGGAGCTGGGGACCGGGTTGCAGGCGCCGTTGTCAGATAATGATCTGAGAGTTATAATTGATGGATATCTGTCCCATTACGATGAGATTTTCCGGCTAAAGGGAGTCGCCGCCAAAGCAGATGTGTTTCACTTTCTTAGTGGGATGTGGACTTCCCCAGCCGAGCGCTGCTTCAATTGGATGGGTGGTTTCAGGCCCTCTGAGCTTATAACGGTATATATATATATACACACATCTTGTTTCTTGACACTTCAATTTGAAGCTTGGTTTAACAATTATAATAGTGGATTTTTTTTTTTTTTTTTTGATGTGTGGATTATTTTTGTGAACCCATTATTTATAAAAAATCTTTTGAAGTCTGAAATATAACACATAAAAATGAAAAAAAAAAAAAAGTAACCAATAATAGAGCCATAATTAAGATATATACTATGCATATATAATTGAAGTTACTTATAAGTCAATGGGGATTAAAGGAGGGGTCATTTTCTTGGTAATAAGTAATAACTTTTTTAAGTAAATATTACTGACCCCTTGTTAGTTAAATCAGTGACTAATGTACCAGTAAATAACGGTTCCTAGTTATTTAATTTCTAGGAATCGAATTCAATAAATTTATTAAAACCTAAACTTCCTGTAGCTTATTTTGATTTGATTCTTTTTCCATTGTTGTTCAGATGTTAATACAACAGCTAGAGCCACTGGCGGAGCAGCAAATCGTGAATATGTATAGCCTAAGACACACTTCACAGCAAGCAGAGGAGGCTCTCAGTCAAGGCCTAGAACAGCTCCAGCAGTCACTCGTCGACACCATCGCCGGTGGGCCCGTCATTGACGGCGTGCAACAAATGGTCATCGCCATGAGCAAGCTTGCCAACCTTGAAGGCTTTGTTCGTCAGGTAAATTCAAACACTCTCTTAACATAACATTATTATAAAATATAATCAAATCATTCTATATAATTAATTAATAAATTAAGCACATGAAAACATTATGGATTGCATTGATAAATTTCCAAACTACCAACTACTAGAATAGAATGAGATTGAGATGATTCAAAGTATCACCTCTTTTGATCTCAACCATTAGTTTAAGACACATTTTCTCACGTCAAAAGTTAAATATTGAAGCTAGCTAGGGCTTTTCTATCTTCTAAGGTAATACTTTTTGAGAGCAGGGCTGTTTAACGTAAAAAGCCTCAGGTGTCTTGTATGTCAAAGGTATTTGGAGAATTCCTGTTTGACTAATAATGATATATGGGAGAGATCGAGAACTTGTACTATGATTCTGTCAAAATAATAGGTTTGAATTCTTAACGTTATCCATCTCTTTAAAGTTTCAAATGGAGCTAGATGATTCTTTTTTCTTCGTTTTGACTGGAGGACCATCATCGAAACATCCCATACATACAAAATCATTTTAGGATAATCCAAGAAATGAAAGACACAAAATCAGAACTTTGATAAATGACAAGACATATATGGTAACAGTTGAAATGTTGCTTTCTATATATAGTTCATTCCATGATTCTTTTGCTCTTACATTGGCTTTATGCTTGTTTTGCGCCGCAATTCTGTTTTTACGGATGGCACTTCCTCACCTCACCTCAGCTTGATTAATTTAACTATATAATTGACTTAATTATGTTCTGTTTGGAAAAGTAATCCTATACACACCTGCTTAGTCATAAAAATCTGGCTTTTAATTAGGTCATTGATAATCATCATGCACTGGTTGACCATATTGCCCCCGTTCCATCAAGCTATCATTTTCTATAAATAATATTGAACTACATATATATTCATAATTTCATGCATTTATTGTTCGACACGTCTCTAAAAATGTTATTTAATTTATTGTTGCCGGTTACTTCAACTTATTCATGATATATGTCTATATGTTGCTTTGCCGCTAAGGGGGTGCATCAATAAGTTGGTTTGGAAAGTGACATACGTTGAATAGAAATAGAAATAGTCCAAAATTCATAGGTAAGACAAAAGAACATCAGTTTCAACCCCTTTGAAAGTGAAACCGTGGTGCTCTATAGTCCATGTGCTTATGGATTAATTAGGGTCCCATATATATAGTAGTTGGGGTTTGCTAGCTTCTTCTTTATTCTTTATTCATTATTCATATTATATTATTATATTAAAAAAAGATGAATAAAATAATGAATTATGATGGTGTTTGTTTGACTTGATGATGGTAAATTATATATGTTACCATTGCTATATATACTCGAGTTTATTGTTGATCATTATGAGCTCATCATGAGTTAATTAATGGTGATGCATGCATATTGATTTGTGAAGGCTGATAATTTGAGACAACAGACGCTTCACCAATTATGTCGGTTCCTGACGGTTCGGCAAGCAGCAAGATGTTTCCTTGTGATTGGAGAGTATTATAGTCGGCTTCGAGCCCTTAGTTCTCTTTGGGCATCTCGACCACGAGAGTAAGAATATCTAACCTACATCATTTCTACAACTTTCTACGTTTCTTCCTTCTTCGTCTTAACTAGGATACGATTTATATCAAAAACAAATTAAAGTAGGGTAGGTAGTTTTCTTTTTCTTTTTTCTACTTTTCATTGTTCAAAGATAATTTGAGGACATATATAGAAGATGTGTGTGTATTTTCAAGTTTCAAAAACAAAAGATATCTATATAACATCATTTCTAGTATCCACCAAATACTTGAGGAAAAGTCGTCAACTTAGAATTTATGGTAACTTGTCATGATTTCAACTTCACAAAAAAAAAAAAAAAAGAGATTAAATTTGACCCACGTACAATGAGCGCGGAGAATATTATTCATAAATTATTTTCTGATAGTGTTTAGAATTTTACAGTAACCATGATTCATTTTCGTGGACTTTATTGTGAGTGTGCTGCATTGATCTAACAGGACCTTGATCAGCGATGAGACTTCGTGCCAAACAATCACCGACTTGCAAATGGTTCAACCCTCACAGAATCATTTCTCGAGTTTCTGAAGAAGAAAGGCTAGCTTTTTTTTTAGTGACGATGGATTTCTTTCTCTGGGCCTCTGCTGGCTTTAGAAGGAAGGGTGCATGTCATCAAGAAGAATATCATATATATTTATTTTTTTCTTCTTTAATCTTCTGTGCGCCCTTCGGATATATATATATACACACACACACCTTTGTGTCGCTATATATGTTTTGTCGTAAATGCAAATTAATGGAGTTTTCTGGTCAGGATAGATGAGAAATTAAGGCTTTCTACTTTAGCTGAAAAAGAAAAAGAAAAACCACTTAATTGCGAAAAGTGCGAGTCTTGCTAACAACTCTAGATAAAATTGATGGCATGACATGATCAGCTCTCCTCTACTCCAAGTTGCTTGTTTTTCTACCAACTTTTAGTGAGACCCATATCTCAGAAATACACACACTGGCACAAGTTGGGGTATGAGAGAGACAGAAACAGAGAGAAGAGGTTGTCAATTTGTTTCATTGCATTTATAAGAAGTGGTTGTGAGTGAGTGGAGTACCTACTGTGATGCAGAGAAGACAAAATGGGAAGAGATCTTAATGAATATATGTGTATAGTAAATGGACAAGTTTGTCTGGTTGTGTTGTGGTGGTTACTGCACATGCAATTTGCGTAGCGCTGTAGCTAAAAGAAAGGGCTGCTTCTCTCCATTTATGAAGTGGTTGAAAAAAGCGAATGGGGGATTAATTTAATTAATGCAGAAGCAGAAGGAGGGAAGGAAATTGAGCCTGTTAATTTTCCTCCCAATGTCCGACTGTGTTTGAAATGGATAATGCAGAATTAATTTCTCCTTTTTGTACAGAAAATAATGAAATTAATAATATTGTAATTAGTATTAACAGAACATATTCTTTGTCCTATGTGTGATAAAAAAGAGAATGCATGTTGCTTGTATACTAGAGATGTCTCAGAATTGCATGTAACTTGAGACACCAATACGAGTTCCTCAATTAATGTATATGACAACGTAGTATTGAATTTTTATTTGTCTCCACAAACGTGCATGGGTGTATCTAATTTAGGTAGACTTAGTTAATGTACAATGCGACGTTACTTAGTTACTGGTTTTGAATACAGCTTATTTAAAAGAATAGTTGATGTCATTTTCACATTCACAAATTTACAAACTCTTCTGTGGCTTTAATTGAAGGTACACATTGTGAATTCACTTTAACCATTTTTAGACGACTCCAACTTTTTTACATCTTAAAAACAAGCACAAATATACTATTCCTCTAACAGCTTTTGTATAATATGGTCCCTCAACTAATATGTATATATATATAGTACAGATCTGACATACACAGCAGCATTGAATCTAAGAACTGCCCCTCAAACTCAAAGTAGCCAATTAAGGGGACTGAGTGACTGACCGCATTAATTAATTATTTGTTTTCTTGCAGTATCCATAGAAATGGAATAGAAACTGAGAACTTGTCGCTTTTGTTTCATCAACTTTGAGTTTGAACAAACAGCGACTAGCTGCATGTGTACGTACTGTACATGCTTTCAGTTTTAGGGTTGCAGTTGAGTTGCACTAGCTATTCATGCATGTTTAGAGGAAAACGACTATACATAACGAAATTAAATGGCATGCATGCTAGCTGATGCTGTGTACTTGAAGTAGTACTGTAGGAGCACATGCATGCCAGCATTTTCAAGTTTCCATGTGTAGTAGTAGTACCAGTACGAGCTTCAAACTATGATCGATGGTTAGCTCGGGTCAAGTTTTTAATAAAATTAATTTAAAATTCTTTATATATTTATTTAATTCGGTTTTCTGGGTTTTATCTACTTTTGGATCCATTAAGCAATAGGAATAAAATTATTAGCCAGGATAGTGATATAGGTCATTGTCGGCGTGCTTCGTGAACCCTCCCATCTTTTAATTAATATATTGTATGTATTATATTTATACATACAACAACTTGACTTTATATTTGTTTAATTATTTTAATGCATACGTCCTTTTAGATTAGGTATTATAATTTTTATACAATAATGCTTCTTTCACCACTTTATAAAAGTACAAGAGGTCGAGAATGGAGTTTGCATGAAAGCCATTAAACACATTGCTTCAATATAATAAATAAACGTATAGAAAGATCTTTCTCTTTTGTAAGCAACAAATAGATAGATTTATCCCTAGTTGTGTTCTTAAAAACGGCTCTTGCTTCTGTCTAAAACTCAAACTTTCAGGTGCTTGTTCAGTGTAACCTAAGGGGAAATTATATGAATTTTTTAGACTCTAATTTCTATCTTACATGGGGTTTCATAAAATTTGCGTGGGTATGCAGCCAACTCAACTCTGGTCGACCACTGTTTATATATATATATATATATATACCGTGGGTAGGTATTATCAAGTGGGAATTTTCATACAGATAAGCCCGTCTGGCTTTGATTATGATTGCTAAAGCTTAGCTACCATTTTCAGAAACAGATTTGGCTTAGGAGCCAATTGAAGAGGACTAAATCTGATATATCTAGATAAAATTAATTATATATCTTGCTATAGTGATTTGTGATGGGAGTCTTGTTGCTTAAATGATACTGGTTTATTTGTTCATATATAATAATGCAATGAGTATAGTCAACCGTTTTAGATGATAATTAACTAGAAAGGTTTTCAGTCAGAATCGTCATCCTATTATCATGCAACGTTGTCACCCGAAGCATTCCCCGGAGCGTATAATATATATATATATATATATATATATATATATGTATGACCCACACTTGATGCTTGAATGTTTCAATATTATACTCAACTAAAGAAAGATATATTATATCAGTAAAACACATGAAAATGACTAGCAAAAGACAGATTAGAAAATTTTGGATGATTATAAGCTTCCAATTAATCAAGAAAGGAAGTTACTACAGTATGCCTTCAAAGAATATGAAATGATTGAATACTACAGCCATACGGCAAATGGAAGCCATGACAAATGAAAGAGATGTAGAAAGTGTTCAGTGGGCATGCCTGCAGCAAACGCGTTGGACTTGGTGAAACTGACAAGCATTACTACTGTCCGTCAAGTTACACATGCACAGCACTGCGTGATGATTAAAAATCGCTCAAAATGTACCTACCATCTTATTGTGATGTAAGTAAAGTAATCTGTTAAAAAGCATTCCAATTTTATCACACTCACGCTACAATTTTACCACGTTCTATTTCCGAGAGATTATCTCTGCAGATCAATTTAAAAGGATCGAGAGAGGGGAAGATAAATTTCCGTCACCCTCTTGCATTTTCAATTGTATACACGTTAGATAACATTTATCTTACGCAAATGATACAAGGGAGTTAATCCCTAAGTTCAGAACCTTAGAACAAATCTCATTCTTCCACTTTTCAGGAGAAATATACGCAAGTTAAAACTTACTAACGACTAGGATATATACACTGATAGTCCAAACATTTCAGGGATACCCAAAACAGAACCTCAGGATCGCGAAACCATCCTCTTCATATCCCTTGATTGAAAGAATTACTAGCACCCAAATGAATGTGTGACTTCAATATCGCAATTATATAGGTTCCTTCCTTTAGAAACCAATCTAAATATTATCTTCATGTCGGCAAAACCAGTTAGATTTGAGAATCTGCAAGAATAAATGCTGAACTAAACTTCCCCCAGAACAGAATCTATGTAAATCACTGTTGGGACTTGGAGTGTATGCACTTGCACAAGAAGGAAATTCATGAATACGAATCTATCAGGAACTCTTCAACTTGTATCCTCCTTGATATATTCCACGGGAAGATCAACCACGTTTCTCTTAGCCTCCTCTCTTAGTTGACCACCCAACCACCAAGATGCAAGCGAAAGAACACTTGTTCCCTTTAGAGAAGCAGGTATAACTGCTACACCATCCATTCATTCCATTGGTATTCTGAGGCCACTAAGAGCTTGCGGTCATCCTAAACAAAATTTAACTCTGATAGGTCATCCATTGGTATTTCGAGGCCTATAGAATCATGGTCTTGTAAACCATCATCATCAAAGTTTAACCAAGAACTAAGATCTTGATGCCCACCAAGTTCACCGGATACACCTAATTCTTCTATTGGATCTAATTCATTAAGTTGCAAATTCCCGACATCGGTGGATCCCTTTACACTAGAAATGTCCTTTTCACTGGATAAGGCAGCCCCCTCTTTGCTAACATTATTGCCAGCATTAGCCACTGGCTGACTAGATCCATGAACTGATATCTTTGATTCTGTAAACCTGTCTTGATGTCCAATATGATTGTTCTTCTGCTTGGGCTTCGTTTTTGTTTTGTATTCATTTCCACTATCATCCAATGTCTGGCGTCCTGCTCTGGAAATAGAGTTGTGTTTGGTCTGATCCCTAATTTGGTTCCTCTCTCTCTCACTTCTCTTTCCCTTCACTCCCCCACGAACAGCACCATCAAGATTTGATGTTCTTGACGAAGAACCTCCAACAACACCATTAACAAGCATTTCCCTCTTTTTCTCCTTGATAAATGGGGATGCATTCTTGGATGATACTTGTTCAGATGACTGAACTAAACCTTGAGAAGAATCTGGAAGTCCCCTGTCCGCATTATCACTATGGGAACCATATTTCTCAGAAGCACTAGAGACCGTACCTGCAGCAGTAGAAGCACCAAAAAACTTATTTGAAGAAAAAAAAAGTGAAAATAAAACAGAAATCTCTTAAATGTTAGCCAAGATGCAGTCAATATATATCTTCTAAAACAGAAACCGTACATGCACAAAGGAGGGGGAGAGGGAGAGTGTAATTGCTCGATGAAGATTTCTAATATCCAGAAAGGTAAGAATAACTTTAGAATGTATTCACTGAAATGAATACAATAGCATGGGAAAGTTAACTTTGAAATACCTGATTTTCTGGCTTCCATTTGATGGGGAGCTTTATAGCATGTATTACTGGCTGTTCCAGAGACAATACAGTCAGCGGATTTTGCATCGTTGTCACATGGGGGAGCAGAGAACATTATACTTTGCAAGGCAGGTTCACTAAAGCAGCTATTGCCAGTTTCTTCATATTTTTCACATCTTCCAAGAGTTCGCTTGAGAAAAGCTAGCGCAACTTGTTTTGAGACCTTTTGAACTGTACCTTTTGAATATTTGCTTCCATTGCATGCCTGCCAAATTTTCATTTGATAGAAGATTACGGTTATGACATGCCCCAACTTACTCATTCAATAATAACAATGGCCTAATAATTGTAAAGTTCATCAATAACCATAGTTACAATGGATTAAATGTCCACTGTCTTGTAAAACTATCCAGAGAAAACGACAACAAATTTCTAGTATTCAACTCAAAGCACAAATGTAAATTGAAATGTACAGACACAAAAGATACTGCATCCAATCACGTCAATTTCCAATACCAAAGAAACCTGTAAACAACCGCTAGGAAACAAGACAGTACTGAAATTAAAGGGAGCCTGACAGCTGCTCACAGGGCCAGGGCATCTAGTTAAATAACTTACAAAGCAGAGAAGAAAAAGATTCCAAACTGCGACAGAAGTTATCCCCAAGCCAGCAGGCTACTTCTCACATTATGTCTCACTGAAGAGTAAATACTCCAACATAGAGACTGAAGGAAGAAAGGTATCTAAAGGAAATCCAGTTTCCAACAAGCAGAGACCCTATAAGCCAGTAGGAACCCTGAAACTTTATATCAAAATTAAATTAAGTTTCAAGACTTGTTTAGTCTCATTCTTTTTGCCACTGACTCATTACCCTATTGCTAGAAACATGGCTGGCATACCCATAATGACCAACAACAATTTCAATTCAACCAAATAAGTTCCTCAGCATGAGAACATGTACGAGGTCCACAAAAATGCAATCAAGTATCAGTAGAATGGGATTTCACAGCTACAAAAACGGAAAGAAGGTATGAAATACAAGAAACAGTTGGTAAAGATAGTAGCTTATTACCAATCTCTTTCTGTAAGCAATCTCAATAAGTTGGTCAAATGCAACTTGCTCAATCTTCCTGCACGATAAAGTTATAGACTTAGAATATCTAAATCACAACAGTGACACACAAGAAATTAGAAAGTTACAAATGCTGAAGAGATAAGTCAACCACAGAACTAATACTTCAACTTAACGTTGACAAAATAAGATTAGAGGTATAACACCCAAAGCAACAGTCAATGGACGCACCGTCTTTCTGCATCTCTTCCTTTTTGAACAGCTCTACCAATTTTACTCAAGTTCTTCTTCTTCCTCCCAATCTATCAGTCAATTAGTATAAAGAACAGTGATATAAGAAGGAAGAGATCTCAAGGCCAACAAAATGAATTTAATGCAATTAATGAAAAATCATGCTGCAAAATTGGCTTGTAAATATATTAAAGAAATCCATGCAGCACAAACCTGTTGGTGCAAGCCTTTCTTGAGTTCCACAATATCTTGATTTATAGCTTCATCTTCCTCAGCTAAATCAGGCTGCCACAAGGAAAAGAAGTTAAAGCAGTATAATCATGACATGTGTTTGATAATCTTTAATGAAATGAACTATATCAATTAATAATTTAATATAGAAAATAAAAGCCTACCAATATTTCTGGATATAAGCCTATACTTTGCAACTCGAGCAGAAGTCTGTCATCCATACACATCAGCTGATATTGCCCATCAGAAGAAGGAAAACCAGGGACACTTAATTCAACATGTTGCATTTGATCAAATTCATTTGAGCATATTTCACTGTTAAGTGTGATATCAGAAAGAGAAAATTCTTCATCTCCCTGCCAAACTCCAGTGCTTTGTAAAGAACTGGATGTGTTAGGGTACCTAAATGTGTTAGATGCAGCAGCACTCTTATCACAAGATAGTCTGTCCAACATGCAATTCTTCTGAATGTGAACATCCACCTTTGACTCAACTTCAGAATCCATTTTATCCCGATCTTTGGGTTCAAAGTCAATTTGGTTACATGAACCACAATGGGAATCATCACTTGCACTCTGTCGGGACATATTCTTTGCTTCACTAAGATGGTATGATTCTTCAATTTCATCTTCCTCAATTAAAGCAGAAAGAAGTCTTTGGAATAATGGGGTGACCTTGTCCATTTTTTCCTTGTCACTCTTTCTGCTTAAAGTATCAGTCTTAGTTAATTCTTGATCGCAGAAGCTTCCCTGTCTTTCCCCAGAACCATGAGTAGCATCATTGTTTATAACAACACCCTGAGGAAATAAATTTTATAATTAATTGACTCACTCCTAAACCGCTCCATTTCCTACTTTAAATACAGCTGAGGAAAAAAAAAACTAGGTAGCCGCCATTATATTAGTCTTCAAACTAACAAACACGGATCTAAAAATATATTTTTTTTTTTTAAAAAAAAAAATCTTCATTATTGATCTGAGATGAAAGATATGACATTATTAATCTATACTGCCAAATAATTACCAAAAGATCGTGACCAACACCAAACATCTGAGATAAACTCTCATCAAGCTCCTCTGAGAAACTTAGCTGATTCAGTATCCCAAAAATAAAAAAAGCATGTCAGAATCTAATCAGATAATCAATAACTAAATGAGACATCAACCAGTTACCTGTTGCTCCAAGTATGCTGCATCTTCCAAGCTGACAGAAGCAAAAATATACTCCATTTTCTTCCAAAATGGACCAGAACATGCAAGATCTGCAAAAACAGTGCCAGCAAACTACTGAAACAAAAAATTAAACATAGAAAAGCATGCCATTTTGCAAAAAACTAGGAAAGTATTTTGAGAGAAACAATTGTTCAAGATGCATACTGCTGGCATTACGAGCATTATTGGCAGCTTGATATAACTCTTCATGATCGTCATCAGATTCACCTGGACAGTCATATTTCAATATATAGTGTGTGAATAAGTAGAATCACACTGATGTGCATATAGAGAATGACAGAATAAAAAACAAGACTATAAATTATTAAACTTATAATAGCATGAATATGGAAAAATGCATTCCACAAAAGAGAATGAATTATGGGGGAAAAATACATACACACACATATAAAAGCATGAGTGTTCAAACATTATTTAACACATATCCACCAGTCCATACATGTCTGCACAAGGGAAAAAGTAATATCTTGCAAACATAAGGCAGTTGAAGAATTTCAGATGCACCAATACATTGCCATGTACAGGAGATTTAAACAGTTTATATACCTGCATCATGGTGAAATTTTAAAGTTCCGAAACAAACCAAGCCTAATATCATAGACTTAATACTACCTGCAAAATCTGAAGAAACATTGCTAAGCGTCTTGCCTATTCGAGTTAAGACCTTGCGATCCTTCTGCTTTTTGGAAGGAGGGCGACCATATTTTCTGTATTCAATAAAAATGAAGGTCAGACACAACAGTTTTGGCAATTGGGAGGAGGAAGTTTGAATTAGATATATGAAATGAAATCAACATACGTTTTACTCTTATCAATAGGCCTCATGTTTTCTACTGGCTTCATTACTGGTAGATTCTCTGACTTCTCCCTCACTGAAGGAATCCCTGGCCTTATCAAGGATGAACCCCTTCCGTTTCTTCCTTGTCTCTGCACATAATCACCAGATTCATCCATTGGTATTTTATTTTTCCTCATTTGTAATTTGGAACCCTCAGTCTTTTCAGGAGTCAGAGCAAAGTTACTGCTGTTCATTCCTCTTTCTTTTAATTTGTTTTCCCCAGCACCAGATTCTTCACTTTCAGATAACCCAAATGGAGATGAGACATCATCTGTCTGTCTTTTATACTTTTGGTTACCATTATCTACACTGCTTGCCAGTTGAGATCCACTGATCCCTACTGAAGAAGGTCTAACACTAAAATCAGAAGTTGGACAGCCTTCAGGTGAGACCTGAGCTTCAACATTGCGTGAGACAGGGGAAACTACATTAGCTCTTCTTGTGCGTGAGTTTTTATGTGGCCTCTGACCAACCCACTGGGTCATTGGATGTATAGAAGAACCTGTAGATGTAGAAAGCTTGTAATTATCTGTCATACCAACTACTGAGACTTCATGTTAGAATCTGTAGGCTGTTACCAACCTGGAAAAGTTCCCGATGAAGGTTGAACATTAGGCAATTCCAATGCTGTAACTGAACCTGTTCGTGGTGCCCGAGAAATCTTTCCTTTAATCACTGTATTAGGACTGTTGGCTGGGAAATCCTCTTGGGAGTTTGCCCTGATTATATAAATAATCAACATTTAATAATTTCTAGTTGCCCAAAAGAACACATTTGGTAACTTAATAATTTACAGATAACCACCAATACATATAAATAACAAACATGCAAAATGAAAGGGCCAATTTGAAACTTCGTCATCTTGCATCTCACAATATTCTGGCATAACTTCCCTGTTTACTCATTTAGAAACTAGGCTGTAGAAGACTGCTACAAACCTATTGTTTCCTTTTGCTAAAACTCTCTGCTCTGAGGCAGTTGTATTGTCCCTATGAAGAGAGGCACCTTCTTGCTCACCCCCAAGTATGGTACGCACACCTGAATTAGCAGGCTCTGAAGGACCCTCTGACTTATTGATTCCACTAGCTCCATTAAGAGACTTCAATCTGCAACCAGGAAAAGCTTATTAGCGCAAGAGATTTTGTTTTGCTTTTCTATTATTCTCCAACACTTAGAATCATGTAAAACCAATTTACTGTGAGACGAACTCCACAGGGATAAAAGCAATGCCCTTAGTCTTCCAGGCTTTTTAAGGTTAAAAAATTAATTCAGTGCCAAAAGTAATTTTTTTCAGAGGCTGGCAAAGTTTCTAAGAAAATGACTAACCAAAGTCAGAACAGAGAAAGCAATTATACAAAACACCTGCATTAGAAATTTATAATTTTTTTTTCAACTACATCGAATTAACCATGGTACAAAGCAGCCTTCATCTTCCTTATACAAATGACATGTCACTGAAAGTTCACCAGTCACTAAATAGGAAATAGAATGTTCTGAAGGGACATGCATCAGGGCTTTCAGAGACCCCCAAAATAGGGTTTTGATACTATTTCATCCAAATGAAGAAAAACACAAAATACAGTAACCACAAACTCCAGTTCTGCTTAATCAGAAACTAATTAAACCATTTCTTTTCCCTAAACAACACTAACGCTTTGAAATGATTAACAGCAGCACAATAAAGAATGACCAAAAAAATGAAAACAACAACAGTAGTGTCAACATTGTGCCACTTACAACGTCTCTTTAAAATAATAAAATGGCATTACCCATACAGCAGAGAAAGAAAAATAATCAATCTCCATATATCTCGTCAGCAACAAGACCCAGATTGCCTCCAAGTCACTCTTACAAATTACCATGAATTATATGTAATCAGGAAAAATAACACTACCTGAAACCCTGAGCATCATAAAAACGCAATTTCAAATCAGCACCCATCTTTGGAAGAGTGGTTCTTTTCACATCCCTGTCACTAGTCATAACTCTGTTACTGACAGCTCCAACAGACCTTTTTTTCTTTATTTTTTTATCCAACCCTTCACCTCCAGCAAGTAATCTACGAGTCTTCTCTTCAATTCGAACAGAGCTCCCACCAGAAACTAGGGTTCCATCCTTGTCTGTGACCATCTGCTGCCTCACAGTGGTGCCTACAGACTTACCTTCCACCTGGAAAATTTATAAAGGGAATAAAATAATAAAGTAAGAAGACAAAAGGAAATGCATCAATCACTACATTAATCAAAGAGACTAAGGTGGCGTTTGGTACAGTGGAACGGAAAAAGAAAAGGAGTTGGAATTAGAGACTCTATTGTTTGGTACAGTACAATCGGTGGAATGTCTTATTCCAAGATTCAATTATTCCACAAATTCATGGAATAACCCAATCCTTTTAAAATGAGAGGATTTGAGTATTCCTTTTTTTCCATCTATACCCTTCTCATCCATCTTGCTCTCTTGTTTTAGAAGCTGAGCCCCGGTGCTTTGAGCCCCAGTTAATAATAGTATATTAGATGCCCACCTGCACATCTGCCACTGATGTACGAATCCGCTTGTTCATGACAGGATTCGTGGTCTTGGCTTCTGATCTTTGAGGTAGGGTATCATTAGGGTTTCTATGAATCTGGCCACTCATCTTCGTTAAGTTTACTCCACCTCCCCTATCAGTTGATACATCAGTCCTTTGCCGCTTTTTTGAGCTTAACGCCTCCCTATACTTATCCAATTTAAATATGTTCTCCCGAAACCTTTTTGCTCTATCCCTAATTGATATAAAAATACTTTTATCAGGACACAAGCGTGAAAAATTGAATAGAAAAGCACATGTATTTAGTTTACATTTAGAGCATACATTTATATAGCAGACAACTATACTTTCGGAAGTATCCAAAAAAATGTGAGAAAGAACAAGTATCTGGAAAATTGTTAACGAAAAAGCATAGAGAACCAAAAAAATTATCTCATTGTATCATCTCTTCAAAAGATGTCAGCACTCAGCAGCAATGGAACTCATTTATCTTCCTATTACCATCATCTAATAAATCGTGCATCATGAATGACAACTTGGCGTTAGAACTCCAATCCTCGCGATTATACATTGTAAGAAGTGTTACCATTATTTTCACGGTGACAAGCCATTTGTTGCCATTCAGCATTACAAACAGAAATACCAGTACTACAAATTTGTTAGAGGAAATTAAGGTAGAATGGCATGTTCCATACCTGGCTTTTCTGGATGCATCTTGTACACTTTCTTTGAAGTGCTTTAGCTCCCCTGAGGCCACTGGAGCCATAGGTTTAGGATGGGGAACCCCAAAAGAATGGTCTTCAGAAGTACTTCCAAGAGGTACACCTAGAACCCTTCTCAGCTCTCCTGAGCGCGTATATTTTTGATTGCCTAATGTAATCGGATCTAGTGCCAGACACTGGGGCAGTGGTGGCATATCTGATGATGGCACTCCACTGCTGCTGCTTGAATTATTCCCAGAAAACATTAATGTGTCCACCTTATAATAGCTTCCAACACAGATCAACGAACGTCTCTAATTTTCTTTTTACTGAAAATCAAATTGATTCTTTAATTCCCTCGCTGAAATCAAATAAATCAGAACAGAGTTAAAGTGATCTATCCCTGACTCCATTTCGTGGATCAATGTTTAAATATCTGATGGCGACAGCAGCCATAGCAAGAGAGTATAAATGCTAGAGAACAGCTAGATTGAACATACATAAAATGCTCTGGATGATTGTTACTTTCCCGGATCATACATGCAGCGCTAGTTATAATACTACTTATTTAAGAAATGTAGTTGACGAAGCACGAGAAAAAAATTGTAGTGATTTCCAGTTATGTTGAGTACAGATTCTTCTTTCATCCACTTTTTTTCTGGAAGGATTCAACAAGCTTATCATGCCACGAAGACACTATGCCCGAATGTAGACTGATAAAGTTTAAAGTTCCAGATTTGGCAGAACGAAAAATGCTTGCCCAGAAAAAGACGAGTATGACAAAAAAAAAAAAAAAATTCAATAAAAGGACTTAAACTTCCAAAATCCAATAACCTACGACCTGAAAATGAATAAATTTTGCACAATTAACCATAACAAAAATCGTTCTTTTCAAATTAGACGACAAATTTGGGCACCGACGGCGGGAGAGGAAACGTCAGCAAATTTACCCATATAAACTTGTAAGAGAGAATAAATGAGGAAATTATCTGTCCAGAGCTTCAGAATCATCTGAATTAGGATAATTGAGAGAATCAAGTACTTCGAATAACTAGACATTGACGAGTGCAAGATGAAAAACCCTAGGTGAGAAGGTGAAAACTTTGCGAAATTTGAGGATTACTTCAGGTTATTATAAAATTAAAATTGATGACTCGCAACAATTCTACAAGTTAGAGCTGAAGAGTACCTGCAATTCAACGAGATCAAGTGCAGATCAAAGATATGCCAAATTACAAGCTCAAAAATATAAAATAACGCGGGAGAGAGATGGGACTTGTACAATATACATACATATATACTCGCGCGTGTACGTATCTGTACGGTTTAATTGAATCGCGTGTCGACTTACGTAGATGACCACCATCTGACGGATGAGAGTGGGCATTCGATTATAAAAAGAAAAACATTTTTAGCTACGGATAATTTGATACAATTTGAATTTTATGAGAAGAATTTTTAGTGGACTGGGTCCATCAATCCGCCCTCCTCACTGGAGCTTAGATCACCCGTAAGTCCCAGATTTGTACTTGTCACTTTAAAATATTAATACATTTACTTATTATACGGTACGGTATATATTAATAAATATTTTTAACATTTTGTCTTTAATAAATTTATTTTTATTATTTTAAAAGGTTAATAAATCTATTTTTTAATATAATTTTATATTTTTACGGTAAACAAAGTAAAACTTTAAAATTACATATTTATCCAAAATGAATAAATTTTTTACTTACAAAGACATACACAAACATAGTATTCGGTAAATAGAAAATGATTGCTTTTACAAAACAAAATTCTCTTTTAAGAAAGACTTAAAATATTTTTTATCAAAAATAATAATAAAATATTTACTTAGGACACTTTTTTAAGTTGATTAACCACTTTATTAGTAGTAGATGATATCCGAACTCACATACAAGCATAAAAAATCTAGTACACTTATTCAAGTAGATTTGGGTAGGAATATTTTTTAGACATACAAACAGTAAAGGCAAATAAAAGTCCATTCAGATCATTTTTCTGATAAAAAAACAAAAAAGATTGTGAAAGAGCAATAATTTGTTAAAAGAATTAGACGGATTTATTAAAATTTTAAAGTAACAAGAACAATTTTATTAAGAAAGAAGTATCAAGAATATATTTATTAATACTATACATCAGAAGTAAAATATATATATATATATATATATATATATATATATATATATATATATTTTAACGTGACAAACTTGTATTTTTCTTTTAGGTTGCCTTTGGTGCGCAACATCTTTGTCATTGGCGTATCTGGGACTATTTGGATTGAAGCAGATATTATGAAAAGGCGCAACATGTTTATCATCGGATAGGAGCTTGTTATGAAAAGGCATTCACCCAGTAAGGAACTTTTTTAAAAAAAAAAATTATGTTTTACATTACATGCTCGGCCTGCAACATGTTCGATTAGAGGCCTCTTAGATAAGTATTTTAATTCTTCTCAGTTACTGCTTGAGCTTTAGCAATATCTGTGTAGAGCATAGAATTTCAGCTTGACGTGTTGCTTGATCATTTCATACTCCATTTGCTATCACAGTTCATAGATAGATTGGGTAACCATGTTTAACATGTATACTTCAACAAACTTCCCACCTTGCTGCTATTTGAAGTCATAAAGATGAATAAAAAACTCAACTCTCTTTCTTTATTTTTTTTGACTGCGCGCATTAAAAAAAAGGGATGGAGAGCTTCTGTTCCACCTTTTTTGGCTTCCAAATAAATTCCCAATTCATAGCATTTGAAACTAATGTTCTATTCCCTTCAAGCTTTCAGAAAAGAAATGTAATTTACATACATGACATTCTCCTCCCTTCAAGCTTCCAACCAACAAATGTAATTTACATGTTTGACATTATCCTAAAAGAATCTGCTAAAGAAAAACATGTTGGGTAATGAGACAATGACAAATTAAGATGCGGATATAACTGGTTTAGGTCTATACGAAAGATGTTCTTCTCCAAGTAAAAGTGCTCTTAAAACGGACTCGCATAAGCCATTGTAGTATAGAATTAAATGGCCACCATCTGGAACTTCATGATACCGTATCCAAGGAAGCTTCCCTGAAACAAATCTCTGGAGCTGAGAGGGCACAATCTTATCCTCACAACCCTGCCAAATGTGAACTGAACTTCTATTTTGAGTGAATGGATTGCTTAGCTCTAATGGATTGAATTCCCACTTGCCAAAAGCTAGCTTGAAGTCATCGTGCAGTGTATCAAAAACAACTTTTTCCTTTAATTTTTCCTGGAAGCGGAAACATGTCATCATCGTGATGCAGAAGTACCTTGACATAGGAGTTATATTGACATACTGAAAAGGGAATACATTTACCTTGGTAAGCATTGGGAACCCAGGAATTTTCTTTAAGATATCTATATCTCTTTTGTTGAAGAATGCAGGGTTATGTTCTAAAACAGAATGTGAAGGGAGCAATTTTTGAGTCAGCCACCAGTGTAAGAGCCTAGGGGAAAAGTCTGCAAGCCTCAGAGACCACTTAACTAGTTTCCTCCTGTAGTCCTCCTTTATCAGACTCTGAGGAAGGGAATGCCATCGATAATTGATGACCGGGGCTATCATAGCCACACCTTCTAGCCTGCATAGATGCTTTCGAGGTGAAATCAGAATCAAGTGTTCTTACGTTACCAAACTGAACAGAAATTTACATATTTTGAAGCATGTAATTTACCGGTGGGGTATGTACTTCAGGCAACTCCAGATGGCGTATGATCCCATCGAGACTCCAATGACATAAAACTTCGATCCTATTTCTAACTGATCAGCAAGTTCTTGAATATCAGTTGTTTCACATTTCACTGATCTTTTGGGGTTTGGATCACTATCTCCATACCCAGCCCGGTCATAATGCAGAAGATATATACCCATCTCATCTATTAGTTCCTGCATATTCAGTATGAATGTTACCTCATTTGGCAGATTTCAATTATATGGATAACTTGTATGATTCCTTAAGTGGTATTTAACAAAAGATGCTTCCATGGCATTACAGTTTAAGGGATCCTCAAAAGAAATGCAGATATATAGTGATTTGTCTAGTTTTAATTTAATCAAGTCCTATAAGTTTCTGTTTTCAGCGACTGTGCTACTTAGATCTAATCCCCCAATTCCATCATTGATTTGAGATCAACACGAAGAAGCTTTAAAAGGGGATTCAAGTTTTTACTTGGGATGCCAGAAAGTTCATCTCTTTGGAGCTTCCAAGGCCGTGCACTACTATGATCTTGTGTTTTGCTCTCTCCCTGGGGACGCCCACCTCTCTGTAAGCCAGGTACCTTCCATCTTTGAGTCTAATTCTTGGTGAGGTCACAGAGGAAACATCATTGGTACGAGATGGAGGGGGAAGTTTTGGCGCCTGATACGTAGCCACTCCAAGAAGATCCACAAGCAACACCCTGACTGTCTTGCGGACCATCCTGAAGAGAAAAAGGGTTAGACATGTATAGCGCACATGCACTTCTCAGTAAAATGATGACACGGATATCCAGGAAGAAGGGGTATCCGTTACCTGATAGAGATTTATTCTCTGTCTGAGCTTGAGGAATTTCTAAAAGGTTAAGATGATGCTCAATTTGCTGGTTCTCCGCTTTTGGCTTATAGATCTTAGCTACCTTTTCTTTTGGGTATCAATATGGAGGTTGCTTCAATTTGACTGCTTAAAATTGGAGGCTTGGGTTTTTGACTGCTCAAGGGATATCCTCTGAAAGGTTCCATAATTCCACTAGAGAACATCTTTCTTAGCCTTCAGTTGCTACTTGCGATTGGAGTTGGTGCATTTCGACATGTGTTCGATTGTGGCATTTTTCATTTTAGTTAAAACTGGACTAGATTAGCTGAACGGTGTTTTGAAAAAATAGCAAATAACACGTATAATGTTACCCTTCTTTTTACATGAAGATTGTAGAGCTGCTGAAGGAGCTGACCTAGATGTAAGTTAGGGAACATTCGGCATAACAAAATTGTAATTTGCAAGTTTCTACTAGCCGTTTACGTTTCTTCATTTTGATCAGATTAACAATTATTTTGTTTGGTAGGCCATTATGGCTCCGACATTGACATCGCCATTTTCTGGGTATATACCAAGATATAAGAATATTCTTCAAAGTTTCTTGTTGGACTTCCTTCACTGGCACTTTGATTGAAACATTTTGTTTTTCCTTAGTATATGTAGTAGCGAAGAGAAGGCATATCAAATTTAGAACATTCTCTAATGTATTACGTACTTTACACTATCTTACGTGCAAGTCTTTGTAACAATCCATGTATGCAAAGATGATCCATGACTATTCCTCAGGAACAATTTTTTATTTTTGAAATTTTATTTATCTTTATTTTTTTATTTAGACAAGGGCAGGAGTTCCATGAATCTTTGACTCTGTTAATCCAAAACAAAGAGAAACAAGGCCGTTTTCACACCCCTCAAATTTCTTCTTACACACCATTGCCTATTTTTTCAAACTAAACGAGGCGGGTGTGAGAAGAAGAACAGGGGCGAGAAAAGAAATGAGAAGAGCAACAAAAAAACTCAAGTGATCCAAAAATTGGGCCCATTTTGTTCTCTAGTCTGTATGTATAACATGTCAACCAAGGCCTGGTCCACAAGGCCTTACATTGAATATTGGGCTACTTAAGCCCAAACGACCCTGTAACAGCTTTTAAGAAATTATGATAATGAAAGTGCCATTTGATTTCATTGATAAAAATATCTGATCGTGATTTTAAAGAGTTGAGATCGAATTTTGCAAATATGCACACACAAATTTTCTCTTTTTAAACAAAAAAAGGGAAAGGGGAAACTGAAGTCATCAACATCCAGGGCTTTGTCCAAGTCTTCCTTTGGCGCGTTTGAAGGGGAAAGATGAACATCAAAACACGATATAATATCACATTGGCAAATAATACAGGACACAAAGGATCATGAAATTCAGAGCAAAAGTGCTCTTATAACAGCTTCGCATCGATCTGTCTTGAAGATAAGAAAATGACCTCCATCAGAAACCTCGTGATAATGAATCCATCGTAGTTTCTGTGAGATATAACGGTTACACTTATAAAAAATGAGCCTATCTTCATAGCCTTGCCAAATATGGACAGAGCCTTCATTATTAGGGAATGGATTGCTGATGTCCGTAGGACTAAATTCCCACTTTCCGTAACTAGCCATCATGTCTCTGTGTAATGATTCATATTCACCTTGTTGTGTTATCTTCTCCTGAATGATTCATATAGATTAGGATTAGCAATAACATCGTCAGTGCATAAAACAGAATGTCCAATTAACCCATTTTGCCACAATTACTGGGAACTGCAGAAAAATCAATAAAACTACCTCGCCAACACTTGACAAGGTCTTCAAAATTTCCAAGTCATCAGGACTGAAAACTGCCATATTTCCTGCTCTGATACTCAATGAAGTGAACCATTTTTGTGTCATCCACCAATATAATAACCAAGGGGCATAATGTGCAACTCGATATGACCACTGGTCTGGACGTGGTAGCCTCCCAAAGGCCTCTCTTGATAGACGGGCAGGAAAAGAAGGCCACCAATAATTTAGAAATGGAACTACCAAGGATGCTCCTGCCAATCTGCCAGACAATACATGTACGTTTATGAGTTGACAATAGCAATAGCAATAGCACTCACAACATGGAATGGAAAGCTAGCTCAGCTTAGCTTATTATAATTCAGCAATTATCATGCCTATGAGGAATATATTTCAGGCAACTCCAAACAGCATAAGCTCCAATTGACAGTCCAATCACATAAAATCTAGGTCCAATCTGCAATTTGTCAGCTAGTTCTTGAATATCATATGCTTCACTCTTCACTGAACGCGATGGACATGGATCACTTTCTCCATAGCCTGCTCTATCATACAAGAGAAAATATATCCCGAGATCTTCTATCAATTCCTGGATATCACAACACCCAACAAATATTACCATAACAGAAAATTACTCAGTAAACCAGAAACACCTTCAGAAGACTAAATTTAAATTCAAGCATATATAGCTTGTTCATACTTGAGACACTGGCAAACAGACATCCTTGGAACTGTTAAATCCATGAATGACAATGATTTTGTGTTTAGCCTCTTCTTTGGGAACTCCAAATTCCCTGTAGGCCAAATGTCTTCCATCTTTGAGCTTCACTCTTGGTGAAGAGACTGAAGGGCCACCCGGTGATCCACATATTTTAGGACGAGGCGGCTTCAAAGCCTTATAAATACACCCTACGAGACCCACCACCACTGCTGCTCCTATAGGATTAACCATTTCTGGAAAGCTATTGCAGTGCAAACACCACAACAAAGTATTATAATAATTCAAAGATAAAGAGCAGAGCTTAAGACATTTAAGTATATACTGCGACAACTAAAAAAATCCAAGAAAAGAAACAGAGAGAAAAAGCACCGTGATGTTTAGTTGTTCACAATTCCCAATTTTTATATTGATTACTTAATAGAGCCCAGATTCCATTTATTCACCTGAATATATGGCGGTCCGCTAAACCATTATTCCACAAAGTTAAACAAAAGCAGTTCTAAATTTTGTTTCCTAGAAGAAATCCGTCCTAGAAGTAAGATTAAAGAAGCAGCATATACCCTTCGTTAGTCCTAGAAGGTAATCATGAATCATAACCGCAATACCCAGATGCAGCAACTTAAAGAATACCAAATTGAACACAGAAATCTCGATAATGGGTAAAACCTATACAAATCAAACTCAAACTCAGCAAATCACGAAACTAAGATAAACTCGTAAGCAAGACAGTAGAAGACTGTAGAAACATCTGATAATCAAAGAAGAGCAACCCGTAGGCTGTAGAAAGCAGAAAGGGAATGCCTTTGGTTCTCACTTAGCTGATACTCCTAAAGCCCTCTATTACAGTATACCAGGAAACGTAGACCACAGAGTGAGCGGAAAAACACAAGAGATTCCCTTCTTTTTTTTTTAAAGGGAAAAGGCAAAGCATAGTTACTTGTAGTAACTCGTGGGACGACCGACCTCCTGCGGCTAATGTGTCATTCTATAATTTATGCTTGTCGTCGTTTTACAGTTCTCTGTTTTTTTTTTGTCCAAAAATAGAAATTGAAGAAATGAACAAAAATTATCGAGTTAATGTGTACTGTTTAGGAGTTTCTTCCTTCCGCCGTTTGACTGACAGCTTTGCTTCTGGATTCTGGAAAATGACGATAATGCCATTTGCCTTAGAATCTCAGTCCTCGTCAGAGGGGAGAGGAGCACCAGGTGTGAGGAAAAAATAAATAAACGAGAGATTTAGAAGTTAAAAATACAGCATATTTCCCACCTTAAAGACAGAAAGATCCAAGATTTTTCTATCTTCTAAGAGTTTCAACGAAATTAATATACAACACGGTTTGTACATTGCTGCCTTAACAACGAAAATAACCGGACACTTACAAAAGAAATACAAAATTTCGTATTCATCTAACAATGCAAGATGACGCTACAACACATCCAAACTAGCTACCAATGATCTTTGCAGGAACAACAACCATTTTCAAAATGATGAAAACGGTTTTGATCTCTGATGATAATACAGCGGTTGTAGATTTTAGAAACCAGCTTCATAAATGAGTGACAATCACAACATATTCTTAAGTTTTTCACTATATGAATGGGAACGCCAGGGGAATGGGGGATATTCGTCAGTCCAAAAGCAAGAGCCATCTTCTCACTATGAAGAGCGAGTTGGCTTTCTTTCTCATCGTCTTCAATCTCTAGAAGAACTTGATCGAGGTCAGGCGTATATCCTTCCAACTTCAACTTAGAGACTAGTTCCTTGGTCTTAGAGATAACGTCTCCATTGATCCCCACATCCATTGCCTTCCCCACGAGAAACTCATGGACTTTCCCATTTACAAGAATGGAGCTGCATCCGGGAATTTTTCTTACTCCCCTCTTTTTCATCAGTGATCTTACTTCAGCTACATCATCCCACCTTCCCACTATTGCATAGATATTTGAGAGAAGAACATAACAACTTGAATCGTCTGGAGCCAACTCTATAGCTCGCGATGCAGCATATTCCCCAATTACAATGTTATTATGCTTTGCGCTGGCACTTAGAATGGCTTTCCAAATTAAAACATCAGGATCCAGATGCATATTACAGATAACCCCAAGTGCCTCTTCCAAATGACCTGCTCTACCTAAAAGATCAACTATGCATCCATAGTGTTGAATCTTAGGAACTATCTTGTACTTCGCCTGCATGATTTCAAAATAAAACCGTCCCTCATCCACTAGAACTCCATGGTTGCAAGCCTTCAAAAGCCCTAAGAATGTGATAGAATCAGGCTTAAGTTCTGCCTTTTCCATGTCCTGGAAAAGCTTGATAGCTTCATGACCAAGCCCATGGATAGCGAGGCCGGTGATCATAGAATTCCAATCCCCAAGACTTCTCTGGTGAGAAAAGCTTCTAAATATACGGTAGGCATTTTCTATTTGGCCACATTTAGCATACATGTCTGTGAGCGCTGATCCAATAAAACTAGACCTATGGTTTATCTTATTGGTGGCTATGTAAGTATGAATCCATTTTCCTTCCTCAACAAAACCCAGGTCAGCAATGGCTGAAAGAACACTAACAATAGCAGGGGCATCCGGTTGAATCCCCAGAGATAACATTTCTCTGAATAAACCCAACCCTTTCCTTGGGTGATGGTTAAGAACATACGCTGAAATCATTGTGGTCCAAGTAACTATATCCCTAACACTCATCATCATAAAAATCTTCTCAGCCAACTCACACTTCCCGTGCTTTCCACACCCATAAATCATTGCATTACACGAAACCAGGTCTCTTTCAGGCATTTCATCAAAAAGTTCACATGCCAACTCAATCTCTCCCGCCCTCAAATAACCCATAATTAAGGAATTCCAAGAAATGAAGTCTCTCACAGGCATATTATCGAACACCCATCTTGCAAGGTCAATCTCACCAAGCTCCAAGAACATTCGGACCACAGAATTCGTCACAAAAGGGTCAAACCATAGATGGGTTTTCAATATTTGGCCAAGAATTTGCTGCCCTTCCTTGAGTGCGTAGGATCTACCACAAGCTTTGAGCACAGAAGGAACTCAGTATTCAACTTCCCAAAATTCTTCCAAGCAAATAAGCATCCGGGAATAAAGAACTACAGCTTGAAACGGATTTGAACTTTTAGAGAAATCCCTAATTAGAGCGTGGAAAAAGGAGGAAGTGGGGTTTTGAATCCGAAGAAAAATCAACAAGGCATATTCTAGCCCGCCAGGGAGACCAGAGCGAGTGCAAACAGAGATTAACTTACCGACAGACAATGTATGATTGACGAGGTTTGTTTTGATGAAATAAGCATGAATTTGACGAACTTGGGACAAGGTTCTGTATTTCTCTAACGACAACATAGAGGTTGGGTTTGCAAGAACTGAAACAGAACCTGATGTGCTTATCATGGTGACGATCTTTCCCGCTGCAATTCTAACAGTCACGTTATTATTATATTACTTGTGCTTGTTTTTGTTTACCCAACGATAAACGATTTTCATTGAAAGTTCAAACATCGCCGCAAAAAATGTAAAACTAAAAATGAACTTAAAATTGCAATGAAATAACAAAGTTGTCCTGTTAGTTATTCAACATGCATGCAGAATTATATTGTTTTTCTTTTTCCTTTTTGTACATATCAATTCTTGTATATGTAAGGCTAAGGAGGAAAATTGCTCTATTCAAATTTGATTTATTTCTAGACTTTTCTTTTTTATTAGATATTTATTTGTAGACTTTATTCTATTCAAAGAGTATTGAGGTGTCAATTTATGACAGATTTATTATATATCATATGGTGGATCACTTAATAACTGTCTATTTGTTTTATCATTTTATTTTCTTTAAAAAAAAAAAAAAGGGTACGAGTGCACACATGGGACACTCAAACACAAAAATAATAATATATAATACAACTTTAACATTAGAAGTTTTCTATATAGGCTTGTGCATAAATTATGATGTTCATGATAATGTTGAACCGAAAAGAGTTGAGTTATCATCCAGTGAGTAAATTAGCATATAAAAATTGTGTTGGCTTAATAAGATTTTTGGATTCCAGTTATAAGAATTTAATTATATTAAAATTTAATTAAAAAAATTATTTTTTTAATAATTTTATTAGACTTAAATATATAATATATGATGTATTAAATATCAAATAATTTTTACTAGAAAAGGATTGACTATATTTTTTTTTTTTGGTTGAATATAATGCATTTATTAGAGCAAACCCCTTACACATATTCTTTTGTATTTAAGAGGGAAAAGTACGTTATTCCTACCAAGAAAATATGGAAGAAATTGATGTTGCTGGTAATATTTCCTCCCCGGCCCTTTTGTGATGTGATGTTGTTGATAAATGATAATGGTGAAAAGTCGTTAACAGAATTTATCTGAAATATTTTAACATTTTGATGACCATCATCGATTTATAGAATAAATTCCTTGAAAGCTCATGGCCCTATCCAGTGCTTTTGAGATGAATAAGGGGTTGGGGTAAAGAAGACAAACAAAACTTTCTATATTCAATATGTGGGAAGAGAATAGTTGCGTATGGAATTATAACCCCAATAGCAGCTCCTCCATTATTTTAGACCACTTCGACAATAACATATACCTGTGGTCGAATTAAGCTTGATTGACAGTATTCGATCAGTACTTCACCACCGCCAACACATCCATAACATAAATGAATTAACTTCATTCACAATAAATAATGCATATTATATTATAATATATGAGGAGAAGAAGTGTGAAAAGAATTTTTAGTAATTTACACAAGACAGTGTATATAATGCAGAAAGATAAAGGTGCACGCATGGTAGTAATTTTTAATGTGCAGATTATTTAGAACATTCTTGCCATTATCAAAAGGAGGAACTAAAGTGCTCATAAATTTGCTAAGCATACTGCAAAGAAAGAGATTGCCCTACAATATTCTTGTAACTCTCCCTAGTTGGCTTCGCCTGCACTTGATTGCTGACAGTTCTTCATCGTCGTTTGTTAGTCTTTTGCTTTTGTACCAAAAAAAATCTTGAAAAATTGAATTATCGCACAGGACAACGCTTATATACCCTATCTTTGACCATAAATGAGAATTAATGCTATTAAAATTTCTATAGTAGCTCCATATATAATAAATCATGTTAATATATTAACCATTATTTTCAATTTCTTTTATTTTTCGCTGTGGGAAAATATATATATGAACCCAATACGTACTGATGCCCTTGTTCTTGTTTCTGCAATTTTCCCTGGCCCCCTTGTGAATGCTGACTCTTCTTGTTTGCAATAATAATTGTCGATTTTTTTCTTAGAAGAGCAGTGTCACCAACATTATAGTTTAAGTTAAGATGCCGAAACAAATTTGAAACTGAGCCAACCATGAGACGTGATTCCTATCAGGTAGGCCCTTAATTTTAGCTGACATTCAACCAGCTTACAGTCAAATGCTTGTTCAGATACAAAACCAAGGAGGAAAGAAGAGAGAAAAAAAAAAAAAAATTGAAAACTGATAATGTATCAATGTTTGCATAAAGTCTAAATTCATTCAAATTTAACAAGGCCATGATACAATAGGATATATGATTCTTCTATCAATATATATATGTATGTATATGATAGGATGATTCCACCAAGATAGTGATAATTGATGACTATGTTTGATAATAAAATGTAAATAATTAATGCATGAACAAGCTAGCTAGGTTCTCCCCCTATATGTGTAGGGTATGCATTGCCTTTTAAGAAGATCATTAATGAATAACTTCTAATTTTTTGGTGGCTTCCATGTAAGAATACTGCAACAACAAAAGAGAATGCAATGCTATAAAGAGAAGAAAGAGATGCTACAGAAAGCAAAATTTGAAAAGATGTTTGAGGAAGTGATTATAGCATAATTATCGGATCAAAAGGGAGAATATATATGAATATATACTCTAATTTATCAGAGGGACAATAAATTCAAAGTATTGGGCTAGCTTCCTGATATATATTCACTCTCCCCCACTGCTATTTCAGGATTAAAATTAATCCTGAAATGACCTCAAACCACTACCACTTAATTTTTGATTATGGCATTTTGTGGGTGGAGTACCTTTATACCCAAACTCTTCTTAAATTAGCCTTATAATTGGCAACTTAACCCTTGAGTAGTTTATTAGGGAAGGTTCTGTAACACCCTCGGCTGGAATTTCACCTTTTTATGCCCTTAATGAAAAAGACCCACAATCTTTTCCCAGCCTGAGAATGCCTTAATTAATGCTCCAAATTCTCCTTGTCTTTTCCCAACCTGAGAATGTCGACTAAATTAATTTTCAGTTTCACAAATATCTCAGCTATTCTTACATATATAACATTCAAGATTCACCAATCTTTAGAGACCATTAAACTTTCTCTCAGTTATTTTGTAATTAATTTATAGTATAACCCGCAAGACTATAGTACTTGGTTGGAAAACAACTCTGGGAATTCTATATCCATCATTAAATGGGAAATAGACACGTCGACATTGCTCAGTTTGTTATAATTCTAGTAAACTTATACTGTTTTGTTTTTGTCCTTTCGATTTGAGGACTCATCTCTTGGCATAGTGAACTCTTAAAAGTACTTGAAAAACAGGTACAGACAGAATAAAGGATCGATGCATATATATATATATATATAGTCTGCATAATTATAAGAAACCAAATAATTGAACTGACCTCTTCTCTTTTTCCCTAAAGTTGCTTAATCATTTAAAACAAATATCCAATAGTGAAATGCGTACGGTGAATATATACTCCAAAAGGGAGGTGAAGGTCAATATTTTAGTCCTATGTGTAATTATTGCTCAAGTGAAGGGATCAAGATCTGAGTAATCGTAAGGTTTCCTTTGTGGTTGATTAAATATAAATGAACTCAAGCTTCTTTTTTTTTTTATAATGTTCCTCTTTTTCAACTTTCTTTTTTCTTTTTTATTTATTTTTTATTCTAAAATCCTCGCTGCTTCCCATTTCTCCCATGAATCCTGAGCAGTTTGAAGGGGCTTCTCTCAACCCTATAAATATAGGGTTTTCGTTCCATATTCATCACACAAACTTGAAAAGAAACAAATTTGAAGCTATTTGCACATACCCACTTCCCAAATTAATCCTTTCTCTTTCTATATATCTTCATAACCTTTGATGGCTATAATATCAGATCCTCTTGCTATTGGAAGGGTGATTGGAGATGTTGTTGATTATTTCACTCCATCGGTGAAAATGAGTGTCACTTACAACTCCAACAGGCAGATCTTTAACGGTCATGAGCTTTTCCCTTCTGCAGTAACCACTAAACCTAAGGTTCATATTCATGGAGGAGACATGAGATCTTTCTTCACTCTTGTGCGTACTACTACTACTTAATTGATTCTACTTTCCCTTTCCTGCTTCTATTTTTCATATCTCATTTTCCTCTTCTGCCATCATAAATTTCCCACGAATGTCTGTTTTCTAGGTCATGACAGATCCAGATGTTCCTGGCCCTAGTGATCCATACTTGAGGGAGCATTTGCACTGGTACGTACGAACAGATAATTAACCAATAAAGTATTTTCTGCATATGTACCGGCAATCATAATTATGATTTCCAACATCATTAATTATGCTGCGCAATATTGTTTATGTATTGCAATTGCCACTATAATTGTGTTCAGGTACAAATATGGTACACATCAGCTATGATCTTTTCCAATAGTATTTTCCCACAGTTATTGTAACAGATCGACGGTTTCCTTAACTGCAATTGCAGATTAAAATTGATTATGTGGGTGTCTTGTCAATTAGTTACCAAACATGTTTAGATCGATGTGTTTGATAAATATGTTCTTCACCATAAGCATACAGAGAGAGGGGAGTTAAGTGTTCATAATTTCCTTTTTCTTGGGAAAAGGGCAAAGCCGTCAGAAAATAAGAGTGTGGAAGCAATTAAATAATGTCATAGAGATATATATATATATATATATATATATATATATATATAATGATTGAGGCCTCTGTCTCTGATCCACTAATTAAAAGAATCCATTTGGTCGTTTATTCACAGGATAGTAACAGACATCCCAGGCACAACGGATGCGTCATTTGGTAAGTTTGTGCCTTTTGCTCAGATTTAACATATGTCGGAAGAGAGGCTCTCTCGTATTATTATTATTTTTTCCTTGTTTATAATAATTTTAATTGAAGTATATTATTGATGAACAGGTAAGGAGGTGGTGAGCTACGAAATGCCACGACCCAACATAGGGATCCACAGGTTTGTGTTCATTCTATACAAGCAGAAGCGCAGGCAGACAGTGATGAAAATACCTACTTCAATGGACTGCTTTGACACTAGAAAATTTGCTGCTGAAAATGACCTTGGAAATCCTGTTGCTGCTGTCTTCTTCAATGCCCAAAGGGAAACAGCTGCTAGAAGACGTTGAAGCTTAATTATTTGAACCAAAAACTAGTCCAATCAATATGTAATGTGTTAATATCTAATTATGCATGGTAGCCAAAATAATGTTAATTAGGGTCTCTTCTGTTTGGTTGAAGTTGCCAACCTTCGAGAGCAACTTTGATCAAGTGCCTCTTATCTATTGTTGCAGTGTTATGAATTTGATGGTTTTAGTTGTATCAAAGTTGTTGAGTTTGAATTAAAACTCAAAGCATGTTGTTTTCTATGTTAATTAGTAAGTAAGAATATTAAACAGATACAAGATACATGTAATCATGATCCATGAATCATAAAAGTAAAATTTTATGTGTAAAATTCTGAACACGTTAATTGAATATGCTCATATTCTAAAAATATATATATATCCATTTTAAAGCTTTTTTAAAAAAAAAATATATATATATATATATAGAATTTTTTATTTTTTTTGTTAATACGAGAAAAAGAAAAAAAAATACACCTTAAGAAAAGCAATAGACAACTTATATTCCCTAGAAATATATACCAGAATAAGAGAGTGATTTGCAAGAGGT
Organism: Bauhinia variegata; assembly: GCA_022379115.2. NCBI lineage: Eukaryota > Viridiplantae > Streptophyta > Magnoliopsida > Fabales > Fabaceae > Bauhinia > Bauhinia variegata. The sequence continues at coordinate 18,711,770 of CM039432.1, forward strand.
TGTTAATCTTCCAGACATACCTACTTACCCTCTAACTCTTCTATTTCAATTCAAGCTATACAGTTTGCGCTTTAATTACTTCTTAGACTTTGTTCATGAAACATACTATTTTGTTTTGATATAAGTTTCTATATATATTACATCTTTTTATTGATGACACTACGAAAAACTTACCATGATAGCTTTAGAAACCTTAAAATTCACTTGGATTCCTGGATCAGTTCTTATACTCAAACATATAACAATATTATAGGTGTAAAAAAAACAAAAAAAGAAATTCATATCCCAACAAACATTGTAATTACAAATATAACACATATAATGGTCTCAAATAATAGATGATAGTATAAACGATTGCTTTTATCTAATTGGTGCTAAAAAATTGCAAGGATTATATGCGGCCATAGAGGGGACAATTCTCATGGATCATTTAAGTCGGGTGTCCTTGTAGTTTTTCTGTTTTATTCTTGATTGTACTTAGCTACTAGGTATCCAATATCGAGGGATTTGATAGTACGCATGCAAGAAGTTAGAAGTTCAAATGTCTTGGACTAAATCCAAAAAGTAAATAATTTAGGAAGAATCATTATATTCTAATATATATATATATATATTGGTAAGATTAATGTATGTGTGTGTGTGTATATATATATATATATCCTGAAATCAGTTATGTATTTTGATATTAAATACTTTCATATTTTAGAATACATTCTTTTATAATAATAGACACAGAAGGAATTGAATTATCATTATTAATTAAGAAAAAAATTGAGTTTATTTACTTCTAATCTCCCTGACTTCACTCTAAGGTCTCCTTTCAAAGACGATTTCTGAGTAAGTAAGTATTTCTTCCTTCATACTACGTAACGATTGCCCGCCCAAATTTAAATCCGAGCTTGCTCTCTGAATAATTTACTAGAGTTCTATAAGCCAAAGGATCCTTGAGAGAAATATCATATTTTTGTGAATTAAGTTTAGGCGAAGAGAGGTTATCCCATGAAAAATATAAACGATAAATCTTAAATAGTTATATCACTCATGAACGGTTAAATTTTTTAATTGAAAATCATGTATTAATTGTGATGAAAAGAGGAGAAAAATAAAATTTGTTCAAAGGTTGTCATTAATTTTCTTTCTTTTTTTTAAGTTTCGGTGTGAAAAATAGAGGATATCAAAACACACCAGTATATACGGTGTGTTATGAAATTTTGATATAAATTAAACTATTACAAAAATTAATTTTATATCAAGATTTAAGATTTATCCATTCACATTTTCAAGACAACTTAAACTTTATATTTTTCTTACGATAATGAACCTCACAAAAAATAAATAAGAGGCATAATTTTACATGGTAATTATTTTTTTTTATAGAAAATGTTTTTTTAGGTTAAAATCATTTAAGTTATTTTTTTTTGTAAATAACTTTATTAGGGGGCGACGAGTGATTCCAAAGCTTGTTCGGCCATTGCGACTCTGAGATATGAGAGGTTAGGTATGCAGATGTGCTGTTTTAAGTCACAGTTGACAGCCTAAAATGCTTAGGCGTCACAGCTAGAATTTTACCTATATAAAGAGTTAACCTTTATTAGGCCACTAGCATTAATGTTGACGAAACAGTGTGAGATCTGAACTTTGTAACTGCGCAGCATGGGCTTGCTAGCTGACAAAACTAGAAAGAAAGCTAAACATATTAGTTTCCAATATCATCCAAACAGAAACAGTCTGAAGAAACAGCGATGGGATGGATACTGCTACTGCTACTGCTACTGCATGCATTATTTCTCATAAGCAGAGAGCAATGTTCTTAATCGCTGTGTAGTCTCAAATGCAGGCGTGCAGCTACTCTAAGACTAAAGGTAATTGTGATTCTCTGGCAAGAATTTGGCTAATTAAACTTGAACTGCCTGCAACTGGAACACTGATACTGATACTGATACGTTGGCATCTCAATGCAGCCAAGTTATTTTCTTTGATCTGATTTTTTGACTTTTGCTCGGAAGAGAATAGTAAATTAGATATTGCGAATTAACGAGTAGTATACCCATGACTATTGACCCAATATTTTTTATGTATTAAATAAGGAACTTAATTTTATTTTTCTTTCTTAAAGAGCTATATGCATGGTTATTTCCACAAGGGGGGTGAAGTAAAAACAGTATATCGGAATGCATGATCGATTAATTAACCCTTTCCCATTTCTCTTTCATTATTTTTTTTTCCTTTTTAATATCTACTGTAGACGATGAACAATTGGGAATGTGAATCTAAGAATATTTTATATCTTTACTTCTTTTTCTTTTTTCTTTTTTTATCATGAGTTCATTTTCACTCAAAAATGAAATCTGGGTTGTTCATCTGTATCCTTTTTTATTTGGGTATCTAGCAAGGTTTCTTTTTATTATAACACTATAAAAAGTTTAACCAAGATCACTACTTTGAGGCGATTTTTAGATTATGTTGGAATAGATGTACACTCTAAGCGTGTTTGGTTTGTTATTTCAATTAATTTTAATATATTTAATTAATTTAAAATTTTCTTTGATTATTATAAAAATATTTAATAAATAAATTTATTTCACAAATTTATAATATTTTTTTAATATTACTTTAAGCAGTGTATCAACTTATAATATTTTATTCCTTTTATCTTTAGCCTTTTTTTTTTAATATTTTAATATTCTCTTCTCTCTCTTTCATCTATCTTATCTTTCTGTAATTTGTTTTTTTATACCTTTCATTTATTTATTTTTACATTTTATACATTATTTGTAATATTTAATTTTTTATATAAAAATTATATCAATATATCATCTTATATAATTTTATATATATCAACTAATTAAATATTTAATTTTATTAAATACTTATAATTCAATACATTAACTTAATCATTTTTAGTTAAAAATTAATATTTTAATTTTAATTAATTTATCAACTATTTTTACTAAACAGGAGGCAAATGAAAATAGTCAATGTGCGAAATGACATGTATTATTGGCAATCTCAGTCAATAGTTTTAAAGTTTTGTGTTTTTTTTTTTTTTTTTTTTTTTTTTTTTTTTTTTTTTTTTTTTTTCCGAGAGAGTAATAATTATGTATATCTACTCATATGTTATCACATATAATATTCTCCGGTAAATATTCTTTTATATTATTGATGTTGTTAGAAATTAAAATTAATTTTTTTTACAATTATTATAATTATGTAATTACTTATAGATGATTTGTTAAAATTATAAAATTAGCAATAGATTGGATGAGCTATAATGGATTAGACGATTGAAGCGATAAGAAGAAATATCAATCCGTAAAAATTGATAGTTTCTGAACGAGATTGATATTAGTATGTCCAATATAAATATATATCAGAAGTTGACTGAGATTCGACATGCTAATGATTAAGTCCCGATATATATTAGCATCAGGCCAGTTATTGATGGACAGTGAGATTTCTAAAGTTGATTAAGATACGATAAGATAAGAGGGATTCATCTTAAATCTTTTAATAAATCTTTACTTTGAAAATCAAAAATATATAATGATTTGGGATGGACGGAGTAGTCAGAAATGATATGATACGGTGAGGAAGAATATATTGGAAGGCGGAGAAGTAGAACGACAATAGTTGTCGTCAAGGCGTACAGAAGAAGATCAGTGGTATATCTATCAGACATTGCTGTGTGTTCATGTTTGTATCCACATCCATACAAGTAGCCGCTACTTAATAGTTATGATTAGCTCGTTTCGTCACCACCATCATCACGCACCACTGCAGCCTAGTCTAATACTCAGAAACTCTAATATATATTATATCTACAATTGAATTGATGATTGGTGACTGAATATACACGGCTGCGTTTGGATTATTAATATATACACCGTTGAATATATGTGACCTGACCAGTCACATCCACACAGCTAGGGCTATCTCTCTCCAATTCCTTCATTTCTGGTATTCACGACACATCTTCTTAATTGCCAGTTGTGCGTTGTCGAAACCTAATTGCATGCCATGCCTCTCACTTTTTCAACCGAATTGATTAAAAGAACAGAAACTAGGATCTACCATAATATAAATTTACATAGTTAGTAACTTTTAAGTTATCTTTTAATTTATATGATATTAACATATCATCATTGTTATTTTAAATTTCTACATAAGATTCCATTTATTTTTCATTAAAATCGACAAAACTCCCTTCTTTATTTTTTCTTTTTCTAAACAAAACACTGCCACAAAAATATGCAATGCCGGAATTAAAAAGAGATGCTGTTATCCACTTGTTTGCTTTTCGTGACATTATTATTTCCGGGGTGTGTTTCCTGAGGAGCATAGATGAAAAAAAGAAAAAGAAAAGAATCATATGTTGTTATTGTCTTAATTTTCTCGATGAGTTTGATACACAGATGTCAAACCTAATTTGTTTGTTTCTTAGATAAACTCTTTGATGATATATATTGGATTTCTATAACATAATCATATTCCAGCTTGTCTAACAGAACGGCGCGTCTCACGGAGGTAGGGGCCAACTATCAAGAAAATGATGATGTAGAGGCATGTTAAATCCAGGAGCTCTCGCGTCGCGAATCTGCCTATCAAAGCCTAATCTATTCCTAGGATTGAAAAAGATACATAAGTGGCCATTATCCTTGTATTTTTTAATTTTATTAGCTGATTATGGACGAGCATCCTTAGATTCCTTAAACTAAAATAAATCTAATTTAGGACAACAATAATCAACCCATTTTTTTTTTCTTTTCCTTTTTGGGTTGATAGAATTTATTAGTCATTCCTGAAAAGAGAGGGTTCCAATGGAATTTTACCACTTCTATTCGTGTCCAAGTTCAGTAAGCCCAAATCGAGAACTTACGCCGTTTTTTCCTTAAAGCACAAAACGAGCTATCTTTTGCGTAGAGTGAGTACACAACACAACGGCAAATGACTATCTTTCACTGTTGAACTAAAGGTGGCCTGTGAGAACGCTGAGCTAAACAATGACGCAAGTGTGAGATGGCTATTTCTTTTCACACCCCTAACCTTTTGGGAAGGGATGGCTACCCAATAAATTGGGGGTCTCAGCCCAACTATGAGTTACACTTTTCAATATCTCCTAATAGACACTTTCCATATTTTTTAAAAAAAATAAATAAATTAAATATACTGTAAATTCTTATAGTTTGACACAATTTCTAACCAAGTCTTTACAGTTATTTTTCCTCTTTTGAAGTCCTCATACTTGCAAATTTTTTTTTTTAATTGAGTCCCTACTATTATTTTTAGTATTTTTAATTATAACACCCTTAATTTAATACTAATGACATATTTATGTGTCAATAAAAAAAATAAAAACTTAAATGGCACCGGAATATCACAAAAGTTGCCACTTCATTATTTTTCTTCTTGTTCCCTCATAGGCAATAATGCACGACTGTGAATCTGTGATGAACATGAGGACCAAAGATATTGGCTTCCATGGATGTAAGTTGATAAGATTAAAACGTTTTCTCATGCCAGGCCATTAAAGTTTACCTTAATTGGCATGATAACGGTTTCCATGGATGGTGGACGGATATCAAATGACTATTGCACATGATACTAACATAATAAAGAAACATTAATTAAACTAATCAAGATTTCAATTTGTTTCACCAACATTGTGCTATCCCTCGTTAGAGAGTTTGTCAATTTTCTTTTTTAAAGCATAAAAGTTTAAGGTGAGCGGGAGTTACTCTATTTTAAAAATAGGACATATTATAAATAATATTTAGTATTTACATATTGTCTACTACTAGAGACAATTTGTTTTAGTGAATTTAAATTTTAGGTTTTAGAATCAAAACAATTCAATCACAATCACCAGTTAAACCAACTTTGTTCGCAAGTTTATAAAAAATTTAAATGTAACTTGATTGATTGTATTTTATTATTAATAGTGTTTAGAGTTTAAGACATAATATATATGGTATGACTAAAGGGGCTAGCTCAGGTAATAGAAAAATAAGCACGCATCATGTGGTCCCATGTCTTAGTTGTAGAATAAGAGCACAACTTGGTGGATGTCTCTCTTGATAAAAGGAGACTCAGATGTGTGGAATTCCGCAGTTGAAGTCAGATCCAGTTTCACATTAATTGAAGTGTCTAGCTAGGATAGGACTAAACAATTACTTGATGAAAGATTTGAAGTATAGGTGTTGTTTGGAATTCATGTTCACTATATGGAAATTAAAGCAAGCAATAGAGGCCAACACACTAAAGACCAAATAAAAAGCCTTTCAGCTTTTGGGTCTTTCCCGTTGAAAATACTGAAAATAGTTGATTCTCTGGTTGGTATTCTCCCATGTATTCATCACAACGGCTCAAAACTGCCATTTAATTTGAGAAATTAAGAGAGAGGTCAAGGTCAATTGGGCAGCCACAACCACAACACACAAATGAAAGCAAATGCTGTAATAGAGATAAGAAACTGCTACCTTGACCAAGTAAACATCAATGCATGATGATGATGATCAATATATTTTCATTAAGTAAGTCATTAAGTTAGACCATCTCGCTAATTGCTGTTTTGGAATGTCTTACAAGTATGCCACTAAAGTCCCTCTCCTAGCTACCACCGAGATGTAAGCTCATCATGTCAACTTCGACTACCTTCCAACATCTAACTTTTTCTCTTAATTAATTGCACTAACCTAAACCATTCTTTATTTTCTAATTAGGCTTGCTATTCAAAAAGAATTACTCCATAATTCACAAAAAAAAAAAAAAGTTTGGATAAATTAGTTCTAATGACTCACCAAAGTTAGAAGTAGACCCCAAAACTTAAACATTCCAAAATAACATCCTCACGGTTTTATATTTGTACACACACACATATATATATATATATATAATCAGCTAAGTCAGCAACTTTCATTTCATTTCATAAATATAGATGTAAACTCTAGACAAAAAAATGGAGGAGACGAAGAATATGATCTATGAAAATGACTGATATATAAATTCAACACGGGAGAAACAATTATGGGTATGACTATAGGGGCTGCCTTAGGCTTAGGTAATCCCAACTAAGCACTTCACCAGACATGTGTATCAGTTGGCTAGCTAGCTGGTTTAATTTTCACCCAAGTGAGATAAAAAAAAAAAATGCGCAAATCACATTCCTGCTGGATTTGATGGACCCTTGAAAATATAGAATCAAGTTAATGATGACGAGAAGAAGCTAAAACACCTAATTTGATTTAATAATATATAATTAATTCTTAATTAATTATATATGATCCTTTCATCAACGTTCAAAACTTTATAAAGTCCAGGCAACACACTAATTAATTGTCCTATTCTTTTCCCTTTATCAGCTCCACCAAGACTCCTTCCTTCAATTACGGACAACTTTTTTGAGTCCACCAGAAAACGTGTTTCTACTGATCAAGGAGAAAGAAGGAAATAAATTTGTTCTACAAAAATATTAATTCGGGAAAATATATATTCTTTGAGTTTGTGAAGAAACCTTCTTTTTCTAGAAATTTTTAAGAAGTAAAACTCTTGATTATATAAGAATATGATCGCGTTTCCAAAGTGGGGTGTTCAATATTTTCGGCTAAGCAATGACCCTGATAGATTCATGTATATATGGGCACCTTGGTGACTCGGAACAAGCAATAAGAAATTAAAAAACAAATTAATTAACTTCAAAAAGTGAAAGCATACCTTTTTTAACATATATATATATATATATATATAAAAGTTAAGAAGAAGCATCCATTTTCTCCTCAGAAAATGATAATTTTTGAATGATTAATATTTTACATTATATATACAGTCAAATTAAATTCTGAGAAAGAGAGGTAGGTAGCTAAAATAGTTTTATTTTGTTTTAGTGCTGTGGTTCATGGATATCCACTGTAGCAGTCTCACTGATGAAAGCTCCTTTTTTCTTTTTCACTCTTATTACAAAGCTTTCAATGGTAGTTCTTATCAAATTAAGCAATGGCAAAAATGAGAATTCTCAAGTCCAAAGACAAACTCACATGCTTCAGAGAAGACTATCTCTCTAGGTTTTTCCTCTACGAATGTTGTCTTTAGAAATAGAGGAAAGACATAAAAGTGTACGAGCGCCAATATCCACATATTCAAGATTGACAGAATTTTCCTTTCTTAAAAAAACAAAAAAAAGAAAAGCTTTTCTTTCGTTAAATCAGAATCTGCAAAAGTTTGTCTACCATTAGCCCTACTCTAGATAAACTAAATTTCCAAAAGGTGACAAATGATTCAAAATAAGGGTTGTTGTCACGGGAGGGTGTCTCATGTCATGATCCTCTCAATCTCAGGGTGATGGCTATGAAAAAGAGATCTCAAGTAATGCTCATATATGGCAAAAGATTAGAAGGGCAAACCTACCACTCTAGCTATATGCTCAGTATGTATTGTACTTGTAGCTAACGAAACCTTTCACAATTGTCAAAATCTTCAATTTAAACCATGGAAAATTTCTTAACAGAGGACAAATAGATATGACTCTTAATTTGATTTCTTTCCCCACAATTAATGATAGTTACATGCATATTCATTCAAAGGACTGAAAATGGGAAATAGACTATATATATGCTTATATATATATATTCTTTTCTCTTATGGAACAACTATTAGAAATGCATGCGTATAGAACACAAAGGGGCGAGATTTTGATTGATGGGAAATTGGGAATTATCATTTATTATGAATGACACTTTAACAACATCGAGGATGATTCTGGGATTGCTTAGTTACACCTAATGGATAGATTTGTTCATCAAAAAAATAAGAAAATAATATATATCCCTGCAAAGTCTTTCAATAGAATTTGTGTTAGACCCGGAATTATTATAGTATGAATTAAAAATCCACTGAAAGATGAATGAGAGGTCAAACGAATCAATTCAAAAACCCGATCCTCATTATCCAGCAATATGAAAGCAAAAGCTATATACTTATACAACCCATAAATCAAATATATATATTTAATTTCTCTTAATTATAAATTTTGTACATACGTGGATATATGTGGTACGTACTTACTTGATACTTAGATGTGTAAACAAATTAAGAAGAAGTGCGTCACATTTTGAAGTGTGAAAACGTGGAAAAGGAGGTTTTGATACATCACTGATAGAGAATCAGAGACAGCATTCATCAATGAACAAAAGGAAGAAGTTAAAATTAAGAAAAGAGAGAAAGGAGCTAAGTATTTGTGAGTTAATTGTCTTGTCTACCAAAGATCCGTGCTCGATATGTTGTCGGCAAGTAAAAATTGAGTTCTGCAGGAAGGCCTCATCCCCCATCACTCATCAATTTCGCTTAGCTCCAAAAGGACGCTATATATATATATGTTTGTTGATAGCTATGGACTCTTAGAATGGCGACAAGTTCCTTCATAGGAATATGTACAAGTCATGCATGAAGCTAAACCTATAGCTAGGTACTTATATAGAATTAAATTACTCTGTCGCTATACATTATTATTTTGGGTCACGTACATTTCTGTACACTTCTGCGCAAGTGTTTATATATATGGCAGCTGCTTGGTCACTACACGAATAGTACAGATGGGACGCTAAGTTGTGGATAAATATTACATAGCACCATATATCTATGGAATTTTAATTTTCTTCAAAGTATGTGGCCAAGCATATACTATATGAAAACATTTAATGTTATTATATGTACTGTCAGTCTCATACATACATTAATTTCTCTGATAATTGTGAATATAATTGAAGAGTGGGTCTCAAGCCTAGTCTATAATGTCTAATGTCTCGTATTTGAAGTTTATGATCATATTAATGATGCTTTGGAAAAATTTTATTTTGATTTTTGAAGATCTTTAGTTTAAATCCCATTCAAATGTACAGAATGAGGTTTTAGGTTGACACGAGACTACTTTTGCTGTTATAAATAATAATAATAATAAAAAAAAGGTTTTGCATGGTATAAAATAAATTGCTTCTCTTCAATTATTTATTACAAGGAGCTTCTTGATGAAAATAAAAGGAAAGACGAGAAGATCACAGGAGAAATTAAGTTCTGATATTAATGAAAAAGAAAATAATTAAGAAGAAATTTTTTCAAAAATATTATCACCATTTAATGATTTATATTGAAATTAAACTTGCAGCCATCATCAACCAAACAATTAGGCGTCATCACTTCTTGCCTTAAATTATTGATTTATGGAACTTAACCAACATGATGCATATATATATATATTAGATAACATTCTGTCTAGGTCCTTGTTACTTTTTGTTCATTATTTATAATAATATTCTCCGTTTAGGTATTGACCAAATGCCGTCTTTGTTTTCATTTTTCTTATCTGAGTACACTTGCTTAATGTCAATGTGGGAGAAAATTTGTGCCTATGGGTCAAATTCCATCATATTTTTAGAAAAGAGAAAAAAATATATAATATCAAGAAATACGCTTCACATTATATTGCAAGTAGCAAATAGTTCAGACTATTCTAGGATTCTCTTCAACTAATTGGTGAGTCCCATTTTGCATGTCATTTTCCTTAGTCCCACCAATTACTCTCTCTTTTTCTCTCTCCCAAAAGAAACAAACAAAGGCCTAAAAAGAAAGTAAGGGTGAAAAAAAAACTTTCCATAAAGACAAACAAGGCCATATATTCATTCATTCACTCATCAACCATATTAAGTGCTGGCCTTTCCCTGCATAAAGTTTGGATATAACCCTTTCTGAGGAGAGAATTTCAGTAACCCAATCCGAAATCTCTCTCTGAAGATGGGTTTGAGGGATCAATGCAATTTAGAAGACAAAAATATTTACCTTCATCCCCCAACTTTCATTGAATGGCTCGAGCCATCTTCTTCTCCTTCTTCTTCTTCATTATCATCATCTCATCATTCTCTGATGACTCAGCATGATCAGCTTGTAAAGGAGACTATCCAGTTTCTGCCCATTTTAAATGGGCTCACCCCAAAAGAGGAAGATATTGGAATAAAAGAAGAGAAAGTAGAGCAAGTAACTGTGGCTTTGCACATTGGATTACCTAACATAGAAGAAGAAGATCATCATCCAACTGAGGCTGACGAGAAGAAGCTGGTTTTTGATGTTAAAGAGGAAGTAGAGGCCGTGAAGAAAAGCTTCCATGGCTGCTCTTTTAACCCAGAAAGAAGGTTTTGGATCCCAACTCCTGCACAGATCCTTGTTGGCCCGATGCAGTTTGCTTGCTCCATATGCAGCAAAACCTTCAATAGGTATAACAACATGCAGGTTAGTATATATATATTTATCTATAGCTCTTGATTTCTTCCATCTACTACTGTTTGGTCATAATATAACTTGTACATATATAGGGACTCTAATGTATATTTTTATATGTTTTCAAATATAGATAAACCATATATATTATGATTAATGGCTTAAAACTTAATTTATGTATGCGGAACAACCCATTATAAAATGAAATTCAAGACGATGTTTGGCAGAGTGGTTAATTCAATTTGTGCTAATTCGATCATTTAATTTTCTGTATCTTTTTTTTTTTGCCTCATTCGTGTTGGTTCAACTTAATTTGCCGAAAGGACAGGAAGATCACACACTTGCAATAAGCTACTTTCCTTTCCAGGGAAGACAAAAGTAATTGTAACCAACTCAATTATAGATCTAGATGCACATTAGTTCTAAGGGAGAAGAAAAACCAAATTTTTATAGGTAATTTCTACTGGATATGTATGGAAATAATTTCAGGTCGTAATTAGGGGATAATCTATCCATCTATCCTCTCAATGTAGCATTTGGATTTTCTCTGCAATCACAACGTGCATTAGACATATCTCCTGTACTCAAAAGAGAGTCCAATCCAAGAATATTATTAATGAACTTCTTTTGGAGTTGATGAATTTCTCAGTCCAGATGTAAACTAATGTGTGTCTGTCATCAACATAAATATTGGGCTTCGATTTCATTTCATCGACCTTTGTCTACACCGACAGGAAGTAAATGTTTTAGATAGTTAATGATGATGATGGTCATATATAGAGAAGTTAATTCGAATGAAAACATTACTATAAACAATGACCCCGAGAAAGAATAGTTATAGTAATCTTTTAGATAATAATGGGGAAATCTCAATATAATATATACACAAGACATGCATATCTACCTCTTCACCAAATTAATGTTCTTGGAGCCATAGTGATAGATAAATTACTATTCAAAGCCTTTGGATTCTCCTTTCTTATATATGTCGTGTTGTCAAACAAATTCTTCAAATAGAATCATACCGACCAAGAGATATATATAATTCACCATGTTTAAAGCTAGCTAGCTGTTGCTTTTTGACGTGTATTTGACTAGTTAGACCCCATCAACAACTTAATGATCAGCATAATTAATTATCTGTAGCAAAGGCCACACCTAAACCTAGATTTATGTTATACGTATAACTAAAGTCCCTTTGCTTGGCCATATATATATAATGCAGGGTCGATGACGGAATTTAATTTCATTTCCTACTTTTAAGCAAGTTATTTTTTTTTCTTACTAAAAATAAGTACTAAAGGTTTGCTTTGTTTATTAATCTGCATGCAGATGCATATGTGGGGGCATGGCTCCGAATATAGAAAAGGACCAGACTCGCTTAGAGGAACACAACCAGCAGCAATGCTGAGGCTACCATGCTATTGTTGTGCACAAGGCTGCAAAAACAACATCAACCATCCAAGAGCAAAACCGCTGAAGGATTTCAGAACCCTCCAAACCCACTACAAGAGAAAGCATGGGGCAAAACCCTTCATGTGCAGAAAATGTGGGAAAACATTTGCTGTGAAAGGAGATTGGAGGACTCATGAGAAGAACTGTGGCAAGTTATGGTACTGCACTTGTGGTTCAGATTTCAAACACAAAAGATCTCTCAAAGATCACATCAGATCTTTCGGAAACGGTCACTCCCCACATCCTTCTCTTGAAGGTTTTGAAGATGAGAAAGAATGCATCACTGGGTCTGAAGATGAAGTTGCTCACACATGATCATCTAACACAGCTACATAGCTTAATTTCCTCTATATATTATATAATATTTAAAGTATAGGAATTTAATTTAGTAGGCATATATATCATCTTGCTTGTGCTCAGTAACAAAAAATTCTCAACAATTAATGCTGAGGCATGCACAGAGGGAGCGGTTTGCTACGGAGCACAGTTGCAGGGTGATGATCATTAGCTAGCTAGCTAGCAGCAAGATATAAATAGAGGTTTGGACAAGTTTGCGTACGTTGTGGTTTGTCAATAAAGAAGATTACCTCAAGTGATGAAGTAGATGAATTTTCTTCTCATAGGAAACTGAAATTAGGTGTTATTATGATGAAGTTTTTGTAACCTATAGCTATGGGGAAAATTTATCCGCTTCATTACTAAATGTAATCCTCACACTTGTGGACTTTCTTATAAGAGTCTTTGCCCTTCAGTACTATTAAATATTAATATTTCTCTTGTAGATTGATTGTCTTCTGGATTAATTACTAGCTAGAATATAATATAATTAGTCTTATTATATCTTGCTATGTATACACCAACAACGTTTTTATAACTATTATGAAATACACCATAGTTATTTATGGTAGAGAAAATGAATTCATATATTTTGACTTACTCTCTATCTCATTCTTTTTTAATTGATCAAAATTATAACTATGAAAAAAACACCTTAATTAGTCATTCTTGTAGCTAAGAGAGAGACACAATGTGAAAACCACAAAGGGTTGAGTAGAGGTGGTGTTATAAGTTTAATTATATTACAATAGTTGAAAACTTCGTCTGTGTTATCTAATTTATTAATTGCAGTGAGGAGGCGGTGTTTAAGTTTAATCTACTTATTGAAAGACCCCTTTCACATTAATCAAGTCGAGTTCAATCTGAACACAGGGATTAGAATCAAATACTAAAATATTATTTTAGTAGGTACGATGAAGTTTCTTTTCACATTAATGTTCCCATATATATATATATATATATATAATATATATATATATATATATATATATATATATATATATATATATTGTTTCACTGAACACTTTATTCGTATAACGAACAATCGAAAGTGCAATTATAATTATAAAGATGCCAAAACAAAGAAGAAAATGATAAGGTCGTTTTATTTTGTTCTCCTCTCAGCTGTTTGGCCCTTCCATCTATTGATTATGCACTAACCTGTGGTATCCTCGTCAAGCCAAACGTGCATGTATACATCTATAAGCACGAAATTCATTGAAATCCTCAAAAAAAGAAATTAGAAATTCAATAGTGGGTACCATAGGATTATTCATAGGATATATGTTCTCTTTGTAATCAATCAACTAGATAAGTGATTGATTAAAAGGTGCTGGTTTAGCAGCAAAAAGTGCAAAAGTGCTGCCATATAAATAAGATAATTTTTCTCACGTATACCTGCTCCCTCTTTTCTAATGCAACGTGTGAGAGTCCAGTTTGGGGCCAACCAAATCAACCACCAGCATCTTGTAGAGGTTAATTGGAAAGATCCTTTAAGTCTCAAACTTAGATGATCTGATTTGAAAATTAAGAAGAGAAAAACCCAAAATGGAGATGTATGTATGTATGTATGTTTGAAAAAAGAGATCATTTGTTTACAAAGGAAAGGCTTTGTTTTCTCAAGGAAGATATGTGATCTGATCCTTTCCTTAATAGATTAGAGGTGAGTGTGAGTGAGTATCACATGAGAGAGAAGGGAGGGCAAAAAGGGAGTTGAATTTTGGATTCTTTTAAAGGTAGGCTTGACCAATGCGATAAAGTAGTAGGGGAAAAAATGGGAGAGGCTGTATTTGGTTCTTGATGAAAAGAGACTTCCACTATGTTTTGTCGGGTAAGAAAACACCATCTTTTGCTGCACTGATTTAGCTTAATTATATCCTTTGCTTTTTATTTTTTGTTTTTTGTTTTACTCATGGGGCTAACGATACAATCATCTAGGATACGCAGGCCCAAGTTAATGAGGATACTCTATCAGGCCTTTGCTTATTTTCAGTAAATGGTCTAGGCCTTTTCATCATATTTGCTTATTGGGCTGAATGCCCTCTTAATTTTCAGTTAATGGGCTTCGCGCCCTCTCTATTTCTTGATTTTGTTTTGGTAATTTTTTTTATTACAAAAAGTTATTAGATTAGATTAGATTCACATTAAAGAAATAAAAGGTTCTTGGATTAAATAAAACTACTAAAAAAACACATATCAAGACCAGTTTCAAACACCATATAAATTTCTTGGATTAAAAAAAATGTTGCTTCTATCTTCTTCCTAGACTCCAACCCTATCGCACTGAACAACCACCGAAACCGAACCGTAAGCAACCGAAACAGAGAAAAAGATGAAATGAAAGAATAACAGATGCAGGCTCTTCTAAACGGGGCAAAGAACATGCACAATACAGGTTTGGTGTTCCATCTGTCAACACAGTAGGGACTGAAATATAGCCATTTGGCCACGTGGCAAGTACTAGCACATCATGGCACACGTGGCAGGTGGTGGACGCGACAGGAGAACTTCCTTCATGTAAGATCTACGTGTACGTGGCAGTTCGGAGCTGTTGTTTAAGCTACATTGAATCAGCTCATTCTTAGCGTATTTAGCTGAGACGACATCCCAATCCTAAAGCTCCAAAACTCTGTTCTGTTTTGATGTTGTTCTTGGTTTTTTTATTTTGTAACTTTTAAGATTTAACGTCAGTAGCTTCAAGTTGGTTTAAGCTCAGAGATGAAGGTTTGTTTATGTTGATTACCATTCGCTACAAACGGGTTCTCCTCTGTTTCTTCAAATTTTTAAACATAACAAGTTTTTGTCTGGGTGATTTTTTTCTTCTGTTGATATTCTGCTAAGTTCAATGCATATGTCAAAGAGAAGCAAAGAATGCATATTGTTGACTTGAACTCGCAAAATTTTGCCCTTTTACTCTTTTCTCTTACTAAAGGTCGCTTTTTTGTTGAAATTCAAAGGTTCATGAAACAAGGTCGCATGTTCATGCATCTGGTGACGAAGAGAAGGTGATGACAAGGAAGCAGAAAGCAGAGTACAAGTTACACGAAGCAGAGCATTCTCCTAAGAAGGCCAAGCCTGAAAACGACAACGGCCAAACAAATGGGAAATCCACAGCTGATATAGCTGCCGAGTTTGATGAATTCTGCAAAGCCGTTAGTGAGCACCTCTCTGTTGATCAAATGCGACAAATTCTCGAAGCTAATTCTATAGATTCCTCTGGCTCGGATCTTGAAGTTTCCCGAAGATGGTTAGAAAATTGCCAAAATCAGACAACTGTTTCTTGATGAATTCTGAATTAGCTCATTTCAATCACTTTGTTGTGTGAACAGCCAAGACTTGCTGTTCTATGGTGCATTGGAGAAATGTCCAGTTTGCAACGGCAGTTTGGAGTTCGATGGCAGACGTTATTCTTGTAGAGGATTCTATAGTGAGTGGGCTAGCTGCACTTTCAGGACCAGGGACCCTCAAAGGAAACAGGAACCCGTTAAATTACCAGATTCTGTTCAGAATACTGCTATTTCTGATGTGATTCTCTGAGTAACTCTTAGTTTCCCCTCCATTCTTTTGTCGTTTGAAAATTGTTTGATAATTTGTAGATTTGCTCCCTCTGTGTGTAGTTGCTCAAAAAATATCAAGATCCAAACCGAAGACCTCATAGGGAATTAGGCTCTGCGGACAAGCCCCTAACTGGGATGATGATTTCTTTGATGGGCCGTCTTACCCGTACACATGTATGCTAATTGCTAACTAATGCATTTGTACTATTATTGCTGACTTGGTGCATCAATGAGTACTCTTTATGCCTTCAGTGTTTTCTATGTATTGTTGTTTGATTGAGTTTTGTTTTGACATCATAGCATTATTGGAAGAAAACTATTGAGAAGCACGGAGGAAAGGTGGCAAACTCTATAATCGGTAAAGTGCTGGCGCTACATCGTGGTCAAGTTGCTTTTGCCATTTTGTTGCTATTACCAGATTGTTTTGTTGAACTATTCAGGGGCAACTTGTTTGGTGGCTTCACCTGCTGAGAGAGAACGTGGCGGCACGTCCAAACTTGCAGAAGCTATGTGAGTTCACATGCTTTCTAGACTTCCATTTGGCTTCAATGGGTTCCTTTCCATGAATATAGTTTTCACTTTTCATTGGTCTTGTGGGTTTTCTGTCATGATTATTGAGACAAGATACACATGCCTAGTTAAGGTTATCTTCTTGTAGGGAAAGGGGTATACCTGTAGTGAGGGAGACTTGGTTGACTGACAGTATCGAGAAACAAGAACCACAACCTTTGGAAGCTTATGATCTTGTCTCTGATCTTTCTGTGGCTGGCAAAGGAATACCATGGGACAAACAAGATCCCGGAGAGGAGGCTATTGAATCACTTTCAGCAGAAGTACATTTTTTCCCTTTTTTTTTGGTCTTTAATTCTGTTTTCTGAATGGAAAAGGAAAATACCGAGTTACCATTTATTTATTTTCTACTTGAACTGAATTGGTCTGTGGTTGCAGCTCAAGCTTTATGGGAAGAGGGGAGTCTATAAAGATACCAAATTGCAGGAACAAGGTGGACAAATATTTGAAAAAGATGGAATACTATACAACTGCGCCTTCTCGCTTTGTGACCAAGGGCGAGGAGTGAATGAGTAAATACCAAAGTGCTCTTTCAAATCTTGTTCTTTTATACGTCAGATTTCTAATGTGTAAAGTTTACTTGGAGCAGCTACTGTGTGATGCAACTGATAATGGTTCCAGAGAATCGTTTGCATCTGTACTACAAGAAAGAGAGAGTCGGCGATGATCCAAATGCAGATGAACGGCTAGAAGAGTTCGAGAACGTGGACAATGCTTTGAAGGAGTTTGTGAGGCTCTTTGAGGAAATAACAGGCAATGAGTTCGAACCTTGGGAAAGAGAGAAGAAGTTCCAGAAGAAGCCATTGAAGTTTTGTCCCATTGACATGGTGATACTGATTCCTTCGCATAAATGGTTTATCCAATCCAGCTGTTTTAGATAATTAAGTGTTTTCTGGCACTACGCAGGACGACGGAGTTGAAGTGAGACATGGGGCTCTAGGTCTTCGGCAGCTAGGGATAGCAGTAACACACTGCAAACTGGAGCCTCAGGTTGCTAATTTTATGAAGGTTTTCTGCAGCCAGGAGATATACAAGTAGGGACCATGTCTGAACATCTTCGTTGACTTTTTTCTTTGGTTTGGAGATCTGAAATAACCTGCACTGAATATAGGTATGCATTGATGGAGATGGGTTATGATTCCCTTGATCTCCCAATAGGGATGGTCACAAATCTTCACCTGAAGAGATGTATGCAGGCAACACTTTGTTTTTCCTATTTCTGTAGTGTCTTCTTCTAGAAATTATGGCTCAATAGAGTTTTATCAGGTGAGGAAGTCCTCCTGGAATTCATAGAGAAGGTAAAATCAATGAAAGAGACTGGACCAAAGGCCGAGGCTGTTTGGGCAGATTTTAGCCAAAGATGGTTTACTTTGATGCACTCTACAAGGCCCTTAATTTTCAGAGATTACCAGGAGATTGCAGAGCATGTAAGACCAATTAGTTACCTACATATCATTTAGACATGTGATTAGGAAGGATTGCATCAGCTATTCACTCAATAGGTATGGAACTTTATCTTCATTTTTCAGGCTGCTTCTGCATTGGAGGGTGTTAGGGACATAACTGTGGCTTCTCACCTCATAGGAGATATGAGTGGCTCTACCATTGATGACCCGTTATCAGATAGATACAAGAAACTAGGTTGCACAGTTTCGCCTCTGGAGAAAGATTCTACTGATTATGGGATGATTGTTAAATATCTGGAGAGAACTTATGAACCCGTCAAAGTTGGAGACATTGTGAGCTCTAACTTTTTTTTTTGTGTTTGATTTGATGATGAAAAATGCACATGAATCTGTTTGCTTGAACGCTTATTTTTATTTTCTGGTATATCAATTTCAGGAATATGGGGTGACTGTAGAAAACATTTTTGTTGTGGAACCAAGTAGCCCTTCCTATGAAGACATTGTAAAGTTGCCAAACAAGGTGCTTCTATGGTGTGGTAAGACTCAGTACATGTTCCTTGTCGGTCAGCAACTTGAATCTCGTATATTGGTTGTTCTATTGCCTTCTTGGAATAACTGAACAAATTTTATGGCATCATCTAAGGTTCACGAAGTTCAAATCTTTTGAGGCACTTGCAAAAGGGGTTCTTGCCAGCAATATGCTTATTACCAGTTCCTGGTTATATGGTACTCAAAATTACAACTTTCAGTAAATTCATTTCTAACTCTAAGATAGCATTTTCTGATCCATCGTACATTGTGTTTTTCTGCAATAGTTTGGCAAAGCTATTGTTTGTTCTGATGCTGCAGCAGAGGCTGCAAGATATGGTTTCACAGCTGTGGAGAGACCAGAAGGGTTCTTGGTTTTGGCCATTGCTTCTCTAGGAAATGAGTTTATCGAGCTGAAAACCCCACTTGAGGTATAAACTTTCTTATCATAGTCCTATGTGCTTTCTGCTTTCATATAAACTAGAATTGCTGTCAAACTCGTTGAACTTTATCAAATAATGACGTAGGACGCCGAATCATTGGAAGAAAAGAAGCTTGGGGTAAAGGCGCTGGGAAGAAAGAAGACAGATGAAACAGAGCACTTTGTTTGGAAAGATGATATTAAAGTCCCTTGTGGCCGTATAGTTGCATCAGAACATAAAGACAGCCCACTGGAGTACAACGAATATGCTGTGTACGATCCTAAACAGGTACGGCCATTTCTTGTTTCAGTTGAGAAAGTTTTGTCTGATTGCTCATAAGATTACTTATTCTGCTACTTGTGCTTATTTGCAGGTGCGCTTAAGTTACTTAGTGGGAGTGAAATATGAAGAGAAGAGTGTGGTGAAGGACACTGCAGAGGGAACAGACGAGAGAGCTTGAAGGAAAAAAGAACAAACTCACAAGGACTTGATCATTTTGTGGCAAGAGAAAAATAGACGCTGTACGAGCTTTTTGTCCAAAGGTGTTTCAACGTGATATGCCAAACTGTTGGTAGTAGTGGAATTTTGATGTACATTATAGACACCAACCAGTAATGTAGGCTGTAGTGGAATATTGTCGTGTCGATGTTTTTTAGTTGTAAATTTATGTCATTAGGCAGACTAGTACTGGCAAAAAAAATGTTGTCCTACTCTTGCTTCGAGGTTAAAAATTCTTAACCCCACTTTGATGTTTATGGTTTTTTATTTTTTTGGTACATTGATATGTTATGGTAAAAGGTGGTGGAAGAATTAACCCTTGAATCCTTTGTGGCAAAGCTTCCAAGTCATATATTTATCAGAGCTGAATGTGATCAAACCTAAAATTGAATGTGTGCGCAAAATCTTTCGTATGAGTAATGCAGAATCCTCCTTATGCTACTACTTTGAAACCAATGCTGGGTGGAGGTGTACTATATGGCAAAATGAAAATGAAAGCAGTGCTTTGTAAGTTGTAAGTTGTGAAGTCATTAGAACAAAAAGACTCGTCATCAGAACCTTTCTGTGGGCGTGGAAGCCATAAATAAATGGTTCAGCGGTTTTGTCGTCAGGAGCTGGAATGTCAAATTCCAGTTTCTTCCTCGCTTTCATCATTATCCACCATGGATAGAAGATGATGTTTAATTGTGTCCCTTGGATGGCGGGTGGTTGGAGCAAATCATTTGGTTTGAACGCTTTGATGGCAGCATACGGTATCCTAAGCGCATGTCAAACAAGAACTAGAAACTAGAAAATGAAATCATTGGACCAAAAAATGAATCAGAAGACACAAATCATTGACAAGCATAGCATGCTTAACCAACTTGATGGTCAAAACAAGTGTATTAATCTAATAAAAATTACTTTCTTGCCTTTAGACTACTTTTTCGTAGTACAATTTCAGAACACAGGATCGAATCCTCAATCAGTATCGCTTTCCAGTTTCCACTATCTATGAACTTCACAAGTATTACAAGAACAGATGAAGACCGTCCATCCAATTAACTGAATGTCATTGATACATAACAACAGGAGGGAGCTTGAATTTTTCTGAAAGAAAAGGTATTGGTCTTTGTCCATTGACCAAATCATGGTAAAACTGATACTCTGCCTCATAGTCATGCAGATGAAGCTCAGCTTTCTGATTTGTGTGGTAATGATGCTTAGCAGAAACTGACTTACCAAACCCAAATATGCTGACTTTATCACAAATTCCCAAAGCCAACATAACTGCCTGCATACCAGAAGAGTAATGAAAGAGAGAACCATCATGGGCAGAGCTCCATTCTTCTAAAGGCTTCCCTGTCTCCTCCACAAACCGTTTCAAAGAGTAGTACTTTACAATCCTAGAACACAACACATCGAACCGTGGATCAGTGACCAACAAAGGAGCCTTGTGAGACGAATTACATACAGTGTAATCCAAGAAATGTGCCGGCTGGCACATGTACATAACAATTGGCACATTCTGTCCATATGGATGGCAATAGCACCCTGCCCTCCTTGCACAAAGATGCAAAATGTTGCTATTTACAAATGAAATGCTAGTTTTTGATCCGACTTTCTTCTCAAAGTTCCCAACCCTCGCATTATTCAATCTGATGACTACTTCATGGCTATCAATTAACTCCCCGTAGTCTTTGTTTAGCAAAATCCCACTATTTCCAACCACCGCGCACGACAGATATCGCTCGTCAGAACCGACCAACCCATTGTGTTTATCAATTGAATGCTTCACTAAACGCGTCAATTCAGACATAATATTTGGTTGAAACCTTTTCTTTCGGGCCCAATCATGCAAAACCTTTCGAAAATCTAACCAATACCTATGGAAAAATGGGGACCGTAACGTCGCTGGGACATTCTTCGAATACTTGTCGCCCACGTCGCTATGAATGAATCTTCGCCAAGAGACAAACGTACGCTGACGAGCTTGGCTGCCAAAGTTTCCATCCAAGAGCTGTTGGATTTCTTGCTTTGATCGTTCTTCTCCAATGTCAGTGGCTGCGTATTTCAGCAGTGTCGCGTTCAACACAGGTAGGGAATCTTGGATCAATACCCTGCTTTCTAGCTCAATTGAAACCAAGTCTCGGCGAACCATGGTTCTGATGCTGAGAGTGGCAATGAAAACGACGACAAGTAGAACGCCAAACAGTGGACGAACCGAGCGCTTCATTGGTAAGACGTGCTTGACGGAGCAATCAATGGGTATTGCTAAATGTGCCCAGAAATCATTGGGAGAGATCTTGACGGTGAGTGTTTCGGATCCATCTTTGTCCTGAAGAACCTTAGGCATCAGAAAGGGTTGAAATGAAGATGCCAAAAACGAGATCTCTGAGATGAAATTGTTAGGGGAAAATGGTACAGAAAGTTGAATCTGGGTTTCTCATCATTGTGGGAAATTAAAGAAAAATAATAGATAAAGCGAAAATGGGAATGAAGATTAAAAACAAATCCAGAAGCAGAAATTGAAGATAAAATTGCAACAATATGGGTTTTGAGTATCCACAGGATTATCAAGGTACTACTGAGGAGCAACTCAGGCAGTGAAGAACCTCAAAGGAATATTTCATTTCAGAAATAGATAAGCAGTTCACTATGGCTATAGAAATTGACCATAAAGTGGCTGTAGACCTGGAAATTGAACGTGAACTTTAGTTGAAACATGAAAATTTCGTGGCAACTTCCAACCAAGAAGGAAAAATTCTAAGCTTGAGAAGTAGCTGAGCTTGAATGGGATTAGATAAAAAATTGGGAATGAAAGCCGCAACTGGGGAATCGAAGGAAAACCCTAGTACCTAGGAAAGTGTGAGCTTGGTGGGTTATGTGGAAGACGCATTGGGTGAATACATCTTGTTAGATAGAGCCAATTAAAAAGGGCATGCTTTGTGATTGCAGGTGAGTTGACGCACGGGTTGAATGTGGGGATAGAGATGCATAGTGGTGAGAAATGGGAATCGTACTAGTGTGCTTTTCTTGCAGGAAACTCATGACGAAGACTCGGAGATTTGAGGTGGGTCCATGTGCTTAGCTTAGATCCAACCTCTCGTGCTTACACATGGGAGGGACAGGACAGGACATTGATTTAAGTTTACATCGGATTTAACAGGAAAATGAATTTTTCTACGCTTCGAGTCGATTTATTTATTTTTATGTAATTTTATTGATTTTATAATAATAAATAAATTAAATAATCTGAAATCGATTGTAAAATTAATTGCAGAGAATCCAACGAGAGAAAATCTGAATCCATTTAACAGGGCGGCCCATCTTACCAAAAACAAATGTTAAATTTTTTACACTCTGAAATTTATAATTTTTAAAAAATTAGTTAAATGTCAACAAAAATAAATAAATAAATTTTTTAAAGGATAAATAATTTATTATATAAATATGTATATTAGATAAAATTAAATATGTTAGACAAATAAAATATTAAAAAATATAATAATAATATATTTTAACTAATAATATCTAGTACGACTAAGTATAAATCAACTTGGTTACTCTTATGAAGTCACACTTATGTCATTTTGACTTTTTTTTTTTTATTTTAATCATTTAACTATTTAATTAACTTTGATGTTCAATGTTGATGGGAAGATAAATAAGCATATCTTTTCTATCTTATGGACAGTGGTAACAAATAATAGAAGAATAAGATTGGAAATGGAAAAGTTTCTATTTTAATTTTGCTGATGTAACCAAAGTAGAATATTTTATTAACAGAATTATAACCCAATTGCCTATGGAATATGGATCATTCAATGCACTAGGGCTATTTAACTATTCAATAAAGCCACATCATATTAAATATAGTTCATAAAAAAGCAAGGACGTGTAATGTTAAAAAAATAAATAATTTCACATTATTTAAATTCATAGATGCTTTAAGAGTAGTTTTCTGACTTTCTGTTTGACACTTTCAAATATTAAGAATTTGGAAACTAGTTTGATTAAAAAAAAAAAAGAAGGTAATTTGGAAAATAGTATTACAGTATTATTCCTTAGAGCAACAGTTTTTGTCTCTCCTTCTCTCTTACCATTTGATTTTAACATGATTTGGATTTTGGATGTCTTCTCTCCTGAGATTATTATTATCCCCTAATTACTTTATGCCTTCGTTTGTATGATGTATTTAATCATCTTTCCTTAATTACTTTAATATATAATAATGGAAAAATAGATTAATTTATATCAAACAGTACGCATTGTCAATAAAAATAAAATATATGGAAAGAATTCATCAAACCAATCCACACGCTTCCCGCAATGCAATGTGCTACACGTGCGGATGGTGTGTTTTTTTTTTTTTGAATAATTTTAGTTATCTTATAATCATGATGCATGCATGCATACAAATATTAATATTATTATAAGCCTGACTAATTTCAGTTGGAGTTAAATTTTTTTTTTCGACAGAATATTAGGTTCAAGACATTATGTTAGTTATTCAAAAGAAAATAATAAAAAGACTGACTAATTCAGCTTCTTTTTTCCTTCTATTTTTAAGAAAGCAATTTTCACGTTTTAACCGATTAGAAGATCAATAACAATTGAAATTATTAAATTCATTTACATAACGCAACCACGTAACAATAAGATTCCCCGACCTACCACGCCCGATCCCATAACACCCCACCCAACCCAAACCAAATCAAACGAGCCTAGCGACCGACCCGCACTTAAGATCCGAATAATTTTCCCCGATAATCACAAACGTCAAATTACCACAACACCCAGTTTAGACCTTCTCGAGCTTCTCCGCCTTGACGACAGGATTTGCCTTGGCGATCTGCTCCCTATCCATCCGTTTGAAATCGAACTCGCAACCGTGCTGTTCCGGGTAACGGTGGGAACCGCACAAAGTCAAGCCGCACCGACACTTGAACCCAGTCAATCCCACGCGCCGCCTGCATGTCATGCACCTGTTCGACTGCTGCTGCTCCGGCTGCGCTGGCGACGTACTTTTCGCCTCCTCCACGGCCTGGGGCGGTTCAGCTGCGACAGAAGATGAAGGGACGGCGAGAACTGCTACCGGTTCTGGCGATGACGATGACGATGGTGACGACGCGGGGGCTAGGGTTTGGTTGAGAACCAGCTTCGCGGAAGAGGATTGTTGTTCCTTCATTTGCAAATCTCGGTGGCATTTGGAACATAGATTTTGCGTTGCAGGGCTACCAAAGAAACCGCAGTTGTTTGCGCATAATTGTGGAGCCTGGCATCGATGTTCTTCCGCCATACTTAGATTCTCTCTGTGCGATTATCTCACAATCTGCAAGAGATCAAACAAACATCATTTAAAGAAGACAAATCAAAACTGATAGATCGAAAGCCTTTGTTTAATTGATTGAGGCAGTGAGAGCTTACCGTACGGGAAAAATTGAATCTGAAAAAAGTGACTATTAGGGGAGGGTATTGAAATTTGAATAGTAAATTGAAATCTAAGACTTTCCAATCGGGGTGTTAAGGGAGATGGAAAATCGAAGATAAAGAGCTGTCCGTGTTTTTCCTTGGAAGGAAAACAAACCAGGGAATCTCCAATAATAGAAATTTGAAGGAAAGCCCCAAAGAAAAGCACCTCCAAGGGCAGTAGGTTTAGGATTCCTGGTCCTCTAAGAAAATTCGAGACACCTTCTCTCTCCCTTTGTATTATTATTTTTTTTTCCGTTCTTTATTTAATTTTCTTTCCTTTTCTTTTCTACCAAACACTTGATCCTGCATATCATTGCGCGTTAGCCAACGGTTTATAAGGCACTCGGATGCAGATCAATATCTTTCTGGAAGCCGTTTAAGCCACGCCACGCTCATTTTCTCTCTTTTTTTATTTTTTAAAGTTATTTTATTTATAATTACCACGCCAATTTGGACCGTCCGAAACTGGATGGTGAAACACACGGTGAGGATGACAGCCCAGTTACCAGTTGCAGTCTGGACGCATTGTGGGTCGTTGATTGAATCTTTTAAAGTAGAAATAATCAAAGGTGTTTGTCGTTGCATTATTCTACAGTTCCCTGAAATTGACAAATAAAATGTCCTTGACCTTGGAAAATTATAATATAACATCATTATTATTGTCAACCATGTGAGACCCTGAAACTATCAAGAGGAGAGAAATGTTGCCATGCCACTTGGAAAATGGACGTTGAATCAACAGTGATGGTTTTAATTTAATAAAAACAAATGATAAGCTATATTTTTATATAAAAAATGCACAAGAGGTTGTGTGAATTATC
Source organism: Bauhinia variegata (assembly GCA_022379115.2). Classification (NCBI taxonomy): domain Eukaryota; kingdom Viridiplantae; phylum Streptophyta; class Magnoliopsida; order Fabales; family Fabaceae; genus Bauhinia; species Bauhinia variegata. The sequence continues at coordinate 18,738,076 of CM039432.1, forward strand.
CTAGTTACTTGTTTTTATATTACAAAAGGCCTAGTGTTTTTCTTTTTGGATTGTATGGGCGTAAGGATGCATTTTGATACCAATACTAGATAGCACAAGTAAAACAGTACAGCATAAAGAGTTGAGGTATAAGATAATTTTTTGTATTGTCCATTATTTTTTGTTTAACGTACTAGACAAAAAATTTTATATCGTTTTTGTCTAATTTATAGTAATATTTTATATTATTATTTAAAAAAATATATAATACAATTTTAATATTTATAACAATTAAAGTAATTTATAAAAATATAAAATTTAAAAAAGCATCGTCAGTCGCTGATCATTGTCGGTACCTTGTCAATCACTTATCGTTGTGAATACCTTGCCAGTTGATAACCGTTGTTAAGACTTACTGCTATTGATTTGATGAGTCAAAATATAGAGACTTGTAAGATGATTTGAGATATAACAATGTTAAAATTTTTGTCCAGTACTCTGGACAAATCTTTGTCCTATGGTTTGGTGAGTAACAAAAATTCAAGGATTTATCCAGTACCATGGATAAGTTTTTGTCAAGTACTGTGATATTTTACAAATCAAACAAAGGACAAAAAATTTTGTATTGTCCAATCCCTTGTTTTTTAGCAAATCAAACGACCCTAAATGTAAACAAGTTTAATAAAACAGGAGTTTTTTTTTTTTGAAAAGTGTCATGACAAAATTTGCTTTGTTTAAGTGAATATTTTTTTAACTAGACTGATTAATTTCTTGTTATTTAAAAACGGTATAATATTAAAAGTAAGCGATACTGAGCATTTCAGATGGGTTCGAGTCTTATTATGGGTTTGCAACCTAATCTTTATTTTTTACAAAAAGGCACAATTTATTTTTTGGGCTTCGGCCCCACGTAAACTAATTGGGTAATGACCAGACCAATGATGAGTTTCTAAAGGCCACTGAATTGACGATGTTGACCTCACGGAATATGGATGAATTGCGGTTTCTTGGCTCGCGGGTAATATAGCACAGGCTTGTAACGTCCACAACTGAAGATTAAAATCAATTTACGAGAATACCACCGCTTTTTCTGTTCCTCTTTTCTTTCTCGTTCCCTCTTGATCCTTCTTCAAAAAATAGTTGGTTATAACTTGTAAAATTCACGGCCTCCTCGCTCTTACCTCTCTGCTTTTCTGATTTCCTCTCTCTCACTGCTAAACCTAATCTTCCAATGGCACGAGTTAACTTAGATGGCAAACCAATTACTCCCATCACCATTTGCTTGATCGGTGGTGCTGGTTTCATCGGATCGCACCTCTGTGAGAAGCTCATGGCTGAATCAACTCACAAGGCCATAGTCATCGACGTTTCCTCTGAAAAGATCAACCATCTCTTGGAAAAATCATCCACCTGGATTGGCCGCATTGAATTTCACCAAATGAACATCAAGAACGATTCCCGCCTTGAAACCCTCATCAAAGCTTCTGATCTTGTAAAAGGAGTTTCTAAAATTTGTGTTCGTTTTTTGGGATACAAGCAATTGGATCTTCAATTTGGTTATTCTTTTCATGTTGGAATGCAGACAATCAATCTCGCTGCAATTTGCACTCCAGCGGATTATAATACGCGGCCATTGGATACGATTTACAGCAACTTCATCGATGCACTTCCAGTGGTGGGTTGTCGTTTTGTTTTTTTGGCCGAATTTTATCAGTTATCGGACTGGGTATTCATTTCGTTCTTCAATGTTTTCACATTTACGATCTGGTGTTCTTCTTCATTTCATGCAGATTAAATATTGTACGGAGAACAAAAAGCGTTTGATCCATTTTTCTACTTGCGAGGTATATGGGAAGACTATAGGCAGCTTTTTTCCAGAGGATCATCGAAAGGTACCTTATTTGTTGGTTGCTACATGTTTGTTTCCACTCGTTAGTTGGAATCTTGCTTTCTTGAGTTTTTTTGTCAATCGCATTTCACAGGAAACTGCTCATTGCGACAAATTCCTAACATAAAATAAGCGATGTTGAAGTTGATTCGATGCAAAGTTGATATTGAATCGTTGCGGTTCGTTGCTTGATATAAAAGTGATAATATAATTGTTTCAAGTACATGTATCAGCAAAGCACTAAATCATAACTAAACTCCTTTTCCTGCATTCTTTTGTGATTTCTTAACTATTTTAAGTCCGCAGGTTGTGGTTTAATTAGTGTAAAGATGATGTAGACGAGATGATGTGCCAATATAACAGAATAGTATATCTAATTATCTATTTTGGCTCCTTATTCTGATTACTAAAACAATACAAATTTAAATGAAGCAGGACCCCAAATATTTCCTACTCAAAGAAGATGTCACACCGTGTATATTTGGTCCTGTTGAGAAACAGAGATGGTCTTATGCCTGTGCAAAACAAATGACCGATAGACTGATATATGGTAAATATGCCGAATTCTTTTTCGAAATAGTTGTAACAGGAACTTTTTTTTTTCTTAACTCACTCTTCAATACTAACCTAGCCGAGAGTGCCGAGAATGGCCTCAACTATACTATCGTGAGACCTTATAATTGGATTGGCCCAAGGATGGACTTCATTCCTGGTGTAGATGGACCAAGTGATGGAGTTCCCAGAGTTTTAGCATGCTTCAGTAATGTAACGCCAACTAGCTGCATTTTATAAGCCTCTATCTTTAGTTTTATACACAAATATTTTCCACGTATCTTCTTACTTCAGAATCTCTTGCGTGGTGAGCCGCTCAAACTTGTTGATGGTGGCAAATCACTGAGAACTTTTTGCTACATCAAGGATGCAATTGAGGCCGTTATGTTAATGATAGTAAGCTCAGAATTTAACTGTCATGTATCTATATGAGATATCATAATCTTTAACTAACATGTACGTCAATGTGTCACAGGATAACCCTGATAGAGCAAATGGATATATCTTTAACGTGGGAAGCCCAGACAATGAACTTTCAGTGAAGCAACTTGCCGAGCTTATGATGGAGGTATATATCAGCTTTTCTCCTTTGTTTTTTTCAAAAAAAAAACCTAATTTTAGGTTGCCTTTTCCGTATCTATTTAAGCTTCGACTCATTTGAAAGTGGTTGCCCTGAAGGTTTATGCTAAAGTGTCTGGGGTACCTGCCTCTAGTCTAACAACTTTGGATGTGAGTTCAGAGGATTTCTATGGTAAGGGCTATGATGACAGTGATAAACGCGTCCCTGACCTGACAATTATCACCAAACAGCTTGGTATAAAATCATTAACCGTTCTCGCTCTACGATTTCGTTGTGTATAATTTCAAATTGTTTTTTTTTGGCTGCTGTATAGAATTTCCAACCTTCTTTTGAACGTACATTGCTCTGGGTTTTAGGTTGGAAGCCAAAGACACCTCTCCATGAACTGTTGGAGACTACCCTCACATATCAACACAAGACATATTCTCATTCCATCAAGAAAGAACTTTCAAAACCGTCAACTTGACAATAGGTTTTCTCCCAGGAGAGATTGAGTTTATTATTTTTTAATTGTAAACATAACACAGCTATGAGATGCAATCCGACAAGTGTACATGCTGCACTATTTGTCACGAGAGATGACGAACACAGGTCAAGTGTATAGCTTTAGCCATCTGATAATTTTTCTCATAGTTGTAGTTTTTTGAATACAACAACATATTTCCCTTTTTTGTTTTGTTTTTGGCATCGCATACGATGGTTGTTTTTGAGTTTTACTGGTGTACTATGAGGAGTAACAAAAGATCCCTAGTATTAGATGTTCCATCTGTATTACTTTCTATTTCAATTTTACTAGGACCTTTATAATTGTTGCGCGCCAACAACCCCCACCCCCCCTCCCCCGGCAAAAAAAAAAAAAAAAAAAAAAGAAAACCTTCTTTCAAATTTAACAACTGTAAAGAGAAGCAGTTGAAATTGCTTTCGCTGTTCTAGAGATTTATCAGACATAACAGAAATTCAAATTTTTTTTTTTTTCAAATGCAATTCTCTTAGAAAAATTAAAATTATACTCATAAAGTTTCGTTCTAAACTTGAGAAGATGTATCTCTCAAAAATTTGTTATGCTGCAAAATCTCAAGCTAAATTTAGAATCAACATAAAAAGAAAGCAAAGCCATAAAAACTGACCGTTGTTTGGCTACGAAAACTGATGCAACAGAAACAAGAGTTTACTTTCAAAGATGAGTTATGCAACACCGACTATGTAAGCATTCCAGGCATCTTCTTGCTGAAAACTTGCTACTTCTTCATATTTCACATCCCTCCCCACACCAAATCCTTCTGTTTGTATATTTTCTGTGGTGTCTGGCATTTGTCGAAGCCAAAAATGAACAGATCGAAATCCAGCCTCTTCTAAGCAGTCCCTTATCTCAGGCAATGTCCACCTGCCAAGCATACCTCACCCGATGTTACAAACTAATCCAATTAAAGTACAAGCAACTCTTTTTTGTCATAGAGCAGCCAAATTTGCACCTTAAATGTTGCATTTTTTTTTTTTCAAAGTAAACAAAATACAACTTACAGCCTCCAACTGTATGAAAATGCATGACGGATCTTCCTTTGTTGCTTTTTGAGATGAAAATGAAGGCTAATCCTTGTTTTCCGCTCGATAATATCAAATTCAGCTTGCTCCCACACATACTGCACATTTTGATCAGAGTCCACATCATAAAATATTTTGGAAAGAATATTGACTACATTTTACTTTTTGGATGTTAACCTTATTATCAGAGGGCAAAAGAATACATTTATTAAGAAGGCATAGAGAAGACACCCATCTACAACTAAGGACTTAAATAGATAATGCTGTTCAATTGGAAAAAATACTAAATTCTTAGATTTTAGCTCCAATTTGGGATGTTATGTAGGATTTGCTGTAAAGTTCCTAACAGAACTCATAAATACGTTAAAGCAAGTACTAAAGACAGAAACAGGTGAAAAATAAGCAGGAACTGATACAGGAGACCCTCCGTTAGACAATAAATTAATAGCGGAACCTGGTCATAAGTGTGGATGCAGAACATGAATTTTATACTTACGCGAGGAAAGTAGGAAATGTAAAAATTTTATACCAAAGAAGTTTAATCAGTTAGATTGCCTGGTTATATTTCAATTATCTGCTCCACTTTGTCTATGAAGGTGTACTTACCCTCTTTCAGGCGAATACGAGAGGATTCACTGATATTAAATATCTACTTTCTAGATATTCATTTAAACCCAGCTCATCCTTGCAAGGCTAGTTTTTCACATCTATATTACAGCTAGCATATTCTCACTTCATTACACTAAAAGAATTTATGGCAAGAATTTTATACCGTAAAACTCGGAAATCTCCTTTGAAGCCTTAGCTTGCGCTCTGAAGATGTACCGCCGTACAAGTCCATCACAAATATTCCACCTTTACTTGACAAAGCATCATGAGCATGCTTGAAATACAATACTAGATCTGCTCGTTTATGAAGACAACAACAACTGTAGTTGAAAGCGCAAACAATATCTCTTGCAGGCAGGTGAAAGTTTCTCTTAATGTACTTATCAACTGCAGCGCCGGGCCCTTCCTGAGAACTATAACCTGCTTGACTGTTAGATTCCAGTAGACTAGTCTGCAGACTCTCTCTATTCTCAGTCAGTGAAATGTTTCTCATCAGCTCCTGTGGATCATTTTGGACAAGTCTAGATTGAAGAGGTTGCAAGACATTTCCTTGAAAGAGGGATATTCTAGAAAACCCATCTGCCCCAACTTGAGGTATGTTGTTTTCCATGCACCAATTCAGTGCCTCAACATCCAAATCCAATCCCACGGCAGTCCTTCTCGGATCACTGCGAAGCCATTCTGTACTGTCAAAAGCAGAAACCGGTGACAGGTGAGTAGACTGAGGCCAACATATGAAGAGGGGGAAAACAAAGAATGGAAAAGTTATTAATCCACTCAAACTCCCACTTTGAAATAGAGTACACAATCTTACATATTTAGCAACAAACAAAATTGGCAATTGGAACATCTAGAAAATAGTGAGGATGCCAATTTATCATGTGACAAAACCGCTCTATTTCTTATTCTTCATGCCAAATTGCATTGACTAGCACATAAACCATAAAACGAATGAATGAGAATTAAACATCAAGTACAGATCGTAAACATGCCGAATCACCGGGAAAATATGGCACATGGCCACATTTCATATAAATTTCCAACAATGTTACTGAATAGGACATAGGAACAACCTATCAAATGAATAAGTTTAGACCAACTTCAATGTATGAAAGTGTTATGTTTACAACAATTCACATGTAAGGTTTTCTTTCTCTTTAGTTAAATTGGAAATAATTAAATCAAAAAATTTCGGAGACATAACCAAAACAAATTATAATAGAAGAAATGTACCTGAGGAATGCAGTGCCACAGAAATCTTCTTGGAGATGGAGAGGTACTCTCCCACCCACATACACCAGAAAGAACTTTTGCATATAGCTGATATCTCCTTTAGGAGACTGCATTAAAAACAAAATTCACATTATGGATTTCTTTAACACATAAATCACAATAATCCGTCTCTTCGCTTGCTAGGAAATTTTATGAAGAATTATCATTGGGTAAGTTTTAATCTTTATCCCATTGGTCAACCAAAAATAGCTCGCTAGCTATACTTAGGGAACATTTCAGATTTCCTACGGGTCTTGAAGGATGTGAAACCATCATTCAAACTACTAGATACCCTATCCTTTGTCAATATTTCCAGATCAACCAAACGGAGCCAAACGAAAATACTACATGGATAGTGGCTCAAACCTGTACAGATTGCTGGTAAAGAAGAAATTTTGAAGGCATTTCGTTTGAAGGGTTTTCATGGTTTGTTGCTTCTTGTTCATCATCGTTATAACTGTCTCCTTCTTCCTCTTTTTCTTGTTCGAGTTCTTTCTCTTCGTCTGAAAGCTTGGATGGAGATGAACAGGTTAGGCCATGCTGGAAACCACATTCATCATCTTCCAGTTGAGTATAGTTCAGCGCTCCTCTATGAGTTCTATGATGCTTCTGCTTCTTCTCTCGCTTTCCCATCCTTCGACTCTCGTTGCACTTATCGCCGACGAATTCTAGCTTCCCACGGACTAGACAGAAGAAGGGGGCGGGGAAGGTTTCCTCTGGTCAGCTACATAGTCCTAGCTTTTTTTTAAAAAAAAAATTTCTTATGTAATTGTAAAATTGTCATATTTGAAGTATTTGTTTGTGAATAAAAAGAAATAAATAGAAGGACAACCCAATTCATTTAAATTTTACTTAAAAATTTAATTAAAAATAAAATTGGATGAATTAAAATAAAATAAGAACTAAAAAGTTTATCTCATGTTAAAACGTCAAAAATACAAATGAAAAAACTTCCCTTTGTATATTTTATTTTTCATGTAATTAGTAAAAAATGAATAGAATATAATAAAGTTGTTGGGATGGTGTATTTTGCTAAAAATTCAAAAAGAAAATAATAATCCACTGTCACACGCTAGGTATACATTGTTAAAACTATATATTAAAAAAAAAATCTTAAATCTCTTATACCACTTCCACGGAATATTAAATATATTACTTTTTTTATGGGGAAATATATTACTGTTTTACATTAGTCAAAAACCTAAAATTAATAAAATAAATAAATAAATCAATGATAAGTTAATTAATTAATTTTGATTAATTAACATTAGTTTTCGTTCAGAAGAAAGAAAATTCCACCCTTTGTCAGGTTCCATAGAACCTTCGTTGAGTCGCTCTGGGGAGGGAACGCAACTTATTCCAAACGCGTAGCTTCTCAGATCATTTTAGCTTTCCTTGTTTCTCTTTTTCCATTCCCTGCCGTTCCGATCTGATCCTTTCAACTAATTCTTAAGTGGAGAGAAAACTTTTTAGGGTATCCACTTATCGGAGACCGATCGCAATTTCCCCTTCGTCTATTTCCACAAATGATTTTATTGCTGATTTAGGGTTTTCGTTTCCTTGCCAACCTTTCATTTTTTATATTCTCTAATCTAATTCTTCTATGCTCTTGGTCGGAGGCACAAGAAGATGTACAGTAATTTCAAGGAGCAAGCGATAGAGTACGTGAAGCAAGCTGTGCAGGAAGACAATGCTGGGAATTACGCAAAAGCGTTTCCTTTGTATATGAATGCTTTGGAGTACTTTAAGACCCATTTGAAGTACGAGAAAAACCCTAAGATAAAAGAAGCGATCACCCAGAAATTCACCGAGTATCTGCGGCGGGCGGAGGAGATCCGAGCTGTTTTTGATGACGGAGGGCCTGGCCCAGCTTCCAATGGGGATGCTGCAGTAGCTACACGGCCCAAGACGAAGCCTAAGGATGGTGAAGGAGATGGGGAGGACCCCGAGCAGGCAAAGCTCAGGGCTGGTCTCAATTCAGCCATTATTCGGGAGAAACCGAATGTCAAGTGGAACGACGTTGCTGGGTTAGAAAGCGCCAAGCAAGCCTTGCAGGAGGCAGTCATTCTTCCGGTGAAGTTCCCACAGTTCTTTACTGGTTAGTTTGCGTGGTTGCTTAATATATCAGATTACTGCCACCTTCAATAGAATGTTAATCGTGGTTGTCATATCAGTATCTACTTTCAAGTAGAGAAGAATATTAACAATCATTATTGTCGGTAATGCTATGCAATAGTATGCTTTCGTAATAATATGATTACTGCCACCAGTGTCTAATGTTATTGGAGTAATAATATGCTTTCGTATAAAGAGATTTCTAGACGTGCGCTTAGCAATTTACGTGCACTAAATGTATGCATGAAGGTCTTTCTGATAGTAAGATAACAAATTTGTTTCTTAAAGGCTGAATGGCTTATTTGCTGTATTTCTCTGGCATGCATATTATCTAATATTCAAAACAAGGGACAAATTTTTTGAACATTTGATATATTTATATTTGGTAAATATTTATATGTTCCCTCAATGTAGGTAAAAGACGACCCTGGAGAGCTTTTCTCTTGTACGGGCCACCCGGAACGGGGAAATCGTATTTGGCCAAGGCTGTTGCAACGGAAGCTGAATCCACTTTTTTCAGGTAATAAATTTTGAATAACATCTATTTTACTATTCAAAGTTTTTTTTGGGCTGTTGCTGATATTCTGATACTTCTTTTCTCTGTCATTGTTGACATACACTAATTTTTTGTATGTTGGTCCTTAAGTGGCCATCTTCATGCCAGCATATTTTAACTTTGATTTATTTGTCAGTGTTTCATCATCGGACTTGGTTTCAAAGTGGATGGGTGAAAGTGAAAAGTTGGTGTCAAACCTCTTTGAAATGGCTCGGGAAAGTGCCCCTTCCATTATTTTTATCGATGAAATAGATTCCCTATGCGGTCAGCGAGGAGAAGGCAATGAAAGTGAAGCTTCAAGACGAATCAAGACTGAGCTTCTAGTGCAGATGCAGGTAAGAAGTCATTGATAAGTATAATAAGCTTTTTGTAAGTTGACGTTTGAATTGTAAAAGCATAACAAAAACAAGCCTTATATTTAACCCGTTTAATTAACTGTGTCAATATGCTCGGCCCTAACTATTCATTTTGAGAAGGTTGACCTGGCACTACCTATCTGTCCCGTTTAACATGAAGATCATACAAAAATTGGCACTAGCAAGTCTAGCATCACATAGTTAATAAAACCTAAGCTACACCCTCCTAATCATGGGAGCTCAATATAAAAGAATTTCCTCAAATCTTTCTAGGTTTCTAGTAACATTCGATCATAAATGTAATGAATTTTGAACCTAATCATATGAGTAAGTCAATGACAGGTCAATTTTTTAAAATTTAGGATGCTTAACCTTAACCCAACTCTTTAATTAATCATGTCTTACAATTTGACCCTTTTTGACCCAAACTCAAACCCTTTAATTGTGTCGATTTTAACTCAGGTTCATGGGTGGTGTTGTCACCCCTGATTTGATTACGATCTAGCGAAGCCCTCATTTTGATCAATCTTTGGCTATTTAACTGAACAAGGTTGGGCTGGTTTGCGCTGGTTTCTGTTTCTTATCTCCGTATTTTGGGCCTTCGTGTTATGCGTGACTGCAAGGACGGAAACGTTTTGAAATATGTTGATCTTTCCTTTGATCGATATATAGTCTTCTCTTTCGAAGTGTTCTTCAAAGTTAGGCCATATTTGCAAATAAAACGTATTCATTATGGTTTCCAATTCCTCTTTCGCGAAGCATTTTTCTTTGTTTTGGTGTCTACGATTACTTATATTTGATTAGGATAAATTTTATCGTATTAAACATGTAAAATTTGTAGGGTTACTTGTTGCTGTTTTCTATCAATCCTGAAAATTTTATGTATTCTCCTGATAATGTGCCCTTATACCAGTGTCTACACTTCAAATAATCCAGGTTTCTTTTTTTGTACCTTCTCTTAATCTGAACGATAATAGCTAGTATTTATCTATTCTATCTTTTTTTTTTTTTTAAATAAAAAAAATCTCTTCATTTTCTTCAATGTCTCCGAAATGTATGGTCACTTTGCCCTTAATATTTAGTATTTTCTTCATCTTCTTCTAGAAGCTAACCATCAAAATATGGCTGGTATATGGTCATTGTTTGATCACTTTTTTGAACTGATTTTAGTTTCTTATAATGTATAAATTGTTATTATGTTGAAATTTTCTGACTAAATCAAGAGTTCAGGCATTTAGCATTATAGATAATGGTTCTCTTTTCCGTTTTCTTCTTGTTTCCAATCCTAATGTAGAATGGGGTTTTATCCGTCTTACAGGGTGTAGGACACAATGATCAGAAAGTTCTTGTTCTTGCAGCAACAAATACACCCTATGCTCTAGATCAGGTAAGGAGAAAATAAGTATGTGTATTTGATTTTATATCAACTCAACAGGCTTAATTTGCCTTGACAAATCAATTTGTGATTGTAGGCAATAAGGAGGCGTTTTGATAAGCGTATATACATTCCTCTGCCAGATTTGAAGGCTCGACAACACATGTTCAAGGCAAGGGAATATACTTGATTGTTTTTATTGAAGGTTGGGTTTGGTTCAGCTATGGGACCCTAGCATGACCGTACAATTTTGTTATTGTGGCTTGATAAAATGAACAGGTGCATTTAGGAGATACTCCTCATAACTTAACAGAAAGTGATTTTGAACACTTGGCTCGAAGGACAAAGGGGTTTTCAGGTTCAGACATATCTGTCTGTGTAAGTGTGACATGTATGAATACCGACTTTTAATTGTTTTTTCAACTGTGATGAATTTCAAGTATTTTTTTTGGCGTCCCCCCTCCTTTTTATAACTTGACAGGTTAAGGATGTTTTATTTGAGCCTGTTCGCAAAACCCAAGATGCCATGTTTTTCTTTAAGAATTCTGAGGGAATGTGGATCCCGTGTGGACCAAAGCAACAAGGTACGGTGCAAACCACAATGCAGGAGCTTGCTGCAAAAGGACTTGCTTATAAGGTATTCGAGATGCTACAGATTCTCCTCCTATATTTTTGGAAATCATATGTGGAGTGGCATATGTATACTTTTGTTATAGTGGTCTTTTGTATCTAAATATTAGGTGAGGAAATGCTTACTGCCTTCTAAAACTTGTGCAGATCCAACCACCACCAATTTCTAGAACAGATTTTGATAAGGTGCTTGCTAGACAAAGGCCTACAGTAAGCAAAGCTGACCTTGATGTTCACGAGAGATTCACGAAGGAGTTTGGAGAGGAAGGTTGAGTCTAATATAGTTTCACTTCAAAAATCCTGACCAGTTTTAAATACATTGCTATGATTTGTAACTTACTGGCTGTTGGATACAGTGAATTGTATCTTCTTCTTTTTTTTAAAAAAAATAATAATTTTGGTTTGGGGGGTTGCGATTCCCCTTTTTTACCGAGATGGATTTATCCAGGTGGATGCTCAAGTTGCTTCTCCCAAATTGTGTATAATAACAGAATATTACTCTGAAGAATGAACTCCATGTCTTGCTGGTTGCTTATGTTAGTATGAATTTCTGTCAATGCATATTGAATGAAGCTAGGCTGCCTTAACTGGGGTCGGACAGACTAGATCCATTATGAAATCCGTGGTTAGATACGTTGACTCCAACATAAATTTGCTTCTTGTAGCACATTGATTTCATAACACTGGGGAATTTATTTATTTTTTTCAAACGAAATAGTGCGACTGGGCAATGTCTACCTGGATTTGAGTTTGGCAAACTTAACATTACTACACCCATATATGAAAATAGCAGGTAAGTTGGGTGGTGATGCAAGATGCAATGACAAGTGTCTTTTATTGCGTGCATCTCTACATATTACACTGTTAATTCGGTTTTCCCAAGGCATATTCTCACAGGCTAACTACAGTTTTCCAGAAAACTATGAGCATCCTGAGGTCGGAGCCAGCACTACGTAATTATTATTACTCTGTCTCCAATATCTGAATGAAATTGACAAAAACCTGAAACTAATCATCACATGACTTGAACCCGTGTCCGGAGCAAATCTGTACTTGAGAATTCCTGGAATCAGCCAATGAATTTAGCGATTTACCTTTCATCGAAGAAGCAAGACATGCACTTATCCTATAGTTCTATATTATATGCCGACACATCATTTTTCAAAGTTGATAGCTAATTCTTTCAGAGTGGACAACCAGTCATCCACTACATATGGTACTCTTAGCATAGAGCTGTCCATGAGAACTTACACACGGTAGAGAAGTTTCAAGATACTTCCGCAAAATAATCTTTGAAATAAATGAAAAACCAACCGTAACGTCACCAGTAGTCCCCACACGAACATAAGCCATCTTTGAAGTGGTGAAATCGATTTGAATCCCTTGCAATGATATATCTCTCCTCAATGAGTGATGTTAACTTGATAAAATTGTGACAATCCCCACAGACCCTAAGATTCTTTACAATTTGGATGGGAACTTCTGGAGGTGTAGCTATTAACCCAAAGGCAATAGCCAGCCTTTCACTATGTTGAGAAAGAATGGCTTCTTTATGTTCATCTTCAACGTCGTGAGACACACAGTTTGTGTCAGGTTGATAACCTGCATCCTTCAACCGGATATTTAACTCGGCGAGTTTCGAGTAAATATGGTCTGAGAAAGGATGAAACAGATCACCAGCCAAGAATGAGTAAGTCTTATTTTTCACCTCAATCCAGCTGCACCCGGCTTCTTTTTTCACTTTTCTCTTTTCCATCAGTTTTCTCACCTTGGTTCTCTCTTGCCAGTTTCCTGCTGCAGCATACATATTGGATAATAGGACATATGCAGTTGAGTCTTGTGGTTCGAGTGCAATGAGTTTTTCTGATGCAAGTTTTCCGAGTTCTATATTGCGGTGTACACGACAAGCTGACAAGAGTGTGCGCCACACAGTAGCACATGGGGGAAATGGCATCCCATTTATGACATCCATGGCTTTCGCCAATATCCCTGCACGACCGTATAGATCAACCATGCATGAGTAGAGCTCCGTTGTTGGTCTAATGTGATGATCATTGACCATCATATTGATGTAGTTTTGACCATCTTCCACTAAGCCAGCATGAGTACATGCAGTAATGACGCCGATGAATGTTATAGCATCCATTTCCAAATTTTGTTTTTTCATTTCATCAAATATCTCAAGAGCTTTCTTCGCATGGCCATGTTGTGCATATCCAGAGATCATTGAATTCCATGAAACCAAGTCCCTCTCCCCCTGCCTCTTGAAAACTTCATATGCACTTTCAATATTTCCTCTCTTCGCATACATGGTAACAAGAGCACTACTTACACATAGAGCATCATTCAATCTTGTTTTTATTGCACAAGCGTGGAATTGCTTTCCTTGTTCTACTGATGCTGTAGGAGCAGCACAGGCATTAATTATGCTGGAAAATGTGTACTCATTTGGTTTGATCCCCTCCTTGGTCAACTGGAGGAAAATTTTAGCAGCTTCTTCAGTCTCTCCTGCTTTCGCATACCCAGCTAGCATTGCTGACCAGGCGATTACATCCTTTGCTTCAATTAGCTGGAAAACTTTAACAGCATCATTAACATTTCCCACCTTAACGTAAGCATCTAACAGTGCCGTCCCCACTGAAGATAACTTCTCATAATTAGTTTTGATAACTTCTGCGTGTATTTGGGAAATGTAAGAAGTATGTTGAGCAGTAAGGATAGCAGAATAGGTGAAATCATTAGGTCTGACACCTTCCCTCCTCATTTGGGAAAATAAACTCACAGCTTGCTCGGTGCCACCATTCTGCAAGTACCCACTGATCATAGCCGTCCATGACACAACATTTTGACCTCCATGCATCAAGGAGAATAGATTAAAAGCACCATCCATTTCCCTGCACTTACCGTATGCAACCATGAGTGCGGTTATGATACTCTGTTCAGTCATATACCCGATCTTCAGAGCCCTGCAGTGCAGCAGTCTTATGAAAACCAATTTTTTAAGCTTGGCACATGACTTGATAACAATAGCAAACGTCATTTGGGTAAGGTTAACTCCTCCCAGTCGCATATTATGAAATATTTCAAAAGCTTCCAAATCCAATCCATTTGTCACATATCCTGAAATCATACTATTCCAAGAAACTGGATTCTTATCCTGCATACTATCAAAAATAACTCTAGCATCTCTTAGCATTCCTGACTTTGAGTACAAACTAATCAGAGGATTGCATACAGATGAATTTGTCTCAAAACCGCGCTTTATAACCAAGGCATGGATTTGAATTCCTATCTCAACCGCACCTTCATTGGCCAAAGCTCCAATAATAGCAGAAACAGTAAACTGGTTAGGAATATGTCCCTCAAATTGCATCTTACAGAACAATTCCAACGCATAATCATTAAATCCGTTCCATGAGTAACCTGCAATCACCGAAGTCCATGATACCACATTCCTTTCATCCATTTCATCAAAAACTTTCCCCCCATCTCTTACTGCCCCATTTTTCATATACATATCAACGAGAGCAGTTCCTACACTAACAATCTTCTCAAACCCAGACTTCATACATCGACAATGCACTTGCCTACCCACTCTCCCATCGAACGAACTTGCACAAACTTTCAAAATGCAGGACATGGTAAGACTGTCAAGGGGTATACCCGAACGACAAATACCCACAAACAGATTGAGAGCCTCTTTTGTTTGGCCATTACGAGAACATTGAAAGAGTAAGTGGTTATATTCTTTAAGCTCACTGGGAGGAGTTATGTCGAACAGTTGTTGTGCAGTGCGAGGAGCATTACACTCGAAGCTCCAATAAGGGGTTCTAGGATAGAGGGCAACGTTGTATGATTGAAGCGGGGGCCTACTATGGCATTGAAAATGGGTTTGTCCAAGTCTGAAAATGGGTTTAGTTGAAGTATTTTTGAGTACCCTCATAAATGGATTCAGAGGCATGCTAGTTCCTACAGTACGCTCAGAGAGCTTGCTTGCCCAGCCTAAGACATAGAATAGTGCCTGTTTATTTCAGAATACTTAGCAGTTTAAAATGGGTCAGCGATTTCTGGTGTTGCCGGAATTTCATCGCCTGAGCAAGTCTCCGATTTGTCGAAGGTTTCGTCACTGCTTTGACAAGCCGGATTTTCTTTCACCCTTTCTCCCTCTTGTTTGCTCTTTTCTTTTTTTCTTTTTCTAGTTTTTTGCTTAAATTATTACATTTTAGACAAAGAAATATTATTATACTGATATTTTCTACTCCGTCAGCTTCTGCACTTTGGCCATCTAGAAAGCAAAGTCACAAGTTACCTATTACCATTCACCATTCATTAGATTCGATCAAATTCATTCCCTACCCTTTTTTTTTTTGGGTCTCTGCCCATTAGGTTTTTTTTTTTTTTTTTTTTTTAATTTCTCCACTCCCTCGTCGTACTGCTTGCTATGTGCATTCTCTGTTACTCTTTCCTTAATGGCTAATGGATTCTTTCTCTTTTTCTGTTTTGTTTTTTCATTTCAAAAATTTCTCCCCTTTCGGTGTTTCGCATTTTAGCGTCTAGGAGATTTGACCGTTAACCAGGAAGTTAACACCTCGATCTTCTAAACAAGTCTCAAGCCCCGTCACTTGTAGGGTTTTTGCCGACTAGAACAAAGCCTGGGGATTTGTCCTTTTCACTTTCATTTTTTGGTTTTCTAATAAAAAAAAACAGAGACTTCCTGGGTTGTTCATCAATTTAGGGCTTTTTTTTTTTTTTTTTTTTCAAATTTTCTCTCCCAGAAAAATTCGAGTTTACATTCCAAACAGTGGGTTTTACTGACACTGGTTTTCTCTGTGCTTGGTGGTTTAGAACCAGCAATTTTTCTAAGCTACTCGTAGATTTTGAACCCTGTGGGTGAAGCTCCCTAGTGAGCTGCTCCTTCGCCCCCACTACCGCCTTTCAGAAAGAAGAGAAAAGAAATTGAATTTGCCGAAATCAGAGTGAAAAAAAGAAAATCTTGTTTGGGTTTAAAAGGAGAGATCTTTGAAGATGATTGCGGAGAAACCTAGCTGGGTTACGCATGAAGGCATGCAAATTTTCTCCATAGATGTTCAACCCGGTGGGCTTCGGTTCGCTACTGGTGGTGGCGACCACAAGGTATGATTTCTCTTCTCATTCTTCATGTTATGTAATAGCTGTGTAAGAAAAAGGTGGTTTAATTGATCCATATCGTTATAATTATTTCGTTGATTCATTCTGACATATCAAATTGTTACAGTTGGAATGAATTTTATTATAATCAGGTAAGACCTCTCACGCTACTCCTTCTAAACTTTGTTGCAAGTAGGTTCGCATATGGAACATGAAATCTGTCAGTAGAGATATAGCAAATGATGAGTCGTCTCAGAGGCTTCTTGCAACCCTGCGGGATCACTTTGGGTCAGTTAACTGTGTTAGGTGGGCTAAGCATGGAAAATTTGTTGCATCAGGATCTGATGATCAGGTGATATTGATTCATGAGAGAAAGCCTGGTTCAGGAACCACCGAATTTGGCAGTGGAGAGCCCCCAGATATTGAGAACTGGAAAGTTGTAATGACCTTGAGAGGGCACACTGCAGATGTGGTAATGCGATTGTGTTTACTATTTTAACGTCTTGTATACATGCCTATCCAAATTATAAATGTAATCTCTCTTTCAGAAGGCCTTTTAACCGATTGATTTTATGTTTACAATTGCCCTTTGGAGGTGGAAAAAAAATAAAAAAACTAAATTATGTCATCTAAGTGGGCTTCTTGAGTTATCTTAATGATCACCCTGATTATCCAAATGCTTCTATCTTCTATCTGGGCCATCATTAACTTGGGATCTATTTATCCATGCTTAAAGTAGGTGGATCTTAATTGGTCTCCGGATGACTCCACATTGGCTAGTGGGAGTTTGGACAACACTATCCATATCTGGAATATGAGCAATGGCATTTGCAATGCTGTTCTCAGGGGTCACTCTAGCTTGGTTAAGGGAGTTGCTTGGGATCCCATTGGCTCTTTTATAGCAAGTCAATCAGACGATAAAACTGTCATTATATGGCGAACCAGTGATTGGAGTCTTGCGCACAGGACGGATGGTCATTGGGCAAAATCAGTGAGTTTCTTTTTTAATTAATTAAGTAATATTATTATTTATTAATATATAAAATCCAATAAAAGTTTTTATTTTCTAATTGAAGCGTGTTCTTTTCAGCTTGGGTCTACCTTTTTCAGGCGGCTTGGATGGTCTCCCTGTGGCCATTTTATTACTACTACTCATGGTTTCCAGAAGCCAAGGCATTCTGCACCCGTACTAGAGAGAGGGGAATGGTCTGCTACATTTGACTTCTTAGGACACAATGCTCCTGTTATTGTGGTGAAGTTTAATCATTCAATGTTCAGAAGGAATTCTTCCAACACTCAGGAAGTCAAGGCTGTACCTGCCGGGTGGAGCAATGGTGCTTCCAAGACAGGAAGTAAAGAGCCACATCCATACAATGTTATTGCCATAGGAAGTCAGGATCGGACTATAACAGTATGGACTACTGCAAGTCCACGGCCACTCTTTGTGGCTAAACATTTCTTTAGTCAAAGTGTTGTGGATCTATCCTGGTACATTCTTGATCCCTCAGTGTGTTTGATGATATCTTTCAAATATCACAATTTTTTATTCTATATTTCTAGCGGTGACTCATCTCAATATTCTTTTTTGTCCTTTTGAAATAGGAGCCCCGATGGATATTCACTTTTTGCTTGTTCCTTGGATGGATCTGTGGCTACATTTCATTTTGAAGTCAAAGAACTTGGGCAGAGACTGAGCGATGCTGAGCTGGATGAGTTGAAGAGAAGTCGTTACGGTGATGTGAGAGGTCGTCAAGCAAATTTAGCAGAAAGTCCAGCACAGTTATTGCTTGAGGCAGCTTCTGCCAAGCAAGCACCGAGCAAAAAAGTGAATATAGATGTCCAGCAAAGCCAAACTATGACAAAAGCTTATGTTGATGAGGGGGTTGCTACAAAGAATACTGATCCTCAAGTTAATGATGGTAAGAAGAGTGGAGGTCCTGTTGGTGATGGGCTAAACAAAGTTACAACCTCTGGCCGAATTTCTAGTCCTGTCAAGCAAAGAGAATATAGGCGCCCTGATGGAAGAAAGAGAATTATCCCAGAAGCAGTTGGAGTGCCTGTTCAGCAGGAAAATATCTCTTGTGCAGTTCAGTCCCAAGCACTTGATTTCCTTGTCATGTCATCTGATCACAGAAAGTGTAGCAATGGAGTTTCTACTGAGGACAGCATAAGATCACATACTTTGGGAGGAACAATTGGAAGAAGTTCTGATTTGAAAGAGCGTTCTGGTGTTACTGCTAGGGCAACCATATCTGAGACTCTTGTCATCGAGAAGGTTCCAGCCCTTGCTGACAGAGATGGAAACACCAATGTTGAGCAGTTAGGAAGTGTGATGACTTCTAGCTCTTTGGCTGGTTATAGTGCTACCCTTTCCATCAGAGTATTTGACAAGAAAAGTGGAGAAGATACTTCACCTATTTCTTTGGAAGCACGGCCTAGGGAACATGCTGTGAATGACATTTTAGGGGTAGGAAATACATCCATGATGAGAGAAACAGAGATTGCTTGTACAAGGGGGGCTCATACACTTTGGTCTGACAGGATATCAGGAAAAGTCACTGTTTTAGCTGGAAATGCAAATTTTTGGGCTGTTGGTTGTGAAGATGGATCTCTGCAGGTAAATAAAGCTTTTCTTACTGATGTAATTCTGGTTTTCTTTTGAGTACTCATTCTCTGTAACATTTCCAATGTATCGAGTGTTGTGATTGTAACATTATCTGTGATAATTGTAGCAAAGATCCTTTAGTATGACGTCCCCTTCATAACATTGACCCGGGATGCTTGCAGTCTTAAGACATAAAAGATTTTAGACGATCCATCATCTCTCTAGTATTCTTTTTCCATTTTCAGTTTTTGAGCTACAAACTCTGAAACTTGCAAAGTTCATATCGATTTAATTTTTGAGGTTAACACAACTTTGCCTTTGACTGTTGAATTAAATTAGTCTTTATTTTAGTGGGAATATTATCAGGTCTTTAGAAGCTGCTTGTTTTGTGTGTAAAAATTTCTGAGCTTCTATATTCAAATGTAACATTGAATCATCCATATTAATATTTAAGTGTAATCTGTTCTAATCTTCTGCGGATAAATCTTGCAATTTTTTTCTGTGCTTTTTTTTGTTGGTATTCCTTGTCCATCTTTGCTTCCGCCCTTATCCTTTGTTCTTTACCAAAAATTTTGGTAAACTTCATTTTGTGATGTGCTTCTATCTATACTCTTACTGGACTATTCTTGATATTCTTTGTGAAGTGAGATTCATGCCTATTGTGGCGTGTAAATCGACAGGCAGTATGTATAGTTTAAAACATTGCCTGGGCAAGATGTGGACTCTGATTTTCTTTCTTTCTTTCTCTTTTTTTTTTTTTTGGTGCTTTCGAGAAGATTTATACAAAGTGTGGGAGACGAGCAATGCCTACAATGATGATGGGATCTGCAGCAACTTTTGTAGACTGTGATGAGTGCTGGAAACTGTTACTGGTCACAAGGAAAGGGTCACTTTATTTGTGGGATTTATTCAACAGAACCTGTCTCCTTCATGACTCATTGGCTTCTCTTGTTGCGTCCAGTCCAAGTTCTTCTGCTAAAGATGCAGGTATAGATATATGCTACATTTATTTGAAATAGGGGTTGTTTGGTTTCATAACCATGATCATAGAGCTAATCATTTTTTGGCAATTTTCCATCTGATTTGATAGCTCTATTTTATTTTAAAATCTGCTTCCAGGCACGATTAAAGTTATATCTGCTAGGCTATCACGATCGGGCTCGCCTCTTGTTGTTCTAGCCACTCGCCATGCTTTCCTATTTGACATGAGTCTCAAGTGCTGGCTGAGGGTTGCAGATGACTGTTTTCCTGGATCAAATTTTGCCAGCTCTTGGAGTTTGGGTTCAATTCAAAGTGGTGAGCTGGCAGCTTTGCAGGTTGACGTTAGGAAATATTTGGCCAGAAAGCCAGGCTGGACTAGGTGCGTATTTATTGACATCTCTTCTATAAACTGCCTGTGCTTAGTGTTGGGCTGTGATGTGATAATGCCATTGGATACAAAGGCAGCAGGGTTGTTAGTCATTGTCTATACACTCGTTTTCTGACAGTTGGCTTTATATTCATTGTCAAATTATGGCATGACTTGTTCATATATCGAAGATATAATATTTTTCTATGTGGCTTAAAGATATATTGTTACAAAAGGATACATCAATTTGAATAATATCGCATTAAGTGAGTTTCAAGGTAGTAACTGTTATGTCATTATTACACTTACAAGTTTAAGTGGGAACGTGCTTGTCCTACAGGCCTCTCGTGTTTGGCCTCACAGGGTTGGGGGAAGTAATATCTTGAGGTAGGAATAGTATTATCTCTGTCTTCATTATCTGAGTCATCAATGTGTTATTACAGAGTGACTGATGATGGGGTGCAGACACGTGCTCATTTGGAAGCTCAATTGGCCTCTTCTCTGGCTTTGGGGTCCCCCAATGAATATCGCCAATGTCTATTGTCCTATATACGCTTTCTAGCGAGGTATTCTACTGTCCTTTTCTTAAAGATATTATCGAAATACCAATTGGGCGTCTGCTTCTTGCATTTGAAGTACAGTATAATTCTGGTATATTAATTTAAAAAGCTTTACAACCATGCGTGCACATTCCTTGGGCTTTCTGACATTGGACAAGTTGCTGATTTAGTATTGATATTAAATTGGTTTCAGAGAAGCTGATGAATCTCGATTACGAGAAGTCTGTGAGAGTTTCCTTGGACCTCCAACTGGGATGGCTGAAGAAACATCTGCAAATTCAAATAACATGGCATGGGATCCTTTTGTACTTGTAAGACTTCTTATAGTGATGCACAGATAATAGATTTCTATTTTCTTGGTACCCTTATTATTTTTGTTGAGTAAAAAAATTTGAACACAGCAGTGAAGGAGTGATCTATTCAAGTTTAGAAATAGATCACCGCAAACATATAATCATGTTATTGTCTTAGTTATTCCATTTGGATCTTTGCAGGGAATGAGGAAACACAAGCTCCTCAGGGAAGATATTCTTCCAGCAATGGCATCAAACAGGAAAGTCCAGAGACTACTGAATGAATTCATGGATTTGTTGTCTGAATACGAGAATGCTGAAGCCAGTCAAGACCACCAAAATCCCATGTTACCAGTGTCAAATTCACACGCAGCCAATCAGATAGAGAGAGCTTCACAAGCAACAGATCAACTGGATACTGCTCCACCAGAAGCGGTTGTTGATCAAAAGGATAATGCGCCGCTGGCAAAGGAACACACAAGTTCTGATCCACCAGTCATAAATCAAGATAATTCAGATCCCTCTCTAAGTGATCAAGTTAAACAGGATGCGCAAGCAAAAGAAGCTAGTACTTGACTTATTGTTTGAGGCTGTATCTGATGTAGAAATATCAAATATGTGAATTCACTTCCAGATGTCATTTTCGACACCTTGAGAAACTCCATCCTCTCACCAAATTCAAAGTAGTGATAAGCTTTTCTAGTAATGGTGAACTGTCTTCGTGTACTCCCGGAGCTCCCTTCTGAAGCTGATCTCACCAACAGAGAACTAATTCTAAGGTGACAAAAATGGAACTTCAAGTCCATTCTGTAGCTTCCCTGTCAATCAACTTGGAGCCTGGTTCTTGTATAATGTTTAAGCAATGTGAAATTAGATTTTCCTCGCTGGATGCTGTAAAATCAAAATGTACGGTTAATTCCCTCTTAACAGCTGTGGAATATGTCTTTATGTAAAATATGTAACTTTCCTCATAGCTTCGTTTGGCTGATTTCAGTGGAAATTTTACGTTAGCTTGCTTTGTTTTATTCTCAATTGAGACTCCTGGTCGCTATGACTACTAACCCTTCTGGGAAAATGTTATTTACCCATTTATTAGTGTAGATTCGGTGCATATTAGTTATTTTCAAGGGATAAGGTTAATAAAAAAAATAAGATAAAAAGTACGAAAGGATGTAGACGGATTAAAAAAATGTAAAAATAAGTATAAATGAAAAATATATGCATAGCATAACTTTTTTGGATATTAATAAACAATAAAGTAAATGTAAACCATGTTCAAAATTTACAGAAAGAACGGATTGTTGTGTACTTAAATATGAAGTTGGAAATTTTAAATTATATAATAATAAATAAATAACTTCAAAGATTTTTACATATATATATATATATATATATATATATATATGCTGCATAACTATATGTGATATTTATGATGAATGGAGACTGGTGGAGACGGCAGTTGCCTGTCTTAATACGGCTGCTCCCAACAGGGAGGTGGAGGAGTTGGCTCGTAATTAAGCAAGACGCTGTCTTGAAGACATGCAAAGTAACTTCAACTATTAAAAAAAAAAACTTGCAAAGTAATAATAATGTCGGTCAAATCTCAGTTTCTGCATCATCTATGTTTTTCATACATGCAAGGTTGGCCAACCAACCAGAAAAATTGGGTAAAGGTGACTTCCCCATTTCCATATACCTAATTATATCCTCCCAGTCCAGTCCAGTCCACCATGCAGTTTCTTGCTTGTCAATATTCAAAGATTTGTAAAATGGTGAAGTCTCCTCTCCGGTTAAAGCTTTACAAGACTGACTAGTTAAACTTGGCATGCATACTATTGCTGACTGACTCTCAAATTATCTTTCATTCATTGGATGTCCAATTTAATAATTTATAAATTGCATACATTAATGAATGTGTCTCTTACACTCTCATTCCTATCTAAACTAACGGACTCTGTATGGACTCTATCAACTTAGCATATCAGCATTCGTTGCCTCAGAAGTGACTCTATACTATAACCACAATCTACTAAAACAAAGAGAAGCACAAACTAAGACAGCTAGCATGGATCTAAAAATAACTATTGAGTCTTATTTAGGTACGTACACCCTTGAAAGAAAGATAGGTATTTTTTCCCCTTAACTCCGTTTGAGGGAAAATTAAGAAAGGAGGCATCGTATGGGTAAGGATATAATTAGCACTGGTGATAATATTGTTAATCATTTCATTAATGAACCTCATTATCATTAAATTTCTCAATAAAAATTATAGGACTCGTCTAGAATTTCAATCGAGCATTAATTAATATTGATAATTTTTGCCTTCATTATATATAACTGTCCACTAATGCGCATATTTGTAAGTTCTCATCAGTCTAAGACGACAAAACATGATTTTCACCTTCAGCACATACATACAAATTAAACACAACTCACCAGAGAGAGAAATTGACCCGAGGAACTTGCTTGTCACCCTTAATTTCTATCAACTTGTTTATCATCACTTTTCTTCATCTTCGTCGCCATACACGTGTATAATTATTTCTTCCCATAGAAATTCAAAGTTCACATTAATGGAGTATATATATATATATATATATATATATATATATATATATACCGATTCTAATTTGCTGGCTACAACCTCATTGTGTTAACATCTATCACTGTCCAAATCCAGCTTGATCATGGCGGCCCTTCTCATTACCTAACCCTTTTTAAGGCCACATGCTCTGAGCTACGTTACATTCACCCAGAAACTGAAAAGCAAACTGGGCTTATTGCTTATTAAACTATTATTATCTTTGCAACATTATTTAGCTTCTCTAATTCTTCTTCATGTGAGCAAAATCTTACGCCACATGCAAGACGAAAGCACATTAATTAATCAGCATATACATATATATATATATATATATATATAAATCAGAATGAGACTCATTTCTTTTGAAGGGCAAAAGAGTAATCAACAGTGATTGTCATTGATAAATAATCCAATATATAATATGGATCATGCTGGTTGCAATCTGTTTGGCAACTGTTCCCAACCAGAATACTAAAAGGGATTGCTCACCTAAAAGCCCTAACCTAGCTAGCAAGTAATTTTATCATAACAATTACTTTTATGACACTCCAGCGTACATGGACTAAAATTAGCAAATGGTCCCTAACTTAACGTGTCAAACACTTTAGAAACTCCAAACCCCTTTACATGATGACATTTTGCCCAATAAAAATAAAAAGATCAATTATGAAGAAAACCAAGTTTTAGATTTTGAGTTCTGATCAATCACTGCCTAATTTTTCATTGATCTCTCTGTTCATAACTTCATATGCTGCATGCATATATAATATAATATAAAAATATCCAAGTACGTACAGGTGTATATTGATGCAAAATCATAATTCCGTAGATATTAATTACAGTGAATGTGGTTCAACAATTAACTGCCAACCATGTGCGGGCCAGAAAATTTATTTTAATTCCTATCTACTTGTTTTATTTTATTTTATGATTGTACGTGCGTGCTTCTCTAAATTTGGTTCGTGTTATTGTTCAGTTCTTTGTAGAAGCATTCGGCTTCTGCCCAAACAAAACACAACTGTTGTAGCTTTTTTTCTGAATGAAATACCAATTAAGAAGTGGACGGAGGAGGTGTCTCTGACTCTGACCATTAAAAGTACTCCTAACTGCCCGTTTCCTATCAAAATCCATTCCCAACATGCCATGTTACATATATGTCATTCTCTGAGATCGCTGTCTCATGCATGGGGTTCACGTATATATGTGTGAGATTCTTTTTATATAAGAATATTATATCGACTTAAATTTCTATACTTCTATATTTGTATAACTTTTTTTTATAAATAAATCTTTTAATTTTCATTCAAGAGATGGATGGATAAGTAGATATGACAAATTAAATAAAAAGTGAATATTAGAGAAAAATCTAAACATGGAACATTGAACTCCATGATCAACTTTTTAGAATGAAAATAATAAATACCTATGTCTTGCAATTTAAATAAGTCAAATATAAAAACAAGACTTAAGCGAAGACAAGAAATTGAATTGAAATTATATGTTCACTTAGCTAGGTGACTCATTAATTCAAGTTGTACATAAATAAGTAATTTAATAAATAAATATTAATGTAATATTAGAGAAAAAAAAATGCATCTACACATGTCACCTTATCATTAATTATTAGAGATTTGTACATGTTGCAATAATTTAAGTAATTCAAATCAAATTAAAATTTACTACAGATTGAATTACAATTGCCATTTGTTTATTAGTATTACAAAATTTCAACTAACATCAATAATTGACCATGGCCAAAAAAAAAAAAAAAACTAATATAATTGATATATGTTTTAATTTTTTAACTTAGTAAATCTAATTCTTTTGTTAGGTTCGAATTTTGTGTTAGTATGTCTCATAAAAAAAAAAAAAAAAATTGTGCTAGTATAAGATAATATAAGACTAACTAATTTATAAATAATATTATTCAAATTAAATTAGCTAAAAAATTACAAGTTTTTTTTTTATACTGTATTATAATTTAATCCTCGTTATCCTTTTGTTAAGGAGGAGGATCGTAATTAAGGGCTTACGTCAGGACTGAGAAGTTGACAGTGACTGTTGCACGGACGTGTTAATGTTAATATTTGCAGAGACGGTAGGTTGGCTTCATGGAATAGTTAAAGTGCTCACCGCCCTTCAATATTTACCATCAATAGTATTATAATACCAAGACTTTTTTTTTAACATTTCTTTTACATTTTATCATTTTTGTTTTTATTTACAATTTTATTTTTATAAATTATTAAAAAATTTATTAATGTTTATTATAAAATTAAAAATTCTAATATTATCTTATAAATCGATTCAATTAAAAAAATTTGAGTTATTAAAAAAAAGTCAATAAATTATTTTTATACTATATCTAAGGCAAGTAACTAGTATATACAGATTAAATAGATACTTATAAGTGTATAAATAGAATTTCGTTTTCCTATTATTACAGTGCAGTCACCTGCCCTTGTTGACCTCTGTTGTGTATATTGGAATTGTGTGTGGTTGGGCGGTGACTTGAGCTCAGCTTCACATTCACAATTCAGTTAGTCACAGCCTTCTTAATTAGGATCAAAACATATATAACAGATTTTGTTTTTCCTTTTCTGAATAAACAAGTGAGCCAATCTTAACTTGACTTTCTTGAGCCACAAAGGAAAAAATAAAATAAAATTGGAAAGAACGCATGACTTTACTTCATTGTACCTGTAGGTAGTAAACTATCATCAACAGCTTGCGTACACTCCATCACCATTATTGCTCTATGCTTAAGACCTCTGCTTTAAATGAAAATGGGCATTCGATTTCGGCCATACCAGTGTCTCTTTGTTTCATCTGAAAAGCCATTTTGGTAATTCTTTCCATTTCTCAAACTAGTGATTTTTCTTCAATGGAGTTGGGAAGTTTACTCCACTTCCTTCAACACAAGACCATTTTAGTCACTGGTGCCACTGGCTTTCTCGCCAAAAGTACTCCTCCCTTTCTCTATCTCTCTCTTCCTATGCTTGTGTTATGTCCACCAACAGGCATGTTTGGTAATCATGAGTTTGCTTTTATGATTTTTTGCAGTTTTTGTTGAGAAGATACTCAGGGTTCAACCAAATGTGAAAAAGTTTTATCTTCTCTTAAGAGCCCCAGATATTAAATCTGCCGCACATCGATTGCACAACGAGGTAAATTTACAAACGTTTATATTAATATCATTTTCAAGCTTGTTAAACACATTTATGTTCTTAATTTAAAGTTCGTTTGTGGTTAATAAGAAGTACATATTAATCTTCAAATGTGTAGATAATAGGAAAGGACTTGTTTAGAGTGCTAAAGGAAAACTTGGGTGCAAATTTTAATTCCTTTGTTTCCGAGAAGTTGAGTTTGGTGCCCGGGGACATTACTCGTGAGGACTTGGGTTTGAAGGACTCTATTCTAAGGGACGAGATTCTCAATTCAACCGATGTTATTGTTAATTTAGCTGCAACTACTAACTTCGATGAAAGGTATATATTTAACTTCAGTATTTTTATTTTGTTAATTAATTATATAATAATATTTTTATTTGGCCGCCCTCATATGTGGATGTTCTTTTTCTTAATACCTTTGTTTTGTCCCTTTAATTAAATGTGCGTAGGTACGATGTTGCTTTGGATCTAAATACCCTTGGAGTTAAGCATGTCATAAACTTCTCCAAACGATGTGTTAAGCTCAAAGTGCTTGTCCACGTGTCAACTGGTTAGTATACATGCCTACATTAATTTCTTTTAATTTTTCTTTTGTTTGTTTGGCCCTCAAAGTGTTTGTTTGGTATTGTTTGTTTGTTTTTTCATGACATACTAATAATTTCTTTCCTTATTTCAACATTTCTCATATTAATTAATTAGCCCACTGATTGTTGATGCTCGATGGTTTCAGCTTATGTATCTGGTGAGAAAGGAGGACTCATATTAGAGAGTCCATATCATTTGGGTGATTCACTGAATGGAGTGCCTGGATTGGACATCGATGTAGAAAAGAAAGCGGTGGAGGACAAACTGGATGAGCTCCGAAGACAAGGAGCCAAGGAACGTGAAATCAACATGGCCATGAAAGATTTTGGAATCGACAGGTTCGTAAACCAAAAAACTAAATCTACCTAATTTAATTAATGGAAGTTTCTAGTTCTCTCAATTTTAATTACATTTAGACTTGAAACTGGGAATTATTTATAGTCCAAATAGTTAATGAGGAGTTAAACAATAATCACTTTGTTGTTCTAATTCCTTCCCAAACAACAGTGTGGCTTTAACTAAATAAGTAGGCTATTTATCATGGTTAGACAAATGCGGGGAATGGCCTATCAAAGAAGCTCTAGGCCTCTAGCCTCATGGTTTGCCCATGTCTAAACACTATCTCAACCAAGTGGGGAGTATATATATACGTGATGAAATTAACTCAGCAGTGTACTCTATAGCACTGTAAGTACAAACTTCAACTACCCTGAAGATGTGTTATTCTCCAACGGTTCATATTAAGCTTTCTCACTGACTTGTAGGACAGAAGGAACCAAAGGATGGAGAGGGAAAATAGAACCCTCTCTGGCCAAACAATATATACCAGAAAGATATGGGTAATGATTTTGGTAGATGGCTTCTTTTGTTTGTTTTTTTTTTTTTTTTTCTGGTAAAAAACCTTGGTTATTTAACATGACATTGGATATTGATAATCCGGATTTAGTATACATGTGACTTTGAAAGCATTTGAAATGTATAAACCTCCTTACCCAAAAAAGAAAAGAAAAGAACATTACTGAACTTGAAAAATGGTCGGCGCGGTTAGTGTAACATGTATGGTTAAAGATGTGAGGGATAAGGGCGAGTTTGGATGAGATGAAGTGTATTTATTGCTACTGATTTTGTGGGTCGAGAGAAAATTATGAAAGTAGTTAATACAGGCTAACCTTCAGCCACGTTTTAAAACCTTCAATTGATTTCTCACCAAACCAGAGACCCACTTATATTGAAGAAGAAAGATAGGATCACATTCGCTTCCAATATTGTTCACGTACGAGAGAGTGAGTGACTAGCACAGTACTTCATATATTTATGAATAGATCGAGGCTTCAAACTAGAATGGGACGTGTTTCCTTTTAAAGGCTATAGAACTTCTAGTTGCCACCCGGCCCACATTAACGCAATTCATTATAGCCCTTCTCCCTAAAGGATATATATATATTTATAAAAATATCGAGGCCACGCTTGAGGTGCAATCTTAATTTAAGAGGCATGCATGCTTGAACAGATCAGAGAGTGGGGAAAGTGAATTACCACTAAAACCCATCATCTATGTTTATGAGACCTTAAATATTAAATATTGAACAACAAATGCTTGAATTCAAAAAAGTATTGAAAAATTTAAGAACTGGTGCTTTTTTAGTATGTATAATAGGGGAATATTACGACATTTATAATGATAATGCCAAGAGTGATTGTATTCCCAAAATTATTGCACCTTCATGTGTTATCGTTCTTCAAAATCTGGGTTTAGAGCACGAGAATTGAGTACAGCTCATCAGAAAATGGCCATGTATTTCAGTCACAAGAGCCACGGTAATAACAGTAGCAGTCCCTAGCCTTTGTTTTTAATTTGGAGGAGTTGCGACTTAAAGAATTAATGTTTAGTTTATTTTCCCTCCATTTGAATGTCCAGGTGCCAAAACACAGTTATGAATATGGAGTTAGAATTTGTTCTCATTTAGTTTTGGACACGACTAGTGGAAAATCTATAATAACGTGACCATACTGATTATCGGATTCTGTAATATATAACTAAAGTTGACATGATTTTGTTTTTATCAATGTCAGGGCAAAGGTGTATGGATGGCCAAATACATATGTATTTACAAAAGCAATGGGAGAGATGTTGGTAGGACACCTCAAAGAAAACTTGCCCGTTGTTATTATACGTCCTACCATTGTTAGCAGTACTTGGAAAGAGCCTTTCTCTGGTTGGGTTGAAGGTATAAGGTATATATATGTATATATATATATCACCCTTAAAAAAACAAATATCAATTATGTTTGATTGTTGAAGAGATTAAGGAATTTGGCACTGGAGTCATAACGACGACGGTTATTGTTGTCTGCTTGTTACAGAACCATAGACAGTCTTGCAGTGGCATTTGGTAAAGGAAAACTGACTTGTTTCCTTGGTGATGAGAAGGGGGTTGTTGATGTGGTGAGTTTCCAGTTGAACGTATTCTATTTTATATTAAACTGATTAATTTCTCAAGCAGTGATTAATGTTAGGATGCGTGCATATTAATGGTATGAGTTAATTTGAATCAGATACCAGCTGACATGGTAGTGAATGCAATATTAGTGGCCATGGCGGTCCATGCAGATCAGCCTTACAACGAAACCATATATCATGTGGGTTCTTCACTAAGAAACCCCCTCACATACACGCGCCTTCAAGATTATGGCTTAAAATACTTCACGGCAAAACCATGGATAGACAAGAATGGAAGGCCAATCAAGGTTGGCAGAGTCACCGTATTGAACAACATGGCTAGCTTCCGAAGATACATGTTCATCCGTTACATTCTTCTGTTAAAGGTTAACAATCCTCCATTCAGCAATTGAATTCCCATTTCAGAATTAAAAATAGGCAAAGTGCATGCTCATAACTTTTGCGTTTGAATTATAGGGACTAGAGCTGGCCAATACAGCATTTTGCCAGTATTTTCAAGGAACTTATCTTGAGCTCAATAGGAAACTCCAGTTTGTGATGCGTTTGGTAGACCTTTACAGACCTTACTTGTTCTTCAAGG
Source organism: Bauhinia variegata (assembly GCA_022379115.2). Taxonomy (NCBI): domain Eukaryota; kingdom Viridiplantae; phylum Streptophyta; class Magnoliopsida; order Fabales; family Fabaceae; genus Bauhinia; species Bauhinia variegata. The sequence continues at coordinate 18,768,843 of CM039432.1, forward strand.
GCATGTGAGTACTGATTAAATGAATTTGATTAATGCTTCATTTCAGAATGCTCACCATAACAACTTATTTTGATTTTGGGACACAGATTTGATGACCTGAACACAGAGAAGTTGAGAATGACGGCAAGGCAAGGTGAGGTAGAGACACATTTGTTTTATTTTGACCCCAAAGAAATTGATTGGGAGGATTACTTCATGAACGCCCACTTACCAGGAATCGTCAAGTACATCTTTAAGTGATATCATATCAATATATTATAAAGTCCATGGATTATATATAAATATAGCTATTATTTTATTTCGTGAAACCTGCCATTGTTTTTAAGTTCAAATAAATTTGTTCAATCATGTTATTTATCTGTTCAACGACAGTGTAATCGGTGCATGTTTCTGAACTTTTATCAATTGTACCAAATCAACTTCATATATAATTTACTTTTCCCTCGCAATCAACAGTCGTCATCTCTTATATTGGGGTAGCAGGCTTCGTTGGATAAATTTACACAGAAAGTCAAAATAGACCTCTTATTTTTCTTTCGTCTATTGTTGCCCTCTTACTATCAATTGCGCGTTAATTAAACATATAATGAAGCAATTTTCTCTAAGAAATTGAATTCAGGGACTTTTGATCACATACACGTTTTAGCAGAGCAGGCAAAACGATTTCAATTGCAAATTTCGTGATCACCGGTGACACTATCTTTTGACCTTTTCTAGCTGCACATTATTCCAATAGCAATAGGGCACAGATTTTCTTTGCTAAGCATTTTGCCCTGAATGTCTAATTCTTCTCCTTATGGACAAAATCTCCCAGGCGATCGGAGTAGTTTTGCATAAAGCCTTCCTTATAACAACGCAGAAAGCAACAAAAGAAGCATGCATTATTATAACAAGTTGCTGAATATAAATTCTTAACTTGTAAATAAATAATCTATTAGCTATTAAAAAGAGCCTCGATTAAAACAACATATATATATATATATATATATATATATATATATATATATATATATATATATATATATATATATATATATATATATGTGGGTGTTACGGTTTTACGTAAGTAGTAGTAATTTCTTGGGACCAATCAACTGTGAGTCAGCCATGTTGCAGGGACATTCAGTATTTGCAGAGACGGGTAGGATGGGGCTGTAACAAACAGTTAACAGATAGACGCAGACGTGAGATGCTTCTAGAACACCTTAAGTACACCTCTTTTGAGGTATTCACGATTCACCCATGATATGCTTCAAATGCCCATACGTACACTTCATGATTGTATAATTCACTTTCCACGAAATAAAGAAAAATTAAATCTTTTAACTTTGTAAGAAGGGAAAAAAAAAAAAATAGACACCATTAAATAACTACTTGTATCATTACCGACGGGATAATTTTACAGGATATGGTTCACTTTGTTTTCCAAAGGAACAGGGAGAAAGCTAACCCGCGCTGCAATTGGATCAAAATCATTGCAAGTGTAGAAATCTCAGTAACAATGAAACCATCTTTGTTTTGTTCAGACCCAAAACACAAAACAATTGAATACACCAACCAGACATATTTGTCAGGAAGAAGGGGACCTCTCTTTTCTTTTACCTGTCTTAGTACAAGTGTTATTATCAACAACTTGTGAGAGGTCAGAGCTGTTAACACCATTACGAGCGAATCCCTCTGAGCAACTGTGACCTGTTGAATTATGATGACAGGGAAGATGACCATTTTCGGAAGTTTTCGCATCATTTGAAACATTAACAAAAGCATCATGAGCACTTGGCCGTGTAACACACAGCCAAGTTCTTGAAGACTCCTCGTTGCTATTGCCCGCTACAGGAACATGCCATGATCCTTTTTCCGATTCCTGAAACAAAAGTTTCAAGAACTGAATGTAGGAACTGCTCTCAAATACACCAAAATAAGCTTAAGAATAAACTAGAGGAAACAGAGTACGAAACGACTATACTAATCTCTCTTCAAAAACATCAAATACAGAAAGATCAAAAGCCCCTCCGGCTCACCAAGCACAAAAACACGTGCACATCGCCCACAAGCTCAGAAGGATAAAAGCTCTTATTAAGCATCGTGCCATATAACAAATATTACCTGGATGACCAGTGAATATATTGGTGGCATCTGAAGTTTCAGGTTTCCTTTAATAAATGTATAGTGAACCTGCAGATAAGAGGGGTGAGGGGAAAAGTAATGAATTATGTGCATAAACTTCACTCCTTGGTCAAACATAGGAGAATATCCTCAAAGTATAAAAAAAGAACATATGAAGCTTCTCCGACTATTGGAAACACAAGCTCTACTCTTCTCCCAGTGAATTCCTCCACGAGAGAAGATATCACAAATACCGAGGGACCTTCAAGGAATTTTTCCCCTTAAGCATGATACTCCGATAATTTCATTATGTACAAAAGGATGACAAGCCAAATCCTCAGAAAGAAATGCTTATACCACAAAATCTCAAGTATTGAAACTTTGAGCAGGTGATTATCTCAATAGTGATTCTAAATTTCACCAGAAATTTTAATCATGCAATAATATATTTCCCAAATGAACAGGTATAATACTGCAGAAACGTAGTTCCTTCAGAAGCTAGGTGACAAAAATCATTTTGCTCTCCAAAGAGCATGGATATTCCAAGTTTAAAAATTTAGAAGAAATTATTCGAACATAGAAGGTTGTTCTTAACATGGTAATATTTAAAGGAAAACCACACGTGATACAATGCTATGGTTAAACTAAAAATAACCCTTCTCTAAACTGTTTTTATGTGAAAAGCTAGCACAGCTTGTGCAAGTCTTGTGTGTGCATTAAAGGGAATTCAGTAGAAACTGAATACGGATTCCATTCCCCCCATATTCCATAGCAAAATAAGATATCCAACAAAAATTAATGGGAAAAGAAAATCTACGATACTAGAGTAAGCAATTTCAGAAAGAACTTACCTGATGTCTTTCTTTCCACTGGTTAAAAAAGCTGCTTCCTAAGAGTTGAAATATGTGATCTCGCATTTCATCATTTGTCCCAAGCAAGCACCTAAGTTTTACAGCTGCATAGAGCCAATACCTGAATTTTGGAAGTGGTTATATAAGGGCGAAAAATAGGAGCCACTTAAAGGGGAACATCTTGTAATAATGACTAGAAAAATGCAAAAAAAAAAAACAACTGAGCAAGTTTAATACATCAAGGAGAGTCCATGAACGAAAAATTTCCAGGGAATTGTTAGGAAATTTACCAATCATCATTAGAACCATTTGGTGTTGTATAAAGAGTATCATTATCCATCCACTCCTGAACAATCTTTCTGCTAGAAGGATTTTCCACAAGCCCCCGTAGACGTTTGTTATGCAGGATAACCAGTGGCCATTTCTTCCCACTCCTGTTGTAGAGTTCTTTCACAACATCATCAAGCTGCACTATTTTAAAATTGACAATTTAAGCACGATTAGTTGTCTAAAATTTAATCAAGTTAGACTAGGACTTCAATTTCTTCTTTTAGGTAGAATGGCCTAGGGTAAGTAGGAACTCTTAGCTTAAGGTGTGTAACCTGAGAAATGCTAAATCCACCATCCGCAAAATTTTGTTGATAGAGCCCAACGTTTGCTCCATCCACAATAGCTTCGTAATCAGCATGTTTGTCAAGCCAACCCTACAACAGAAGATGCTAAAATGAGGAAAAGAAGAAGAGAGGAAAAACACCCCAACACAGGTACAGGAGATGCAGAATGAAACTACAATTGTAAGAGTTAAATTAGTTAGGAAGAAATTTTCCCTAGTGGTAGTGGAGCCAGTACATTTGAAATTGTTTTACACGCCGCGGTGCAATTACAGGGTCAGACTCACTCACCTCAAACTCACTAAAATTTGCCTTGACTTCTCGTTCCATAGCCAATGCAGCAATTGACTGTGCAAACTTCTCTGTCTCCTCATCATCAATATCAACACAAACCAATTGTTCACGACAACAACAACAGTGTCCATCTGGGTCAACATTCGCTCTACGCACAACCCAATTACCCTTTCCTATCCATCCTAGACCATGCCACCCTCCGCCGTTCCGCAAAATCTCCTCCCTGACTCGTCCAACGTCCATATTCAGCTCACCCACTTCAGAAGCTTTGGCACTATGAAACCAGTCTTCAATAACCTTCGCAGTAGATTCACTAACAACCCTTACAGAGCTTCTGAGCTTGTGCAAATATCCATATACCCTCTCTTCCCTCCCCTTCTCTGCGCTCACCTTCAATAGCGCCGCAAGCTGTTCCTCCTCCAGACTCACTCCCACTGCATTCACATGCTCCTCAACCTCATATGCCTTTTCAGCATCCAAATGCTCACAAAAACAGAACAAAGCAGGATCATAAGTCCGCAACCTGGGCACAACCTTATACTTGCCGATATTCTTAACCAACTCAAAGGCATATTCTCCATCCCCTTTCGCCGCAGCAATCCTAGCAATAGCAGTGACCGATGCCTCATTGGGACTGATACCAATGCTCGACATGTGATCAAATGCGCGAAAGCCATAGTCCAATACTAATTCTTTCAGTGATGGGTCGGCGACAGAATTGGAGCAGAGGTAGAGTAGAGAGTTAAAGTGGTGCTGGTTGAGTCGGATTTTCTCTGAAATCGCGGATTCATAGAGTGAGATTGCACCCCTCACATCTTTCTTTTTGGAACAAGAATTAAGCTCAAACTGGAACTTGCTTTCTGGGGTTTGGTTGGACTTCTTCTTCTTGGCGTTTGAGCGGTTGGCCGTATCCATTGATAGGTGAGGTTAGTGTTCAACTCAAAGGATTTACAACCCTAGATGGCGGTTACTACGGATGCTTTAAACTAGATTGTACTTTTGTAGTTTCATTTCACCAGAAACCTTAAGAGTCTGGACAACCTTCCAGTGATTTTGCTTTTTTCACTTTCATTTTCTTTTCTTTTCTTTTCTTTTTCCTTGTTGGACAAGAACATCATTCTGCCATGGTCCATAGGCCCAATTAGATAGCCATAAGTAAACCCATGAAAGCAGTTTCTACTAGCTGGGCCGTACATTTTAGAGATATCAGTTTGAGGCTTCTAGCAATTATATGGACTAGTTGATTCCCAGAATTCGTTTCTAACCACACACCCCTACCTCTCATTCAACACCAAACGTTCAAAATTAGAATCGGCATGAAGAACCAAGCTGCAGTAATATCAACCAAGCCTGGTATTATGAACTGTGATATGAATAATTCTCAGTCTATGTCTTGAGGCTCTTCCTTTTACAAAAATTTTTGTCCTTCCACAAGCTTCAATATCGGTTCCCTGTACATCATCTTCAGTTCTCACACCCTTTGATATATATATATATATATAAAATTAAAAAATTATAGATAAAAAAAAAAGTGACAAAAAAAAAAAAACAACGAGATACAAAATAAGAGAAAAGATGTTAGCTCTATGTATGAAAAAGGTTTTCCATCGGTCCTCATGTTCGTCACCCCATGAGTCATCACCCAATCAGCATATCTCACATGGGCCCCTTCTATCCAGCGTATCCAATATCGTGAATAGCAACTTTATCTTTTATTAGTTTTTTTAATTTTTAGCTAACTCAAATGTTTTATTTGTTATATCCAGATTTGCATCACTGGACTCTATTTCTTGGGATGAATTGATTTTATGCGTCGGTAATCAGATTATATATAAAAATATGACAAGTCGGTAAATTATGATTTCTATACTGTGAGACTCAACCAATGTTAGCTGTATTTAAGCTGGATGAAACTTAGTTTACTAGAAAATATATATATATATTCTGATACTCTTAACTGTACAAAAGACTAATTAAATATAGAATAAAATATTTTTTAATTTTGAAAAATTAATATCATTTTAATATTTTATAAGATAAGTAAAAAACCTAATGGGAGGGAGTTAGTGAAATATTAGTTTTTCCAAAATTAAAAGGGTTATTAAACATTTATTAAGAATTCAATTAAAAATCTTTAATTTTTCCCTTTTTATTCATCAGAGCATAACTGCATGTGAAAGTCTGATAGAACACGTATGCTTCTGCAAACACATTGAGATAACTTTTTTATTTATTTTAGTATGCACCAATTATTAATCCCACATGTGGATACGATATGATTTCTAGACGCACTTGGTTTCATGGCGCCTTTGAAATATGTTCATTGTTTCTACAGAAAATTGTAAATGCAGCCGCCCTGCCAGGGGCAGCCCCAGCAGATTCGTTCAGATTATTGGCTTGACTAGCTAGTTCCTCTTCTTGTTAGTGCTGATTTTTATTTTTATTAAACTAATAAAGTTTTTATATGAATAATTTATTGCAGTGGACATGGAGATGGAAGAGCACGAAGATTGATATTAAAAAAAAAAAAAAAAAATCGTGATCAGATTCATGATCAGCTTTTTCTTAATTGAATATTATTTCTGCTCATGTGTTATGATATCCACTGGTGTTAGCCGCTGTGCTGTAAAATTAATAACCATAATAAATAAATTGAAGATAAAGAAAAGTATTCTATGCAGCAGAAAATCCAAGGCTGGCATTGATTTGTCACTGGGCTCAGGTCTGAATGAAGCGATTGACAGAATCCACTGAATCGGATTTTTCAAGCAGGCCAGTTAGTGTCTCATCATACCGAGACAACTGGGACAATTGATTTCACTATGCAAACGCAAGTGGATAAAATCACAATCAAATCACATTCTCGGGTTTACTTAATCAGTTACGTCATTTCCATCACTGTTAATTAGCATGTGAAAAAGCCATATTTGTTTCCAAACTCAAATTAATTGGTAAAACCATATTTTAGAATTTAATAGCTTATAATTTTATTTAGTTAAAATTTAAATTAATTAATATTTAATAATTTAAAAATAAAAATGAAAAGCTATTATTGTGGTTTGGCATAGCAGTCAACATCACAAGGGCAACGGGGTTCTGGAAACAGGGATAGGATAAGCGGTCTTTAACGGCGATAACACAAAAGCATGATTCATGTTCATAACCCAACCAGATGCGGAGGCTTAACCAAAACAACAAAAGTGCGTGTTAAATAATGATTTTATTTCTTTATAACAACGTTTTGTGAAATGGCAGCTGCTTTGTTTGTGAAAACGTTTAAAGCATGCGTGTTAATTTGGTGGAGTCTTATTTTCAACAAAAGGGGTATACAAGTCGGCATGCTGTCTCCAAAATGGAATTTGCAGTAAGTATGCAAGCCATGCCGTCATAGACCAGTAAGAGTCAGAGTCGTCAAAAATTCTTCATTACTCTTTAATATTATGGGTAAATTGACATTTTCTATTAAAAACTCAAAACATATGGATTCAATTGTTGCCATTTCTTCCCTTTCGGTGAGAAATGGACAGATTGCCCGGCAAGTAAAGGTGGAAGATGCAGAATATTATATTAATTCTATATATTCTAGAGATTTTGTCAAAGTAGAATGTTGAATAATCATCACATCACATATCAAAATGAATTTAATTTCATGCTGCGTGTCAAAATCAAAATTAGTTTTTTCCTTTTTTTCCGTAACATGTACGTGGCTGGTTGACAAACGAAACTAAAGAAGCTGCTGGCGTTGCGGTGAAGTACACAGCACTGCAGAAAATACAATACGCATGTCTTATCGTAATTGTTAAAAGGCAAAATTAAATACTACTTTTACAATTAATGAACGAGCTGCGATAGTCTCATGTTATCAATTTAATGAACCATTCATAAATATTTCAACTGCAGTTCTGTTTGTATTTTCTCACAAACTCAATATGTGCACGATCTCTTGTTATAATTCCTTTTTTTCCTCATATTGATCAAATTAATTAATTATGTAAATATATACATATGTGCTGCCAAATTAATAAGAGTATTTATCCACAAGTTAGTTTTAGTGGTGAGAGCCGTTTAAATAAATTGAATTTATATGTAGGTAAAAAAAAATACATTTAAAAGATTTATTTAACTTTTAATTAATTTAAATTAAATTAATTATTCACTTAAATTTGTTCTCAAATTAGTTATAAATTATGGGTTGAACAGTTATATATGAAAATCCTTTTATTTGAATTATGTACTTTAGTTTTTCTTTAAAAAAATATATTTTGTATTTTAAAAACCCTTTAAATGCTATTTCGGCAAAAACTTGTTGGAGAGAATTTTCCTTGTGCGTAAAGAAGCGAAAGGTTTCAACTTTCAACATCCGTAAACATTATTTTTGAGACTCACGGGCTATTCTTGAGGTCGTTTTCCTAATTTTTTTTCCACTGGCTTGAAATGCAGAGCAGCGGGATGGGATGGATTAGTCTTCGACCGTTTTAAACGTGCCTGTCATGAACATATGATGTCACAACTAGTTCCATCACTTGTATACGTCGGCTACTTACAAGTATATTGGATTAGATGATTACTAGCCTTAAATGTTCCATCATTGTTGAATGTGGAAAATGGAAATGGTGCAAAATCATTGGGAGTCTTTTTTTTTTGGATAAGTTTTCCAAGCCAAACTATTCAAAAGTGTGCGTGTTTCTCTTTCACTATATCTGTTTCTCTGTGGGCATCGACGCGGTAACTCGCAGAGTAATCATGTGGCTAAAGAGACAACTTGGCCCAGATGATAGAGAAATGACGATGTTGCTATAAGCAATTGACATGCAAGTTGAACAGACTCATGCAACGGCTGCATTTGTGGTACTTTTCCTTTTCCTGTTTCAGCAACAGCCCATTCTTACTCTGGATTCCGAGTGTTATTTCTGCCGATCGACAAGAAAATTTAAATTCTAATGTTTCCACTTGGGGTACTAATTTGAATGAGCATTTTTATTTTATAGCGTATAATTTATTAAATTTTCTTAATTTTGACATTATAATTTTGTTGTACTACTACTAGCTAGATATATATGAAGGACTGGAACTTGTACTGTTGCTAAAGCAAGTTGTTCTGGAATGCGGCTCAAAAACGATGGTTCCTGTTTTTTTCTACGGCTTCTGGTGGGGATGTGTCCAACTTGCTTAGAATACTGAGATGTTCTATTCTATTAATATCAAAACTACAGGAACGTGAAATACAAAATAAACTATTTTTGTAGGCTTCCACAGCCTCCATTCTGAAATACAGAATAAAAACATGGCGTATTCGTGCCGACTGAGCATTCTGCCAAATTAACAGTCTTATTGATATATTTACAGTACATAATAGGACTTGCCAATTAACATGGTCCACTTCCACCTTCCAACACCTTTAGTTAATATTTGTCAAATATATATAAAGAAAACACCTTAATTATTTGAATATTCAGCTGATTAAATCGCATGAGACTTGATATGTGAGCTAGGTTGAGTTTTGACTATACATATATCATGTGATCATTTCCTGATTTATAGGTAGTTGAATTGAATTTGTCAGCATTTCTTTTTAACGAGACAAAGAGGTTGACAAGTTCAAGTTCTACCCACGCACAAACAATCTTTAATTGGGCACCAATCCTAAATTTTTGTCTAAATGACGAATGCTTTAAAGACCGGCTTAACATATTATAGTATTTTAACTATAACTCATTATTTTTTAACCGACTGTGTAAAAATCTACTGTTGTGGCGTATTATTGACATAGTCTACAATATTCTATAAGATTCAATTGAAATATTAAATTGACTGAGAATTCAATTGAAGAATTTTTTAGACCCAATTTAAAAATAGATAGAGTTTGAAGACCAACTATTTTAGTTTTAAATATCGGATAACCGTGTTCAACTTTTATTCTTTAATTATTTCCTTGTTAATTTGTTGTATAAAAACAATTAACATTTAATTAAAGCTTTATATTTTACAAAATTATTCCGAGTCCACGCCTTATTGTCAGCAGTCACGGCCACCTGGCAATCAAGCCGACATCAGTTTAAAGAAAGCTGAACTGACTTCATACTGGTTGAGGGGATCTGTGAGTCGCAGCATCAACTTGTCAACGTTTACAATTTGTATTATACAAGACAGTAAAGCACAAAGAAACGCAGCCGGATAGCGACATGAAAAAACGGCAACGCCATGGACCCAAACAAAAGGGTGAAAAAAAAATAAATAGTAATAATAAAAAGTCACGTGGATGAAAAAGGTTCTGGTAGCTGGAGATGGTCTCTCGTTATTTCGCGCACGCGTTGTTCATGCAGTTTTATGTCCTTCTCTGTCTCAACAGTCAACCTTCCATAAATACAAAATTATTAAATTTATCTGTACATTTATTTTTTTTTATAATTTTTATATTTCTTGTGATTTTTTTATATATAATTAGCATTTTTAATTAAAAAAAAAGCCAAAAAAGAATGAAAAACCACTACACTGAAAATGATGGCCCTGCCCATTGTTTATTCTATTAAATCCAACAGTGACCAAAACCTACCCATTATATACATCTACTCCAAAGCCTCTCTTCCCTCCTCAGCATTCTTCTTCTATTTCTTCAGTCCTCAGTTTAAAAATTGCAAAAGAATTATGAGTTCTGAAGCTTCTCCTCTGGGGGCGTTACAATCTATGTCCACTACCTTCATCCTCTTGTTCTTCTCCTTCACTGTCCTCTTCTCTGTGTTCTCGTTGCTTATCTTTATATTGAGGATGAAGCCATGGTGTAACTGTGAAACTTGTCGAAGCTACTTGACGATGAGTTGGACTAGCAAGTTCAAGAATTTATGCGATTGGTACACCCATCTGCTCCGACAATCACCCACTGGAACCATTCACGTTCACGTTCTCGGCAATACCATCACGACCAACCCAGAAAACGTGGAGTACATTCTCAAGACACGATTTGACAATTACCCAAAAGGTAAACCATTCTCTACTATTCTCGGCGATCTTCTCGGTCAGGGAATCTTTAATGTTGACGGCGACTGTTGGAAATTCCAGCGCAAAATGGCGAGTCTCGAGCTCGGTAGCGTCGCGATTAGAACCTACGCGCTAGAGATAGTCACTTATGAGATCCAATCAAGGCTAATTCCTCTCTTAGCTTCAACTGCAGCAGGTGAACGTGATGGCGTCATGGACTTGCAAGACATTCTCCGGAGGTTCTCCTTCGACAATATTTGCAAATTTTCATTCGGGTTAGACCCGGGTTGTCTACTTCCCTCGCTTCCGGTTTCGAGAATCGCCGTGGCGTTTGATGAGGCTTCAAGATTGTCGGCGGAGCGAGCAATGATGGCCTCGCCGATGGTATGGAAGGTGAAGCGGCTTTTGAACATGGGATCTGAGAAGAAATTGAAGGAAGCGATCAATGTAGTGAATGATTTAGCGGAGGAGATGATCAGCCAACGTCGTCAAATGGGGTTTTCCACAAAAAAAGATCTTCTTTCGAGGTTTATGAGCTCAGTCAAAGACGACGTGTACCTCAGAGACATCGTCGTAAGTTTCCTCTTGGCGGGTCGGGACACAGTCGCCGCCGCATTAACCGGTTTCTTTTACTTACTGTCAAATCACCCCCAAGTGGAGTCGCTGATCCGTGAAGAGTTGGATCGGATTATGGATCCTGGTCAAGCTGTTGCCTGTTTTGAGCAAATGCGGCGAATGCATTACTTAACAGCAGCAGTTTATGAGAGTATGAGGCTGTACCCACCAGTTCAATTTGATTCGAAGTTTGCAGTAGAAGATGATATACTACCAGATGGTACATTTATACGGAAGGGTACTAGGGTGACTTACCACCCGTATGCAATGGGTCGGATGGAACGGATTTGGGGCCCGACTGTTTAGAGTTCAAGCCAGAAAGATGGCTGCAAGAGGGTGTATTTGTGCCCGGGTGCCCATATAAGTACCCGGTTTTCCAGGCTGGGGCCAGGGTTTGTTTGGGGAAGGAATTGGCTTTGGTAGAGATTAAGTCTGTTGTGGCTGCCCTGGTCAAGCGGTTTGATATCCGGATTGTGGATGGAAGCCAGGAGCCCCGGTTTGCCCGGGTCTCACTGCCTCCGTTAGAGACGGTCTATCGGTTCAAGTTCGTGAGAGAGGAAACTCGTGCTTACATCCAAACAATGCTCTGTAATGCAAGTAAAGCTCAGCTGAACTTACAAATGGCTTAGGTGAGAGAGTTTAAGAGGACATTAATCATGTAAATAATTTCGCAGCTGAATCAAAAGCTTTCTTCTTTTTCTTGTTGATTTTATGATTTTAGATAGTGATGTAATTAAAGACTAAATGCAATTCTGGATACTCTACTCTTTTGCAATATCTATCCATGAATGGTTTCGACAAATTACAGTATCCGATAGCTGCAGTTAATGCAGCCTTGTTGGAGATTATAAATTTGGATTACCTGCTGTCGCTGGCAATTTTCGACTTGCGATAAGCGCAATTAGACAGTTATAGTTGATGGGGAAAAAAGTGTTCCGACAAATTCCATTTGAGTTGATTTCTAGGTACTCGTCATAGAGAAAATTCATTGAAATGGAACCGTTTAACTTCCTAGCTAAGTTCCCGCTACATGATGTATATTCCAAGTCAGACTTACATAAAAGGTCCAAAAGGGCGAGAATATGTACGTGGAATAACATATTTTATCTCTTTTTTTTTTTTTATTACAAATATATATATATATATATATATATATATATATATATATATATATATATATATATATATATATAATATATATATATATATATATATATATTCACTATTTATGATTACTAAAAAATAATTAATATAATTTATAATATAATTTATTATATTTAAACCAATTACATCATCCTAAGATACTATTTAAAACAAAAGTTTTGTCTATATGTATACATAAAAATTCAAACATCTAAATAATTGAAAATTAGTTCTTACAGAGAGTAGGATAAGTTGACTCTTGCCAATTATATAAGATATTGAATTGTCGACATGTTTATATCGTTCATTGAATGTTAATAGCATTAGGTGCATGTTTGAGTGTTCCCTACCCAGTAATCGAGAGAGATGAACTTTGAAGCACGAGGAGATGAGAGAAGATGGCTTCCTTCCTAACTTCTCTCCTAATGTTTGCTCATATTGGACAAGGTCAAGCAAGATCGACAATCTGTGGTGCTAGAGTGTTGTGCATGGTTAATTTAACAATGCCTGTTTGATGCATTTCGATATACTAAACTAGTGCATTTTACAATGTACAAGCTAGAGTGCTTGTTGATGTTTTACCTTCTGATCCTTCAGTTTAATGAATTTTACTTTAGAATAAACGGCTGGTACTAAGTTAGAGGATGTGTTTAGAATCTTTAATTAGACCCGATGGTCATTTTAAATAAAAAGAGTCAAATATTAAACAATTGCTCTAACATGTGCTATTATTAGTGTTTGGATGGTTATAATAAAGTCAAACAAAGCACTTCCTTTTAAAATAGTATTACTAGCCAAATTGCTTTAGACATGAGAAGTAAGATTTAATTAACCATCTTTTAACGCGTTCTTATTTAAATTTAAATCTCACAAGACCTGAATAGAAATCTCAAGACAAAAATAAATTATTTAAGTATAGTGCGATAATAGCCCATAAATTAGTAGTTAATGTAACATGAAGTTTAATCAAATAACTGCTGTCATACCAAACAGCCTGTTGGAATAAATTTGATTACAAACAATCCGGTCCTCAGACACAGTTTCCCTGTTAGATTTGGTTTTCCCGATAAAAAGTTACCGTCACTGAGCATGCTTGGTGTTTGCTCGCCCGCAAATGAACTAGTAGCAGGTTGAAAAGCAAATCCCACGTTTGAACAGCAATTAACACGCTTGCAACAGAAAGTGTACTAAAAGCTTGCATGCATGTGGTTATGATGCGTAATCTTACGGATGAAAAGCTCGCTCTCAATTACCATATACATAAATAATGTCACTTTCTCATGCTTAACATGCGCTGCAGATAGACTGATCAGGAAGCAACAGAATTAATTTTCCATTGCCTGTTGCTATTGCTTATCATGTGCATGCATGCTTTGTTGCCTAGTCATTAATTCTTCATGTTTAGCCTGTGAAAATGCCTTAAATGCCAAGTGAAGTAAACGTTTTTCGTTTTGCTCTAGAGCCTTGCATACTCGGACCACACACCTTTCTGCAACATATATAGTTTTACATTTTAATATATAAATAGCCCCACACCTCTTCCCCTCTCTGCATGCTGCAGTAGTTGGCAAAGTTCACCAACTGCATTATTAGACTTCTGCCAGCTGCTAGTTTTCATTTCATCGTCATTGGCAAAGTTAGCAAATTAATGAATGACAGACCAAAGCAAGTATACCATAATAAATAAAAGCTATAGCTATTAGCTCGTTTTTCATGAGTGCTTGCTACTTAATTTGTTTGCTTGAGCACACTTATGATGAAGTTAATTCAAAACTATAAACATGAAAAGATGGAAGCTTGAAGCTTAGGCTTACGGTGTTCTAGCAACTTAATTTAGAAACGAATATTTTGACACGATATCTCTTCTAGCTAGATTCTAGTGAAGGTTGAATAACCTAATACGCTAGCTACTTCAGGGGGAAAAAATATCGTTTTGCATTGTCTTTTGTCGTATAACAGTCGCGCGGCACTGGTCACAACGAAAACAATGTAGATCTATTAATTCATGTGCTCTTTAAATCAATCGTGGAAGTGGTAATCAATTTAAGGATGATGTATATATAGATATATATATATTCAGTTAAAGTTTGACCATATATACTCTTGGATTTCATTCTGATCTAATCTCTGGTAGTAGTATGTTTATATATCTTTCAGTATGAGTTTTTTGATATTCTCTGTTATTGTCAAAATCAACAAATTAACTCATCAATATCAGGTGTTCA